>CAJGYO010000010.1:26930030-27639065 GCA_904845875.1 Miscanthus lutarioriparius
GAGAAAAATTTAAAATATTGTGTAGTATACTCCCTCCGTCCCCGGATTAATCGGACGCCTCGCTTCAAAATTTTTCCAACATTAATCGGTCACATAGGCCTGAAGCCTTGAACCTGGCGGACGCATACAACCCGTCCCAGAGTATGGACTGATCCAATCACAACTGCAGACACCCTCTTTGCCGAGTGCGGGGGCACTCGGCAAAGCCAGGCAAGCACTCGGCAAAGGCTTTGCCGAGTGCCGCACTCGGCAAAGGCCTCTCGGCAAAGACTTTGTCGGCAAAAATTTCTTTGCTGAAAAATCGACACTCGGCAAAGTCTTTGCCGAGTGCCAAGCCCGCACTCGGCAAAAAAATAACTGCCGTCAACATTAACGCCGGCTTTGCCGAGTGCCTAGGGACTGGCACTCGGCAAAATTTGAATGTTTGCCGAGAGCCAGGGCTGAGCACTCGGCAAAGAAACAATTTTTTTTTAAAAAATCTTTTTAAAAATAGTCTTTGCCGAGTGGTACCATCCGGCACTCGGCAAAATTGACCTCTTTGCCGAAAGTGCTGGGCTCAGGCACTCGGCAAATGTACAAAATTTGCCGAAAGTGCCAGCCGTGGCACTCGGCAAATTGATTTTCTTTACCGAAAGTGCCGCTGTGGCACTTTCGGCAAAACCGGGAAGTGGCTGTTTTTGCGGCATTTTTTCCAGCTTTGCGAAAGTGCCACACCCCGCACTCGGCTAAAGATTTCTTTTTTGCCGAGTGTTGGCACTCGCAAAGCTGGGAAATTTGTAATTTTTGTTTGTTTGTTGCTTTCCTTCAAAGCAAACACGCAAAACTCATATATAATACATGAGACAAAGACACATGCATTTAGCATCACACAAAACGCATACATAATCCATAATACATCACAAGCACATTCAACATCCATCACAAGCACATCCTCCCGCATAATCCATCACACGCACATCCAATGTGCAAATCCATGACAACATCTAAGAAGTCTTCATCCAACACAAGTCCTAAATCAAGAAAAAGTCAATAAAACATGAAGGGCACCACCCACTCGCCATCGATCCCAATGGGAGCTCAAGGGCACCTCCGTGCGGTGGTGGACCTGTCCAGCCGGGATGTGTGTGTGTGAGATGAAGGAGTCGGGTTCGAACCCGACGATCAAGGCACAAAGGAGAATTGAATTCATTAGTATCTACACAAGCTAAAGGACTTGATCAACCATATATATATACTCACCGAGAGTGCCTAGAGCCGAGGAGTAGGAGGCACAACCTGAGCGAAAGCGGCGATCGGGCACCACCACACCCGGAGAGTGGTGCCGAGGCTCGACATGAATGAGAACATGTCCTGCATCCTCTCAGGCTCGGCCGCCTCTCTGGCCCTCAGATTCCCCACTCGCCCCTCTCGGCCTCCCTCTAGGCCCTCTCCTCTCCCTCTCGACTTCTGCCGGCCTCCTCTCGGCCTCCATCCTCTCCACAAAGGGCCTGCAATATTCAATCACCAACGCTTAAACAATGCAAATGCAAGGTACATGTAAAAGTAATGAACGGCGAATGAAATAGAACTAACCTGGAGTGCCGCCATCTGCTGCAGTGTGCTCGCCTGCCGAGGTCGAATGGGGACGGAGGAGCTCGTGCTCTGTGCTCGGATCTGGGCGAGGTTGGGCACAGAGGTCGAGTCGACCATGTTGGAGGCCATCCAGCACCGGGCGGTGTGCTTCCCTCCTCCGAGCCTCATCACAAGGTCGGTATCAAGGGGTTGGGTGGCGGGTCGGTCCTCCCCATGCCGCCGCAGAGCCGCCGGGCGTAGTCGTGAGCTTGCTGTGGACGCCGTGTTGCTGTCGCGCTCGGGCCCGCCCCTCCGGGTTGTAGACGGTGTCTGGGCTGTCGCCTTGCCCTTGTGTGCCATGGCGCACGCCATGAACTTCGTTGCATTCCCGGCCATCATGCGATTGGGGACTGAGGAAAACACAAAGACGATTAGAAGTAATGAGAATTGAGCGTTAGAATAAATAAATAAATAAGTGCGTAGTGTGTACCCAGGCTCGGGCGTCTGGCCGAGGGGCCGGTTGCCTTGGTGGTGCGCCGCCCACCCATCTCAGCAGCGGCACTCCCCGGCGGAGGGCGCCTCCTCCTCCACTATCGGAGACCCACTTGTCCACGATGGCCGCCAATGCCTCTCTATGCCCTCGGGCGCACCAAGAAGGACACATCTGCATGCCATCAAGTATTGTATTAGAAATGTTAGAATATAAAATGAAGGCTACCTATTCTTCATGGAATGAGTCAAGAACAATGTTTTATAACTTCATCATGAGGTACCGCTGCTCCTGGTGAGTGTCATGGTCGTGGCCTCGCTCTTCCCCGGGTACCGACCAAGGACGTCGCACGAGTGGTTGATGTGGCACTGCAGCCTCGCCTCGTAGTACAGGTCCGTGACTCGGCCCCTGCATGCCCTGTCCTGCACCTTTACCCAAAGGGTCATGCCCCTCCTCCAACGTGAAGAAGTCCTGCATACAGACATCATGTGTCCTTTCATTATTTCAAGAACGTCTAATGATTCCATAGTATTGAGCAATGTAGTGTGATGTAGACTCACCCAGAACTCACGCCTGATCCGCTCCTGTACGGTGCCGTACACAGCGTCCACGGTGGAGTAGAAGTGGTCCCACGTCCAGGGAGGTGACTCAACCTGGGCGTGGGTGACCAAACCAGGGTAGTGCAGGCGGATCAGGCCGCCGAGGATCCCATTGCACTGCCGATGATCGCCCCCGGACACAAGTTCCTAGTTCCTACAGGAGTCAGTAAGAAGAATTGTTAGTCCGCAGTTCGGTTTTCAGCATATGAACAAGAAGAGATGCAAAATGAACGGATACTTGTCGCCCTTGGGACGAATCATCCGCCTCAAACGGGAGCGGGATCGGCGGCGGGAGCTGCGAGGACCCGCAAGTCTGGTGCCGATGAGGTGCTCAAGTGGAACCCCCGCCACCCCGTGAGGAAGTGTCACCCCTCTCCCGCCTGGGGGCCACCGCTGGTCCTCGCCGCCGGGTGGTCGTCGTCCCGGTCCTCCTCGGCTGGGCGGACGGCGTGACATCATCGCACCGCCCTCTCGGATGGCATGGGCGGCGGGCCGGACGGCTCTCGCTCGACGCCTCGCCTCCGCCTCCACCTCCGCCTCCGCATCTCCGAAGTCCTCGCGTGAGCGAAGTTGCAGTCCGGGTCCATATCCTTGACATTTTGTTGAGTGCCTGCAAATACAAAGAGTAAACCAGTTTTGACAATATAGAAAAATATAGAGATGCAAAATGAACAAAACATAACTAGAAAATAATAATAATATAGTATTACATGAATTAGAAATAATCTTCGAGGATTGGCAAATACCGGATCATAAGTGTCGCCATCACTAACAATATTGTCTAACATTTCCGCCTCATCTCCATCGTTGTCATCAATGGCAACGCCTAAACCAGAATCGCCAAGCGATTAAAGTCTTTGGCATTTTGCACCTCTTCTCCATCGCCTCCTCATCTCCATCGTCCTCATCAATGTCATTGTCTACTTCCATGCCCATCAGCGAAAACATGTCTATGTGAAACATGCCATCTAGCCCCTCGGGTTGATAGAACTCTCCTGTATATGTGTTTGGGTCAAAGTTGTAATCCTCATCGTTTGGGATAGGCACTTTGCCATGCGGTGATACCAATTGCGCAAGGTACCAACCCTCAAGAGTGGGATCTTTTTGGCACGCCCATGGAAGATAATAAACTTGCGTGGCCTGTTGAGCCACAATATAGACATCGTCTCCTTCATAGAGGGAATCTTGTCAATTTCAACTTGTCCAATCTCGTGGGGCTCTTCTCATGACATTGGGATCGAACCAATGGCATTTGAATACTGACCGCTTATGACCTCCATGAAGCTCAAAGTTGAGCTCGTATATTTCTTCAACTATGCCGTAGTAGTCGCGGTCATCGGTGCCGGGCGTACGAACTCCAGTATTCGTGGTTTTTTGATTGGGCCGACTGAGCTCGTGGCTTCTTGTGTGGAAGCGATAGCCATTCACATCATATACAGTGAATGACTTGACCCTATAGGGGAAGCCTTTGACAACCTGCTTTCAACTCTTCATCCATTTCCGCATCCGCGTGCGTTCTGTAAGGTGAGGGCGATAGATCATTACTCGCCGTAGGAGCAAAGTGGGGATGTCACGGATGGAACGATGTAAATTGGATGGTACCTTCTTTTCGAACCATGAAATGAAATCGGGCACACCACCTTTGAGAAGACTATCTTGTTCTTGAGGGAAGGATCCCTATTTCCTCATCCAAGATGTATTCGTAAATTCTCTCAAAAAGCAAGAGACAAGGGGTTGGATAGATAGACGATAGTGACGGCGTATGTAACAAGCTCATTGAGAACTTATCACATAAGGGGTCACTTCGTCAAGGTTCAACAACACATGCAACATGATAGTGCGCCACTCATCATTCTCGCAAGGTCTTGGTGCTCAAGCGCTTGCCACGCCAAGTTGACCTTTGAAAAGGTTGAGATTTGATGACCTCTCGCTTGGGTGTTGTAACGAGGGATTGGATTGTGCACGCCGAAAGGCTATCCTTATAGTATGATGTTGTGAAGTTTGACACCTCCTCAAGAATGAATGCCTCGCCATGGATGCCTCAATTCGGCTTTATTTCTACACTTTTTCCAAGAACCTTTAGACATCTCTCGATTGGATAGCACCAACGGGCTTGCACGGCCCCCCATTCGTGCCTCGTGAGGCGGTGCAAAATCGAGATGCTTGCATTGAGAGGAAGAAGTCGGTGGGAAGATCTTCTCCATCTTACTGAGCAACACAAAGCCACTTTCTCTAAGTCATCAATCACGGCCCGAGATAGCTCTTTGGCACAAAGTCGGCGGAAGAAATAGCTCAACTCTCTGCCAGACGCCGCCACATGCTCGGGGATGAAACCTCTGGTCATCATTGGAAGGAGCCGCTCAATCCATATGTGGAAGTCATGACTCTTCATCCCTAACACTCGGCAAGTGGACACGTTCACTCCCTCCTCGATTCGCCCAGATACCCATCGTGGAACATTAACTATCAACCCATTGACATACTTCCTCCTTTTGGTCCTTCTTCAAAACAAAATCGATCAAGTCCTTTTCCATTTCTTGCCAGTAGCGGAGTCTTCATCACTTGCTTTGGTCTATCGCACAGTGCTGCTAGGTCCACTCTTGCCTTAACATTGTTCTTAGACTTTTCTGTGTCCATGAGTGTTCCCCAAAGCGCCTCGGCGATATTCTTCTCTGTGTGCATTAAATCAATGTTGTGTGGAAGAAGAAGATCGTTGAAATAGGGAAGCCTAGTCAAGCCCGATTTATGAGTCCACATGTGGTACTGACCATATCCATCAAAACGACCTTTCTCTTTATCAACTTTGAGAGCCTCTATCTCAGCGTGGATCTCGGCAGCAGTCATCATCTGAGGTGCAGGATCGGTGACTTCAACACCTTTCGTGAAGTTCTTGATGTCTCGTCTGAATGGATGGTCAAGGGGGAGGAACTGACGATGTTGGTCGAACGAAGAAAACTTGCCACCACTCTTCAGCCAAGTGAACCTCACACCTGCCTTGCATATTGGGCATGGGAACTTCCTGTGAACACACCACCAGTAGAATAGGCCATACGCCAGGAAGTCATGCAGGGAGTAGTGGTACCACACATGCATTGTGAAGTTTCTCTTTGTAGCTCGGTCGTATGTCAGTACCCCCTTTTCCCAAGCATCGATCAAATCATCGAACACAGACTCCATGAACACACCCATATTGTTCCCCGAATGTCCAGGAATTATTAGCGACAAAAATACGTTCTTCGGTTGAAAGATGACACCGGGGGGGAGATTCAGGGGTATCACGAACACGGGCCAACAAGTGTATGGGGCCGCGGACAATCCATACGGGTTGAACCCATCTGTTGCCAACGCTACACGTACATTGCGAGCCTCCTCAGCTTTAACACGATGTATGCCATCGAAATGGGTCCAGGCGTCGCCATCCGATGGGTGTACCATCTTGTCCGGATTGTACCTTTTGCCATTTTTGTGCCATGTCATCTGCTTCATGGACTCCTCTGTCATGTACGAATTTGGATCCTCGGTATGAAAGGAAGGTACCGTAGGGACCTTCCAGTGAGGGATACTCAGCTATTCCTTCTTGCCATCACTAGTGTCGACCTCCGGTACCTAGAGGATTTGCACTTTGGAGACGAGGCGTTGCTCCTCGTGATCTTTCCTAAAAGGACACATCCATTCGGACAAGCATGGATCTGCTCATACGGCATCTTAAGTGCACGAAGAAGTTTACGTGACTCGTACAAGTTCTTGACGGAGATGTGATCCTCCGGAAGCGAGGATCCAAAACTGCCAACATACCATCGAAGTTGTCCCAACTCATGCTAAATCTGCGACTTCAACCCCATGATGCGTCCAATTGCATCCAGTGCGATACCGTTGTCTTTTTTCGTTACAGGGCTTCTCGCTACCGAAGACGACATATCATAGAACGTCTTTGCGCTTTCCTCTGGCTTCTCCTCCAATCCTTCACCGAACCGTGCCTGCTGAATGTCATCCATCTAGTCTGCTACCCCGCCATCTCCATCATAATCCTCGAGACGCTGTCTCACCACCTCCTCTCTAATACGATCGGCTTCACCAAGGTGGATCCAAATGGTATAGTTTGTCGTGAATCCATACTTGATAAGATCTTCCCCACGAGCCTCTTAATTTTCTTTTCTTGTTCCCACATCTGCTACACGGACACGGCATCCGGCCGACCCTTTAGCAACCTCACCAAATGCATGCTCCAGAAAGCATTGGTCTTGGTCATCCATTCAGGGTCATACTTGCGTGGGCCTGTGTACATCCACTCACGGTTATCCATCCTCTGGCACATGCATATGTAAGCGAGTAATAAAAACTGTAGGTAAATCCACAAGGCGTTCCTACTATACATCTAATAGGTGAAGGATAGATCCTAATCCCACCCGAGGATGCGTAGATGAGGTTGGCTTCCATGGTCCGCTCCTATCCAAGACAGAATTTCGGTAGCACCTCCCCGCTGTTCTCCCGATACACATCCTAGCAGGGAGATTGTGTATCAGGAGAACAATGAGGAGGTGGTGTCAAAACTCTATCTCGGACAGGAGCGGGCCACGGAAACCAACCCATCTACGCATCCGTGGGCTGTCCAAAAAACGTGGACAATCCAAAACAGGTACAGAATTTGGTATGCAAAGATCTGCATACCAACGACCGTATCTCTTTCGGACGGGAGACGCCTAACTGGGGTTACACGAGATGCAAGTATGCAAGATGGGTTATACCTAGGGTGTCGATGAGGTCAGGCTAGTGGGGCGGTGGCGAGTCGCTGCAGTGGCGAGGCGACGCGGTGCAGGCAGAACCGCAATGCCAACGCAGACGATCGGGGGTCACCGAGTGCCTCCCAACGGTCCTCGTCCTGCAAAGAAAAGGCAAATGGTTAGACTCCATTGAAAATTTCGGCAGCACCTCCCCTGCACGGAGAGGTTCCCAAAACCTGCAGAAAACATTGGCACGAAGGCCGACAACCACATGTATACCAAACATAGGCACGAAGGCCATCAACCACATACATACAACAATAACTACTACTAACACTAAAACTATGAACAACTACAACTACTACTGTCACTACGACTTACTAACTAATACTAACACTACTAATTAACTACTACTACTAACACTACTACTTACTAACTAATACTAACATTAGGGCATACCTTGCCAAATGAGAATGCGAAGATCGAGGCCCAAGCGACGACAACGGGGGCGACCACTCACGCGTGAGGGGGTCGACGAACCGAGGCGGCACCTTTCTTCTCCTCTTCTCCTTCTCCTTCTCTCCTCCCTTCTCTTCTTCTTCTTCCTCCTCCCTTCTTCTCCTTCCTGCTTTCCTTCCTCCTCTTCCTCCTACCTCCTCCTCCTTCCTACAATGCCTTGCCAGGCTAGGAGCCGGTGAAGCGGCCTGGCGAGGAGGCAGGCTGGCTCAAGGCTGCGGCGGCCCGGTGCAGGCAAATACGGGCTTCACGTGGCGTGTGTGTGTGTGTCCAGTGTGTGTGCGTGGTGTGTGTTGTGTCCGGTTTTTTTTATATTTCAAACCTCTTTGCCGAGTGCCAGATCTTGTGAACACCATACGTGATGACGCCCTCCAAACGTTTTCAAATTTTTACCACCGCATATGCATATGATATCACGACATCTCGCCAAGTTTCATGATTTTCGGGATTCGTTTGAATTTTATAGAATTAAATAACCACTCGCACGCAAGTTCGCGACGTTGCCCCGTGAGCATGTTGATCGAAATTCGGAGACAGTTCCTTGATTTAGCATAAAGTGACACTAACAAACAAGAATAACATTTTTGGAATGGATCAAAACTATTATTCGATGCACCTGCAGTTCAAACCTACATTTTCCGGATAATTGCAAGAAAACGAAATAAAGTTAAGAAATATAGCAAACAGCAATGAAATTGTGCCAAATTTGAACATGTTGTTCATGGTACAAATAAAAATCTAATAAAAAAAGTTGGTGGCAAAAAACAAAAAAAAATTATTTTGCCGAGTGCTAAGGTTTAGCACTCGGCAAAGTGAATATTTTGCCGAGTGCTAGCCCTAGGCACTCGGCAAAGCCAATATTTTGCCGAGTGCCAAACAGAAGGCACTCGGCAAAGAGGCCGGCGTCGGGCACCGTTATCCCGGGCGCCTCTTTGCCGAGTGCCCAACTTTGCCGAGTGTCTGGCACTGGGCAAAGTTTGGCTTTGCCGAGTGCCGTATTTTGCCGAGTGCCAGACACTCGGCAAAGACCTATTTGCCGAGTGTCAAGTTTCGCCGAGTGCGGCACTCAGCAAAGGTGGCCTTTGCCGAGTGCCCGATATTTGGCACTCGGCAAAGATTCCAGCACTGGGCAAAGTCCCGGTTTCCTGTAGTGAATGCAGTACTAGGTTCATCTAATGCAGTACTAGGTTCAGTTCACGGAAGCAGAAAAAAATTGACTCCGCCACCTCCGTTCAGACTCTGGAGCCTTCTCAACCACTTATTCCATCATGAGCTGTATTTAAAAAAGTAGACGATGCTTCCAATCAATCTGGAGAATGCCTTCTGCCTCCGCACAGTCACTTTCGTACAGGGGCAAAAGCGTCATTTTAGCAGCTGTCTTGGTTTTTACGCTCAACTCTAGAAGTGCAAATAATATGGGACAGAGGGAGTACATAAGATGCTTTGGAAATGCAATATGGCTTATTGGTGTTGGTTCCAATTTTTGCATAGACGAGTCGGTTACGTATACTTTTTTTTACTACTTTCAAGCTTCATAAAAGTTTAATTCCTTGCACTTGAAGTGGAATATATTTTAGACCGCAGGTAGGACAAATAAGAATGACAGAAGTTAATTTGCATATTGGATTGCTTGAAATATCAAATAACCAAGTACTTGATCCATACCGGAAACACTACGTCAGAATGGGTTTGTAGAGGCGGCTCAAGACCATTTGTAGAGGTGGTTTGATCAGCCGCCCCTATCAAATCGTCTCTACAAATCATGTATTTGTAGGGGCGATTCCCAGACCGTCTTTACAAATCGATTTATAGAGGCGGCTGGTGTTCTCTACAAATCGATTTGTAGGGGCGGCTGGTACTTTAGCCGCCCCTACAAATAGATTTGTAGAGACAACTAATGTTACCATCCACCTCTACAAATCTATTTGTAGGGGCGGCTACAGTACTAGCCGCCCCTACAGTATATTTTTTCGTAAAAAAAATTCAAATTTACAATTTAAATTTGACCAGAACACACACACACACATTTCAAATCTGACCACAACACATATTAACAAGAATTGTTCAGAAACAATTAACAATGAGAGCACACATTAACATTGGATGCATCCAAACTTCAAAATCTTTCGTACAGACATAAGCTTTCATACATAAAGCTAAACAACTATGGATTCAGCAGTGGATTGACACTACACAGATGTTCTGTCGAATGTGTCATTACACAGATGTGAATATCTAATATCAACTGCACCCTGTGATTTAATCACCTGGGTCAATTAGTATTAATTGTCTATACTCTCAAGTCCCAAGTCTTGTTTTCTCTGCCAATGGCAACTCAACAAACGAATAGCTCTTGAACTCCATCAACTCTACAAAGGAAGAGATCAAATCACGTATCTGTTTTGTAGAGTTGTAGCTAGCAATTCAAAGGTGACGTAATCACAGCAGATTCATACCAGCAAGTTGGGCTCCAAAGTTGGCTTGAATGTCAGCATCCGAATTGAATTCCTGTGTAACAAACAATTTTGAGTAACAATGTTTTCAAGGATTAGTTGCTAGTAAGTCCTGGAGAAAACTCGAAATGCGATTGAAATCTAGAGTTTATATATGTGCCTGCCATGCTAACAGATCAAATTTAGAGTTCCTGCTCGAGAGGCATTCAGAGGGCTACTGAAAATCACCATCTTGTCTTGACTGCTAAATCAAATTAGGAAACTCTTTCAAATCTATAGAGCTGTTAACCTAGATGTTTTCAGGTCATAAAGATTGATGAAATTCTGAAATAAATATGTTAACTAGCACCTGACGTTGGGATAACTGGAAGCAACAGCCTTAATGTCTAGCTAACACATGTTGTACCACGAATCTAGCAGTAAATGTGAACAAGGCCAAATGATAATGGAAAATGTGAGACCTAACCTCAAAACATGGTTGATTTGAAATGTAAGAAATGTTTCCTTTAGTTCCTTGGCTATATCGCACAAGACAGCAATATTATCATCATTCCTAGCACGCCTGTCACCTCGAACCTGCTCCAGAAATCATAACTGTTACTCTTGTTATGAAATAGTTGAATGTTGCTAGAAGCCATAACTAAATAAGTACAGAACAAATCAGGCAAGAAGCCAGAAGTAAGCATATTTCATTCATATACTCACTTCACTATCAAGTAATGTTTCCAGATCAGCAGCTTTGGGATGCTCTGATGGTCTTGTTTCTTCAGAAAATGTTAGTCAGTGTGAGTAAACAAGATAATTGTCCAATACTGCATATAAGAGTGTAATGGACAACATATTGCAAATCTAGAGATGCACATGGGCCAACGATGCGCTTACCAGAAGACACGATAGGAAGGACCATGAGGTGTACACCAGCAGACCTAATAATTTCTGTAAAAAAACAAGTCAGTAGTAAGCATGATGCATGCAAAACACAAAAAGATCAGTAAAAATCAACACTAGAATAGACTATAAGGATGCATCTGATGGCAAACTTAAAAACAACATCTGAGGCGCAAATGTCACTATGTCGTATGGCGAGGCAGGCAAAACCATGCTGAACTGTACTCATTCAGATTAACTTCATAATTGAAAATGAAACAAAATTGTGTTGTTGGTAGAAACACATCGTTATCCAATTTTCTAGAATCTGACCTAACAATGATAGTAGGAAAGAGAATGGAACATAAATGCTTAAACTGGAAACATATAGAGACGAAAAAAAGGCCTATTAAGACAAGTCTATTTCAGGTGTACGTGCTGCGCATCAATGATCAGGAGAAAAAGGCCCTGTAAAAAAATGAAGTCACAGTCTACCCGATCTAGGACATAATCGTGTCAAAGAATAGCAGGAAATTGTAGATCTACACTCATAAAGCTGGGAGCATGCAAGTACCGGAAAACTTCTCTAGGCAGCCCCAAAACGTACTCACCAAATGGGCAGCAGCGGATCGGAACTCAGCACGAAGTCGACGGCAACATCACAGGCCCCGCAGCCGGCACATAATATGTATGAGTAGTACGAGAAAAGAAACAGAAGATCCAACTACTTTAATTTACCTGCGAATGAAGCTCGCCGACCAAGAACACGAATCCAAGCCGTGTCTTCTCTAGATCCAGCCACGCTTTCCCCCCATCCGTCACCATAGGATCCGTCCAGTGGCCGCATAGCCATGGCAGGCATTGCCACGACCTTCTACGGATCTGGCCACAACCCATAACCTCCATGGCAGATCTTAAGGTTTTGATACTGGATGCCCACCTCGGAGCCCTCCACCTCCACGGGAGCTACTGCGCCCCCATCGAGGCCGGTGAAGCCAGCGCCAACCAGGAATGCCACGGTGAGCATGAGCAGCGATGCGGCCATCGCGACGGCGAGCGCACGACTTGACCTGGGTGGAGGAGATCGCACGGCCGTGGCGAGCGCCCGCAGTGCCGTGGCCTCGGGCAGTGACCGCACGGCGCGTGCTTGGGAGGGAGTGGCGGGGCGGAGGCACCGAGGCACGGTAGATTTGAGGCTAGAGCGGCGGCAGGAGAGGAGTGATTTGTGTCTAGGGTTTCAGCAGGGAAGTCCTCTTTTATACTTCGTGGGTGCAATAAGGGTCGTCTGATCTTAAATCCATGGTCAGAAAATAAGGGGCACAGCAGGGGCGACTGGTGATTCAGCCGCCCCTACAAATCGACGCATTTGTAGGGGCGGCTCGTATTACCAGTCGTCCCTACTATGCCATTTGTAGGGGCGGCTGCTGTGCTGGAGCCCGAGCACGCCACTGTAGGGGCGGCTCCAATGTCAACCGCCCCTAAAAAAAGTCCCGTTGCTACAAATTATTTTTCACGTAGTGAAATATTGTAATTTTATTATATTTTTAGTTGACCAAATTGAACTGAATGTACCTTAGCTGGTTGGGCCTTGTGGTGGAACCTGCCACCCAGGTTCTCTCATGTGATCATGTACTCCCTCTATCCAACTTGTAACTAAGCCATTTTAACTTTACTAAAACTTAATTAGTTCTTGCTATGTACTTAAACGTGCATGTGTTATGTCTAGATTTGTAGTAAAGACTATGTATCTAAAAGGCCAAAATGATTTAAAATTTGGAACGGAGCTAGAGAGTATATATATATATATATAGACTGTCCACTACCAGAGATGGCTTCTTTGCCGAGTGTCCCATACTTTGCCGAGTGCTTTTTATCGGACGCTCGGCAAAGAGCCTATTTGTTGAGTGCCAGAGAGAAAGCACTCGGTAAACAACTGGTACTCAGCAAAGAGGTGGTTTTGCCGAGTGCCGAGCACTCGGCAAACCAGAATACTCGGCAAAGGGCCGCCGCCGCTAATGGCCGACAACCGCCGTTAACCCTTTGCCGAGTGTCTTCTCCTAACACTCGACAAAGCGGTGATTTGCCGAGTGTTATTTTTTGACACTCGTAAACCATATTTTTTTCTTCACTTTTGACCTCCAAACTTTTTTCATGAAACTTCTTCGGAGATTCTTCAGTTTGCAAGCATCGTACGTGACAACTTACGCGAAACCTTCTCAATTTTTTATCACAGCCTCCACATATGATATCATGACATCTTGACAAGTTTCATGATTTTCGGACTTGGTTTGCTTTTTATAGAATTTAAAAATATAACTCGACCGCAAGTTAAGTGGTCATGTTTCGTGAACAAGATGTTCAAATTGGTGGTCTATTCCTGGATACGGCCTCACATTATACTAAATAACATAAATATCATTTTTCCATTCATTTTTTTCATTATTCCAATGACTAGCAGTTATAATTTGAATTATTCAAGAAAATTCAACTAAATGAAATAAATTAAAGAAATATAGAAAAAGTCCGAGAAATGTGCCACATTAGAACATAGAGTACCAGGTATTGTACGAGGATTGCTGCAGAAAAAAGTTTAAAGGCGAGGAAGAAAAAATAAAAAATAATTTGCCGAGTGTCTACGAGTTTGGCGCTCGACAAAGGCGCCTCTTTATCGAGAGTGCGGGGATGTGGCACTCGGCAAAAGAATTTTAAATTTTTAAAATACCCCTCTTTCTTAAAGTGCCGGGCGGGTGGCACTTTCGGCAAAAGAATTTAAAAATTAAAATACTTTGCCAAGTGCGAGATCGTGGGCACTCGGCAAAGAATTTTTTAAAAAAACTCTTTGCCGAGTGTCAGGCCAGGTGCACTCGGCAGAGAATTAAAAAAATTAAAAAATATACTTTGCCGAGTGCCAAATCGGGGGCACTCGACAAAGGGGGGATTTAACCCCGGTGGCCTAGCCGGCCCACACACACCACACGACGCCGATCACAGGCCAAGACCGCCACCAGCGCCTGCCCAGCATCTCGACCTCGGCAGGACACTTCACACCACCGGGTGGAGACACTCGAGGTTATTCCTGGTCTATTCGTCGTGCATTGGTTTTTTATACCTTTCCTTTGTATTGTTGTAACATTGGGGTGCATATATTGTAGGCCCAGCTGAAACAAGAGAGGAGGATACGGGAGCAGATGCAGGCGAAGATGGAGAGGGTGGAGGCCGAACAGTGGAGGATGACAAAGATTCTTCAGTACATGCAAAGTCTTGGCGTCGCTACGGGTGTAGTTCCGCCACCTTCGCTATTCGCTCCACCTCCACCTCCTCACTATTCTACTCCTGTGAGTATAAATGTTTTAGTTTGTATGTTCATGCTTACGGTCAAACCTAGTGGAGTATGAAAGTTTTATTCATGTATGGTATATATTTATCTTGTCTCACACATGCAATCTCTTCTCCTTTGTGCAGAATCAATCGATGGCATCGAACGATCCTCATGCTTTAGCGAATCCTTCACCAAATCAGTCTCATTGGTCATCTGGTTAAGATTCTTGTGGTTGTTAATGGTACTTCTATTTGCAATTGTGGTTGTAGATGATGGAGCACTTGGATTACTTGTGAACTTATTTGTGATATATTGCGAGACATGTGACGTTTGTGATATATATATGTGACGTTTGTGATATATATGTGGTGTTGGTGATATATATGTGGTGTTGGTGATATATATGTGATGTTGGTGATGTTTGTTATATATATCTTCTGTTTATTTGGATGGGATGTAAAAAACAAATAAAAAAGGCTGTTATCAGTCACTTTGCCGAGTGCAAATGCCATTGCACTCGGCAAACATCACAGATTTGCCGAGTGCCATGGGCCAGGCACTCGGCAAAGGTCTCCTGTTTGCCGAGTGTCTTGACAGGACAATCGGCAAATAGGCTACCTTTGCCGAGTGTCTTGTCGGTGGCACTCGGCATAGTGGCCACCTTTGCCAAGTGTCTGAGTCAACGGCGCTCGGCAAAGCGGCGACCTTTGCCGAGTGCTTGACCTTGACACTCGGTAAACCCGCCGTCACGGTGTCGCTCGCCGTCACGGCAACTTTTCTTTGCCGAGTGCCCGATATAGTGCACTCGGCAAAGAGGTTTTTGCCGATAAACTGTTTACCGAGCGCTCTTTGCCGAGTGTATATCGGCCTTTGCCGAGTGCCTGAGGCACTCGGCAAAGAAGCTGAATCATCTGGTGGTGGTGTGTTTACACGGAAATAAAAAATAGTTAAGTACTTGTTCTTATATACATAATGTTTTCTTGTATGTAATAATAAAGAAGAGATATTTGTAGCCATTAGTGCATGTTATTCCACAGTAACTTGTTTTAGCAAGTGGAATAGTTGTGTATCTGAAACCAGTTATTGGGGCCAGCCGGGCCCGTGGAAGAAATTTCGAGAAGGAGCAAAGAATCAGAGGCCAATTTCTTGCCGGCAAGAAAGAATAAAGGTACCTAAAATAGTGGCTCTTATTATCAGGTCTTGCATCGATGTTCCTAAAATGAAAGATAAACGTGTTGGATGGTGTGTGTCAAATGGCGTCCATCCATCATATCAGGACGACAAGTCAATCACGGCGTATATATATACGAGGAGCTAGCTTGGCTTTGCTGAGACGAAAGCAACGGCGGGCATATATTTTCAATGCGTGTAGCTTTCAAGGTGAAACATAGAGACGTCACAAATTAAAGGCAGGCATGCAATTCGTCAACCAAGCTAGCTAGCGAACTTGTAGATCGATGCGAGGAAGTTTTCACACGCTAGGTATATATGCTTCAATAATTGACACTGGTGGTACAGAAATGGTACATGCATCATAAAAGAGACTGAAGTTTGATTAATTTGTACTGATTGTTATTATTTGTGTTCCTTTCAGCTCAGCTCTTGACGTGTTACATTTTAATTTCGCACATCATCAACCCCTGCAGGTCCACAATCAATTTTGCATTGATCTGGAAGCATCTACTGCCCTGTTTTTGAAATATACGATTTGTTGAGTTATTGTATGTAAGGCAAACTACTTCAAGTTTGACCAATTCTCTATAGAAAAGAAGAACAATATATATTTCATCGTTTGGTACATCTTGTTGCTCTAGAAGACGTTAATACCCTTCTCACAAGGACAGAGGGACTACCACAATAAATAAAAAATAAAAATTGAATTGAATTACCATGTCGAAATCGAAATAAATATATACTCCAAGGTAGAATAATTCTGGAGACAAGTGGTGGGCATCGATCGGATTGGAGGCCAGGAGGACTTGTTCTGGAAGGAGCCTGTGGCTTGCTGACACGGCGCGTTGCGTGCCTGTGTTGGCTCAGTAATTGGCCGAATCTACCCTCCATCCACTGCTATAAAAACCGGTGCTGGGGTTCATTTGTGCTCAAGCTCAACCAAGCAAAGACGACTTTGTAAGACGCCCTTTGGTAGCTAGATATTTGTTCTTGAGCTTCTTTTTGCACCACAAAACAAGCAGGATGTCTTGCAGCTGCGGATCAAGCTGCAACTGCGGCTCAAGCTGCAAGTGCGGGTAAGTCATCATCACTCTGTATCTAGCTAATTTCTTCAACCTTGTTTACTTAGTTTCTTTTCCTTTCATTGCAAATCAAAAACTATAGCTTGGAGTTCGTTTCTATCTACTATATCTCTTCACAACAACTTGGAAAACATATGGAGTAGTTCTCCATCTGAACCTGTCCGTCTGATCTGAAGAATAACTAATTTTCAAGTACTACTAGTATAGTTTGTTTGTTAATTTTGGGTCCGGCCGTCCGCCCGTTGCCTACCTGCAGCAAGAAGTACCCCGACCTGGAGGAGAAGAGCACCGCCGCGCAGGCCACCGTCGTCCTGGGCGTGGCCCCGGAGAAGAAGGCGGCGGCCGAGTTCGAGGCCGCGGCGGAGTCCGGCGAGACCTCCCACGGCTGCAGCTGCGGTGACAGCTGCAAGTGCAACCCTTGCAACTGCTGATCATATCGACGACCGACCATGGGGAAGACCGATGGTATGCATGCTGCTGCTTATTGCTATCTTGTGCCGGCGACGTACGGTACTAGCTACATCTGCTTTGCAATTGTGTCTTGTGTGACTTATGTAACAGCTGGATGAACGTACAGTAAGGGCGAGCTAGCCATCGTGTTGTTGTATTATCTATGTACATCGATCTGCTGGCTCGCCAGCATGCATATGCGGTCTCTGCCCTTGTGTGTGTGTGTGAGCTTTAATTTGCTACCACTCTGCTTGGCCTTGGCGTCAGTCTTGTGCTTATGCATGTAAGTGGTGTGTGTATCGATCTTGTGCTCATAATACATCGATCTCTATGTGTCTCTGTAATGATATGATTTCTCGTCCAGGGTGATTTATATATATATAACTGGTCTGCTTTGCCTAATAATTGTTACGATCCCAGGCGAGTTCTGGTATTCATAATGTCGGTAATACAGAGTTTAGGCGTGGTAGCAGGAATGGAGCAGAGGAAAGGCAGCAGAGCACGGGGTTGGGAAATCAGAGGAAGCTTGTAGGAGAAGACAAGAGTGGTTACAATAATCTTTCATGCCCCTCACTTCTCTCAACATTCTGTATGTATACGCTGGAGCTTCACGCCTTGGCCCAGTCGTTGCCCATGAAGCGCCGGGTTGAAAGTCTGGGCCGGTTGGACCTTCGCAGCTGCGGCCCAACTCCGCCTTCAACATCTGGTGCTGGACTCGCAACAGTAGTAGGCCCAGCCGTAACACTCCCCCTCCCTTGCGCGCCGAGCCGGTTCCAGACAGTGGCGTGGGGCAACTGCTGCCGAAGAAATTCCAAGTCCTCCCAAGTAGCTAGAGACCTTGGCAAGTTAGACCACTGAATTAATCCTTGAGTGATAGAGCGCGTACCCTTGGTGATGGATCGAGTCTGAAGAATCCGCTCAGGAACACTCCAAAGGACCGCCTCAGAAGGTGGATGACTGGTGACAAAATGATGAGTTCCCACCGACTGCTTGAGCTGTGAAACATGGAACACCGGGTGCACCGAGGAAGAAGCCAGAAGCTCAAGTCTGTAAGCCACAGCTCCCACGCGAGCCAGAATACGGTATGGCCCGAAGAATTTGAAGGCAAGCTTCTGATTGCTGCGCTGTGCTAAGGAGGATTGCACGTATGGCTGGATTTTGACGAATACCAGATCACCAATCTGAAACTGACATTCGGACCGATGCTCATCAGCTTGCTTCTTCATACGCTGCTTGGCGCGGTTCAGATGCTGACGACTCACCTCAGACATCAGGGCTCGGTCAGACAACCAAGTAGCCAAATCAGGAATGTCTGTGTCTGAAGAAGTGGCAAGGCCAAAATGGCGCGGTGCATAGCCATACAATACCTCAAAAGGAGAACGCCCCAAAGCTGAATGCCAATTGCAAAACAGCCTGAACCTTGTCGGGGTCAGTTGCAACGCCCTGCTCTTAGATAACATGCGCCAAATAACGAAGCTATCGTTGTGCAAAGTGACATTTGGACATCTTCACTTGCCACTGATCCTGTTGAAGCAACTGAAAGACAACCAACAAATGCTCAACATGTTCTTCATAGGAACGACTGAAAATGAAAATGTCATCGAAGAAAACGAGTACACATTTGCGCAGCAGAGGGTGTAGAGTAGTGTTCATAGCCTTGAGAAAGGTGGCCGGAGCTCCTGTGAGACCAAAGGCCATGACACGAAACTCGTAATGGCCAGTATGAGTTTGAAAAGCAGTTTTGAATTCTTCCCCACTCTTCAAACGAATCTGATGGTGTCCCGTTGTCAGATCAAGACAAGAAAACCAAGATGCATGGGTGAGTTCATCGAGGAGCTCTTCAATGACTGGTACTGGATATTTAGCTTTGACTGTGATGGCATTGAGTTGTCTGAAATCCACGCAAAAGTGATACGTGCCATCTTTCTTCTTGACCAGCAAAACTGATGAAGAGAATGGGCTAGAACTCGGCTGGATAATGCCGGCTTGCAACATTTCAGTAACTTGACGCTCAAGTTCATCCTTAATCAAGGGAGAGTAATAATTGGTGGGCTTTACCGAGAATGGGCTGGCACCAAGTATCGATGGAATGGCATGATCACAATGGCGTGCCGACGGATAGCCACCGGAGGAGCAAAGACAGACTAAAATTTAGTTAACAATCTTGCAATCTCGGACGACACCGGCTCTGATGAGCTACACTATCATCCAACAACAGAGTGGTAACTGAATGATGAACCGCGAGCGGACTCAACAACTCACCTTGCAAGAAACGGTGGCCCCGACCATAGGGAATTATCATCCATTTGTTGTGCCAATCCACCGCATCGGACTACAAGAAGCCAACCAATCCATTACAACAATCAGCTCATAAGAGGTCGGAGGCAAAATCTTGGCTGTGGAAACAAAGTCACATTGCTGAATGGACCAAGACAACTGCTTCAATTTGGGAACAACAAGGCAATTGAGATCCATCACCTACGGTGACATGGAGAGCGGGACTGAAAATAGTTGCCCCAGCATAATTTGAGAGGCCGAGTTTGATGACAAAAGTATGAGTGCTTCCGGAATCCACCAAAATCCGAGCCTGATGTCCCTACACAATGCCCAAAAATTAAATAGCGTGAGCAGGCCGAGTACTACCCGATGCGCCATGGAAATAGCAGCAGACCGTGGTGCATCATCATCCCGAACTATTGCAGAATCTAAGCAGTCATCCAAATGGCAAATGTCCCGAACTCCTGCAAGACATGGAGTTGGACAATCTCTGAACACTTGTGATCGCGGGACCGCTTGTCGCCGTAATGGATGCAGAGGCCTCGAGCTCAGCGGTAGTCGCGCAGGGTGTTCAGCTTGGACTCAATCCCACGGCCGTGCTTGTCATTAAGCACAGCTCCTGGCGCGAGCGGCTTGTCCTGGCGTTCAGTTCGGAGGGGCGGTAGAGGAAGAGGCAAAGGGACCCCATGGCGCCGCCTTGGCAAAGGTGAACGGCTCCGCCCTCCGAACATCCCACCGACATCCCGGCTCCACCAACTCTTCCTGCAACAAGGCAAGCATGCAGGCAGTATCCAGAGTAGCAGGGCGTTGCAAATGTACAATAGCATGGAGGCCATCAACAAAACGCATAGCATAGTACAGAGAGAGGATTGGTATTGCGGCCATAGGCGATCAATTGCTCAACTAGCCCAAAGGCACTTATCAATATACTCCTGCACCGACCCAGCTTGGTTTATGTGGAAGAGCTAGCGGATCGAAAGAGCATGATGATCCTTGCCAAAGCGCTCCATGATAGCCTCGACAAAAGAATTCCCAAGTTCCCTAATGAATCGATCTTCCACCGATTGAACCCAATGAGCCACGGCCACGATCATGTGCATGGTGGCTACCTTAACCCAAATGTGGTGAGGTACTATGTACATGTCAAAATAATCCAAACAACGACCTAGCCACAATTTTGGGTTCTCACCATCAAATGGGGAAAATTCATTTTGGGTATGTGTTCGTGAGTTCCTCCCTATGCCAATTGCCACCAGAACCCCTTCCCCATGCCAAGTGCGCGGCAGGAAGCCATCACCCCACCCGATCCATCGGGAGCACCCGCCACGAGGGCTGATCCGAGTAAAACGAAGAAGCTTGGGTTTCGGATCGAGATTAGGCGGAGTGAGCATACCCTTGACCGGGGATTGAGTTGAATACTCGAATCCCCGGTGGCTTGATTCCTCGTGATGCCCTAACGGGCTGAATTTGGTCCAGCCGGCAGGAATCGTCACCGCGGACACCTTTGGAGGCGACGGTAGAACTCTGGTTGGCACGGCCGGCACGACGTCAAGGATGGAGCGGCTCACGGACTTGCGTAGTGCGGTCATCTCTTCCCGCAACGTCTCCACCTTCTTGTCTGTCTTCCGGATCGCGCCCACCTCCGCCGCGACGCAATTCGTCCACCGTCGCATCCATCTTCAGGCGCCAAGTGTCGAACACCTTAGCGGCATCCTCCAGGGAGGCGATGCGCTTGTCGACGGAGTTCTCCACCAAATCCATGCGGGCGGTGAGATTCGCCTGCACGGATCGGAGTTCATCGAGGATGAGCTTGCTGTTGGGATCCATATCGCCCAACTGCTTGCGGAACCGGGTGAAGTGATCGTGGATGATCTCATGGGGCTCCAGCCGGAAACTCCAATGACGATCTCTGTTGAGCGGCGATGAAATGGTTGTTTAAATGGCGCGCTGCGGATGTGGCTCGAGTACCAATTTGTTATGATCCTAGGGGAGTTCTGTATTCATAATGTCGGTAATCTGAGTTTAGGCGAGGTAGCGAGAATGGAGCGAGAGGAAAGGCAAAAGCAGAGCACGGGGTTGCGGAATCCGAGGAAGCTTGTAGGAGAAGACAAAAGTGGTTACAATAATCTTTCATGCCCCTCACTTCTCTCAAAATTTTGTATGTATCTGTTGAAGCTTCACGCCTTGGCCCGAGCTTGTTGCCCATGAAGCGTCAAAGTTGGAAGTCCGGCGATTCGACCTTCAAGCAATTGTGGCCCAACTCCGTCTTCAAAGATCTAGTGCCGGACTACATAGCAATAGTAGGCCCAGCCGTAACAATAATATATAGGAGTATGTTGTGATTGATTGAAACGATCGACTTCGTTCTAGCCACTTCATCATCATCACAAGGATCAAAATATATAACAGATTGATTATGTGATCGGAGAACAAGAATATTTAAGCTATCTCACCAATATTCACTTCTTTTTCTTGAGAATCTTCAATAGCGTGCAGTCTAGACTTGGTAGAAAAACGTCTACTTTATTCCATCCTATACGAATATAAATCTAGTATATGTCTTGGACACTACGTAAAAAATGATTTTTAGCAACGGTTCAATTTTTTTTTGTAGGGCGGGTGGTGATGGAGCCGCCCCTACAATTGGCGTGCTTCAGTGCCTAGACACCACCCGCCCTACAAATGGAACAGGGCGGTGGTGTTCTGAGCCGCCTACAAATGGGGTCTGATTTGTAGGCAGCTCAATCACCACCGCCTCTGAAAATGCTATTTGTAGGGGCGGTGGTGATTGAGCCGCCTACAAATGGCCCAGTATTTATAAGCACCGATTTGTAGGCGCGGCTCAATCACCAACCGCCTACAAATGCCCCCCATATAAAATAGATGCAAGACCTTCTTCCTACTCGGGTCACTCACTCCAACCCGTGAAAGAAAGGTGGGGAGGCCTTGGGCACCTCCCAAAAATTACTCTACTAAGGGGGAAAGGTTTTGGTCTCAAATCCTTTCACTAGTAGAGAAACGACTTTTGATCCACTTCGAAATTTGGCTTTAATCCCGGTATTTTTTTGTGCCCGGGACTAGAGAAACCTTTAGTCCCGGTTGGTGTCTTCAACCGGGACTAAAGGTCCCACCTTAAACTGGCCATCTCGGCCGCAGTGGTAGGGGACCTTTAGTCCCGGTTGGAGACACCAACCGGGACTAAATGTGGACCTTTACTCTCGGTTGGAGCCACCAACCGGGACTAAAAGTCCTCTAAGTTTTAGTGCATTTATTGCCGTGCTTTATGAGCTGATGACCAGCACTGAACTTTTAGTCCCGGTGCTTTACTTGTACCTGCTTGCATTTACGAGCTGATGACCAGCACTGAACTTTTAGTCCCGGTGCTTTACTTGTACCTGCTTGCATTTACGAGATTTAGTCCCGGCTTGCATTTACCTGCTTGCATTTACGAGCTTTAGTCCCGGCTTGCATTTACCTGCTTGCATTTATTGCTGACACTGAAAACGAAGACCTTTAGTCCCGGCTGGTATTACGAGCCGGGACTAAAGGTATACCTTTAGTATCTTTAGTTCCGGCTGGTATTATCAGCCGGGACTAAAGGCCTTTTAATCCCGGGCGTTTACAGAAGCCTCGATGGGCCGGCCCAGTACGCAATATGCTAGAATTGCTGGCCAGTCCCACCTATTAGCACCACCTCGCTTGCTCAGAAGAGTGAAAGCTAACTTAAAAGCTCGACTCTCGAACCAAGCAAAGACGAACTTGAAACGAGGATTGTACCGCTGATCCTTGACTAAAGATCCTTTGTACTATAGATTATATAAAATGTTGAACATTATAAACGTACGTATATTCTAGCAGCCTAGAATGCGTATTCAAAAACCAAAACGAATCACAATTAAAAATAGGAAAAAAAGGAAAATAGAAATAGAAATAAAAAAACCTAGTAGCAGCGTGAAAATAGAAATAGAAACAAAAAAAAGAAAAAAAAACCTTTAGTCCCAGTTAGGGTTACTAACCGGGACTAAAGAGTGCCGGCCTCGTGGCATGTCAGGAGGCACCTTTAGTCCCGGTTGGTGTTACCCACCGGGACTAAAGGACCCCCTTTAGTCCCGGTTCCTGACCCGGGACTAAAGGACCCCCTTTAGTCCCGGATGCTTGCTCCCGGGTGAAGAACCGGGACTAGAGGGGGTTCTCCACCAGGAGTAAAGCCCGTCTCTGTACCAGTGTTTGGTGGAGAGGTTGTAGAAAGTAAGAAAATGCTATTCCATACTTTTTTTAAAGTTTTAATGGTTGGTTAGTGAGTAATTAGAG
The DNA here is from genome assembly GCA_904845875.1 of Miscanthus lutarioriparius. Taxonomy (NCBI): domain Eukaryota; kingdom Viridiplantae; phylum Streptophyta; class Magnoliopsida; order Poales; family Poaceae; genus Miscanthus; species Miscanthus lutarioriparius. The sequence goes on from CAJGYO010000010.1 coordinate 26,953,840, forward strand.
TTTTTTTTTCTCTCTCTTCTATGGTGCTTGAGCTATTTATGAAGCAAATTAGACCCAACTTTTGAATGTACTAGGGTAAATTAGGGAGGGGAACAAGATCATACCCTTATTTGGTCCATGTTTCTTAATTTTATTGAACAATTAGTTAGTTTTATGGATGTTTCATGTGCATGTGGATCTAGATCTAGGGTTTGGTTTTTTATTAATTTCGTTTTTGTAAATTTATGTTTGATGAAATTGGACTAGGGTTTGTATGAAAGATATTGGGTAAAGTATAATTGTTGCTAATTGTTGTCTTTGAAATTATTTATTGTAATAAATAAATATGTATTTTAATTATTTATGGATAAATGGGCCGTTAATTAATTTTCTTTTACCATGGTGTGTTTGTATGCTTCATGTAATTATATTAGATTTATATTCATATATATCTGAAGTATATACAATTATTCTCAAGTAATTATTAATTTGTTTCATTTTTATATATATCTGAACAAGTACTCCTTTAATGTTTGTTTTGTTGTTGTTGTAAAAGATGGAGTACAGGAACTCTTGGATGTATGGTTCGTTAAGGTTCAAGGTAGGTTTCCGTGAAGAGGTGGATAAATTTATTGAAGCCGCAAAGAAGCATGCAACGACATTGAAAGAGAATAAGGATACAATTATTTGCCCATGTAAAGATTGCAAGAACCGTATGGCATGGACAGATGTGACTATCATCAGATCACATTTGATTATGCGAGGATTTGTTGAGGACTACACAGTGTGGATTCATCATGGTGAAACAGTTATTGTTAACGACGAGGATGAGGAGGAATACGACGACGAAACCATAGAATCCCTGGCCCAATATTCAGCAGAGCTTGATGCATGAATGGATTTTGAGTTTGGCAATGAACAAGGTGGTGATGCTGGTGGTTGGGATGGTAACGACAAAGGTGGTGCCAATAATGATGGTGGAGCACGTGTCGGGGATGAAGACGATTTGGAGGACATGATTCGAGCCCTTGGACCAGAGATTTTACTAAATAGCCCAAAAGGTCTAGAAAATTTGGAAAGGGTGACAAAAGCATTGAAGGAGACTGTGTATGGTGTTGAAAAGGGTTGTCCGATACATTGGACATTGCTACGTTTTGTGCTTGAGCTGCTCATCCTGAAGGCTAAGTACGGCTGGTCAGACTGTAGTTTCAATAATCTATTGCATCTCCTATCATGGGTGCTGCCACAACCAAACTCAGTTCCCACCAACACATACCAAGCGAAGAAGGTCATAAGTCCATTGACAATGGGGGTTGAAAAAATCCATGCATGCCCCAACCACTGTATACTTTTTCATGGTGAAACGTTCAAGTCACTGGATAAATGTCCCCGGTGTGGGGCCAGCCGGAACAAGAACAATGACCTTTACGGTGGGGACGAACCCTCCATGGGGAAAAAGAGGAATAAGAAGGGTACCAAAAAGGTGGTACAAGAATCTCAGTCCCCAGAAGACACTCCATTAGGTCCATTAGGCAATGATGCAAAGCAGAGAAGAATTCCTGCCCTGGTAATGTGGTACCTGCTAGTGACCGACCGCTTGAGATGTATCTTCCTAAACCCTAAAGAAGCCGCACTCATGACATGGTGGGATGATGAGCGTAAGATGGATGATGATAAGATTGCACACCCGACTGATTGTAGTCAGTGGCAAAGGTTTTATGAGAAGCACAAAGAATTCAGCGATGACCCAAGGAATATACGGTTTGGCTTGAGCACTGATGGAATGAATCCCTTCAATGAGAGGATGAGCGACCATAGCACATGGCCAGTGATCTTGACCATGTACAACATCCCAACATGGCTGTGTCAAAAGAGAAAGTGTCTTCTCCCCACTATTCTTATTTCTAGCCCTAAACAACCAGGCATTGATATAGATGTGTTCCTCGAGCCCTTGATGCAAGAAATGGAGAGGCTATGGAGGTATGGGGAGCAGATGTATGATGCGTTCCGAAAGGAGGACTTCATATGTAGAGCAATAATATTTGTTACTACCAATGATTACCCCGCGCTATTTGCTTTGTCTGGACAGATCAAAGGGAAGACGGGATGCTTGGTTTGCTTGGATGGTACTACATGGGTGTACCTAGATGCATCCAAGAAGATAGTTTACCTAAGGAACCGACGCTTCTTAAAGATAAGTCACAAGTACCGCAGCAAATTGTTCTTTAGATTTTATGACAACGCCCCGGAGATTGAACCCCCTCCGGAGAGACGTCATAACAGAGAACACGTGTACAGAATGGTGAAAAACATACGCGTCGTCTATGGAAAGAAGAATCTGGATGGAACGAACAGAGATAGAAGCACACCTCCTGTCGAAGGTGTACCTTTCAAGAAACAATCGATCTTTTTTCAGTATCTGCCTTATTGGCTAGACTTGGAGGTCCCCCATGCCATTGATGCTATGCACATGCAGAAGAATGTCTTTGAGAGTCTCATTGCTACCTTGATGGACACAGGAAAGTCAAAGGATGGTCTGAAAGCACGGAAAGACATGGTGCAGCTAAATGTGATGCCACAACTTCACCCGGTACCTGAGGCTAATGGAAAATACACTCTATCCGTGGCGTACTTCAACCTAACACCAGACGAGAAGAGAGCTATATGCACTTTCCTGAGAGGGATCAAAATCCTGACTGGGTTTTCAGCAAATGTGAAGAAGCTAGTGTCGATGAAGGACTTGTCAATAACACACTACAAGGCTCACGATTGCCATGTGATGCTGATAGTATTTCTACCTATTGCAATCAGGGCTATAAAGCCAGAGTTCTTGAAAATGGCCATCACCCGCATGTGCTACTTCTTTTCGAAGATCTCACAGAAGACGATTGGCAAGGAAGAGCTGAGTGACCTACATGAATTTGTGGTGGAGACACAAAACCAACTGGAGATGTGTTTACCTCCTGCTTTTTTTGATATAATGCCACATCTCATGATTCACATGGTTCATCAAATATAGGCGCTTGGCCCTTGCTACTTGCATGAAATGTGGTCCTATGAGCGGTTCATGTCGGTTCTAAGTCGATACGTGCATAATCGAGCATACCCAGAGGGCTCCATGATAGAGGGTTACAGTACTGAAGAAGTCGTCGAGTGCTGTCAAGAGTACCTAAAAGTACAGAAAGGGATTGGTAAACCCGATTCTCGTCATAAGGGTAGGCTGGCTAGGAAGGGCACCAGTGGTAGAAAAGTGTTCATCGACCATGATTACAAAGAGGTGAGTTGGGCGCATTACAATGTCTTGCAGAGTACACAACTGATGCAACCGTATATTGATGAACACTTGGCTATCATTATGGCGGAGAGAAATGGTCGTTCGGATGATTGGGTCATGAAACAACACAAGCAATGACTAACTACATGGTTGAAGGACCAAAATATACCACCTGGAGAAACCATAGACTCTATTACCATCAGTAGGTTGGCGGAGGGGCCATCGAGACAAGTGATATCTTGGAATACTTATGACATCAATGGGTATACATACTATACCCACGCAAAGGATAGTAAATATGTGAACCAAAACAACGGCATTCGAATAGAGGCTCTTGATGGATTAGGGCGAAAGATCCAATACTTTGGCATCATTGAAGAGATATGGGAACTTGACTATGGAAGGGATATAACGGTGGCCCTGTTTCGATGCCGCTGGATCAAACAATACCAACTGAACGAGATCAGATTGAGAGTCCTAGACCTCGAGAATCTAGGCTACCAAGATGACCCTTGGGTGCTCGCTTCACGTGTCGCACAAGTTTTCTATATGTCTGACCCACAAAGTAACCTCCCCCCGAAGAAGAAGACAAAGCACGTGGTTGCCTCTAGGAAACATCATATTATTGGAGTTGATGGCATGGACGATGTTGAAGCTTACAATAACTACGATGAGATGCCGCTATTCACAGACTTTCATAAGAAGATCAACGTTGTGGAAAAGAACCTCCCCAAAGACATAATGCCATGGGAACGAAAATGTGTTAAGGGAAAAGTCGTTACAGCGGGCTAGCTAGTTGTTGAACGTGGAGTGTTTGTGTAAGTATGTGTTTGTAAGACTTCATTTATGCATGCGTGTGAGACTATATATTTATGTACGTATGTAAGACTACATATTTTTGTATGTGTGTGAGACTACACTTTATGCATGTGAGACTACCCTTTGCAACATCCAGATGACTGTATTTGAACATTGACTCTATTACTACTAAAACTTTATGAAATCACTTAACACTTTATGAAATGAAGAAATGACCAAAATAAAAGTAGGAGATCTTGATGAGTTTTTCATCTGAAATCATTTACTCTTTCAAAATATTGTTTCAAGTTGAAATTGTTTGATTTTTAAAATTTGAATCATTCAAACAAAATCACATGACAAGATGACCAAAATAAAAGTTGTACATGTCGATGAGTTATACAACTTTTATGTTTACAACATTTTCATTTTATTTAATTTAAAGTCATAAAATTGTAGTTGAAGTTTTAAAATTCAAATTTATAATTTTTGTTTTTTTGTTTTCTATATTGTTTTGACTACAATCGTTTATATATATATTTCTTCATATATATAATAATACAAAATATTATATTTGTGCATATACACAATTGTTTTTATATTACTTTTATTTTGGTCACAATTGTTTTATATATACACAATTGTTTTTATAATATAGAATTGACAATTTAAAAAAATAAAAATATATTTCTAGGGGCGGCTGGATCAGGAACCGCCCCTACAAATGCATTTCTAGGGGCGGCTAGATCAAAAACTGCCCCTACAAATCATCATGTCTATATATACAAGGGCGCACAGGTGTTGTCTTCATTTGGGCGCTCTCTTCTCCTCCGACGCCGCCAGGCTGCCCCACCGACGCCGGCCCACGCCCCTTCCCCGTCGACGCCGGCCCGCGCCACTTCCCCTCACCACACCCCATCTCCGCCTCAGCCTTTGCTCCTTCCCCGCACCCAAGACGCTTTGCTCCTCCCCACCCTAGGGTTTCGACCCCGCCACCGACGCCTTGCCCCCCTCCCCGTGGTTGGCCCCACGGCCGCCAGCTTCCCCTCACCCACACCCCCATCTCCGCCCTCACGCCGCTTGCTCCTTCTCCTCACCCACCTTTGCTCTCCTCCCTCCCTAGGGTTTCGACCCCCCGCCCGATGCCCGCTCGCTCCCAGTGGTTGGCCCCACGACCGGCCACTTCCTCACCTCACTGCTCTCTGCTCCTTCCCAAGACCCACGCTACTCCTCCCCGCCCTAGGGTTTCTAACCCCGTCGCCGACGCCCGCTCCTCGGTGGTTGGCCGCCGCCGGCCGGCCATCCCAAGACAGCCCGTGTGGGGAGTTTCCCTTGTGTAGGTCGCCCGCCCCAAGACCTGCTATAGCTCTGTTTCACGCGGTGGTTGACGGCCGTCTTCAACCTGTGTGCGTCGCCGGCACCTCGTCTCTAGCCTCCACTAGTCCCCGCCACATCTCAATCTGCTAGAGGAGCTGAGCCCACCGGTGACGAAGGTATGCTGCGTGCTAGTTATGATGATGATATTTGCAATGTTGCGGGTGGTGGCTGTCTCCTAGACTATCCCCGATCTGCATTTTGACTATCCAATTGGATTATCGCTGAATTATTCTAGCATACTGCTTGAGTACAGAATTATTTCTTTAATGATCTGTTCCGACTTCCTAGATTATATACTATAGTAAAACTTAATTATTTGTTTTTTATCAGCAAGTACACATGTTATTTCTTATTTGCAGTATGACATAATATGATTTGTGGTAGGTTCTTGCATTGTTCTAGCATGCTAGCTTGACTGTATTTTTTTATGAAAACTTGTGCTACTTGCTGGACTATGATAGTAAAGTTGTATTACTTGCTGGACTATGATACTTGCTTGACTGTATTAGTTGACAGTTTTGATTTAGGTGATTGTCCTCCACACCTAGCATGTCAAAGTTCTATGTTTTGTGTTTGGTTTTGATTGGGCTCCATGGCACTTACACTGCATACTTTCAACTATCTTGATGCTTACTACTTTTAGCACATGCCACTCTGTAACTGTGAGAGATAAATCCTTTGCTCCTCTCTATCCCTCATTTCAAACCTTGTGCTCGGATATGGCAGGGATTGAGACATAAACACTTATATTTGAACTGTGCAACAAGTAGAAATGTAAAAGCTTAAGCACTTATATTTGAACGGTGCAAATTAATAGTCAATCCTTTTGTGTGCTCAAGGTGAAATAAGCACTGGAACTGAAATTATGTTTGTGATACTAATAGACTCAATCTTTTATTCTCCATAGTAATGTAATAACAACAATGGCTACTTTTAATAAGTTATAAACAAACTTAATGGATCACTAGCACATTATAGAAAAAATAGCATTAGATGAAGAAGTCATGTTGTTGTATCTCGGCCTAAAGCTCCAAGCTAAGTACTGTTAGTCGACTAAACAATTCTTGGTAAACTACCCTAGCTATGTACCAGCAGGTTTCCAGTAGCAAGTTACATGAATAAGATATCTCCATCAGTCCTTCTATGTTACCACTCTTTCTTTGTCTTTTTGGTTCTTTTTCATGGCTGTTTCTTGATGCAACATCAACACTTCTTGGTAGACTTGCAGCTTCTTCCTCCAGTTGGCTGCACACTTGCATCAGCTTCTTCTCGTATTATACATACACTGTATTTGCTTTGATGCTATTGTCTGTACTCTTACTCTTACTCTTACTCGTACTACTCTCTATACTACTCTACTACTACAAAGTTAACTGGATATGTGCCTACTACTTCTCTTACTACTACATAACTACGCCACTTTGCTTCTATACTACTACTACTACTACTGCATACTACTTAACTGCTGTGATACTCTATACTACTACTTAACTAATACTTAAGTTGTCCTTGCTACTACTTTATACTCTTACTCTTACTACTACTTCACTACTCTTACACTACTACTCTTACTACTACTCCACTTTCTCTTACTACTCCTACTACTCCTCCTCTTACTACTCCTCGGGCATGCTTGTACAAATGGGCATGCTTGTACAGTGGATGCCCCAATTTGGATCCACCATCGCTCCCGCTCACTTGCTCGCTTGTTGCTCAAAATTGAAACAGGCTTCCAATTGTAGAAGCTGTTAATGCTTATCTTGGACATGATGATGGCTATTTCGATTTTTACATGCTGAGCAAAGTGCCTAGAGTAATGGGAACTATACATGATGTTCATGCCCATTTTGATTCACACTGAGCAAAGTGCCCTAGGTCAATGATGTTAGATTTTTAGGCGCAGGAGGAGCACCCTTAGGTGCGGCAGCCACACCTTACTTACGATTGTTGTCTACAATTTTTGCTAGCTAATAATCAGTACACCCCCTCAGTGCATCCTCCCTGTCTAATTAGCACTATTTCCTAATGGTATCTATGGACTGATTAGTAGCTTTGATGAGAACTTGGGTTATTAATTGAGACCTAAGGCACTTTGCAATGATGTTTCTATACATTCTTAATAGTATTATTTCCCATTTGTGAACTGTTGGTACTCGTTTCCTGCCATTTGCAACAACTCATTAGCTCATTAATCCTAGCTGTTCTTTCATTGTATGCTTGCAGCCTTGCACTTGTTTGTTTAATTAGTGGGACTTCGATTCATCCAGTTTCATTTTTTGGGAATAAATATCTGCTGAGTAGAAATAATCCTTGCATTTATATTATTCTTCTTACATTGTCATTTATATGCTTACAGCCTTGCACTTGTTTGTTTATATTATTGTGGCCGGTGGCTACTAATCTTCTCTGTACTGCTGTCTTCTCTGTACTCCTCTTCTACTACTACTCTCCTGTACTCCACTCTACTCCTCTCCTCTCCTAAGCAGCTGTTGCTTTTTTTTGCTACTTCTACTACTTCCCTACTATTGTCTACTACTTCTGATTGCCCGATCTGCTTATCAGGTTCGGAAGATATTAAGCATATGATGTTCTTACATTGTCATGTTGCTTTTTCTGGGAAGCAAGACACGCTTTTTTTTTGCCAAATCTCCCCTCTCCTCTATTTGTTGCCACCTTTCCTATCCTCTATGTTTTGGAGGCAGCACCTGCTTTTTTTTGCCAAATCTCCCCTCTCCTCTCCTCTCCTTTGTTTTGCCGATGATGAAATCGTCCAAGTCCATACATTATATGGAATATGAGCTGATGATCAAGAACTTGTGAGGAACTTGGCATCATTAGCAGCCGCCCCTACATTACCTTCTCCTCTCTTCTCTGTTATGATGCCTTGATGCTCCAAGTTCAAGATCAGATGATGTTTGACATGTTTCTGAGACCTCTACCACTGCTACTTCTCGTTTTTTATATATTGTTGTTTTATAGGACTACTTTGGTTTATAGACCTTTTTGATTTCTTATACCTTCTCGCATACCTAAAGCACACTTTCTTGCATTTATTAGAACAAAGCGCGAAATAATGTCGCGAATACCAGACAGTGTAGCCCGATGTCCCAAGCATGATGAGCAGCCAACCCTTGAGGAGCAAGCACTAGAGGACCAGCTTACTCAGGAACAATTCAATAATGAGGTACAAAATGATCTAGAAGTGATGCTTACTCAGGAGCAGTGTGATGAGGAGGAAGGCCCCAAAGGAGAGGCTGTTGAAGGCGAAGAAGAAGAGGATGATGCTGATGATGACTCAGAAGAGGGATATGTAAGTCCCGAGGATCCTTTCCCATGTGAAGCCAGAAGGAGGCCAACGGAAGAAGATTTGGACAAGGACTTTGACCCGAACGAGGAGGTAGGGAAAAGCCTTAGCTTGTAAATTTTGCTAAAGCTTTGGCTGTGTTACCTCTGCTAACACTTTGACCTGTCATATATATAGGTCCCTCCTAAAACTCGGAAAAGACGACGTCGACGTCCGTGACATCTCGCTGGACAAGACGGAGTAGAGGAAAGGAGAGCAGAGGCAACAACCACAGAGATGGATCACGATGCCTCTACTCCACAACCTGAAGACACAACCACGACTACCAAGCCTAAGAGGAAAAGAGGGGATAGAAAAGGAAATATATATCCAGATAAGGCATGCTATGTGATAACAGAGGTCGGGCCAGCAGGGGAGGTCCTTGAGCTGAAGGAATTAAGAGGATGATTCCATAATGCGATCGGGGCCCTAGTAAGAGATAAATTGAACCCAACAATCTCTAACTGGAAAGAGGTACCAGAGAACAAAAAGAATGAACTATGGGATAGGCACCTGAGGGTCAATTTTAGATTTCCAGAGAGTAAGCACGAACTGATAAAAAAATGCTTTTAGGATGATGAGAGAGGTATTCCGACGTTGGAGGTCGGAGCTCAACACGAAGTATATCCAAAAGGGGTTAACTCCCTTCAAAGAGTTTGGCAAAATAACTCCTAGTCAATGGGAGGAGCTCGTGGCTCAGAAGACTTCACCGGAGGCATTGGAGCTCAATGCCCGTAACACCGAGCTGGCGAAGAGGAACAAACACCACCATCATCTAGGCCCCGGTGGCTACTATGCCAAGGAAGAGCGGTTTAGAAAGATGGACGAAGAGGCTGCAACTACTGGGAATATCGATGTGACGAATTTGAAGGTACGCTCAAGGAACTAGATATATGCAAGGAGTACAGAATCATCCGGCAGTAATCTTAAGTTTAAGGCGGTATCAAGGATACTGAAATATGCTGAAGATAAGGAGAAGGGCTCCTTCAATCCTTCCAGAGAGAGGGACAAGCTTAGCCTTGGCTTAGGAAACAAGGAGCACACAGGCCGCACCAGGGGGCTAGGGAAAAGGATGACCTAGAAGCAAGGATTCGAAGAGGACAGGCACATGTACAAGAAACATGGCTGAGACCGGGAGACTAGTCTTGAGCTCCAAGTGAAGGCTCTAGTTGCGAAGGCGCTGGAGGAGCAAGGACTATCTACGGAGCCACGGATATTAGTGACGCCGCTGAGAGAACTGGCATTAATTGGCAGCCCTATAAAAGTTCCTAGCAGCTAAGGTTCCACTGTAGCCACAACCCCCGTCGATCGCATACGGGAACCAACTAGTTGCACCTTGGTGTTTCTCAGCGACCGACAGAACACTATGATGGAGGTGGCAACGGGTGTGGCACATCCTCCCGGTGGCTTACACCACAATAATAAGATACTGCCGGACTACACTAGGGTCGAGGTGCATACCATGAAGCCCGAGTTCATGCAGTGGAGGATAGACTACGCAACTCCTGAGGGGCTGGTGTTACTCGGACACGTTATTGGGTAGTTCATCCTCTGGCACAAATGGGACATTATATTGACTGCTTCTTCGCCGCCTCCCCCTCTCCCAAATTTGGAGCGAGTTGTTGTGGTTGGGGAGATATTTTCACCGTCTCGTGACCACCACGTACCTGAGATGCCACATTCTTCCCTGCCTCCTAGCGAGCATGTGCCTGATGAGATGCCACAACCTTCTGCAGCTCGTACCAAGCAAGTGCGTGATGAGATGCCACAGTCTTCTCAACAAGCACAGCCGATACATGAACAATGAGTGCCTCCTGAAGAAGGTGATGCACAAGAAGATGAGGATGTGCCTGAATGGGAACTTCGAAAGAAGATTCCATACAACATAAGGCCAGTTTATGTTCCGGTGAAAGACGTCTCATCGGTGTCCGAGTGGTATTCACATGACTAGTTCAAGCCTGAGAACCAAGTTAAACAAGTCCCATCACAGGGTTCTGAGGAGGCCGTAACTAGCAAACTCCACCAAATTGCAAAGCAGTATCCAAATGTTGATGACATCAAATGGTCAAAGGATTGCCCGAAAACATATGAAAGAGGCAAGCCCTTTATACCAAACTGGGACATCCGGCGCCTACCACTTGGAATGAGAAGGTTCCATGATTGGTACTTGCATGTTCTCCCAACGAGCATAGATCTCGTACAAGCATGCTTCCCCACCGGCACATTTGGAAGCCCAGCCGGGAAAATTGTCTTTGACTTCAATGACATGCACACATGCTTTCACCTGGGAGAAATAGAGATGAATCTAATTTGCACGTGGTGCTTGTAAGTCCTTGTCCTCCCGATATGATATGAATGTAATCTTTGAATTTTGTTGTAACTAACCAACGCCGTGATTTGTAGAATGCAAGTGCACATTATCAAACAAATGCCAAGTCTGAAAGCTGGGTATGTAGACCCTCAAGTTATAGTCCAACCAAATTTTAATTACCCTAAACAGTGGATAGTGGATGCCAAAGAGCTAGCTGTTGCAAAGACTCTTCAGGAGAAAGAGCGCATCTGTACGGCGAAACTAAAGGAAGAGTCCCTTAAGGTTGCGGCATACATTGCTCTGGCTTTCAAAAATCTACAACAACACTCTACTATATGGCTACCATACAACTTCGAGTAAATTCAACTATATACTTAAAGCTTTGTTCGATATATTTTATTCGATGCAAAAGAGCTTATCTAGTTCTATGATTAAATCCATGCAGCAATCACTGGATTTGTATAGCCATCGATGTCAAGAGGAGCATGGCATAGGTCTTTGACTCAATAGATAAGGACCCGGCGACATACAAAGACTTCATATCGATTCTCAAGACGTATACATACCGACAATCCTCATTAGCTTATATGTTTGTATACATACTTGTAACGTTCACTTATGGATACTAACAAGTTGTATTTGCTAAAATAATTCGAACAGGACATTTAGGTTCTCTGTCACTCATCATCACGGAAGGCATGATCCAGCGAGGAAGGAAAAGCTGGCTATAAAAACACTATGTGCGGTAAGTGTAACTTACTTCTTCAGTACTCCGTTACATGACTGTCAAAAGCATTACCTAACATTTTCATATGCAAAACACACAGTGCCCCAAGCAGAGGCCTGTGAGTGTACATTGTGGATACTATATATGTTCTATGATGAGTAACACCAGTGCCTACAGGAGACACCCCTTAAGGGTAAGTTTGAACCTCTTCATTAGTAGTATAAAAACTTCATACATGGTATGAAATACTAAACCAAAACTTGTTCTCTTGTAGTGGAGAGAAGAGAAAGGAATGAAAAAAGACCCATACAAGGATGACCAACTCTTAGAGCTCGTCGGCGACCTTTGCAACTTCATATTGGACCAGATTGTACACGTCAAAGGCGCCTACCATGACCGAGAGTCTGACTTAGGTAGAAATCCTCAGTACCAACACCTTCGTGAGACTGAAAGGCTAGCTCTAGGAAGTTGATAACAATGTTTATGGAATTTGTATATTAAATGATGGATTGTATATATCCTTACGAATTGGACTTGTAATTGTAGTTTATATAATACTATTGTGCTTGAAGTCGCGTTCGGAACGTTAGTCGCGGGGCGTTCGGCAATGCGAACGTGGTTCAGAACGTTGGTCGCGGGACGTTCGGCAACGCGAACGCTGGATGGAATACGTGGAAACAAACAGTTCTGGTCAAATTTGAATTATAAATTTGAATTTTTTTTGCGGGAAAACGTACTGTAGGGGCGGTTCTAGATTGAACCGCCCCTATAAACATGTTATTATAGAGGCGGCTGGCACTACAGTCGCCCCTACAAATCGATTTGTAGGGGCGGCTGGTGATTGAGTCGCCCCTACAAATCGATTTGTAGGCGGTTCGTAATACCAGCCGCCCCTATAAATCGATTTGTAAAGGCGGTTGGTATTTAAACCGCCCCTACAAATCGATTTGTAGGGCGGTTGGTGATTGAGCCGCCTTACAAATCGATTTGTAGGGGCGGTTCGTAATACCAGCCGCCCCTACAAATCGATTTGTAGGGGCGGCTCAATCACCAACCGCCCCTACAAATCGATTTGTAGGGGCGGCCTGGGAACCGCCCCTGCAAATGCATGATTTACAGAGACGGTTCGGTAGGGGCGGCTAGCCAAACCGCCCCTACAAAAGGTTACCAGCCGCCCCTAAAAATACTTTTTGTAGTAGTGGGAGATACTCCCTCCGTCCCGTAAATTTTGCAATTGTAAGACCTGAGGGAGGTACCAATGCACCAAGGCAAATAACCAAAATACCCCTACTGTTGCTCTGACATACTAACCTAGAGTTCAGTTCCATAATCATTGCACAGGATATGGCCCTAGAAAAAATTGTAGCTGGTGTTACACGTGTCTTTATACAAAGGTTGGCACAACATGGCCAAAAGATTCTGGAGACAAAGAAAAAATAAACAAAGCTTCCATGAACACTAGTTTGTGGCTGAGAATGATCCACGTGGTTGTCGGTCGTGTTTTTTTAGCGTTGAAGAGACTTCCGTGACCTGAGGGAGAGCAGATGGCGTATAGGGTCTTTACGTGGGCCCCACTTGATGTGATAGTCTGTCATGATACTACTCTAGGATTACAAAATTTGTGGAACAAATTTGAGCTCTAAAATTGCAAAATTTACTGGACGGAGGGAGTAGAGATATATGACGTACAATTCCATTCACACAAAAAAGGCCAATACTCTCTAGGTTGTTAGGTATGGAGTAAAAGGTGTTATGTTTAGTTACACGTCGGAAGTTGATGCGTGGGAACACAATATATAAGATGAGATCGAACAACTCTCACCTATCCGGACTAGCCTTTTTGATTGAGTTCGGCACGAAGCCTTGGTTCGTTGCGGACTCTGATGGACCTAATGAAACTAGTGTGGTGCGTATATTGAGTTGGGCCGGATACGCGACACACTGTAACAAGAGGGCACGTCGCAGCCGGCAGCATATCAAAGATGCAAGGTTGTAAACGGTGTATGATTGTGATTGGAGGTGAAACAAGCAGCACACTCATGATGTGCATTTTCATTTCTTAGCTATATTAGGTAACACTTTCTATTTTTTTAACTAAAAATACAAAAGCCCATGGATTCTCATTAAATTAAATTAAGTATCTATAAAGCTCTTGCACTGTAGTGACACAGTACCCAGCTCTGCCTCAGACTCATATCCCTGTAGATCCACAGTTCCTCAATGTCAGCCGTCCGATCGTAGCCCCAGCCATTGGACGCCGGCGTCCACTGACCGCCCAACCTCCTGCCTGCTCCCCTCCTATCCTTTCTCCAATCCCCACCGACGGCAGCTGACCAAAATAAGCCCGGTCCAGCTCCATCGCCCCGCGGCCTCCACCTTGCGTGCCTGCGGCCTCCAGCGGCGGCGCGCCGCCACACCTGCGGCCATCTTCCACATCCCCCGGCACCTCGCCCTCGCGCACCGAGAAATTGGCTATTATAGCGCACCACCGCAGCAGTGGAGCACGGCAGCACCGATCCAGCTCGCCTCGCCGCCACCTCGCGTGCCTGCGACCTTCAGCGGCGGCGCGCCGCCCAGCCTGCGACCATCTCGATCCCCCCTCCCCCAGCAACTCTCCCTCGCGCACCCCGCAGCAGGGGAGGACAACAGCACCGATCCAGGTCACCTCGCCGTCGGATTCCACCTCGCGTGCCTCCGTGCTTCCACCCTCCAGTGCCGGCGCGACGCACCCTCCGCAGTAGCGCCGCCCCTTCTCCACCCATCTCGGCCGCCGCCACCTCACACTCGCGCAACTCCAGAGCAGGACCGACCGCGCTTACGGCCCTGTCCCTCGCGCGGTGGCTCTCCAACGTCAACAGGAGGTATGCTCTTGCGTTTCTCTTTTTTTTATTTTCACATTTCTTACAGATCTTTATACATCTTTATTTTTTTTGGGACTTATCTCACGTAGACTCATCTACTGATTCCAGTGTGTCATCGGATAGATTTCCTCCATGCAGCAACCATCCTTCACACAAGTTGCACAGCAAGGTTGGGAAGCAATTGACAATCAACCTGACAAAGCAAAAACAGTCACTGCTAAGTTCAAAAATTTGAGAAAAAAATTTGAGAACATGGTAACAAAATCTTTCAAACCTCAAAAGCAATCTGGATAATATCAAGGTCATCCTTTCTCTCTTAGAAATAATTGAAGAATCCAGAGATTTGACAGTGATGGAATGGAATTTCAAAGAGGTCCTCGTCGAAAAGTTGAACCACCTCCTGGAGCAGCAAAGAATCTATTGGAAACAAAGAAGCAAAATTAGATAGGTTAAAGATGGAGATGCTGGGACTAAGCTCTTTCATGCAAATGCAACTATCAAGCACAGAAACAATTTGATAGCACAGCTACAGAATCAAGGTAGATGATTTTCTTACTCTTATAAGCAAGTGTGAAAGAGGATTAAATTATATCTCCCCCTTCCTCAGCCAAGCTGGCAGATTAGAGCTCACTAATTCAGTTATGATAGCTTTACCAACCTACACCATGTGCTCTATTGCTCTGCCCAAAACAGTGATAAAACAAATTGACAAATATAGAAGACACTATCTTTGGAGAGGAGCAGAGGCAAATACAAAAAAAAGTAGCTAAGGCAGCATGGCCCTTAGTCTGTATCCCTAAAGAAGAAGGTGGTTTGGGTATTCTCAATCTTCAAACTCACAATGAAGCACTATTACTCAAGCACTAGCACAAAATTTTTAATAAGTGCAATTTGCCATGGGTTGGAGCTAATTTGGGATAAGCACTATAGAAATGGAAGACTGCCAAGTTCCAATGTACCAAAAGGGTCTTTCTGGTGGAGAGATGTATTGAAACTGCTTGATAAGTATAAGGGGATGGCAAGTGTGATGATATCTGATGGACAGTCATGTCTGCTTTGGGATGATCTATGCAATGACCATGTAAGAAAATTGCAGTTACCAGAACTATATTCCTTTGCAAAAAACAAATCAATAAGTTTAAGTAAGGCACTTGGTACAGTCACCTTCCATGATTTGTTCAGCCTTTTGGTTTCAATTGAGGCCTACAACCAGCTGCAAGATTTCCAACTTGAGTTATCAGAAATATTGCTTAACGATGAGAATGACAGATGGACATACATTTGGGGCAATAACCAGTTTTCCTTTGCAAAAGCATACAAATCACTCACAGGACGTTCTCAAGTTGAACCAATTTAAGGACAAACAGAGTACTAGGAACATGATCAGGAGAAGAGGCATGCATCTAGATGATTATCAATGTGTTCTTTGTCAGCAGTCTACTGAGGAGACAGTCATGCACCTGCTGTTCTGTTGCCCCTTTGCTAAAAACTGTTGGAACCTAGTGAACTTTCACTTTGGTGATCGCCTTTCAATTCAACAAATCTTTCAAGCTTGGAAGTCTATGCTACAGATTGAGTTTTCTCTGGATATTTTCATTATTTTCTGCTGGGGATCTGGATGATGAGGAATGATGTTATTTTTAGAAACAAAATCCTCCCTCGGTGGAGACTGCAAGTCTTGTATAACAGTGGAGGCACTTGTTTTGTTGCATAGATGCAAAGCTAGACTCGTCCCCTCTTAGAATCTTGGATCAATTCCAACTTGTAATTATTTGGATTTTTTTCCTTTCTTTCTCTGTTCTCTAATTGCTTGGGAATAAGCTGAGTAGAGCAGTTGTAGTTTCTATTTCCCCCTATTCGGACTTTGTAACTGTACTCTTTGTTTCTTTTAATGCATTTGCAGTAGGAGCCTCTGGCTCCTCCTGATTCCTCAAAAAAAGAAACCACTTTCTCCATCAAATCGTAAATAACCCATAAAACCATACAGAGGTTTTTTGAAAATACCTTTACTAGGATGGGGAATGCCTAGCCTACTAAAGGAAAGGCCCAGCCGAACAGGGTGCATCAAATACTTGGAAGACAAGACATCGACTAGATAAGCCTAAAAGCCAAATAATTCAACTTGATCCATTCGGAATCAATTAGATTCCTTACAACAAACTAGGAAATTGTATATACAAATTCCTCAACATTCCTTCTATAAACTCTACACCCCACCCCCGCTCTCGGACTATATAACGGGAGGAAGGGGCGTCCCAGGTGCCATCTAGACATCCCATACCTTCAAATCCTCGACAAACTCATTAGTGACCCTATAAACCCAAGCGCACGACGCAAGAGAAGCATTCTCCACTACACATAGGGTACTTTGTACCTAAACCAAAATGGATATGGGTCCTGTGTGCTACCCATTTGATTCCCTATGCACAAAACGTTGATCTACATGTTGGATAGAAAATCGTATGACAATGTGTCTCCACCTACTTAGCATCAACATAAGCTGTTCGATGTTGGCTCATGTCCCACATA
The DNA here is from genome assembly GCA_904845875.1 of Miscanthus lutarioriparius. Classification (NCBI taxonomy): domain Eukaryota; kingdom Viridiplantae; phylum Streptophyta; class Magnoliopsida; order Poales; family Poaceae; genus Miscanthus; species Miscanthus lutarioriparius. The sequence goes on from CAJGYO010000010.1 coordinate 26,971,039, forward strand.
ATCCATTTCTCAAGATTCCATCAAGCTTGCCATAGTCTTGTCATCAAGCTACCACTTGACATGAGCTTGACATGCACCTTAACTTTTCAACACCATCTTCATTGTTCTCTTCGCAGCATTTATTCTAGCGCCGTCCATGTGAACAATGTGGATTCCAATGGCCTCACATGTACTTGGACCTTTAGTGTAAGCCTCTTTCTCTCCTTGCACTAGACATGGAACATCAACGCCAAACCTCGATTATTAGATTGACCTTCATTGTCTTTCCGTTGACAGCCATATAGCATCCATGCACACATATGTCATGAGTAAAGAGACATGTGTTTTCTTTACCTACACTCGGACTCACCTATGGTTAGCCATTCTGATAATCATGCATAAGCTTGTTATCCAACTAATAAGGACTTCAAACTAACTTGTTAATCAATCGTCATCATTTAGCTCAAACCACATTTCATCTTGGTCTCTCAGTTAACCAGTCACACCATCTCCATGGCTCTACGATAAATGCACTGACCACGCAGCACAATGATAATAGTTACTAGATCATAAACTAGGTTTACATAAAGTGTTTTCAATATATTTTCCTTGGATTGTTTCCAATATATTTTCCTTAGATTGACCCCACCACCAATATAGGAAATTAACAAACATAAAATTGAGAGCAGGATGTGTGGACAATAATTGGAACAACTTACTTTACCCTTAGGCTAGCTACTTGAAGTACAATACTAGGTCTAAAGCTATTCTATCTCTAGGATTCTATCTTCATTCCTACTCATATATATCTATACTTCTAATATCCATGTGCATATACATGTTCCATGTAAAAAATAATTACATCAACTTAGCTTATCCTTTGGTTGCCACCTATGTTCATTACTATCGGTGTTGGGTTCATAAACCCGGGGTCCCTAATGGACCCACTTCCCAGCAAAAGCTCGGCCCGGTGGATGGCAATACAAACGACGCACAACTCCTGGGCCGGTCCAGATACCTAACGACAGACCAGAAGAGCTATCCAGTCTTCGACCGGAAGGCCTGGCCGAGGAGGGGATGACGCTCGCTTTCGACTCTGACCCGCTTTCTCCGACTAGAAGGCCTGGCCAAGGAGGGGACGACGCTCGCTTCTGACTTCGACCCGCTTCTTCGACTGGAAGGCCTGGCCAAGGAGGTGACGACGCTCGCTTTCGACTCTGACCCGCTTCTCCGATCGGGGATACATCGAACCTCTGCTTATGGCTCTTCTCCGACCAGCGCGGTCGGAACCAACTGGGAACAACCGCCCGGAGACGCCCGCTCGGTGAGGACCCGAGAAATCAGGTGGAGCAGATAAGGTAAGGCGCTCAAGTCAACCGCAATACCGAGGACTGTATCCTGCACACCTGTAGGATAGTACTGTCAGGACATGCCAGAAGGGTACTTTGCAGCCTTCCAGACATGTCAGAACACAAACAGTGTTGTAGGCGCCGACATTTATCCTATAGTATGGTAGGCGTCGACATTTGCCATACCAGAAGAACACGACGGAGCCTACCACATGCATCTGGGCGTCAACAGTATTGTGGGCGCCCACAAACTGTCTTGTACCCGATGGCATGGGCAACAAGACAGGGGCACACACACACTCTCTCTCCCTTGAACTTGTATGGCCGTCCCCTTCATCTATAAAAGGTGATGCGCTCTCTCCCAAAAAAGAACGGATCATTCTGACTCTCACTCTACTAGCTTTAGACATTCTGAGCACTCGAACAGCTCCATTCTGAGCACTCGAACAACTCCACGGCTCTAGAACTCTAAAGCTACATAGAGCATATGTTTCAATACTTAGCGCACGTAGGAACTCCCATCACTCTTGGCCCTTCAGTCCAGAGTCCGATCGGACCTCTAACACCCCCTATCTTATTCCCACTCGTTTGTAATCCCACAACAAACTTCGAGCACCTGGGCTCAGGAATAAAGTCACCGACCGACTCAAACTGGACGTAGGGCACATTGCCTGAAGCAGTATAAACCCTATGTCATTGAGTGCTAGGCCACATCTGATCACAACGTACGGCAAAACGACAAATATTTACTTGTTGGTCACTTTTTGCACTGACAGTTGGCGCCGTCTGTGGGGAAGACGCCGTACGTTTCGTGCTTTTTGGTCATCGAATGGCCCACCTTTTTGCCATCTTCATCATGGTGGGCTTAAGCGATACGACTCGCTTCGGCTCGCTGGAGTTTCCCACACTCCCACCTGTTGGGATGTGGGTTCCTCCTGTAACAGAACCGACCAATTATACGAGATTAAGTAAGAAACTCTTCCGCCGAAGCAGATAATTTAGCAAACTTAAGCCCGTATAACCCGGTAGTCCGTGAAACCACGAAGGATTTCAAACCAATCGACATACAAACCAAGATCGTACAAGTTTAGCAAGTACCGTCACACGTTACATAAAGTTCACAACGACAGTTGATACATCAGAGTTTAGAACATAAAGTTATTACATACCAAGTTCGAACTGAAATAGCGGAAGCAAATAGTTTTAAAGCCACACACACTTTTGATTCAGATACAGTGCCAGTAGGTAGTCATCTCCAACAAAAGCATCAGATGAGAAATACGGAGTGACCATTTGCCCTTGGTCCTAGTTGTCACCCATCACCAGGTATAGGCAGTTAATGCAATAGCCGTAGTACATTTGACCATCTACAACAACAATGGAAACAACGCCCTAAGTACGAGAAGGTACTCAACTAGACTTACCCGTCTTAAACCAAAATAAAACGACACCAAGGATTATGCAAGGCTTCCTTTAGTGGGCTAGCTGACTCTTTTGCGAAAGCATAAGTATTCATGAATAAACCATTTTAAGTACTTTGCATCATCTTTATTATAACCTATCCATCTAGGTAAGCACCTGTACTATAGCAATCACATGATTAACCAATAACATCCAGTTACCAATTTAACTTTAGCATAGCTCACATCATCCAGATAACCATCATTGTTCCATAATAAATACTACGATGCCGTAGCTCGAGTCAAGTGCTCACTATCCATGAGCGATGGCGATTCGAATCGATTCCTAACCAGCTGGTGATTTATTCCTCACACAAACCATGCTTCTCCTGCCAGGGTAGCTTAGATCACAAATGACACTTTTCAGGTAGCCGCGGGATAATCTGGAGCCGCAGTACCCAGGGACCGCCCGACTGCTAGGAATCAGGTCACACCTGCCCTTGGGCTCACTCTTCGCGCCCCTGTCATACCCCCATCAGCACCAATACGCGCACTCGTGTAGATCCTGGCCCGAATAGTGCCACTAGCTTCGCGGTCGAAAGGTACTTTATTCGGCCAGCTAAATGTGAGGCATGCGTTCAACATGACAAGAGGGACGAGCAACGATCGGTCCTTAATCGACACAGACGGAAACTAACAGCACCCCATAACCCTGTCTGGTTGCCTCCAACTATTCCGTCCGGTCTCCAATTTTTCCATCACATATAATTAATTCCAGGATATCGTTCTTTCCATAGCCAATCTCTTCCAGTAACCACCTATAATGTAGGTGACCGGGTATCACCGATCGCTACCGGTCTAAGCAAGGCTAAGCAGTTATTCGGTCCTGACCTAACAGGGTAAAAGGCAATAAGGTAGGCAAGGATAGTAATAAATGCATCAACGGTTTCAATCAACTCCTACAACTTAATGCAACAATATATAAACTCATATATATAGAAAGAATTGCTTTTATAAAGTAGGAGACTTAGAATGCTCCAGGGCTTGCCTTGTTCAAACGAACTAGGTTGGTGATCCACGCACTCCGGCAAGTCCTCTCCTTGCTCCTCTTCCTCTGGCACCTCCTGTGCCTAGACTTCTTGTGGATCTGTCCCGGTCTGCTCTTCCTGAACTGCTACTAGCAACTCCTCCTGTGATCCTATATGATGCAGATGTATAAGTGCTAATGCATAGGTGCATCGGAGAGATGACATCTAATGATCATGATGCATGAAATGTAGATGACCATGTTTAACTTCATTGGACATAGTAGTAGCAAAGTACTTCTACAAAGTAGTCCACATCATCCAAGAACATGTACTACTATCTACTACGACAACCACTGTACTAACATGCCAAATCACCACAGCAAACTAAGATGCTTCAAAGATACACCAAAGAGAACATTATTAACTAAACTCGCATTAAAGAAGATCATTTGATTTCATTTTAAACTAGGGCTACACAGCAACATATATTTCTAGTGTTCATAAAAATCTGAGAAAATTACAGTAGCATAGTACTACTCTAAGTAGACTACCATAAAATTTTCATGGCATTTGGATAAGTAGAATAGCCTACACAAAAATGACAAGGCATAATTGCTTAAAAAGGCATAAATAGAAAACCTTAGTTAAAAGTGCCAAGCAACAGATTTCATATTTTTCCTAACATTCTTAAGGTACTGGGATACTCCCCACAAAATTTCATGGTCATAGGATTCCTAGATAATTTACAAAAATTTACACAAGTATCAATCAATGATAAAAGGAAAATCTATAACTCAAAAACCACACATCCAATGACTCTAAAATTTTTACCAGAGCTTGTACTAAGCAAGAATAGCTTAGCCACAAAATTTCATAATTTTTGGACCACAGAAACTCTAGATATAAAATAAACAAGTTTGCATGCATTCAAAAACACATTTCAAATTTCCATTTAAATCTTCTAAAATTTCTACTGTAAGTATCAAGACTATATTTTTCCTAAATACTAGATTTCCTAAGGAACACTACCAAATTTATTTCACAATTTTTGAAGCTACAAAACTAGAGATACAATTATTACAAAACAGCATAGAAATCTGTTAATTTGAACTAGCCTATCACTAAACTGTCACTAACGCATGGGACCCGCTTGTCAACCGGACCCGCCTGTCATTGACACAGAACAGGGGAGACGGCACGCGACGGCGTGACGATGGTCGAGCTCGCCAACGGTGGCTCCTCCGGCAAAATCGACAGCACCTACACGATCTACGTGACGAGCCGCGTCGAATGGTGCTACCGGCGAGACCTAAGACCTAGCGGAGGGGGCTCGTCGCCAGTGATGGCGGCACGGCAGCGCTCCGGCGCGAGACGCCGGCGACAGCAAGCCATGACTGACTCAACCGAGCTCAGCATGAGCTACCGAGGGTCGCTACGGTGCTACCCAAGCAAGAATAGGGGGACGAGAAGCCTCGGTGGTAGTTGGCCGCGTAGAGCTCCAACTCCAGTGAGACTCCATCATGGCGGGCGGTGGAGGAAACGGCCAATGTGCCCTTACCAAGACCCAATCGGTGCAGCCAAGGGGTGGAGGAGGTAGAGGGGAACACGGCGGAGCTACTGACCGACTGGCAGTCGTGTTTTTGTGGCGGCAAGCGAGCTAGGCTACGGCGGAGCGGCTGCTGCGGTCGCTGCGGAGACGAAGGAAGTGAAAAATGGACGGGCGAGCGGGTCTAGTAGGCGCGCGGGGGTTAAGGCGTGACCAGCGGTGCCAGGACGGCTGCAGCGCGTGGCCTACGCAGTCAGGCGACCGGCGACGCGCGGCATACACGCGGCGGTGATGTTCTGAAACGGTCGGCACTGTAGCTGCCGATTCAGCTAACCAACTGCGACTGACAGCGAGTTTTCACCGGCCATTAACTCCTAAACCGTTGATCGTTAGCGAGAGAAATCAAAACGAAAGTTGTACACCTACATACCAGCTACAAAACTCATTTAGAGATCAAGGTCTAATTCTCAAAGGACAGAGAGAAAAATCAGGCCAAAGTCGAGTTCATGAAACTAAAAACTCGGTTTTTGTACTGAGAAAATTTCTAAGTGTTGAACCCAACCCAAATTCTGACTTGTGGGCCCTTTTTGAGCATATTGTGCACATTTTCATAACTTGGTTTCTAAACAAAGTTTGTTCCTTATAAAATTTCCTACAACTTTGTTTTAGGTTGCTCCGACATGCAAAGATTCTAAGTTGTACTTTTTAAACAGTCAAACCAAGGAGTTCAGGAGTCAAAACTAGTCAAACCATGACTCGAAAACTTACTTAGGCAAAATGATCAACATGAACAGGGTTCCTAATGACCTTCTAAGTATAACTAAGTTGTTTAAAAATATATTTAGCCATACCACACATTGGTCACACAAGAATCAAGCACTGAACGTACTGAAACAATGAAAAACAATTGAAATGTTACTTTTGTTTCATAGTCATGTTTCACATGTTTCATGATCTTGTTGCATCGTACTAACTAGCTATGTTCCACTAAAGTGAGTTGCACATGTTGCACTTGGGTGCTGCACACTATTCATTCCATAAAAACAACACTCATGAAATATACAATATGTTGAAATGTTTCGATAACATGTTTCATGTGTTATAAGCTCATGAATGGATGAATGATGCTCATCTTCATGAAATGCAAGTGCAATTATGCAAGCCTAACACCAGGGGTGTTACACCTCCCATCTTTGAGTCGTCCCAGACCTTCTTCTTCGGAAGCCTGGACTTCGTCGCCGACCAGCTCGGCATGCTTCGCCTTCGCGAGGAGGCACTTGTCCCAGCGCCCGTCAGAGGAGGAGCGCCCTCTGTTGGCTCTGGGCCACCTAGCGACCTCAACAATGAGTCGTCTGCGCTTCGCTTCGAGCCCACGCTGGGCTCAAACCCTACTGTGAGTAACGTACATTTTGTTCTTTACTCGCTATTTAATATCTTCCGCCGATTTTCTAGGGGGGCCCTGTTGTCCCCACCACAACCGCCATACGACCGGTTCCCCTATGGCCTTGCGTCCCCCGTGAACGCGTACGCACGGGGGCTTCAAAAGATGCTGATGCCGCCCCCTCTCACATCCAAATTCGTGGGGATGGCGGGCTACGCTCCCGCCTCTTTCCACAACCTCATGGATGATGAGGTTGAAAGCGATGGCTCTAGCATTGGCGACGTCGTGGCACCTAGCAACCCTCTGTCCTGGGAGTGCACTATGGCGGACGCTCTGGGACAGCCACCGGTGATAGCAGAGTCCCTATAGACTCATACCCCTTAGGACCCTCGTGCGGAGGCCCTCGTGCGTGCGCAGGAGCATGGTGAGGAGCTATGACAAAGGTGGCAGATCTAGCCGCCACCTACGCCGGTGCGCTCGGCACAGCATGTCGTGCCCTGCACGCGTAACCCAACGAGCGGTGCCTAGGGTCACGCCCGCCAAGTTCAGCGCAACATCATGGACGGGGGGAATGATCCTCCACAATTCGCTCAGACTGCCAGAACGTTGCCACTGCGGTGATGCTTCTGCGCGGCCTTCCAGAGCCTATCGACCCCTAGGAGCAGGCGGTCCACCGGAACCTCTGGGCGCTGGTGGAAACCGCTGCCGTTCAACAGGCGGAGAGCTCTACGTCGCGACACTGACTCGTGGCCTCTCTCCCCACTGGGGGAATGGGGGTGCAACAGTTGAATCGCTCCATCCGCTCACCACTATAGTTGTCGGACGCAGAACAGGAGGCCACAACTGCACCCTGGCCTGACCCGTGCTCGCTCCACACCGACCACCTATGCGCGAACGCCTCCAGCCGAACCGAGACACTCGCAGCGTCATCAACAATTGACGTCAAGCCCGGTGTGATGGTGACATCCATCAAGGGCGGTGAGAGTAGGCGGTACGGGCCCCGGCCGGACCATTGAGGGGAGCGGGAAAACGCACCCTAGGCATGGTCACCGATCGGATGACTAGAGTCCCAGCCCGAACGGCCTGGGACCACGGGCCTTTGGCCGTCACATTCAAAAAGCACCGTTCCCATAGCGCTTCTGACCACCTACCAACATCACTAAATACAACGAGGAAACGAATCCCGATATATGGCTCGAAGACTTCCAACTCACCTGCCGAGCCGGAGGAGTGGATGATGACCACTTCATCATTCAATATCTCCCCATCTACGTGGGGGAGCATGTTCGAGCATGGCTCGAATTCCTCCCACCTGACAGCATCCACGACTGGGCGAATCTCAAGAGGATCTTCATCAGGAATTTCCAGGGGACGTATGTCCACCCTAGGAATTCCTAGGACCTCAAGAGCTGCCAACGGGAGCTCAATGAGTCCCTGTGGGATTACATCCATAGGTTCTCAAAACGATGCAACTCCCTTCTTGATGTCGTCGACGTGGACATCATCTGCACATTCCTCTCTGGGACAACCTGTGAGTCCTTGATCCACAAGCTTGGTTGTCTGAAGCCCCGAACCACCCACGACCTGCTCGATGTCGCCATGAACCACGCCTCCGGTGAGGAGGCAGTCGGAGCGGTCTTTAGTGGAGGCCGGGACAAGGACAAGGCCAAGCGCGAGGACCAAGACGAGGGCCCCTCCACGCAAAGGGGCAAAAAGAACAAGAAGGATCGGCATCGACCGACCAACCCCCCTTTGGTCACCGTGGCCGATCACACTGGCAAGCAGCCCCAGCAGGGCCAGCCCAACCACTTCGACAAGCTCATAGAGAGCCCATGCACCAACCACGCCTACCCTATCAAGCACCTCTACAAGGACTATGAACTCTTCAAGCGCTTTCTGTGACACGCCGGCGGACCAAAAGAAGGAAAGGGCAAGGAGGCGGTAGCCAAGAAAGGAGGTGTGGCGAGCAAGGATGGGGATGGCTTTCCTGATCCTGAGGAATGCCTCATGATCTTCGGGGGATCTGATGCCATCTACTCCAAGCACCAGCACAAAGTGCATTACAGAGAGGCATATGTCGCCGAAAACGGCCGTCCCCTCCTTCCTTAGCTGGTCAGAATCTCCGATCACTTTTGATCAGAGGGACCATCCTTCCCACGTCACCAGACCGGGTCGATACCAGCTCATCGTCGACCCCATTGTCCACAAGAAGCGCCTCACCAAGGTGCTGATGGATGGATGCGGTGGCCTCAACATCCTCTACGTCGACACCCTCGACGCCATGCGCATCCCCCGATCGGAGCTCCACCTAGTGAGCTCTCCCTTCCATGGCATGATCCCAGGAACGCAGGCATACCCGCTTGGGTAGATCGACCTACCCGTCATGTTTGGTGACCGAGCCAACTTCTGCTTGGAGGTCCTCACGTTCGAGGTGGTAAACTTCCCGGGGTCCTACCACGCCATCTTGGGGTGGCCATGCTACGCCAAGTTCATGGCGATACCAACTACACCTACCTCAAGTTGAAGATGCTAGGACCGAACGACATCATCACTATGGGTAGCACCTTTTTGCACGCCTACACGTGCGACCGCGAGCATTATGAGCTTACCACTATCGTCATCAACTCAGCCGAGCTCCCTCAGCTCAGAGAATCATCAACCCCAGCAGTCCCAGACTACAACAAGCCAACCTCCTCGACTACCTTTTGCTCGCTCGAGAAAACTATGGCACTGGGGATCGACCCCACCGACCCAACCAAGATGGTGCGGATCGAGACCCAACTCCCAGCCAAATAGGAATGCGAGCTCGCCGACTTTCTATGCGCCAATCATGATGTCTTCGCATGGAAACCTTCTGACATGCTAGGCATACCACGGGAGGTCGCTGGGCACACATTATGCCTCGTCCCGGGCTCAAAGCCCACCAAGCAACGCCTATGTCGCTTTGACGATGAGAGGCACAGGGCCATAGGCGAGGAGGTCGCCAAACTCCAAGTAGCCAGATTCATCAAGGAGGTATACCACTCCGACTGGCTAGCCAATCCTGTTCTTGTTAAAAAGAAGACTGGGAAATGGAGAATGTCCGTTGATTATACTGGCCTCAACAAAGTGTGTCCAAAGGACCATTTTCCTTTGCCACGAATAGACCAGATAGTCGACTCCACCTCAGGATGCGAAATCCTCTCCTTTCTAGATTCCTACTTAGGTTATCACCAGATCGCGATGAAAGAGTCTGACCAGCTCGCAACCTCATTCATCACCCTGTATGGTTCGTACTATTACGTAACCATGCCTTTCGGCCTGAAGAACGCTGGCACCACCTATCAACGGTGCATGCAGCAATGCTTCGCCAATCAAATCGACCCACTCGACTAGCCTGACCAAGTCAAGCGGCCAAAGCCAACAATCGCCGTCTATGTTGATGACATAGTGGTCAAAATGGCTCAAGCTTGTGACCTGATCACGAACTTGGTCACGACGTTCGCGATCCTCCGAAGGTTCAACATCAAGTTGAATCCCAAAAAATGTGTTTTCGGGGTTCCAAAGGGGAAGCTGCTTGGATACATCATGTCCGAACACGGCATCGAGGCCAGCCCTAAAAAAATCACAGCCATCTCCAACATGGGCCCTATATGCAACGTCAAGGGCGTACAAAGGCTCACTGGCTGCTTGGCCACCCTGAGCCGGTTCATCTCCTGGCTAGGCGAGTGGGGGATGCCTCTCTAAAAGCTTCCTAAAAAGACGGACGCGTTCGTCTGGACTAAGGAAGCACAATAGGCTTTGGAGAGCCTCAAAGCGTCACTGACGTCGGCCTCGATCCTTGTCGCTCCCCAATGGGGAGAACCCCTCCTCCTCTATGTCGTGGCAAGCAACCACGTGGTGAGCGCCACCCTAGTCGTCGAAAGGGAGGAACTGGGACACCACCTTAAGGTCCAATGACCCGTATACTTCATCGGGGAGGTACTCACCGATGCCAAGGTTCAGTACCCCCAGGTGCAGAAACTTCTATATGCCATACTGATGGTGACCCGGAAGCTCCTACGCTACTTCAGCGACCACGAAGTCTTGGTCGTCACTTCATACCCGCTGGGAGACATCATCCGCAACCGCGACACCATGGGACAGATCTCCAAGTGGGCACTCGAACTAATGGGCCATGACATCAGGTATATCCCCCGCACCACTATTAAGTCTCAGGCACTCACGGACTTTATCGCCGAATGGACAGAGGTCCAGCTCCCGACCCCAGACATCACACACGAGTACTAGATGATGTACTTTGATAGGTCGGTGATGGCGCCCGGCTCGGGGGCTAGAGTGATTCTGATCTCCCCAGATGGGAGTAGGCTCCGCTATGTGATCCATCTCCATTTTTCGGCCTCAAACAACGCCACAGAATACCAGGCCCTCATCAACGGATTGCGCATCGCCATCGAGCTCGGCACTATGTGGTTGTATGTCTGTAGTGACTCAGAGTTGGTCGTCAATCAAGTCATGAAGGAGTCCCCTTGCAAAAGCCCCCTCATGGTAGCATACTGCCATGAGGTGCGCAAGCTCGAGGACAAATTCCCGGGGATCGAACTACATCATGTCACCCGAAAGGACAAAGATGCCGTCGATTTTCTCGCAAAATTGGTTGCCAGGCGGGTTTCGTCTCCAGATGGGGTCTTCATCAATGACCTTCATGAGCCGTCCGCCCACATCCTGGAAGGTCCGATCCAGACACACCCCAATGCCAACTTGGCATTCAGGGGCTCCAACCTCGGTGCCTCTATGACGACATCGCCTGCCGACATCGCCGTGGTAGCACTCGATCAAGCCGACTGGCGAGCGCCGCTACTCACCTACCTCCTCGAGGAGATTCTCTGACCCGAAAGGACTGAAGCATGATAGATCGCTTGACACGCCAAGACGTTCGTCACATTTGGTAACGAACTTTACAAATGGAGTCCGTCAGGAATACTCATGAAGTGCATCCCTACCGACCAAGGGAAATAGCTCCTCCTCGAGGTCCATGCCAAAATCTACGAACATCACGCGGCCCCAAGGTCGCTGGTCGAAAAAGCCTTTCGCCAAGGTTTTTACTGGCCCACCGTGCTACGAGATGCAGAGGAGGTCATCCGCAGGTGTGTGGTATGCCAGTTCTATGCTCGGCAAACTCATTTGCCGGCACAGGAGCTTCAAACAATCCCCATCACCTGGCCGTTCATGGTCTGGGGCCTGGACATGGTAGGACCCCTCAAAAAGGGCCCGGGAGGCTTCACTCACCTACTCGTAGCAGTGGACAAATTCACCAAGTGGATAGAGACGAAGCCCATCACCAACAATCATTCGGAAGAGGCAGTCAGGTTCTTCCTTGACATCATCTACCATTTCGGTGTTCCTAACTATATCATCACTGACCATGGAACAACTTCACTGGGAAGAAGTTCTTGGACTTCTATGATGGATATGACATCAGGATCGACTGGGCCTCGGTTGGACATCCATGTACTAACGGTCAGGTCAAATGAGCCAATGGCATGGTCCTCCAAGGACTCAAGCCACGCATCTTTGACCGACTCAGTAAATACATCGGGCGATGGGTTGCAGAGGTCCCAGCAATCCTCTGGAGCCTGAGAACGACCCTAAACCGATCCACAGGGTTCACACCCTTCTTACTGGCCTACAGAGCTAAAGCAGTGCTGCCCTCCGACCTCGACCACGGCGCCCCAAGAGTGAAGGCCTTCAACCGAGACTGAGCCGCGGAGGCTCAACAGGACGTGGTCGACCTACTCGAGGAGGCTCACGAGACGACCATCATCTGCTTCGCTCGCTACCAACAAACTCTCCATAGGTACCATGAAAGAAAAATCAGAGGGAGGATCCTCGAGGTCGGAGACCTCGTGCTTCGAAGAACCCAATCAACCAAGGAGAAACACAAACTCTCTCGACCATGGGAAGGAACCTATATGGTAACCGAGGTGATCCAACTAGGCATCTACCGACTGAAGGACGACAATGGCAATGTTCTCACCAACACTTGCAATATCGAACAGTTACATCGTTTCTTTCCTAAAACTGGGTCTTACCGCTTTCTTTCATTCAACGTTTGCACGTACAAGCACCGCAGCCCGAGCACTCTCGGCCTGGGTCGCTTGGGGGCTCCACGAGGGTGTGATACCACCTCTCTTTTTTACTATCATATAGTAGTACTTTTCACCCAAACGAAAGGGTGGTTCGTTCCTTTATTTACCCTACATAACCTTGTTTTAAACTCCTGACCGATCACACCCCACCACGACCTACGGTTACGAGCAGCTGAGCCTCGCAGGCCATGCCCGGGTTCTTAAGGTTGCAACCTACGGGTCAAACGGGCAGTTGCGAAAAAGAAAGGGTAAAAACAAAGCTATGCTACGGTAAAAACAAAGAACAGATGGGACATACTTCCCCTTATAAGTGATTCCATCACAAAACGAAACTGAAGTATTCAAGAATACAAGAAACTGTTCACACGGGGGGCTCCCCCATGAACTTATCCTTTACATATGCTGACTACTTCTACTCTAAATTCTACTATGGCTGCCTGGAATCATCGGCTGACGGCTCGATCGACAAGGATAAGGGTTGCTCGCCTTCCGATAGGACAACGTTCGGCTCGGTCAGAGGTAGGATGACCCTCGCTTCTGACCTGGTGTCCACCTTGTCCGCAGGCTGGATAACGTCTTCCTGGCGCATGCCTTTAGCCATGCTCGCACGGCGAGCCTCCATCACCCACTACGTGGAGACTTGCTCGGCAGCCATCTGTGCGCATGGCACCAAGCTCTCCCTGAGCGCATGGATGGCATCCGCACTCCAGCCATCGGCATACCCACTGCAGATGGCAGGGAAGTCTAGGTCGGAGTGGTGTGTCACCACTGAGGTCAGCACCCCCATGTCCCATGGAACATCCCATCGGAGATAAGCGCCCGAACCTTGTTCGAGACCTCCGCCAGCTAGATGGTGGGCGTACTAGTGCTCGACGCTGACCCGAACACCTCGGAGACAACCACCTGGGCGACCTTGTGGATCTGGTTGAGCTCCCCCTTGAGAGCACGATGCTCTTCAAGGGACTTGGCCAGCACCTCCGCACTCTGGCCGATCGCCGCCTTGGCTGTCTCTAGCGCCCGCTCTAGAGAACCAATTCTTCCACCCAGTTCTGGAAAAAGCTCGACAAGTTCAGAAGCAAGGGAAAGGAAAAACCAAGGCATCAACCAAAAGCGGAATAGATACATACCGAGGTGGGTGCCTTCGAGGATGGAGAGCCCTTCCTCTTGCTGGGTGTCCTTCTCGAGCAGTTGGGCATTCGACTCCTCCACCCCATGTACCTACCCTCGGAGCGCGAGCACTTCTCGATCAGCCTCCAACCTAGCCTTTTGCTTTGTCTCCTGAGCCTCTAAGGACTTTTGGAGCGCCACCTCAGTCTCCACCAGATGGACCTTCGCTGCGTTGAGTCCCCACTCAGCAGCAGTCGCCCATTCGGCCATGAGCAGTTTTGCTGCCCGGGCTCCCATAGCCTCGGCCACCCGGTCTTGGAACTCGCGATGGGTGGATTCCAGCTGGCGCTCAAGCTCGTCAACCCGCCGCGACATCACGGCTTCCTACTCCATCCGACCATGTTCCTCCCGAAGGAAACGGGACTTGCGGATCGACGTCACCTCTAACTCCTGTAAAGCGAGAAGCAAGCACACTAACACAACCAGTGGAAGACCAAGGAGTTGAGGACAAACACTAAAAACACAAAAGGCTTACCTCGGCGATGCGCGGCAGGTCGACTGAGACCGCCTGATGGACGTGCCCAACCTGCTCCAAGGCCTCCTTAAGCTTCGCCTTAGTTTGGGCGATATCGGATTCCATCGACAGTCCTCTCTCCTCTAGGAAGTACTAGAGCGCCACCTCCTCCCCATCGCGAAGGACAAACCAAGCCTTCCTCGGGTCGCTGGGGCAGGGCCACACCAGCTCGCGGGTCGCCTCCAACCCACTGGAGGATCCAGCCACCGCAACATCATGCGACGATCGAACCACCGCCAGCTCCTGCGATGGCGGGATGGCCAGCGACTCCACCCTAGCAACTGCCTCACCAGTGCAGGGGACCTCCACTATCTCGACTCCGCGGCCCATTGACAAATGTTCTACCTCCACCTGACCCCTCTAGCTCTGACCAGGAGGGCGAGCCATGTGTTCCTCCACCGGGCGAGGCAGCGAGCCTGGTCTCCCTCCTCTCTTCTGCCATAGCTGTTGGGGGAGGGATCACAAGGGTAACCTCTGACCCAACCTCCACCGTCACCACCGGGATCGCCGCCATCACCGCCGTCGCCGTTGCCGCTGTACTCGCAACCGGCCAAGAGGGCGCAACCCCCGGAAGGGAAGGTCGCACCGCCGCTAGTCTGCTTTCCCTACTGCTCATCGCGACTCGCTGGAGGCTAGGTCTCCACTCCTCCCGCATGGGAGGCGGGGCGATGCTCAGTCCCGTCAGTCCCCGACCGCTGTCAAAAAAGTACAGGTCAGTCGTGCTAAAAAACTCAACTGTGAGATCAAAAAAGAACACAGATGCATACCTAGACGAAAGCGGCAGGCCCTGAATCCCCGAACCACTGGCAACGAGCCCGCCAGACGAGGACTGCTCACGGGTCGTGGTTCGCGCCCCCTCACATCGAACGAGGGAGGAGCCGAACCGATCGGTTCCTGATTGGCCCGCAAGTCACCGCGACCGCCGGCTTGTGGCGCACCCGCTGGGGCAGCTAACAGGGCATCTCCCCATTGTGGGTCGCGCGCATGCACCGACCCCAAATATGTGGGGGTACGAGCACGCTCCTCCGACTGGTTGGTGTGCCCCGCCACTCTCGGAGCAAGGGGGGCAAAGCCAACGATGCCTCCGAAGGGCGCGGCGACCGCGCCCGCTTCGCCTCTCACTCGACGGTGGCGTCCGAACTCGCGGCATGCTTCCTTGACACGGGAACATCGCCGCGCCTCTCTGTATCCTACCCACTACCGATGGCTACGGCCATAGGCGCACGACGCTCCACCGAGGTCACGACGACGCCCCTGTCTCCCTCATCCTCGGAGGTACTCGCATCACCACCCATCTCCGTGGGCTCCTCCGACTCGAGCTCCGCCTCCACATCGCTCCAGTTTTCACCAGCCCGCACTCGCCGGGCGATCTCCTTCTCCTTCTCGTGCCTCCTACAGGCCTTCGCAGCTCTCTTCTTTTTGGCAACCGCTGCCTCTTTCAGAGCGGCTTGCCGAGCTGCGCCCTCCAGCCCCCTTGGAAGATGCGGCCGGTATTTGTAACCGGCGAGTCCATACGAAACGGACGACTCGAAGTCGAAATACAGGAGATCAAAAGGGAAAAAGACATGGAATAAGAAGAGGGGAACATACCAGATTGGATAGCTTCCCGGAGTGGAGAGGTCCGGGCTTTCCTTCGAGGGACTCTTGGGCCCTCAGTTGTAGCACCCGGTCGAGTTGACTCTATACTTTGTCCTTTGCCAACTCCTCTGGCGACGCGCGGTCGGGATCCATTGGGCCAAAGTACATCCACATCGGCCACATCCTCTCCGCCAGCAGGGTGACTCGACGGTGGAAGAAGGTGTGGAACACCCGTAGCCCATCGAGGCCGTGCTGCACTAGCTTCTGGAGCTCTGCCTCGATGACCTCTAGCTTGTTCTACCAGTTGGAGGGCCCCCACAACCAGCTCTCCCGCCTCTCTGCCGTTCTTCTGGTGAACGGCGAGAACAGCGCCTCCGCTGGGTTCCTTATGTAGAACCACTCCCCATGCCACCCCCGATTGGAGTCACAGGGGGAGTATGCGGGGTAGGAGCCTAGCTGCCTCGGCTTCTTCTGCAAGGCAAATCCCCCAACCGGTGCGGTCCTAGCGGCTTCCCCTCTGACGTGCGGCTCCATCCTGAGGAAGGCCTCATAGACGGTGATGAAACCGGCAACGTGCAGCACCCTAGTCGGATTGAGGTGCTGCAGCTCCAGGCCCCACTCATTGAGGAGCCCATTAGGAACCAATGCATGGGATATCCTAGCCCGCGCTCGTGGAAGGCAAGGAAGCAGACAACCTCATCGGCCTAAGGTCGCGGAACGGCTTCCCCTAGTGCAGGAGCCCTCTAGTGGGCCACTCCTTCGATGGAAGCAGCCCCTTCTCGGCGAAGGCGGCCAGCACCGCCTCATCTATGATGGATGGCCTCCAGTTCAACATCGCGCTCTGGATTCACAAATGGATCTATGAGTTCTCCTCTCCCTCGCTTTACCCTCTCTCTCCTAGGAACCGCCGCGGCACACGAACGCACTTGGCAAGAAGGAAGAATGAGGAGAGGCAGCAAATGGAGAAAGACAAACAAATGGGACGAAAACCCTCTCCCTTCCCCTATTTAAGGAGGAGAGCCACCAGTTGGAGAAAGGCAAAGGATTGGGGGTGAAAAACCCTCTCCCTTCCCCTATTTTAATGTGGATAAGCATGCGGTGGGACGCGTCCTGACTGATGGGACACGCCCTGCCCGACGAAACGACGCCTGGTAAAACGGGACATCGCCTAGGCATGGCCCACCACTACCGCAACCTAGGCACTAGAAATGAGGTGCAATCGCATGCAAACAACCATCTGTCTTCCCAGGTAGGGTTTTGGAAGGGTCCACCGATAGGATCTCCGTCAAGGAGAGACCAACGGGCTACCTAAGTCGATCGGATGACTTAGACGACTGCCAAGAGACAGGTAAGGGGCAGTGGAATGCCCCATGCGGGCTACGCCGACTCCGTCATGAATGACGGACACGGATCCCATTCAGACATATCTGATAAGAGCTCCTCAAACCCGTCACTCGAGTCATCAAGGTAACTTTACCAAACCATCTTTCTTTATTTTCTGATGCATGATCATTCATTCATCCATTCTCATACACGCATTCACACATTCATTCATACCATACATTCAAAACATCGCATATGTAATTAATACATCACAACGCTTCGTTTTGCGTCGTGAAGCGGTAGTTGCCTCATTTAACATGAGCAACGACCGACCGGGGTTCGAAGGCCGGCCCGCAGAGGGCTCGAGGCCGCCTCACGTCAAATAGAGCCAGGGGAGAAAACACAGATGAGCCCTAGTGGCCCTCGCCCGGTATGCTCAGAAGCAGACAGGGTCATCTCGACCTTCTCGTTCGATCCTAACCTCAAGCCATGCCCATAGAATCTCCATCGAGGGGAGGCTAGTGGTCCACCTGAGTCGATCTCTGGAATGACCCGGACATCTGCCGGGAGCCGAGTTAGGGAGCAGTGGAATGCCACATGAGGGCGATGCCAACATCGTTACGAACGACGGACCCGGATTCTGCTCGAACGCGCCCGTTAGTGAGCTCACCAAGCACGTCACTCGAGCCATCGAGGCAAGCGATGTTAGCTCAGCCCCTCCGATTGCGAAAACAGCGGACGGGGTAACGCACGGAACTAGAACAAACCCTACCAAGCCCAACGGGGCTTAGGGGCTCAGGTCGCCCGACGCCGACTCGGGAAATCAACCGACCGCGTAGGTCACGGGCAGGACAAACACGGGCAAACACCTCGAACGGCAGAAACACAGAAGTCTGCGGCCCCAGGAAAGAGTACCAAGGTACTCAATCTCCAACCGACTCACCAGTCAGACGCAGGCTCGGGGGCTACACCCATCGGGTGCGCTCGCGCGCACCCGCTGGCAAGTCAAAAAATCCCCCAAACGATTCTACCCGAATCGCCCGGGGGCTCGGGGGCTACACCCACCGGGAGCGCTCGCGCGCACCCGCTGGCAAAATGAAAAATCCCCCAAACGATTCTATCCAAATCGCCCGGGGGCTCGGGGGCTTTTGTCAGGTTCATAAACCCGGGGTCCCTAATGGGCCCGCTTCCCATCAAAAGCTCGGCCCGGCGGACGGCAATACAAACGACGCACAACTCCTAGGCTGGCCCAAATACCTAACGACAAGCCAGAAGAGCGATCCAGTCTTCAACCGAAAGGCCTGGCCGAGGAGGGGACGACGCTCGCTTCCGACTCCGACCCGCTTTCTCCGACCAAAAGGTCTGGCCAAGGAGGGGACGACGCTCGCTTCCGACTCCGACCCGTTTCTCCGACCGAAAGGCCTGGCTAAGGAGGGGACGACGCTCGCTTCTGACTCCGACCCTCTTCTCCGACCGAGGATACACCGAACCTCTGCTTACGGCTCTTCTCCGACCAGCACGGTCGGAGCTAACTGGGAATGACCGGCCAGAGACGCCCGCTCGGTGAGGACCCAAGAAATCAGGCGGAGCAGATAAGGTAAGGCGCTCAAGTCAACCGCAATACCAAGGACTGTACCCTGCAAACCCGCAGGACAGTACTGTCAGGAAATGCCAGAAGGGTACTTTGCAGCCTTCCAGACATGTCAGAACACAAACAGTGTTGTAGGCGTCGACATTTGTCCTACAGTATGGTAGGCGCTGACATTTGCCATACCAGAAGAACACGACGGAGCATACCACATGCATCTGGGCGTCAACAGTATTGTGGGCGCCGACAAACTGTCTTGTAACCGACGGCGTGGGCAACAAGACAGGGGCACTCTCTCTCTCTCTCTCTCTCTCTCTCTATATGTCCCTTCATTTATAAAAGGGGATGCGCTCTCTTCCAAAAAAAGAACGGATCATTCCGACTCTCACTCTGCTAGCTTTAGACATTCTGAGCACTCGAACAACTCCATTCTGAGCACTTGAACAGCTCCATGACTCTAGAACTCTAAAGCTACACAGAGCATACGTTCCAATACTTAGCGCATGTAGGAGCTCCCGTCACTCTTGGCTCTTCAGTCCAGAGTTTGACCAGACCTCTAACACCCCCATCTTATCCTCACTCGTTTGTAACCCCACAGCAAACTTGAAGCACATGGGCTCAGGAATAAAGTCACCAACCGACACAAACTGGACGTAGGGCACGTTGCCTGAACCAGTATAAACCCTATGTCATTGAATAATAGGACACATCCGATCACAATGTACGGTAAAATGATAAATATTTATTTGTTGGTAACTTTTCGCAGTGTTATGTACAAGGGTCCTCGTAAGACCTTAATCGTACATATCTGTAGTTGTAACATTTTTCCTCAGTCCCGGCAGGAGAGAAGAAGACAATTGCAACTAGATTTTAAGTCTTGTGCTTTGCTCATCTTCTCCTGTACCTCTCCTCTACCACATATGTAATTGTATAGGCCATCTAACACTAGTTTGGCCGGCTGAGCGCTGGATTCTCTCGAAACACGCAGGCAAAGGACCTATTCATTGCCACTTCTCATATATTTTAGGTGGCTGATTTTTTTGTTGTTCTTCACAAAAAGTAATTTTGTTATTGTTTGGCTATAGAAAACAACTATAAATTTCTCTTGTGAGATCTTCTTTTCATTGTACTAGTTGGTTATATAAAATCATCTTAAAATTCAGGAATGTGAAGTAACTCACATTATTTTTTTTTCTCGAATGTAAAGGACGATCACGTTGACCATTCTCCACATATAGAAAAGAAGCACACTCATATGGCGTGTTTTCTATTTTAATTAATCCGAATTTATAAAACCTACTAGTCCGGGACGATGGCCAATGCCAACTTGCCAAAGTCCAAGGCACGGAACATGTAGCACCTAATCTGTTGACGAATGAAAGCGCGATCGAGAGAGAATCTGAGATTCGCGTGCCACGTGCCAGCCAGCTAGTTTCGTCTGACACGGCTCCCTCATGTCCATATATAAAGAACTCTTTCTTCACTAAAACGTTGTCATGTTATTAAAAATACATATGTGACAGGCTATTAAATACAAATAAAATTCTCGTAAAACTCTCGCTGAGACTGGCCTTACGGTCTATATATATGAAGAGTCCAGCTCGCCGTAGCCTATAGCTAGCTTCAGATCGGGAGCACAAGATCCGAGGAGCTAGCACATCTGTGAAACCGATCTCTCCTTGATCTTCGGTGCTGCTAGCAGTTCAGTCCACTCAAGCTAGCTAAGGGGTCGCTAATATACCCCCATTCACCATGGCCAGCAAAGGCACGGACGCCGCCGCCGACATGACGGTGCCGCAGCCACCGCCGTCGCAGGGGAGGCTCATCACGGTGCTGAGCATCGACGGCGGCGGCATCCGTGGGCTCATCCCTGCCACTATCATCACCTGCCTCGAGGCCAAGCTCCAGGTATATTATCTATGAGCATCACATCAGGGAACGGATTAATAACACAAACAAAAAGCCAGGAACTTCGTTAATGACCCACTCTTTGTACGTGGTTAATTTGAGCGCAGGAGCTGGACGGGCCGTACGCACGCATCGCCGACTACTTCGACGTGATCGCCGGGACGAGCACCGGCGCGCTGCTGACATCGATGCTGGCGGCGCCGGACGAGAACCGGCGGCCTCTGTTCGCCGCCAAGGACCTCACCACCTTCTACCTCGAGAACGGCCCCAAGATCTTCCCACAGAGAAAGTACGTACTAACCTCACCGCCGTTATATCGTCCAACCATCTTCCGACGTTGATTATAGCTGATGATGCTCCCTGCTGCTGCTGCTGCAGGGTGGGGTGGCTGACGCCGGTGGCCAACCTGATCGGCACGATGAGGGGTCCCAGGTACGACGGCGTGTTCCTGCACGACAAGATCAAGAGCCTCACGCACGACGTGCGGATCGCGGACACGGTCACCAACATCGTGGTGCCGGCGTTCGACGTCAAGTACCTGCAGCCGATCATCTTCTCCACGTACGAGGCCAAGAGCGACGCCCTCAAGAACGCGCACCTCTCCGACATCTGCATCAGCACGTCGGCGGCGCCCACCTACTTCCCCGCGCACTACTTCACGACGGAGCCCGGCCCCGGGGACGGGCGGCCGCCGCGGGAGTACCACCTCGTCGACGGCGGCGTGGCGGCCAACAACCCCACGATGATCGCCATGTCCATGCTCACCAAAGAGGTGCTCCGCCGGAACCCGGACTTCAACCCCGGGAAGCCGACCGAGTACCGGAACTACCTCGTCATCTCCGTCGGGACCGGGTCCGCCAAGCTCGCCGAGAAGTACACCGCGCCGCAGTGCGCCAAGTGGGGGCTCATTCAGTGGCTCTACGAGGGCGGGTTCAACCCCATCATCGACATCTTCTCGCACGCCAGCGCCGACATGGTCGACATCCATGCCGCCGTGCTCTTCGAGGCCCTCCATTGCGAGAAGAATTACCTCCGCATTCAGGTACGACGTACGTGGTAACTACTACTACTGGTAACTAAAATTAACCGAGACCACCTACGTAAATGGCGTACTCCCATGTATCCATTATATTAGTAGTTCATACGACAAAAAAAAAAAAAATTGGATGTAGGATGATTCTCTAACGGGCCATGCGTCGTCGGTGGACATCGCGACGAAGGAGAACATGGAGGCACTGATTGGGATTGGGAAGCAGCTGCTCAAGAAGCCGGTGTCGAGAGTGAACATCGACACGGGGATGTACGAGGCCGTCGCCGGAGAGGGCACCAACGAGGACGCGCTTGCACGCTTCGCAAAGATGCTCTCCGACGAGCGGCGGCTGCGCCAGACCAACCTCAACTCCTACTAGGAACTAGCTATGTTGCTTCTCTGTTGTATGTTGGTGCTTGCAAATAATTGAGCATGGAGAATAGGGAGAGAGCGAGTTCGGTTCCTGGTGTTTGTTGTAAACAGTGCCACATCAGTTGTCGCTCAGAACTTTGGTCCCCAGTGCATATGTATGGTATGATCATCAAGAATGTTGTCAAAAAATGAGAAAAAATTAAAATATTGTGTAGTATATATCAGTTGTCGCACTGCCACGGAAAAGTGGAAAATACCCCTTCATTCTTTCCCCACCCGCCCCCACCGATAGAAGCCGCGGCGCCCGCTCGTACGACTCCCCTTCACCATGACCCGCGCGCCTCCACCACTGTGGTTCCAGGGTGGCGGCTGGCCTGCCTCTCCCCCGCCCGGATCTATAGTTCTTCGGCCGCCGGAGCTCCGCCCGCGGTTCCTTTCCCCAGCCCCATGTCTGACTTTGGTCTGCCCTGCCGGATACGTTGTAGGGGCGGGGGTCGGGAAGGCCGCACCGGTGGCCAAAAACGCCTTGCCTGTGGCCATCAGAGCCAGGCGTGGCTCCCCTCCTGCCTTCCCTAACCGCGGCAGGAGCTTCTCTCTCCTCGACCCGCTTCTCCATGGCCGGCCGTGGATGCGACCCTAACGCGCGACTTTCCCTGTCCCATATGCGCGACCCCGATGCTTCTCCGTGGACGCGGCCACTGCTCCGACCCCGATGCGGACATGGCCCTGCCGATGGACACGGGCGAAAGCTCCACCCCGACCGATGTTGGCCTGCGAGAGGTTGAAGAAACTATGTGTGAGGCTGACGAGCGAGGTCCACTTGCAGGTTACAGAAGCCATAGCTGTTTAACCAAAGGACTTTTAGCTTTTCCCCCAGCCCACATCTCACAGCTGCTTTTCTAAAAGCCACAGCTCACGGCTGCTTTCCTAAAAGCCACAGCTCAACCAAACGCACCCTTAACTGGTTCCTATCTATCAACCTTGACATGGATTGTGAATTGACATCTCAAGGAAATCCGATAATGAAAAGTCTTTTCATATTACCCAATCTCTTGCCCTTTATGATAGTCACTACATTGATATTATGGCAGGAACCGTGATTAAATAAGCAACCCTAACCCTAGTTCCCCAAAGAATCAGGAGTAGGGGGGCAGCTCAATAGCTCACCACCGTGGAATTGCTCGATCTAGAAGTCACGGCAGATGGACAGCATGACAACGACACTGATTCGGGCCAATGGCTAGGAGATCGAGGAGCACTCAAATGGATGTAAAGGAAATGGAGGACGGTTAGGAGATCGAGGTGGAATCTATTTTCGCTACCTGTGCCTACAACCATTATGCCCACCTACTTACAAACTAGCGGTTAAAACTTATCACAAGCAGTTTTATAAAAATCAGCGATGAAAAATCTACTATAAATTTTTTTTGTAGTAGTGAATTTGCAAAGATATTGCCACTAACTGAATGAACAAGAAAATACACCATACACTCAACAACTTCCTCACTCTTTGGTCCATGCTTTCATGTAGGTTGGTGATATGGACTCTCAAAACCTTATATATTGGTCTAACTCACCGTCAACAACTAAGGTGAAACTTAACCCACACAATCATACATGGACCAGCATGTACCAAATTCAAATTGGACTAAGATATCAAAATTGAGCCACTCAAATTGGGAGCAAGGGTTTGGAATAGCATCATGATAGGCAAATGTTGGTGTCGGGATGACATAAGAGAAGGTGGAGGGAGAACCAGGACATTGAAGCAACAGATGAGCACAAATCCAAAGTGCAAATAAAACATCTCTACCAAATGGTGGCAAACAAAGCATGCCCCCACTACCCACCACCTCACCACTCAACCACACAGACACCAATCAGACTCCAGTGGGGAACTTAGAATATAACGGATCCAAATGTTCAATTTCATAGATCAAGGACCTAGACAACAACAATAACATCTATAGTTTAGGGAACACGCTCATGCATTTTACTCTTCATTTGTTGGTTCTTCCCACATGGGAATTATCACATCCTACATCCAAATCTGTTTAAGCCTAGCTCCAACATAGAATGGGTTCATATATGTATATCACCTCTCTTATAGTTTTACCATTTCTTGACGTAAAAATGTTAACTAGAGATGCTACAGTTGGAATAATAGGATTATAATCTGTCGTGAAAACCTATTTATTATACAGCCCTGGGGGATAGTTCATGAGAACACAACAGTTATCCCATAATGAGCCAAAGTTGGAACACTAATATAGCAAGGTACTGAACTCTGGTGCACAATTACTCAAGATCTCCCTTTGTTCCATGGTCGAGCGATGTCTTGCACTGGTTGTGAGGCATACACATTTGAGCGAGAGTACTAGCTTTGAATACCATATGTAACATCATAAGTTTTGGTTATATGTTTACCCTACGTAGAATGATATGCGTTATAATTTTCTCTCAATTTCGTCCTCGCTTCATGTAAGATGTTAAGTTTGAAAAAACAAAGACTATAAGCTAGCCAAAATCTTGTTAGACTATTAAAACAAGACTAATCCTCAAAACAAAACAAATGAGAGACTAGGAGAGGCGTTCATGACTTGGATATAGAGTTTCGAAGTGATTGGGCCGATTATGAAACCCGCCTCTAAAAATAGACTTTGTTTTGAGAGGCAGAGATCTTAGAAGGCCCACCTCTATTAATTAATTTATAGACATGAGTTGCCTCTGAAAATAAACTGGCCATCTCCAAAAAATAGGTAGCTATTTTTGGAGACAGACATAAATTTTGACTGTTCTATAAATAAAAGAAGTTGTCTCCTAAAATCAATTTTGTGATAGTGAAGTTTGTAGTTGATAGGTTTCTATTTTGAAGTTGTTTAGAGTCTCAAATATTTATTTTAAGTTCTCATATTTTGGGGGGTTCAAAGTTTTGCAATTTTTTAAACAATGTCGGATGGAGACATGCATACCAAAGTTGTAGTGTTCAACAAAGTTTAGTGCCAAAATATTCAATACAAAAGGATAGCATCCTATATTCACTCACAAATGTGTGTATAGTAGTGTAGTAGTAGAGAGGTGTTGTGTGAGCTAAAGATCATTGGTTTAAATCCTAGAAAACACTCACTTTTTAGATCTTTTGGTTTTCTAGAAATCATTAACAGAGGCGGCTAGGTATTAATAGGTGAGCTATATATGCTTCTACTAATCGATTTACACATGGGTCGACGGACTCTGTAAATGGTCCATTAACAAAAACCATTTTATAATATCGGCCTCTGTAAATGGCTTTTCTAAATTCATCATTTTAACTATATATCTAGACATAATGTATACCTAAGTATATAACAGAAAACTATATATCTGAAAAAAATTTATAAAATGTCTTATAAATTGAAAACTATATATCTGAAAAAATTTCTAAAATGTCTTATAAGTTGAAATGAAGAGAGTAGTATTGTAAATATAGACAAGCATTTTCAAAAACATAATTAGACAATAAAGTCGGAGCAAGGTTGGAGTGATCAAGTAAGCGAGAGATTGTGGGAGTACAAGCTGTGATAGAAATGCGATATTTCATTTTGTACAGGAGTATAGGACTACAAAAACGACAAAACATAGTGTGACAATACATTCTCTACAGGAGAGTATAGGACTAGTAGATAACGAAAAATCTAAAAAAAAGACAGACTGATTGGTATGTCTTTTCATTTTCCACAATAGTAAGATTAGATAACGACATATCTGAAACAATTGCCCTGTTTGCTTGGCTGATAAGCCATGGCTGAAAGTACTGTTGGCTGATTTGTTATGAAAGAAAAATACTGTTTGTTGGCTGAAAAAGTACGGCTTATAAGTCGAGCGAACATGGCCAATAATGGACATCAAATTTATTTGTCAACTTTTGCAACACAGTAGTACACATAAGTACGGCTATAGAAAACCACAAATCTTAAACAAAGGACAACAATGATTCGTAGCATCGTGTAGAATTCAAGACATCGATGTGCATATGAAGAGCCAGTGGGGAATTGCAAAATAAAAAATGGATAATTGTTACCGTAGCTAGGGATGGATCCACGTGTCTAAACATCCGATATATGTATCTACTTTAGCGTAATATCTGTATTCATATTTAATAATATGGATGCTAAATGGATGTATTCGAATCCATTTTTATGATTCTTCTCTCACCAATTCTAAATACATATACGAAAATTTATGAAATATCTTATATTATTTGTATCTATGAACAATAAAGTACCATCTACTGTGTAATAGTAAAAAAAAGAATGTACCATCTAAAACTCATATTTATGAACAATTAACAAAGCAAATGATAATTATTTTAATGTAACTTGTTTAAACTATTTAAAAGTTATCTATATGGCTATTCACAATGGCTTGATTTAATTTATGATAATTTTAAAACTTATATTTATGATAATTTAAATTAGTAAAACCTTATATTTATGATAATTTTACTATTATAATTAATGATATATAAAGCATATGTTTAATGATATATAAAGTTTGGTAAATAGTGTTAGCCATATCCGAATACAATATGAATCAACCCTACAGTAGCACCAGCGGTAGCTAGCAGACAGGAGCGTGCTATTTAGTTGTCGTAGTAGTAGCCCGGTACTCCATAATGGGACTTTTTTATATGACCAACATGATTTACTTTTCAACGAAAATGTATAGATCGACAGAGTACATACACAAGAACACACTAGAAGGGTACATAGGGAACATCTGTCTATACCTGCTTAGGTACATAGAACGAAGAACCTAAACAAAAAGAAATTGTAAGTAAGCCCTAGGAATCTTCTGCGCCAGCTACCCGAGGATGCAGCCTTTGAGCCTGTTCGCTAGTTGATTTCTGGGCTGATAAGCCCGGCTGGTGCTGGTTTGTTGTGAGAAAAAACACTGTTGGCTATCTGATAAATCCTGACTGAAACCAATAAACGAACAGACTGTTTGGCTCTTCCCCGTCGTTACCGATGCTACCACCGAAAAAAGGAGAAGTTGCCAAGAACCCCAAGCCCACCAAGAACCCCAGGGCCAGAGGAAGCACCATCATACGGAGGGTTTGAAGCAAGCCGTAACAGAGTCTAGATCCAAGGAAGATTGGGATGAGGCAACCAACAAAAAAACATCGGTTACCATCACTACGTGAAAAACGGTTTGTAGCTAGCAACGGAATAAATTTTTTGTAGGGGCGGCTGGTGATGGAGCCGCCCCTACAATGGCGTGCTCAGAAGCCCAGAGACCAGCCGCCCCTACAAATGGCACAGTAAGGGCGGCTGGTAATATGAGCCGCCCCTATAAATGCGCCGATTTGTAGGGGCGGCTGGATACCAGTCGCCACTGCTGTGTCTATTTGTAGGGGCGGCTGAATCACCAACCGCCCCTAAAAATGCTCTTACGAGTAGCTAACCTGGGTCTAGGCCACGCCGGCCTTTCTGCCCACCCGAGAGGCGCTACAGTGTACTTGCACGCATATAAAACAGAGGGTGCACACTAGCTAGGGTTTGACACCCGCACTTGCCGCCCCCGGCCTCCTTCCGCACACTCTCTCTCTCCCTATGACACCAGTGCCGCCGGCCTCCATGCTCCTCTGTCCGTGAGCTGCAACGGCGTAGATCGAGGGAGCCGCGTCGGACAGCCAGGCCTAGGAGGCGGTGTCCGCATGGACTAGGTAGGCCGCGGGCGGTGGCGGCGTCTGCGCCGATCCGGGAGACTAGGCCGCGTGGATCTGGCCAGAGACCTCGGGCGGCGGTGGTGGCTGTGCGGACTCCGACCACGAGCTGGCGGCGGAGGCCGCGGGTGGCGGCAAACGCGTGGCTCGTGACACGAGACTACGGTGGAACCTCGCAGGAAGCCGTAGGTGGCGGCGGCCGCGCGGGCTTGGATCCAGAGACGGTACCTCAACCCTAACTACCAAGCTCGCCGCCGCGGCTCGCTCTCTTGTCTTTTCCCCTCTGCTCGAGCACGCGTGGCTCCTACCGTCGGCGGCGATGAGCGCGGTGAACATCACCAACGTGGCGGTGCTGGACAACCCCACCGCCTTCCTCAACCCCTTCCAGTTCGAGATCTCCTACGAGTGCCTCGTGCCCCTCGACGATGGTACAGATCGCCTCCCCTCCTTTTTCTTCGGTCCCCGTGATGCGTGGCGGCGGGCTAGGTTTTCGTGCGTCCTGAGATCGGCGGGTGTCGTTTTAGATGCTGTGTGGAGCAGGGGATATTGGGTTATGGGGTTGGGCTTTGCTACCTCTGCAGCATGGGTTCAGGAGGGTATGAGAGTCGAGCGCCGCTGCATCGGTTGCATTCCTGTGCGGTGGTTTTAGCATAGATGCGAATGCCATTGCAGTCGAGGCTACCACTGTTCTTGTTCGGTGCATATTGTATTCTTGTATCGGTGTATGTTTTGGGATGTAGGGTGATTGGCTAATCTATGAATGATAAGAAAATCGCTTAACAATTTTTTACATACAGCTAATTGTTGGTTCACAAACAATTAAGTAGGGTTACATGGAATTTGGTGGGGGGAAACTGAACTGTCAGTACTCCTGTTCTAGAGCTCACCTTGCTTGTATGCTCGTGACGGTTAACTTCTCTTAATCATATTCTGGCCTTTATGTAACAATTAGCATAACAATGCAGCGTAATTTCCACTATGCTATTCTGTACCATGTGATGCTTGATCATACATTCTATCCTCCATTACTACTTTATGACTGAATCTTGAAACCAGTATCTTATATGACTGAACCTATTTGCTTAGCGGGTCATTGAGTTGTATACTTGTATTGTCAAAATCTGGGTGCCACATTAGAGACAGTTTTGCAAAAAATTCCATGCACACCCGTGCCATGCGTGGATCATTGCCTACAATCTAGCATTAGCTGTGCTTGAAGCTGATTATAATTGAATGTGCAGTGGATAATCTCATATTATTTGTATCCGGTACCTAGAAGGGATTAACACTTGTTAGCTATAGCTGATGATAGAAATGTATACTTGTGTTATCAAACTTAACACAAGTGGAGTTTCCTTTGAGGTTGTTGTTTTAAATCTTCTATAGTTCTATTGCTGGTAACTCCGGAAAAAATGTTCTGTTGTGCTTTTAGTGATTTATTCACTGCACTCTGCAGTGGTTAATCTGCTGCCCTCTTTCATAAGCTACATGACTCCTGGGGATCCTGCTAGCTTCAAAAGCTGTTTGAGTGGGGTGGGTCATTATCTAAATAATTCTGGTCCAGACATGTTTGCTTTACTTTCTCCCCTCTTTTGGCTATAGTTTGGTGATAGTGGCATAAAGGCATGTCATGATAAGTACTACATAGAAATTGTCAGATACAACCCAATCAACATTGAAGTACTAGGCTATAATTTATGGATTGTGCATGGATATTGTCTTGTTTGAGGTAGTTTTAATTGTAACGCCATGCACTACTGGAAACGCGTGCTTTGCCGAGGGCCTGAGTCTTTGCCGAGGGCCAAATCTCGGGCACTCGGCAAAGACACTCTTTACCGAGGGCCAGCCACAGGAGCCCTCGGCAAAGAACGGCCCTCGGCAAAGACAGGCCCACGGCAAATCAAATCTTTGCCGCGGCCCTCGGCAAAGATGCCCTCGGCAAATTAGGCCCGTTGGGTCACGGCGGCCATTCCCCGTCAAGCTTTGCCAAGGGCCACCCGTTAGGCCCTCGGCAAAGGTTTTTTTTTCTGTGAAACCAGGTTATTCGGCAAGAAAAAAAATTTAAGTCTTTGCCGAGGGCCCTAGACCAGGCCCTCGGCAAAGATTTTTTTAAAACCAGTTTTTCGGCCAAATTTTTTTTTATAAATCGCCTTTGCCGAGGGCCCGAGGCTAGGCCCTCGGCAAAGATTTTTTATTTTTTTTTTAAATTCTTTGCCGAGGGCCACGGGCCAGGCCCTCGGCAAAGAGCCCTCGGCAAATTTTTTTTTGGTTTTTTTAGCCCAGTTTTTTTGTGGTGCTACAATACATTATTTTGAACTCAATTTTAAAATTTAGGCCAATTTTGATTTTGTTTTGTATATTTCCTTAATTTATTTTGATTCTTTGATTTTTTTTGAATATGTCAAATTTGAACTGCAGGTGCATGGAATATTGCAATGTAGTGTTTCGAAAAATGTTATTCATGTTAATTGGTGCATGTTGAGTCCCTATCCACGAACTGCATCAAATTTTCACGCATCTTGTTGTAAGCGTAACATGACGACCGACTTGCCAAAAGTGTTTTAAAAAATGTATAAGTCTGAAAATTAAAATTACTTATATAAAATCCATATGAAGTGGTAAAAAATCAAGAAACTTGGCGAGATGTCATCGTGGATATCAATGTGTGTAACATGAATAAAAATTTTTTCTCAAACACTTACATTGCAATATTCCATGCACTTGCAAATCACATGTGAGATATTCAAAAAAATCAAAGAATCAAAATAAATTAAGGAAATATATAAAACAAAATCAAAATTGGCCTAAATTTTAAAAAATCAAAGAATTGAGTTCAAAAACAATGTATTGTAGCACCACAGCAAAAAAAAACTGGGCTAAAAACCAAAAAATTGTTGAGGGCTCTTTGCCGAGGGCTCGCCTGTGGGCCTGCAAAAGAATTTTAAAATAAAAATAAAAATCTTTGCCGAGGGTCAGGATCTGGGCCCTCGGCAAAGGACCGAACCCTAATCGGGTCAGCAGCCCAAATTCCCGATCGGAATTGTGAAAAAACGCTCGACCATCTCCCTCCCACGCGCCGCCGCTCGCCGGCCCCCCCCCGTCCACCACCGCCGGGCACACTTGGCACACCCTTGCTGCGCTGCCATTCTGCATACCTTGCCTTGCTGGCCTCCCATCATCACCGCCCGCTAGCTAGCCACAATTCCTGTGCCGCCTGAGCCGACTGGTAGCCCCGGCGCCCAGCGCCTCCACCGCTGGGCCACTCTGCACACACCCCTGCCGCCCCACGCTTAGCCACCCAACACACCACCTAGCCACCAGTGGCCCACCGCCCCACCACCGCCCCACCACGCCCAGTGGTGGCCGAGGTCGCGCCCTGCCTCCGTTCCTATCTCCGTCGAGCAAGGGGAGGTGACTGCCCCGGCTGGCCCTTCGGCGGCTCCCCCTCGCCGGCCTTCCCGCCCCGACCCTAGCCCCTAGGCCGCCCCCATCGCCGACTGCTGTTGGAGGGGAGGAGGCAGAGGGTGAAGTTGGAGGAAGAAGAGAAGGAGAAGAGGAGAAGGAGGAAGGGGGAGAGAAGGAGAAGAAGGGGAAAAGGATAGAAGAAAGGGAAGAGGGGGAGAGGAGTACACCAACGCCGCTCGACCTCGTCGGAGAAGAAAGTGACCCCCGCACCACGACGCCCGACTCCACCACAACCCTAGGTAAAACTCTCGTTGTCGACCTTCGTGCCGTATGTGGTTGTGTGGGCCTTCGTGCCGTAAGTTGATATGAGGGCCATCGTGCCGTTGTGGTTGTTGGCCTTCGTGCCGTTGTGAATGTCGGCCATCATGTCGTTTTTTGCAGGTTTTGGAAACCTCCCCATGCAGGGGAGGTGCTGCCGAAATTTTGAACAAAAAATAACCTATTGTCTTTTTATGCAGGAGAAGAGTACGTCGGAGGGGACCCGGAGGACCCCGATCATCTTCGTCGACGTCACGGTTCTGCCTACACTGCGTCGCCTCGCCACTGCGTCAATTCGCCACTACCCCGCTAGCCTTACTTCACCGACACCCTAGGTATAAATAACCTCTTTTTGCGCATGTCTATCGTAGCCCGCGCGTAACCCAGTTAGGCGTCTCCTGTCCGAAAGAGATACGGTCGTAGGTATGCGGATCTTTGCATATCTACGACCGTATCTGTTTCGGATTGTCCACGTTTTTTGGACAGCCCATGGATGCGTAGATGGGTTAGTTTCCATGGTCCGCTCCGGTCCGAGAAGGAGTTTCGGCAACACCTCCCTGTTGTTCTCCGGATACACACTCTCCCTTGTAGGACGTGTATCGGGTGAACAGCGGGGAGGTGCTGCCGAAATTCTGTCTCAGAGAGGAGTGGAGCATGGAAACTGACCTCATCTATGCATCCGCGGGTGGGATTAGGACCTATCCTCACCTATTAGATAGTAGGAACACCGCGTAGATGCAATTGATGGTCACAATACTCTATGCTATAAATGTTAAAGGATGGAGGACCGTCAGTGGATGTACACGGGCTGGAGAAGCGGGAGTGACTACGACTATGAATGGGTGAAGGGGACAGATGGTTTCTTGAAACATGCATTTGGCCCAGGAGCAGGAGGACATTCTCTAGTTTGGTGTCCCTGCAACAAATGTGACAACAGGAGAAAAGTAGACGAGAAGACCATGGGTAGACATCTTGTGTTCAATGGTTATACGCCTGGCTACCAGCAGTGGATCTACCATGGTGAAGCAGATCGTATAAGAGCGGAGGTGGTGAGAGCATGCCTCGAGGCTTTTGATGATGATGCTGGGGTAGCAGACATGCTAGATGACGCCCACCAAGCTCACTTCACTGAACGACGTGAGAAGGAGGAGATGGAGGAATCCGCAAAGGACTTCTACAAAATGTTGGACTCGGCACAGAAACCCCTTCACGAGCGTACAATGATTTCTCAGCTAGATGCGATTGGACGTGTAATGGGGTTGAAGGCCGAGTTAAACCTGAGTCGAGAAGGCTTCGATAAGATGTTGGCCGTGTTTGGCACCATGCTACCGGAGAAGCACACTTTGCCGATGAACTTGTACAAGGCAGAGAAACTCCTTCGTATGCTTAAGATGCCGTATGACAAGATACATGTTTGTCCGAAGGGGTGCGTCCTATTTAGGAAAGAACACAAGGATGCAAATTACTGTCCGAAGTGTAAATCCTCCAGGTACCTAGAGGTAGACTCTGGTGATGGTCAGAAGAAGCAGCTTCCGATCCCTGCGAGAGTGCTACGTCACCTTCCTTTCCTACCGAGGATCCAACGGCTATTCATGACTGAGGAATCCATGAAACAGATGACATGGCACAAAGATGGCAAATGGTACAATCCTGGGAAGATGGTACATCCGTCTGATGCTGAAGCATGGACGTATTTCAATGACAAACATCGTGAAAAAGCAGCTGAGGCTCGTAATGTACGTGTCGCGCTGGCAACAGATGGGTTCAATCCTTATGGAATGATGGCTGCCCCATACACATGCTGGCCCATTTTTGTTATCCCCCTCAATCTCCCTCCCGGTATCTCCTTTCAACGGCATAACGTATTCTTATCGTTGATAATTCCTGGACACCCGGGGAGTAATATGGGTGTGTTCATGGAGCCTATGATTGATGAATTGATCCACGCTTGGGAGAAGGGGGTATGGACATACGATCGAGCTACAAAGACAAGCTTCAAAATGCACGTTTGGTACCACTACTCCCTACATGACTTCCTGGCGTATGGGTTATTCGCCGCCTGGTGTGTTCACGGGAAGTTCCCATGCCCAGTATGCAAGGAAGCCATGAGGTTCATTTGGTTGAAGAAGGGTGGCAAGTATTCGTCGTTCTACCAGCATCGTTAGTTCCTCCCTCTAAACCATGAATTTAGAGAAGACATCAAGAGCATTACGAAAGGTGTCAAAGTGACAGACCCTAAACCGCACTTGAGGACTAGTGCCGAGGTTCATGTTCAGATAGATGCTCTCGTGCCCAATGAAGAAGGTGGTTTTGTAGGATATGGTGAG
This sequence comes from Miscanthus lutarioriparius, assembly GCA_904845875.1. Classification (NCBI taxonomy): domain Eukaryota; kingdom Viridiplantae; phylum Streptophyta; class Magnoliopsida; order Poales; family Poaceae; genus Miscanthus; species Miscanthus lutarioriparius. The sequence continues at coordinate 27,005,084 of CAJGYO010000010.1, forward strand.
GAACATATGTGGACTCATAAATCCGGCTTGACGAGGCTCCCCTATTTCGATGACCTTCTTCTGCCACATAACATTGATGTAATGCACACTGAAAAGAATATCACCGAGGCATTTTGGGGAACTCTCATGGACACTGACAAGTCTAAGGACAACATTAAGGCTAGAGTGGACCTAGTGACGTTGTGCGATAGACCGAATCAAGCGATGCAGCCTCCTAGTGGCCGAAACAAGAACTGGAAAAGGCCTAAGGTCAATTTCGTCTTGCAAATCGATCAAAGGAGGGAGGTACTAAAATGGATGCAGATGTTAATGTTTACAGATGGATATGCAGCGAATCTTAGTAGGGGAGTGAACTTAGGCACTCTGTGAGTCAATGGGATGAAGAGTCATGACTACCACATATGGATTGAGCGGCTTCTTCCGGCGATGGTCCAAGGCTATGTCCCTGAGCATGTCTGGCAAGTGCTGGCAGAGTTGAGCTTTTTCTTCCGCCAGCTTTGTGCCAAGGAGATATCTCGGACCGTTGCTCAGGACATGGAAAAAGCGGCACCTGTGTTGCTCTGTAAGCTGGAGAAGATCTTTCCACCCGGCTTCTTCTTACCGATGCAACATCTGATTGTGCACCTCCCGTCCGAGGCACGTTTGGGGGGGCCCATGCAGGCCCGTTGGTGCTATCTAATCGAGAGATGTCTAAAGACTCTTCACAAAAAATGTACAAATAAAGCCAGAATTGAGGCTTCCATTGCAGAGGCATGCCTTCGGGAGGAGGTGGCAAACTTCACAACGCTATACTACAAGCCGAACCTTCCTAGCAATCATAATCCACCCTCTCGTTACAATACTGGCGAAAATGAATCGACCCTGAGCCTTTTCCAAGGCCAACTCGGCAGCGCAAGTGGATCAACCCCAAAGCTATTGGGAAATGAAGAGTGGCGCAGTATCATGCTATATGTGTTGAATAACCTTACCGAGGTGCAGCCGTTCATCAAGTAAGTTCTCAACGAACTTATTTCAATATGCCGTCACTATGCTGCATCCAACCCCATTGATTCTCGTTCGGACAGGGAATTTGTTCGTGAATTCTGGCATCAATCAAGGGATCCTACCTCGCATGAACAAGACACCCTTGTTTCGCGGGGTGCAGGAGCGGGGAGGCCTAATTTCATTTCTTGGTTCAAACAAAAGGTAATGTCCAATTTAGCTCGTACGTTCGATCGTCCAAGGTGATCGTACGTTTGATTAATATAACGATCTATCATGATTCACCTTGCAGGCCTAGATCGATTCGTCCATGAGCGACGAGTTGAAACAGGTTGCAAACGGCTGTGATGTTAGGGTGAAGTCATTTACCGGCTATGACGTGAACGGATATCGCTTCCACACAACAAGTTACGAGCAGATTCGGCCCAAACAAAAAACCACAAATAGCGGAGTTTGTACGTCCGGCACTGATGGCCTCGACTATCATGGTAGAGTTGAGGAAATCTATGAACTCTCATTTCATGGAGACAAACCTCTTAAACCTGTCATGTTCAAATGCCACTGGTTTAATCCTCGATCAACGAGACGAACCGCTCATCTTGGGCTAGTGGAGATTCGAGAAGATTCCATCTATCCTGGAAAAGATGTCTACATTATGGCTCAACAGGCCGTGCAGGTGTATTATACTCGATACGCAAACCAAGACAAAGAGGATCTTAAGGGTTGGGCTATTGTGCACCAGGTATCTCCACATGGTAAACTACCTGCCCCAAACGATGATGATTACAACTTCAATGCAAACACATATGATGGTCAGTTCTATCAAGAAGATGGGCTACCAGGCACGTTTGAGATAGTCTTACCCGAATCAATCGAAATGGAAGTAGACAACGAAACGGTTGATGACGAGGTCGATGGAGATGTGGTGGTAAATGCCAAGGACATAGTAATGCTTGAGCGATTACTTCTAGGCAATGACGACGATGACAACATAAAACCTTCGGATAGTGTTGCCCATTTGGACAATTTTGACAGTGATGATGAGACCTATGATCCCAATCATGAAGATTATTCCTAATACATGTAATACTATGATTTTTTAATTTGTGTTTTGTTTATATATTTTGAATCTATTTCTAATATATGTACTAATTAGTCTTGTTCATTCTTTGTGATTGCAGGTGATTGGACAAAGATGGCGAGCAGACGTCCACGCCGTGACACGCCCTCGGTTTATGGGAGAGACCGCCCTCTCCTTCAAGGTGAGGGGTCGTCGTCCAGGGTAGCGTCCGTAGGAGGTGACGAGAGGAGGACCAGGGGCAGCCGCCGCAGGAGGCAGCGGTCTCCTCCCTCGACACGTGATGAGGTGCTGGAGGAGGAGCACGTGACGGCCATGGCCTCGTCCTCGTCGGAGGACAAGAGGGGTCAGCAGACGGGCGAGGGAGGCGAGGCGCTCGAGGGCGAGGGAGGCGAGACACTCGAGGGTGAGGGAGAGGGTACCGCTACCCAGACTCTCTACGAGCGAGGTCCCGCGAGCCTCCCTCCGGTTCCGCTTCCTCACAACCACTCAGTGATTCGGCCTATGGCAAAGAGGTAAGTAACTATGGATGTTATCACAACTACTTCATAAGATATGTTGGAAATCTTAAGAGAAACTGATAAATTTTCTTAATCACTTGTGTAGGGCCTGGTTGGTTTTGTCGGGTACTCCAAAGACGCACTTCATGAGCATCCTTGGTGTTTTGTGCAGAAATGGTACCTGGCATTGTGCAACTATCCGAAGAACCGTGGTGCGGGAGCCGGCCTCCAACTAGGACAGTAATGCCGCTGGTCACGGATGACACTTACCGCAACAAGCGAGAGCGAGTAGTATTAGCGGAGTTTTGGGTAAGTCTCTCTCGCACAACATTGCTTAATACATCGCATTCTTTGGTTAAATCTTTTATTGAAATAATGAATGGATACATTAGTTTTGTATGCGTAAATATTTCAAGGCAAGAAGGACTTGAGGCCCAAAGCGGATCGGGCGGCTACGGCAGCTTGTAGGAAGTACGTCACCGAGATGCACCACCATGGGCGCGTCGCCCAGCCCACATAGACTACTACAGTCGTCAAGATTTAGGCAAATCCCTCCCCAAGCCTCAAGCAAGACGGATTACTGCCGACTGGACCAAGACTTTGAGGTAGGCGAATAACATTCATAATGATTCGTTTTGATATTAAGTAGGTTCAATTTCATCTTCTTATATGTCAAATATTCGATGACTTGTAGGTGATTCCTGGTGGTGCCGATCGTATCCCGAGTCTTTGGGCCATGATCGTGGACAAGTGGTTATCACAGACTTTGTTGACACGCATTTGAGGCGGCGAGAACAGTCGTTCCCCGATGAGGCAAGGTCCAACTCACCATCAAGGCGCACCGTAGCCTCCCGGATACAAACAAGCATACATAAGTGATTTCTTTCATTTATTTTGACGCTCAATTCTGCTTGATTTCTCACCATCTTCCCGTCTTTCTCGCAGGAGGCTGCGCACCCGGGAGAGGAGGTCTCAGAGTTCTCTGCGTGGGCTATGTCCCACATGGGTAGGGCATCGTCCTTTGTCTCCTTCAACCCGGCTGCCCCGCCCCAGGCATACTCTGACCCGAATGTGTACACTAAAGTCCAAGAGTACACGTCAACGGTAAGGGAGATCTATGGGAAAGATTACAATGTGCGCACTGAGCCCATTGATGCAGAGGTGATCATGAGGTTTGGAGGAGGCAAGAAGCACGGGCGGCTGTGGATTGCAGACGGCGCCATCGACTCCACCACTGTTCCCTCCCTCGACGCTATCCGAGCACGGAGCATGAGCTCCAGCCAGCCCATACGTCCATGGCCTTCTCCAGCACTGCAACAGGTCCAAGCACTCCAGGTAATTCCTGTTTTACTCATCGTACGTAGATATTTACACACCTAAATTAGATTTTCATTACTGATACATTAGAGTGAAATATTGTAGGCCGAGCTACAAGAAATAAAAAGGCAAAGTCAAGAGCAGAACGCGGAGCTGACCACACAGCTGCAGGCCCAGAAGGTCGCATTCGAGGCCGCGTAGAAGCAGATGGCGGAGATGATGGTATTCATGCAAAGTCTTAGGCAAGCATCGGGTGTACCTGTGCAGTTTTCAGCTCCACCACCTCCTACTCCTGCAGCTACTCCTGTAAGTATGAAAGTTCACTTTTCGCTTGTGCTTTGCATGTATGTCGGCCTTCATGCCGTTGTGGATGTCGGCGTTCGTGCTGTTGTGGATGTCGGCATTCGTGCCGTCGTTTCTTGCAGGTTTTGGAAACCTCCCCGTGTAGGGGAGGTGCTGCCGAAATTTTCAATTGAGTCTAATCTTTTTGTATTCCTACAATACTAGATGCAATCTCTAAGTTCCAAAACTATTTTCCCGGATTACTCACACATGCAATCTCTGCTCCTTTATGCAGCTTCCGTCCACGGGTTCCAATCAACCCGCTAGTGCATCACCGGGTGATCCTGCTTTTCCTTCACCATCGTCTCATAGGCTAGCTTGATGAGGACTAGTGCTAGGTGATGTGGTTGGACTTTAGCGTGATTTGTGATTTATGGTTGTGACTTGTGCTTGGATTTCATTAACTTGTCGTAATAAACATGTGAATGATGATGAACATGTGACTTGTCGTTGTAATATATTGTGATTTGTGGTTCACAATTATGGTTGTGATATATTGTGAGAAAATGGGTTCTGTGTGATATATATATGTATATATATGAAATGCTTGTGTCGATGGAATGCAAAAAACAAAAAAAATTAAATTTCTGCCTCTTTGTCAAGGGCAATGACCAAGGCCCTCGGCAAAGAAGGGTCCTTTGCCGAGGGCCCAAGCAATAGCCCTCGACAAAGATTTTTTTGAAAAAAATCCTGACAATTTCTTTGCCGAGTGCCAGGGAGCAGGCCCTCGGCAAAGGGTTAAAAAAAATTCAAAAAAACCATTTCTTTGCCAAGGGCCGGCCCTCGGCAAAGAATTTTTAAAAAATCCTAAAAATTTCTTTGCCGAGGGCCAGGGAGGAGGCCCTCGGCAAAGGTTTTTTAAAAAAAATAAAAAAATTTATTTGCCGAGGGTTGGCCCTCGGCAAAGAAACCGCCAACGGCGCCGGCGCCTGACGGCTTCTTTTCTTTGCCGAGGGCCATCCTGGCCCTCAGCAAAGACCCCTTCGCCGTCTAAAAATTCCCCGAGGGGTCTTTGCCGAGGGCTAGAGGCCCTCGACAAAGCATGCGCCTCCAGTAGTGATGTGTATTCTTCCCTGCATACTATAAAGACGTATTGAGCTATACATTATCTGTACGAGGCATATATGCAATTCTATCCTAAGGAAGCATTTACATCGACTGGAGCATCCTGGTGCTGTTGAACAAGATGTGGAATCTGAGAAAGAAGATGATAATAAACTGGAGGATGAGATGCATGAGGACAAAGGTTTACCTTCTTTTCTGATTACTCAATCAACTATGTTTCCAAGATAATGAAGTGATTTCTGATGTATGTTCTATTTGTAGATGATAAGCGATATTCGCCTGAGCCTATACCTCAGCACACAGAAAACCAATTTGAAGAGGAAGATGGATCCTTCTCTCCACAGCTAATGCATGGCAATGAAGATGAAGATGCAATTGATCCTGAAGAGGACAAAGCTGAGCTGGTAGAGTCCTGTGTTTCTATTTCTAATAGTATTAACAGAAACATGATTGGAACTGTACTAGTTATTTGTTGCAGTGCAGTTAACTGAGTAGTTTAATTGTCAAGTACAGATGGTTAGTAACTGGACTCCATATTATGCAACAAAAGAGGCTAACTAACAATATTAGGACAAAAAGTTCTACTGATATTTTTTTCGTTAAGAAGACAACCTTTCAAGCTTCTGTAGGCCTTCCTGCATGTCTTACCCTAAGAGGGGGGCATTGATTCATTTAGATCTTACTTTTGATGGCAATGCTCCTTATGGTGACTTAAATTTGAGGGCTTTCTAGAGTTCATATACAAACACAATGGGTGAAGATTTTTCTTAAGAACATCAAGTTATTAGGGTTTATTTTATGAGTTGATTAGATAATTAGAATGACGTTGGCAACTCATACTTAATGCTTTTAATCATCTCCAGGACCGAAAACGTGAAGCTATAGTTTTGGAGCATCAAAGGAAAGTTGAGGAAGCCATGAAAGCAAAGGCAAGAGTACCTGATGAGATGGAGATGAAGGCCATAAAAATGATGGGAGCTATGGAGGAAGGAGATGCAGTATTTGGTGCCGGTGCTGAAGTGAACCTTGATTCACAGGTTTGGATGATTTTCCTTTGACCCCATTGCGTTTTTAGCATGGTAACATGACGATAGTTGTATATCTATATTTTCCAATATTCTGCCTTGATACCGGATTAGCGAGAGAGTTCTCAGAATTCAACTGGGATATGGCGTGACTGTGACAATTTTTTAGTGTTGATCTAGAAGGACCGATGGTTATCTTGCTATAATCTAGACCATAGATAACACACCTTAAGCTACACCAAAATTTTCAAATAATCTGTTGACTCATGTAATTGTAATTGAGTATATTTTGACAGTTTAATATAGGGGTAATGCCATATTTGAGTTCGATACCATGGGTGGTAACAAGTTTAACACACAAGAAGCGTGATTTAGCAACTTTGGTGCATCCTACCGCATATGAACTCAGCTGGTTTCTGATGGCATATGCTTGTTCAATATGCTCGCAGGTGTACTGGTGGCACGACAAGTATCGACCAAGAAAGCCCAAGTACTTCATTCGGGTGCACACTGGATATGAATGGAATAAATACAACCAGACTCATTATGACCATGATAACCCACCGCCTAAAATTGTTCAAGGCTACAAGTTCAATATATTTTACCCTGATCTTGTGGATAAATCAAAAGCACCAACGTACGGTATTGAGAAAGATGGAAGATCATCAGATTTGAATTATATATATATACAGAGAGAGAGAGAGTATATTCAGTAGCCAGCTACAAAATAAGTTATTCTGTAGCCACCTCCATTTACGATAATTTTATATACTAATTTACGATAATATCAATACATATTTATTTACAATAGTTGGATTACTATAACACATGGGAATATTTACCGTGACATTATAGTAAACCACTTAGTAAAAAGTTACTATAATCTCGTAAATTAACATAGTAATTATCGTAACTCAAAGTGGCTACAGAATAAGTTATTTTGTAGCCAGCTTTAAAATATATATATATGTGTGTGCGTGTGTGTTCTGGTCGAATTTAAATTATAAATTTGAATTTTTTTTGCGAAAAAATATACTGTAGGGACGGTTCTAGATTGAACCGCCCCTACAAATATGTATTATAGAGGCGGCAGGTACTACAACCGCCCCTATAAATCGATTTGTAGAGGCGACTGGTACTACAGCCATCCCTACAAATCGATTTGTAGGGGCGGTCTGGGAACCACTCCTACAAATACATGATTTGTAGAGACGGTGTGGTAGGGGCAGCTGACCGAACCGCCTCTACAAATGATCTACAACCGCCTCTACAAATGTCTATTGTAGTAGTGCATGAACCTATGTGCATCTCCATCGAGCAGCAAGGACTGAGCACAGGTCCATCCTCACAATCCTTTGAACCCACCAGCCATCACTCTACTCCACATCACCCAGCATCAAGCACCATACTTGGTTGAAGCGCCGGCCACAAACCTCCTAAACAAGAACCACAAAGATCCAGAAGAGAACTAAGGCTGGTGTAGACTCCAGATCAAGTGGACACCACCCTCATACGCAACTCGTAGGCGTTGGAGAACACCATAACGAGACGAAGACGGTGCCCAAGGGATTCCAAAAGCACATCCCTACCACTGCATTAGTGATGTCACCTTGGACACCAAACCTAGAAAAACGAGGACCTAATCGCACACCTGGGATCCATGCTCTTCTCTCCTCGCGATGGCATGAAGGTCGTCAGACACATGTGAAAAGTTGAGTTTGACCCACCTTCAGAAATAGGTGGAACCACTTTTTGCCTAATAAACTACCATTTAGCTCGTTTACACACCGTTTTCCGTTTAATAGGTTGTTTTTACTGTTTAAACAACCATTTTTCTCATTTAAACACCCGTTTTGCCTAAATAATGGGCTAAATAGTAGGTGACCGAATGTTTACTCTTTAGCGTTTAGGATAACATTGGGTGGAACACAATAAATCATTTTTTTCCAAATCAAGTTCAATGAAGACAAAACTTAATAAAGTTATAGTATTTGAAAAGAACAATAAGTTTGTAGTTGATGAAATTTTCTTTTGAAACCATTTGAGTCCCAAAAATTTTGTTTTTAGTTTTCATAATTTGAAAATCATTTCTATGTTTTTTCTTCAAATCACCTCGGATAGAGAAACTACCTAACCAACCATTTAGTACTTAAATAGATCTGCAACTTTGTAGCCCCCGAGCCCCCGGGCAATTCGGGCAGAATCGTCTAGGAGTTTTGTCAGCGGGCGTGTGTGCGTGTTTTTTAGTCAAGACGGAGTCGTCAACCAAGGCGTCGTTGCGCAGCCGAGGCGGTTACTTTTAGGGATCGGGTGAGATGGACTCATGGATCCTGGTGCCGATGCGCGTCATGGGATTGGGCGAGTCAGAGTTGTTGATCCTGGCGTCGGTGCGCGCCGTGGGATCGGGCGAGTCGGAGCCGAGGCAGTTAGTTTAGGGATCGGATGAGACAAAGTTCGCGGATCCTGACGGCGCGAGTTCGGGGTCACAGACCCTAGGCGTTGGTGTGCAATCGAGGCGTAGCCGAGGGATGGGGCGAGTTTGGGGTCGTAGACCCAGGTGTTGGTGTGCAGTCGAGGCATAGCCGAGGGATGGGGCAAGTTCGGGGTCGCAGACCTAGGTGTTTTGGGTGTCTTTGAGCCCCCGAGCCCCGTTGGGCTTGGTAGGGGTCGGTTTGAGTCGTGTGCGTTACCCCACCCTCGGTTTCTCACAACCGTAGGGGCTGAGCTTTGTCGCTTGCCTCGATCGCTCAGGCTCGAGTGACGTGCTCGGTGAGCTCACTAACGGGTATGATCGAGTGGAATCTGGGTCCATCGTTCATGACGGGGTTAGCATAGCCCTCTTGTGACATTCCACTGCTCCTTTACCTGCAACCCGGTAGATGCCTGGGTCGTTCCAAAGACCGACCTAGGTGGCCCGCTGGGCCCCCCTCGATGGAGATTCTGTGGGTTTGGCGAGAGGTTTAGGATCGAACGAGAAGGTTAAGATGACCCTGTCCGCTTTGGGGCAGAATAGGCGAGGGCCGCATGGGCTCATCTGCGTTTTCTCCCCTGGCTCTATTTGATGCGAGACGGCCTTGAGCCCTTCGTGGGCCAGCCTTTGAGCCCTCAGTCGGTCATTGCTCATGCTGAATGAGGCAACTGCCGCTTCGTGACGCAACACGGAGCGTTGTGATGCATTTAGTTGCATGTGCGATGCCTTAGTTCCCGAGCCCCCAGGCAATTCAGGGCTCGAATCGTCCAGGGGGGCATGGGCGTATGGAATGAATGCGTGTATGAATGTATGAATGATTATATAAAGAAATAGTGGGGGTCGGTAGTGTTACCTTGATGACTCAAGTGATGGGGTTTGAAGAGCTCCAATCAGAAATGTCCGACCAGGACCCGTGCTTGTCATTCGTGACGGAGTCGGCATGGCCTACATGGGGCGTCCCTTTGCTTCTTACCTGTCTCTCGGTGTTTTCCTAGGCCGTTTGATCGACTTAGGAAGCCCGATGGTCCCTCCTGGCAGAGATTCCGTTGTTTGGGTTTTTCCAAGTCCCGCCTGGGAAGGCGGAGAGCCGCCTGCTCGTGGTGGCGCTTTGGTTCTTATGCCCGGCGTGCGGTAGTGGTGGGCCATACCCAGGCCACGTCCCGTCTGACCAGGCGTCGTTCCATCGGTCAGTGGGCATCCCATCGGTCAGGGCACGTCCCATCGTTTCCTGTCCACATTGAATGGGAGAAGGGAGAGTTTTTCACTCTGATCCTTTGCCCTTCTTCAGCTGCCACATTTCCTCCTTAAATAGGGGAAGGAGAGGGCTTCTCATCGTAGTCTTTTGCCTATTCTCCAACTATCGCCTCTCCTCCTTCCTCCTCCTCACTGAGAGTGCCTGTATGCCACGGCGGTTCCTAAGTGAGAGAGAGGGTAAGCGAGGGGGAGGAATCATAGATTCCTTCATGAATCCGGAGCGCAATGTCGAGCTTGAGGCTGCCCGAGGTGGTGCTGGCCATCTTTGCCTGAGAAGGGGCGGCTTCCGCCGAAGGAGGTGGCGCGCTGGATTCATCTGCGAGGCCTTTTTTGGGATGGAGCCGTGCGTGGATTCTTTCCGGTGGATCTTCACCGGGCGAGCTTTGTCGGAGGGGAAGTTGCCTAGGATTGTGCTAGTGGAGAGTTTCGTGCCTGTAGCTGCTTAGGTTGGCCAATTCATAAAGTTTGATGAGATATCTTCTAGCCATGGTGGCCATACCTCGGTGGCAGCGTCTGAAAGCTCTAGTTTGGTTTTGGTGAATTGATGAAACCCTAAGTGCTAACCTAGTTTATCAAGTGATCATGAGATAGGTAGCACACTCCAAGTGGTGAAGCAAATGAAGATCATAGCATGATAAAGATGATGGCATGGTGATGATCAAGTGCTTCGACTTGGAAAGAAGAAAGAGAAAAACAAAAAGCTCAAGGCAAAGGTATAACTTGTAGGAGCCATTTTGTTTTAGTGATCAAGACACTTAGTGAGTGTGATCACATTTAGGATAGATAGCCGTACTATTAAGAGGAGTGTAACTCGTATCGAAATGCGGTTATCAAAGTGCCACTAGATGCTCTAACTCATTGCATATGCATTTAGGATCTAGTGGAGTGCTAACACCCTTGAAAATATTTGTGAAAATATGCTAACACATGTGCACAAGGCGCTTTCGGGAAAATGAAATGTCTATTTTCTATTGCGCCGGATGCAAAATTCTTGGTGGTTGGCACACTTGAGCAAGGGTGAAGAAGTAAGAGTTGAAATGGAGTTGATCGAAATGATGCTGGCGTCGGTCCTGTGACCGGACGCTGAATCCAGAAGCACCGGACGCTGACTGCCTGTGTCCGGTCGCGCTGACTCGGCGGTACAGTGGCTAGGGGTTGAGCACCGGACGCTGTCTGCGTCCGGTCAAGGTGGACCGGACGCGTCCGGTCGAAAAAACATGCCTCGGGGAGCTTACTGGAAACGACCGGACGCTGGGGCTTCAGTGTCCGGTCAGTTTTACCAGAGCGTCCGGTCAGCTTCGCGACCGTTGAAATCTGACGAACAGCATTTGAAGCAGGGGACACGTGGCGTGAATCACGTGACCGGACGCTGAGGGCCAGCGTCCGGTCGATCGGACCGGAGCGTCCGGTCACCCCGCGTTGTGCCCAGTGAAGGGGTACAACGGCTCTATTTCATTGGGGCTCTATTTATAGCCCCATGGCCGGCTCAAGGGAGCTCTCTTGCACATTTTCATTGACATAGCAACCTTGTGAGCCTAGCCAAAGCCCTCCCACTCATCTACATCATTGATTCATCATCATAGTGAGATTGGGAGTGAATCCAAGTGCATTGCTTGAGTGATTGCATCTAGAGGCACTTGGTGATTGTGTTTCGCTGTGGATTTCGCTTGTTACTCTTGGTGGTTGCCGCCACCTAGACGGCTTGGAGCAGCAAGGATCGTTGAGTGGAGGAGGTGATTGTCTCCGACTCCGATCGTGGTGATTGTGAGGGGTTCTTGACCTTTCCCCGGCGGAGCGCCAAAAGGTACTCTAGTAAATTGCTTGTGGCTTGTGTGATCCTCATCTTGTGTTGGTTGTGCGGCACCCTATTGAGGGTTTGGCGAGTGATGCCAATCAGCGCGTGAACCTCCAAGTGAGTGAATCGCCACAACGAGGACTAGCTTGTCGGCAAGCAAGTGAACCTCGGTAAAAACCATTGTGTTCATCATTGATTCCGAGGTGATTGGTCATCATTGTTATTCATCTTCGTGATTGATTGGTTCATTCATCTACACGGCGGTATAACCCTCTTGATCACTCTCTTTACTTTACCGCAAACTAGTTGACAAGCTCTTTAGTGTAGCTAGTTGTGAGAGCTTGCATGCTTGGTTGGAGTGGCTCTTTAGTTAGCCTTTGAGAGCACACTAACATAGGGTAGTGTCATTGCTCTTGTGTGAATTGACACTATCTAAACTAGAATTGTGGTAGGTGGCTTGCATTTTTGAGTAGGCTAGCACAACACTAGCTTCGCCTCATAATTGTCTAACCATTTGGTTAAGTGTTGTTGTAGAAATTTTTATTAGGCTATTCACCCCCCCCCCTCTAGCCATTAGGACCTTTCAGCGTCCCTGTCCAGGAGCTGCCTCGACTGCATGAGAAGGTCAGGAGCTCCATGTTCCTCTGTTGAGCATCTATGGGTGCGACGCCCTTGAGGAACCCATTGCGCTCGCCGAAGTCGAGGGAGCGGAACCAGGTGGGTCCCTTGCGGTGGTGGTTATGTCCGACGGCGTGTGCCGTGGCTTCTCCTTTGGCGTCAGCCGATGCCGTTGAGCGGCCGCAGTAGTATTTGGAGTAGAAGTAGTCAGCAAATGTAATCGTTAAGTTTTGGGGGAGCCCCCATGTGAATAGTTTTTGTATCAATGAATACATTAGTTCTGTTTTTGTGATAGAATCACTATCCTTTCCTTGTTTTTTATCCTACCATAGCTTTGTTTTTATCCTTTCTTTTTTGCACCTGCCCGTTCGTTCTGTAGGCTGCAACTTTTTAAGAACCCGGGCATGGCCCGCGGGGCTCAGCTGCTCATAACCATAGGTCGTGCCGGGGAGCATTCGGTTGGGAGTAAGAACACAGTTACGTAGGGTAATCAAAGGAATGGAATGCCCTTTTGTTCGGGTAAAAGTTTTTACCATGTGATAGTAAAAAAGAGAGGTAGTATTTAGTATTGTACCCTTATGGAGCCCCCGAGCGACCTAGGCTGAAAATGTTCAGGCTGGGGTGCTTTATAGGAGCAAGTGTTGACTAAAAAGCGATAAGACCAAATTTAGGGGAAAACGATGTAGCTGTTCAATGTTCCAAATGTTGGTGAGAACGTTGCCATTGTCATCCTATAGTCGATAGGCGCCCGATCGGATTACTTCGGTCACTGTATAGCGTCCTTCCCAAGGTGGAGAGAGTTTGTGTTTTTCCTTCGTCGATTGGGTCCTCCGGAGCATGAGATTACCGACTTCGAGGATTCTCCCCCTAATCTTCCTTTCATGGTACCTATGGAGAGTTTGCTGGTAGCGAGTGGAGCAGATGACGGTTGTCTTGCGGGCCTCCTCGAGTAGGTCGACTGCGTCTTGCTGAGCCTCCGTGGCTCGGTCGCAGTCGAAAGCCTTCACTCTTGGGTCGCCGTGGTCATGGTCGGAAGGCAGCACTGCTTCAGCTCCGTAGGCTAGGAAGAAGGGCGTGAACTCTGTGGATCAGCTCGGGCTCATTCTCAGGCTCCGGAGGATCACCGGGACCTCTGCAACCCATCGCCCAGCTTACTTGTTGAGTCAGTCGAAGATACGTGGCTTAAGTCCTTAGAGGACCATGCCATTAGCACGCTCGACCTGACCATTAGTACGTGGGTGTCCGACCAAGGCCCAGTCGATCCTGATGTCGTATCCATCACTGAAGTCCAGGAACTTTTTTCTGGTGAAGTTAGTCCTGTGGTCAGTGATGATGCAGTTAGGAACGCCGAACCGGTAGATGATGTCGAGGAAGAATTTGACAGCCTCTTCCGAGTGGATGTTGGTGATGGGCTTGGCCTCTATCCACTTGGTGAACTTGTCGACCGCCATGAGTAGGTGAGTGAAGTCGCCCGGGCCTTTTTTGAGGGGTCCTACCATATCGAGGCCCCAGACTATGAATGGCCAGGTGATGGGGATGGTTTGGAGCTCTTGTGCTGGCAAATGGGTTTGTTGAGCATAGAACTGGCATCCTTTAGACCTGCGGACGACCTCCTCTACATCTCGTAGTGCGGTGGGCCAGTAAAAACCTTGGCGAAAGGCTTTTCCGACCAGTCACCTTGGGGCCGCGTGATGTCCGCAAATCCTGGCATGGACCTCGAGGAGGAGCTGCTTCCCCTAGTTGGTGGGGATTCACTTCATGAGCACCCCCGATGGACTCCGTTTGTAGAGTTCATCACTGAGCGCGACGAAGGTCTTAGCGCGTCGAGCGATCCATCAGGCTTCAGTCCTTTCGGGTGGGAGAACCTCCTCGAGGAGGTAGGCGAGTAGCGGCGCTCACCAGTCGGTTTGATAGAGTGCCAATACGGCGACGTCAGCGGGTCACATCGTCATAGAGGTACTAGGGTCAGAGCCCCCGAGCGCCGGCTTGGCGTCGGGGTCGGAGCCCCCGGGCGCCGGGTTGGCGTCGGGGCATGTCTAGATTGGACCTTCCAGGATGCGGGTGGACGGCTTGTGGAGGTCATTGATGAAGATCCCGCTCGGAGACGGATCTCGCCTGGTGACCAAATTTGCGAGGAAATCGGCGGCATCGTTGTCCTTTTCGGGGGACGTGATGCAGGTCGATTCCCTGCAATTTGTCCTCGAGCTTGCGCACCTCTTGGCAGTATGCTACCATGAGGGGGCTTTTGTAGGAGGACTCCTTCACGACCTGATCATGACCAGCTCTGAGTCACCGCGAATGTAGAGTCACGTAGCACCAAGTTCGATGGTGATGCGGAGTCTGTTGATGAGGGCCTCGTACTCCATGGCGTTGTTTGAGGTTGAAAAGTGGAGGCGAATGGCATAGCAGAGCCTACTCCCGTCTGGGGTGATCAGAACCACTCCAGCCCCCGAGCTGGGTGCCATGATGGACTCATCGAAGTACATTGTCCAGTACTCATGGGTGACGTCTAGGGTCGGTAGCTAGACCTCCGTCCATTCGGCAACAAAATCCGCTAGCGCTTGAGACTTAATGGCGGTACGGGGGATATACCTGATGTCGTGGCCCATGAGTTCGAGTGCCCACTTGGAGATCCGTCCCGCAGCATCACGGTTGAGCAAGTATGAAGTGACGACCGTGACTTCGTGGTCGGTGAAGTAGTGCAGGAGCTTCTGGGTCGCCATCAGCACGACGTATAGGAGTTTCTGCACCTAGGGTACCAGACCTTGGGGTCGGTGAGTACTTCCTCGATGAAGTATACAGGCCGCTGGACCTCAAGATGGTGTCCCGGCTCCTCCCTCTCGACGACCAGGGCGGCGCTCACCACATGGTTGCTTGCCACGACGTAGAGGAGGAGGGGTTCTCCCAATTCGGGAGCGACAAGGATTGGGGCTGATGTCAGGGATGCTTTGAGGCTCTCTAGAGCCTGTTGAGCTTCCTCAGTCTAGACAAAGGCGTCCGTCTTTTTGAGGAGCATGTAGAGTGGCATCCCCCATTCGTCGAGCCAGGAGATGAATTGGCTTAGGGCAGCTAGACAACCAGTGAGCCTTTGTACGCCCTTGACGTTGCGTATAGGGCCCATGTTAGAGATGGCCTTGATCTTTTCGGGGTTGGCCTCAATGCCGCGCTCGGACACAATGTATCCTAGCAGTTTACCCTTTGGAACCCCAAAAACACATTTCTCAGGATTCAGTCTGATGTTGATCCTTCAGAGGTTCGTGAACGTGGCGGCCAAGTTTGCGATCAGGTAGCTAGCTTAAGCCGTTTTGACCACTATGTCATCAACATAGACGACGATTGTTGGTTTCGGCCGCTCGGCTTGATCAGGCTGATCGAGCAGGTTGATTTGGTCGGCGAAGCATTGCTGCATGCACCTTTGGTAGGTGGCGCCAACGTTCTTCAGGCTGAAAGGCATGGTTACATAGCAGTACAAACCATATGGGGTGATGAACGAGGTTGCAAGCTGATCGGACTCTTTCATCATGATCTGGTGATAGCCTGAGTAGGCATCCAGAAATGAGAGGATCTCGCAACCCGAGGTGGAGTCGAACTATCTGGTCTATGCATGGCAAAGGAAAATTATCCTTTGGACACACTTTATTGAGACCAGTATAATCAACGCACATTCACCATTTCCCGGTCTTCTTTTTAACAAGAACGGGATTGGCAAGCTAGTCAGAGTGGAATACCTCTCTAATGAATCTAGCTGCCAGGAGTTTGGCGATCTCTTCACCTATGGCCCTGCGCCTCTCATCGTCGAAGCGGTGTAGGCGTTGCTTAGTGGGCTTCGAGCCTAGAATGAGGCGTAGTGCGTGCTCGGCGACGTCCCGCGGTATGCCTGGCATGTCAGATGGCTTCCATGTGAAGACATCGCGATTGGTGTGCAGGAAGTCGATGAGCTCGCATTCCTACTTGGCCGGGAGCTGGGTCCCGATCCGCACCATCTTGGTTGGGTCAGTGGGGTTGATCCCTACTGCCTTGGTTTCCTCGAGCGGGCGAAAGGCCATCAAGGAGGTTGGTTTGTTGTAGTCTGGGACTGCTGGGGTCGACGACTCTCCGAGCCGCGGGAGCTTAGACGAGTTGATGACCGCGGTGGCGAGCTCGAAATGATCGTGGTCGCATGTGAAGGTGTGCGAGAAGGCGCTGCTCATGGTGATGACGCTGATAGGTCCCTACATCTTCATCTTGAGGTAGGTGTAGTTGGGGATTGCCATGAATTTGGCATAGCATGGCCGCCCCAAGATGGCGTGGTAGGACCCTAGGAAGTCCACCACTTCGAAGGTGAGGACTTCCGAGCGGAAGTTGGCTTGGTTGCCAAACATGACGGGCAGGTCGATCTACCCGAGTGGGTATGCCTGTGCTCCCAGTATCACCCCGTGGAAGGGAGAGCTCGCTAGGTGGAGTTCCGACCAGGGGATGCACATGGCGTCGAGGGTGTCGACGTAGAGCATGTTGAGGCCGCTGCCTCCGTCCATCAGCACCTTGGTGAGGCTCTTCTTGAGGACGACGGGGTCGATGATGAGCAGATAGCGTCCCAGTCTCACGACGTGGGAGGGATGGTCCCTCTGATCGAAGGTGATCGGAGATTCTGACCAGCTGAGGAAGGAGGGGACGGCCGTCTCGGTGGCGCATGCCTCCCTATAGCGCACCTTGTGCTAGTATATTAGACCAGATGGTGTCGGATCCGCCGAAGATCATGATGCATTCCTCAGGGTTAGGAAAGACGTCTCCGTCCTTGCCCGCCGCGTCTCCTTTCTTGGCTGCCGCCTCTTTGCTGTCTCCTTCTTTCGGCCCGCCGGCCTATCGGAGGAAACGTTTGAGGAGCTCGCAGTCCTTGTAGAGGTGTTTGATGGGGTAGGCGTGGTTGGTGCATGGGCTATCCATGAGCTTGTTGAAGTGGTCAGGCAGGCCCTGTTGGGGCTGCTTGCCCGTGTGATCAATTGCGGTGACCAACGCGGTATTGTCCGGTCAGCGCCGATCCTTTTTGTTCTTCTTGGCCCTCTGTGTGGAGGGGCCCTCATCTTGGTCCGCGTGTTTGGCCTTGCCTTTGTCCCGGCCTCCGTTAAAGACACCTCCTCGGCGGAGGCATGGTTAGTGGCGACGTCGAGCAGGTCATGGGTGGTCCGGGGCTTCAAGCAGCCAAGCTTGTGGATCAGGGACTCGCAGGTTGTCCTAGAGAGGAATGCGCTGATGATGTCCACGTCGACAACATCAGGAAGGGAGTTGCATCGTTAGGAGAACCTATGGATGTAATCCCACAAGGACTCGCAGGGCTCCTGCTGACAGCTCTTGAGGTCCTAGGAGTTTCCAGGGCGGACATAGGTCCCCTACAAATTTCCGATGAATACCCTCTTGAGCTCTGCCCAGTCACGGATGCTGTCGTGCGGGAGGAATTCGAGCCAAGCCCGAACATGTTCCCCCATGTAGATGGGGAGATATTGGATGATGAAAAGGTCATGATCCACCCCTCTGGCTCGGTAGGTGAGCCAGAAATCTTCGAGCCAAATACCAGGGTTTGTCTCCCCAGTGTACTTGGCGATGTTGGTGGGCGGTCGGAAGCGATGTGGAAACGGTGCTCTCCGGATGTGCCAGCCAAAGGCCCGTGGTCCTGGGCCCTCTGGGCTGGGACTCCAGTTGTCTGGCCAGTGACCATGCCTAGGTCGTGTTTCACCGCTCCCCTCGATGGTTCAGCCGGGACCCATGTCTCCTGCCCTCATCGCCGCCCGGTGGACGTCATCATCATGCCGGGCCTGATGTTGGTTGCTAATGATGCTGTGAGCGTCTTGGTGCGGACCAGGTCATTTGTGAACCGGCGGTCGGTGTCAAGCAGGCGCCAGGTTGGACCGCGGCGCAGCTGCTGCCTCCCAAGCCACGCTTGGCGACTGTAGCGGTGAGCGGATGGAGCGATCTGTATGGTGCGTCCCTACTCCCCTAGTGGGGAGAGAGGGTGCGTGTCGGAGTCACGACGTGGAGCTTTCCGTGTGTTGAACGGCGGCGGCTTCTACTAGCGCCCGGAGGTTCCGGTAGACCGCCCACTCCTAGGGGTCGACGGGCTCGGGAACGCCGCACAGAAGCATTGCCGTAGAAGCTCCTATGGGGGTTGTTCCCCTCGTTCATGATGTCGCGCTGGACCTGGCGGGCGTGACCCCGGGCGCCGCCTGTCGGGTCATGCGCATGGGGTGCAATGTGCTGCACCGAGCGTTCCGGCGTAGGCGATGGCTGGTTTTGCCGCCGTTGTCATAGCTCCTCAGCGTGCCCTTATACGAGCGTGAGGGCCCCCACACGTGGGTCTAGAGGGGTGTGAGTCTGTGCAGACTCCGCAACTACCGGTGGCTATCCCGGAGCGTCCGCCTTAGCGCACTCCTAGGACGGATGGTGGCTAGTTGCCATGTCGCTGACATTGGAGCCGTCGCTCTCGACCTCGTCATCCAAGAGTTCGTGGAAAGTGGTGGGAGCATAGCTCGCCATTCCCACGAATTCAGATGTGAGAGGGGGTGGCGCCAGCGTCCCTCGGAGCCCCCAAGCGCCCGCGCCCGCGGGGGACGCGAGGCTGTAGGGGAACCAGTCATATGGTGTTTGCGGTGCGGACAAAAGGGTCCCTCTAGATAACCGGTGGGAGATAGTAAATAGAAAGTAAATGACAGTATGTACATTACTCACAGCGGGGTTTGAGCAGAGAGTTTGCTCGGAATGAAGCGCAAATACCTCATCGTTGAAGTCGTCGTGCGTCCCGGAGCCGATGGAGGCCGCCCCTCCGACAGGCACCGAATGAGTGCCTCCTCGCGGAGGTGTTGAAAGGTCGAAATGACGACTAGAGGGGGGGGGTGAATAGTCCTTTTTAAAACTTAATCGCGTCAGCTAACCGAAACAGTGCGGAATTAAAACTATCGGTCTAGCCAAGACTACACCCCTCTATCTATGTTCTTTAGCACCTTTCAAATATACTAATTAAGCAATTAAGGTGCCGGGCTAGCTAGAGCTCACCTAAGCAATTCTAGGAGCAAGGTCACACAAACCTATGCCACTAGTACTTTAAGCGACAAGGGAGCTCCTACACATGCTAGTAAGCAAAAGCACAAAGCCACCTAAGCTCACTAGCAATGCTCAATAACAAGGCAACCAATGCCAAATTAGAGAGCGCAAATACTTAGCTACACAAACTAAGCAATGTGACTAACAAGGTTACTCAAACCAAATTAGCCACGCAAGGGAGCTACTTCTATGCTACACAAGCAAACTAATTACAAGAGCAACTACACAAGCTTAATATATATGAAACTAAATGCAAGCTTGTGTAATGGGGAAGCAAACCAACGGGAAGAACAAGGTTGACACGATGATTTTTCTCCCGAGGTTCACGTGTTTGCCAACACGCTAGTCCCCGTTGTGTCGACCGCTCACTTGGTGGTTCGGCGGCTAATTAGCATCACCCGCTAAGCCTGCACGTCGGGCGCTGCAAGAACCTACCCCTTGAGTGAGGGTAGCTCAATGACACGCTTTACTAAAGTTGCTCTTCGTGGCTCCCGCGGGGCGAGCACAATGCCCCTCACAAAGCTCTTCTCCGGAGCCCCGCACAAGCTTCTTGCGGGCTTCGACGGAGACCACCACCAAGTCGTCTAGGAGGTGGCAACCTCCAAGAGTAACAAGCACCACCGGCTTGAAACTCGATCACCTAGTGCCACTCGATGCAACCTCACAATGCAATCGCACTAGAATCGCTCACTCACACAATCGAATGATCACTATCAAGTATATGTGTGATGGAGGGCTCCCAAGCACTCACAAGCATGGACACTAAGTCCCCTTAGGTGCTCAGCACCAGCCATGGCCGAGGGCCACTTCTATTTATAGCCCCAGGGGCTAAACTAGCCATTACCCCTTCACTGGGCAGCGGTCGGGTCGACCGGACGCTCCGGTCGTGTGACCAGACGCTGAGCCTCCAGCGTCCGGTCGCTCGTAGTCAGCCATGTGTCTGACTCCAATGGTCATCTGCCTTGCCCGAGCGGATGCTCCGGTCAGTTGACCGGACGCTGGACCCTCAGCGTCCGGTCGTTTCCATTAAAGGTCCATAACCGATTTTTATCGACTGGACGCGTCCGGTCATTCTTGACCGGACACAGCCCAGCGTCCGGTGCATAACCCTAAGCACTGTGCAGACCGACCACTTGACCGGACGTAGCCCTTCAGCGTCCGGTCACCGAGCGACCCAGCGTCCGGTCAATAGACTGACGCCAGCATCTCACTGTTGCACATGATCGGACGCGCCGGTCCCTCAGAGGTCCAGCGTCCGGTCACTGTATAACCAGCGACACTAACTCGTTTTTACTTCTAACTTCTCCACCCTTGCTCAAATGTGCTAACCACCAAGTGTATCACCTTGTGCATATGTGTTAGCATATTTTCACAAATATTTTCAAGGGTGTTAGCACTCCACTTGCCACGCCACTCAATCCTAGCGATGATGTAAAGTTAGATCACTCGAGTGGCACTAGATGACCGATATGCAAACAAGTTTGCCCCTCTTGATAGTACGGCCATCTATCCTAAACCCGGTCACAAACTTCTCTACACACCTATGACCGGTGAAATGAAATGCCCTAGGTTATACCTTTGCCTTGCGCATTCCATTCCATCTCCTCCAACATCGATGCAACACATGCACCAACACGATCAACAATGATATGATCCACTTCATATCATCACGTGATCATATTGGTTCATCGATCTTGACTTCACTTGCTCTTCACCGTTGCCATCGTCCATCGGCGCCAAGTCTTGCTCAAGCTTTACCACCACGCGGTCCATCACTCCAAAGCCTTCGACTTGCCCTTCACACTTGCAACCGGTCCATCAAGCCAAGTCTTGTCTTGATCTTCTCCACCTTGATCACATGACTCAATGTCATGTCTCATGTGCATTTAAGCTCCTTCATCATCACATGTGTGAGCTTTGTAACATCTCCAAGCCATTTTCATCTTCATGGCATATGTTGCTCACACACATGTACCTGTGGACTAATCACCTGTGTATCTCACATAAACACAATTAGTCCACCTAAGTTGTCACTCAATTACCAAAACAAAACAAGGACCTTTCAATCTCCCCCTTTTTGGTAATTGATGACAACTCTACAAAGATATATAAATTAAGCTCTTTTGGATTCATGTTGCTTGCCCAAGCAATTTTACCATGTGAAAATGATTTTGGACAAGTACCACAAACCCGAACTGGTAGTATTAGCTCCCCCTACATATGTGAGTATTTGATTCTAAGCTCACACATATGCATGGATTGAAAATGTGGGAGAGTAATTACTACCGAATGATGCTAAGGTGTATAGAATAAACCTTTGAAGTGTGATACCAATCGGAGTTGCACCTTTAAGTTCATCCTTAGCACCATGGTTAGCTAGATATCACTTGGAAATAAAATCACTAGATACCTCATGAGATCAACTTTAAAAGCATGGTACTAGCATTACTTTGTAAAACATACCAAGTGTCTAGCTATCATCCTAAGCATGCTAGTTATCAAATCATCATTCAAGTTCTATAACTAGCATACAACACACAAGCATGCATATTGAATATAAGAACTTATGCAATGCAAGCAAGCACATGAATATGCACATATAAAATGCAATCAATCAAAGTTCATGAGCTTGCTCCCCCTGCTTGTATGCTTCTCTTGTCCAAGAATTTCGATCCATCTCTTTTCTTCAATGTTGCTCCCTCTTTATCTATGTCCATGTCCAACCTCTTAAGCCTCTTAAGCTTTCATATCTTATCTCTCCCCTTACACAATTTATCTTTCCCTCGTATAAAGGCTTTCATATCTTTGTACAATCTCTCCCCCTTTGTCATCAATTTCCATAAAAGGTGTGCTTCTCATTGATGCAAAGGTATGCATTTTGGGGTTGATGGTTGAGGTTTGAATCTTGTATTTTTTATGGACATCACTTGATTGTTGGAATGACACCACTTGTAGATACCACTTGTAACTTGTATTGTGTAGGGCTTCTTGAGATACCACACTTAGGATTTTTTATCTTGATATCAATTGGTGGTACATCTCCCCCTATGTGATAGCATGGGTAATCCATTTGTTACACTTGAGCTCTTGTATGTGAGGGATGCGTTCTTCATTTGATGATCACTTAAAGTTGAGGATCACTTGTGGAACCATCGTCTTGCATGATTGATACCATGTGTAGATATTACTTGAAAGAATCTTCTTGTATGGAACCACTTGTTGGATGTATCAATAAAAACCATTTCTTGAACATTTGCTATCTTCATGAGTACCACTTATAGGATATCACTTATGAGTTGATCTAGACATCATTTGTAGATTCTTAGTGAAATACTTGAGTCTAGATACCACTTGAAACAAACAAACTATATATCCATTTGCATTGTTGTCTTGTGCTTATACTCTTATCACTATCATGAGCTTCTATGATTGTCTTGAACTAAATTGATTTGCCTAAGCTTTCAAGTCCGGTTTGAACCAATGACAAGCTTCTTCACACCTCTTTTAAGGGTTATCTTGTCAATGTTGTACTTGTTACTTGTTTAGCAAACCAAATTTAAATCAAGTACTTGGGTTCACTAGCTCATGAACAAATTCACATACTAACCACTAGATCAAATAATCATTCAAGCAATAGTGGTAGGTTATGAATTTTAAATATTTCATTTATAATGCATGATCCTATGAAGCATGTACTATATGCACTAACCACATACTAGTAAGGAATGAAATGATCATACACATTACAATGATACCTTTGCTATGTTGGAGCAGAGGATAGTCACATAGATTCCATTTCATTACTCCAATAGCAATGTGAAGCCCGATTAAAAGCTTGGTGAAGATCAATAGATACCAATTTGAATCTCAATCTTTACCCATGTGAAATGAATACCACTTATGATCAAGTGCACTCTCTTGTTGTGGTTGACTTGCTTCATCTTTTGATTCTTGCTTGCATGAGAGAACTATTTGGAATACCACTTGAAATAACTAGCTCTCTTTTGGGTGTTGCTTGCTTTTCTTGATCAATCCTTTTGATTGTTTCAACTAAGCATCTTAAATGTTCCTTGAATCACCACTTCCATGTTAGCCTTCCAAGTACCACACTTGGTTTACCTACTCATAGGCGGCAAGCCCCTACACTAGGGAGAAGTGACCTCTCTCCAAGAACCATTCTTGATACTCACTTGAAATAACATGATTGATTGATCCAAGTGATGGACTTAACTTGATGAGTAACCTTGATTTCTTCTTTAAGTCCTTTTCTTTCTACTGGTTTAAGTCCTTTTCTTTCTACAAAACTATTTCCAATAGTCATAAGAACTTAAACTTCAACTTCATCTTGAGTTTGATCTTGATCTTCCAATTTGAGTACCAAAAGTGTGCAAAGTACACTCCACAATCAAGTGACCTTGTACTCTTTACTTGTCATGCTTCTAGATCATCTCAAAATCAAACTTAGGTACCTCAAACACTTATAGACATGTTTCCAACTTGAGGACCTTTCGATCAAAGTGACTCTAGATCAATCCAATGTTTGTCACTTTTCTGGCAGATTCTGTACCCTTCAAACAAACAAGCATATCTCCCAAAGTACAAATCCAAATGTCAAGACATTTGGTGGAGATGTGCATAAATAATCTATCTAGTAGCTGTAAAAATTTGAGCTTCATTTGACTTCTAGATTGCTACCAGATTTCAATTCTTTCACCACTGCTACATGCTGAAAACTGCAGCACTATAGCTGACAAGAACCACTCCAAAACTGAAGCATTTCTTATCCAATTTTTATGAAATTTCTACAACATCTTATACCATAAGTTTAGAGCATGTACACCAATTTTCATGCCAATCCAATATGTTTTAATTAATCAAACATGGCTAAGATCACAGCTAGCTCAGATTTTGCAATATGGGACAAATTTCAACAATTGAGCTATACTTCATCAAATATGAATCAAACTTGAAACTAACTTGTTTGAATACTTTCATAAGACATATATCCATTAAAACCACTTACTAAAAGTTGTCTCATGAATTTATCCAACACAAATCAATCCAAACTTGATTACTAAATTAATTTATCCATTCAAACATCTCATAGCAAGCAACATTGCATATTTATCCAATTCAATCAACTCATATGCACCCAAATAAAATGATCAACAAGAGATATACCTTGGTTAGCTCATGATCATCCAACTAGCAAGCTTCAACTCAATTATTTGCAAGTCATCAAATATATCCAATGAATCACCAACAACTTGAATTATAGCACTTGTATATTGATAGCACTTGGACTTCACTCAATTTTCATAGCATTGGGTTTGGGTATGTACTAGGCTTCATATCTTGACTCAACATTTGATGGTCAATATGAAATCAATTGAATCAATCCTCCAATGCCATGGTACCTACACACATTCATCCGCTTTTTGATGGTACCCAAATGAGTTTGGGTCCTCTCAAGTTAGGAGCAACATACTTAGGCATAGCCTTAGTATGAGTAGCGGGATGTTTTGTAATAGCAACCATTGAGGTACCATCACCATCCTTTCTAAGCATCTCATGATCATCAATTGAAATAGGCTTAGAAATTTTACCTAGGGGACATGAATGTGCCATGTGTCCTCTTTCCCGGCATGAGTAGCACTTCCTCTTTACTTGAGCCTTCTTTTCCTTGCTCATGTGGTGCTTCTCATTGCCTTGCCTCTCATGAATTGCTTGAGCCTTTTTCTCAAGCTTGGTAGGACACTTAGAGGCAAAGTGTCCCATACTTCCACACTTGAAGCACTTGATGTGAGCATAATCTTTCTTCTCATCTTTATTCTTGCTCATCATCTTGGCATCTTGAGTTTGCATTGGATGCCTTGCCTTTCCACCCCTTCTTGTTTTCTTCTTCTTTATCATCAAATCACCACCATCCGCATGGTTGATCTTGATTTGCTCTTGAGGTGTCTTCTCTTGCTCAACTTGTGGCTTTGGTTGAGGCTTCACTTGTTGCTTTACCAATTGCTTGGTTGGGCACATAGAGGTGAGATGACCCCATGTGCGGCACTTGAAGCACTTAACATGCCTTAGCCTCTCTTCTTCTTTCTTCAACTTGAGCTTTTCTTTATTGGGGCAACCATTTGCAAGATGTCCCACTTCATGGCACTTGAAGCACATGAAATGAGAGAGCTTCTCTTATTCTTGCTTCTTCATCTCTCTTTCATATCTTCTCTTGCCCCATCTTTTGCCCTTGATCTTGCTCTTGTGGAAGCCAATGCCACTTGTGTCATTGCGGCTTTCTTAATGATTGACTTTGCTAGTCTTGAAGCCGACTCCACTTTTGTCACCAAAGTTTCTTTGAGTCTTCAACATATGCTCAAAGGTGACTTGAGAGTTGTAGCACCTCTCTAACTTGTTGCTCAATTTCTTCACTTGTTCATTGAGCTCATTGTTCTCCTTCAAAAGGTTAGTCTCACAAGACATAGAAGTAGAACAAGCATCTATATGTGAAGAGCATGACATATCTAATAAATCATCACATGAGGTGGATACATGCTTCTTGCCTACATCACAAGGGTTAGCAACAATTTGTGATTGGTCAATTGACCCATGTGATGAGCTCTCATTATTTTTATGTTTCTTTGTAAACATTTTAATGAGAGAATCATGTTGTTCTAATAATTCATCATGAGATGCAAGTAGTGTCTCATGATTCAATTTTAGCTCATCATGTGAAGATTTATAAGCATCAAGTAATTTCTTACGTTCTTCACAAGAGTTCTTTAGAAATGAGTTTTTATTTTCTAGTTTCAATGTTTTAGCTTTCTCATTTTCTAAAGACATGGTCATGCTAGCAAGTCTACTAACAAGCTCATCATATGAATCAACATGATCAACCACATTATCATTTGATACCTTGGTGTCACCCTGTGACATGAAACAATGTGGTGTAGTTGGAGAGCTTGTAGTAGCATCATCATCATAGCTTGAGCATGAACCAACATCACCATCAAGTGTGCATGGGGTAGCATCATCACTTGCAACACTTGTGGCATCATCATCAACCTTGTCAAGTGAACTTGTAGTGGATTGATCATCATCATCCTCACTTGACAATGAGGTGGAGCAATCTTCCACAATCACCAAATTGTGGTTATGCTCTACACACTCATGTGTCTCCTTCTTGGGCTCATCCTCCTTTTTGAATTTACCATCATCCCATGTGGAGGAATCACCGAGGGTGTCCTTGATGGAGTCCCATATCTCACGAGTGGTCCCCTTGTAGTTTACTTGCTTCATCAAATCAAAATGTAAAGCATCCAATAGAAAACAACAAGCATGTGCATCAAATTCTTAGAGGACTCTTTGAGCTTTGGTTAGAGTTCTATGATCCAAGACATGGGTGAGACCACTAGTGACAACCCACCAAAATTTAAGTCCCTTTGCACGAAAATGATCAAGCATGTGATTTTTACAAAGTGCAAAGTTTGTGCCATCGAAAATGTGATTCTCACAACCATCTAGCCCATTAGGCGCTATCCTCTCGGGTCGGTGAAGACCACAAATGAGAGACCGGGCTCTGATACCACATGAAAGGTCGAGATGGCGACTAGAGGGGGGGTGAATAGTCCTTTTTAAAACTTAATCGCGTCGGCTAACCGAAACAGTGCGGAATTAAAACTATCGGTCTAGCCAAGACTACACCCCTCTATCTATGTTCTTTAGCACCTTTCAAATATACTAATTAAGCAATTAAGGTGCCGGGCTAGCTAGAGCTCACCTAAGCAATTCTAGGAGCAAGGTCACACAAACCTATGCCACTAGTACTTTAAGCGACAAGGGAGCTCCTACATATGCTAGTAAGCAAAAGCACAAAGCCACCTAAGCTCACTAGCAATGCTCAATAACAAGGCAACCAATGCCAAATTAGAGAGCGCAAATACTTAGCTACACAAACTAAGCAATGTGACTAACAAGGTTACTCAAACCAAATTAGCCACGCAAGGGAGCTACTTCTATGCTACACAAGCAAACTAATTACAAGAGCAACTACACAAGCTTAATATATATGAAACTAAATGCAAGCTTGTGTAATGGGGAAGCAAACCAACGGGAAGAACAAGGTTGACATGATGATTTTTCTCCCGAGGTTCACGTGTTTGCCAACACGCTAGTCCCCGTTGTGTCGACCGCTCACTTGGTGGTTCGGCGGCTAATTAGCATCACCCGCTAAGTCTGCACGTCGGGCGCCGCAAGAACCTACCCCTTAAGTGAGGGTAGCTCAATGACACGCTTTACTAAAGTTGCTCTTCGCGGCTCCTAAATGAAGTTTCAGACTGAAGATGGGTGATATTTGTCATATATATTCTTCATTCATGACCAACCCGTTCTGTTGTCGCCGACGATTAGGTCGAAGCTGGTGTTGCTGTAGGAGAACCCCACGCCGGCCGGCGACTCCAAAAACAGTACGTTCGCCGCTGCATGCCTTTTACATGTGAGTTTCACTGCACATCTCGACAGGTTTGCTTTGTGACCCAGTTCATACCTCTGTTCCACGCGTACTCGTTCAGCAGCAGCCTCTCGCCGTCTTCGTGGACGCAGAACGCGCCGAGCTCCTCCAGCGCGCCGGAGCCGATGGAGGAGCAGCCCGGCCCGCCGTTGAGCCAGAGGAGGAGCGGCGCGGTGTCCGGGTCCTCGACCGCCGTCTTGTCGGCCTCTTGCAACCAGTAGTAGAGCGCGCGGCCAGCTTGCTCGTCGACGGTGACGTAGCCCCCGTACATGTCGAACGCCACGTCGTTCGGCTGCCCTGGCAGGCCCAGAATCCGGTCGTCTTCACCCGAGGACCCTCGTGCCAGTGTCATCGGTAGCAGGAGGCCGCCGGCGGCTAGTGCCAGGAGCAGCGTTGTCGTCGTTGCGCCGCCGCGCCATGGAGAGTAGTACTGGCCGGAGGAGCTGCTCATGGCCATATTTGCTATTGCTCTCCTCGTCTCCGCGACTGACTATGCATAGATGAGAACCAATCAAGGTTCAGTTATATATAGGAGTATATAGAAGAGAGCAAGCAAGGCTTATTGTTTGATTGTTTGATCGTTTGATTGATTGATTTAGGCATGTGTGCGGCATGCATAAATTGTAGGTCTACGTTGGCCTATCAACTACTCCCTCCGTCCCCAAAAAAATACAATTATATAAAACGTGTCGATCAAACTAGTTTAACTTTAACCAAGTTTACAATAAATAGTATTAACGTTTATGTCTCTAACTAAATTTATTATAAAAACATATTCTATAACTAATCTAATGGTACTTAATTTGTTTCATTACTATTAGTATATTTTTATATAATTTTAGTAAAAGTTTAACCTATTTGACGCCTCAAAATATGAGAATTGTATTCTTTTGTGGATGGAGGTTATAGGTAAAAATGCTTGTCATTTCCTATAGGCTCTCCATCGTAGGGGCGGCATAGGGCCGGGGGCTAGCATGAATATGACTGTAAGGACAACTACAGCCACATTTGGTAGTGCTTGAGGAGTAGCTCCATGACCGCTCCCACGTCGAATGGCTCCACTCTAAAAAATGCATTGAGAGAAGTGTGAGTAGGAGTGGGAGCTAAAAAAAAGGAGCTTTACCATGCATCCATAGGTTCAACCCACGGTTGTGGTCCGATTTGCCCTATGGGTGCATCGACATAGGCAAGGCCGGCACAAGTCAGGCTAGCACGACGGTCTGGGAGTCATAGGATTTTTTTGTCCAATAATGGCCCGAATTTATACTAGTTTATGTATAGAGTACCCTATGTCCAATTGAGAATGCTTCTTTATATGTTTGTGTTTGGATTATAGGGGTGCTGATGATGTTTGTGCAGAGATTACATGTTGGGTATTGTGGATTGTCAATCAAGGCTCTTGTATTCCTCTTTATATAGTCCAGAGGATGAGGGTTGGAGTCCTCATAGACTCATAGATATGGTTTTCTACTTTTGTTACAGGGAAATCTAATTAGGTCCGGGTGAATTTTTATAGGTTACTTGGCTTCTAAGCATATACGGTGGACCTTTACAAGTTATTACGAGTTAAACGGCGGCAGCACATCTTGTGCATGGCCTAGGAGGCAGCCCCAAGTCGAGGACGCAGCCATGGTCAATCTCACGCCCCTCAGTCCACCGTGTTATGTTCGTTGTTCATCGGTGCCCCTGCTTCCCCTCGGTTTTATGTAGGTTCATACATCCTTGTTCTTTTCATCAATTTCTCCGTGGTGTTCATGCCTTGCTTCTCTAATGGCGAATACTGTACCTCTATTTCCATTTCTCATGGCGGGTCCCTCGTCGAAGAGATCGGGGACGGTGCTCCATGCCTAGTGGACATCGAGATCCGCCTCCTACAAGGAGCAGCCCATGAGCGGGTGCCTCGACTTCTCTTTGTCAACCCTCATCCTTTGCGCTCTACTTCGACTCTTGATTGATTTGTTCATGTGATGTTGTCGCGTGCAGAAAGGGAAGAAGCAGCGCTAGATGTGCGCCTGTAGTCGTCTATGAAGCAAATTTGCTTTCAATTTTTAATAGATTGATTTATAGAGGCAGACGTTTTAATTGCTCGTGGTCTTTTTTTTTGCGTAATAACTGCTCATGGGCTGTAGAACCGCCTCAGAAAACTACATTTGCCTGTTTCTAAAAACATTGTATGTAATAGTGGCTCCTCCCTTGAATATGTGAGATCCTCCTCTGAATACCTGAGTGCAGATAACGATACGGGCGGTCCGAAAATATCCAGCCTATTATCACCTGTACTCATCATAATCTGCTCCATATAAATTCGTCTTGACTGTCTGAAAATAAGGGGCTTGTGTTTTTTTTTCTCATTTACTAGCGCACTACCTTCTCAAAGCTGAAAGAGAGCCTCCTCAGTCCTCACCGAGGAGGATCCTAGATATGCTCTCAGCTGCCATGCGCAAAGGGCCCAACAAGAAATCAAAACCCTGTCACCGCTTTGGGCGAGGACGCGCGCGTACGTCGTACATGATGCGCTCGTGGTCCTCCGATCCTCTGCACCATTATCGACGCTTGAATGCTCCATCTATCAACCAGTCGGCAGCAATGGCAGTGCGCATCACTGTCGTCGTCATGGATCCATCTTGCACTGTCTTCCTCCATCGTCGTATGGACATGTGATGCCCTCGTGGAGTCGTGCACCCGTGGTCCTGCTCCCGTCCTGCACCATCGTCGCCACTTCAATTCGCCACGCGCAGGACGGAGCTCGACCTATCGGCTGCAATAATGGTGTTGCGCGTCAGTATCGTCGTCCTCGAAAGATCTTGTCTTCTCCATAGCGAGTACGCTCGGAGATTCGCAGTGGATGCGCTGTGATTTTATTCTCCTTCGGTCGTCGACGTCGCGTCGCATCGCGTGGCAATGTGGCATGCATGGCTCCGGCCGATGTGGCGACATGACCATGTCTCGGGTTTATTTATGGCATCACTGTCATCGTCGATCACGATCAGTTGACACGATCGCTAGTCACGCTAGCTGCATGCAAACGCGAGCTAGAGCACGTGCTCATTGGCCACGGACCAAGTGCTCTTGTAAAATCGTATTCCACTGTAGATACTGATAATGGCATTATGAAGGCCCATTCCAATTGCAACAGACTCGAAAATTTTGATTAAAAAAATCCCTGCTCCATCCAAGCTGGTGAGATTCTACCTGGGGTTATGGAAATCCCAAGACATCCTTTTGAAAGGCAAAATTTGTAACAAACACCGCTTAAATGTGGTATTTGTGGATGCACACTATCAACCCGTTAATTTGCCCACTACCATTATAAAATCATGCTTCTTTGCCATTAGACACCATATGCAGTAAAATATTCATTTTGACAGTCAGGAGGAAATAGAAATTTTCCAAAACAACACCTGGTGCCCCGAAGCAAGGGATGACAACCTAGCTAGACCTGAGTTGGTCGAACTAGATCAAGTTTAATCTTGACCAACCCAGACCTAAGTCAGTCCATTCAACGAACCCTACTAGGCAAAGCTTACTCCCTAACTTCCGCCACCCCAAAAGCGCCCTCTCGGCTGCCCGCCATCACCGCCACAAGCGCTAGCTCACCCGCCACTGCCACAATGGCTGACTGTCGCATCATCCAGTACCCAGCAAATAAATGGATGTATGAAGATGGCCTCACCAACAAAACTGGA
Organism: Miscanthus lutarioriparius; assembly: GCA_904845875.1. NCBI lineage: Eukaryota > Viridiplantae > Streptophyta > Magnoliopsida > Poales > Poaceae > Miscanthus > Miscanthus lutarioriparius. The sequence goes on from CAJGYO010000010.1 coordinate 27,036,789, forward strand.
GAAGATCTGGCCGAGCATAGATTCACCGTTGAAAGGAGCGAATTTGTCCCTATAAGGTATGTCGTTTCCTCCTCTTCTTGTTTAATTTGGTGCACAGGTGGTCCTTGTTGCAACGGTTTCATGATGGATTTGCCCTACGCTTCTTAGAAATACGTGTTCAACCGAATCCAAGGATTTCATGCTTCTTATTCTTGTCCATCTTTTAGGTTGGACACTAGTTCTGCTTTATGAAATGCGGCGTGTGTCCCACCTTATCATGAGGTTTGCAATGATGGTAAGCACGTGTCTCATGTCTTTGAAGATTTTCAACTAGTGGTGGATAGGGACACTACGAATTTGAAAGATTTGACAAATGATATAGCAGATAAAGTGTCTCATGGACGGAATCAAGGCATTCATTTGTCATTCTTCAACAAGGAGACCATGTCTTACTCCAATATCATTCTATCACAATTTTGATGGAGGCTATTGACATGTACTGGGTTCTAAGGAGGCTACATGTGGTTGTGAGCATATATGACAATTGTAGTGGCCTAGTTAAAGTGTGTCTATTGATGATGAGCCAGGTCTATCTATTGCTCCCCATGTGCTAGATGTTGATATTGCCTTTCCCAGCGCTGGTGACACTAACATTGGTGCGGAAGAGGATGATGGTGTTGCTGATGATAGTGACTCAATTGGTGTCCCCTAGGGGCATGGTGGCTTTGCTGAGAAAACAATAGCAGGTATAGGAAAGAAGAGAAAACGTAGGAAAAAGGTTGTGGATGATGATGAACCATTGGAAGAAGATGATGAAGAATATGTTCGGATGAATGATGGGCTGCTGCATGACCATATAAACTCAAAATATGAACCTTCTGACTCTTACTCTAGTTATCAGGATGAGCACTCTGTTGATGATTAAGTAGGATGTGTGGCTTTTGGACATGTAAATAACTTAGAAAACTCCTCGCAAAAAAACTTAGAAAACCACACGATAGCTTGCGGGGTCACATTTGAGGATGAGGACACCTTTAAGAGGGATATTAGGAAATTTGTAGTACTTAATGAGTTTGAAATTGTCGGACCCAACAATGAGAACAATGAGACAACAAGGTATAGAACATACTACAAGTGTTCCAAGATCAAGAGCAAGAAGTGTAAGTGGAGGATTTATGCTTCTCAGCTATACGATAGCAAGGCTTGGCAATAATAACTAGGATGCTAATTTTTTGAGTATATTACGTTTACGTCTTTCATATTTTAGTGTAGGGAGGCATGTCACTACTTCATGGTTTTTGATTTGTGTATGTTGTTGCTCTTTGTTGCAGATAAAGAGGATGTATGACAAGCATGTTAGTTGATCTCCATCAATAGGCCCAACGGCCTATTGGGCCCTTATCTCTGCTCCTTGATTGGGGGAGCCCAACCCTAATCTGGTTGGTGGACCCCTGTCGCACAGCACACATAAAAGGAAGGTGGGGGTGAGGGCTCAGGCTATGAGGTTCATCGGAGCCGCCAACCACTCAACAGAGAAACCCTAAAACCGATCTAAAGTAATGCTGGAAGCGACGGGATGTGCCCAACCACCGCCGTCGGCCCACTGCAGGGTCACCACCGGACCGCCGTCTCTCCACCAGAGCCACTGGACTTCACCCCACCGCGCTGGACGCCTTCTACACCGCGGCACCGGTGTCTACGTTGCTGTGCCGCAAAGAGAAACGTCAAGGAGGCTAACCGGATCTATGGTTACACACAGAGGTACACACATCGATCCTAACAATGGTGCCAGAGCAGGTTACAAGTGTGTATTCCTAACCCTAACCGGGTAAAAGCAAAGAAAAGGGACCGGGGGTGGCGGATGTCACTGGAACCTGGTCACCACCGCCACCGCGCGTGGGGGAAAGAAGCCGCACCGTTCGACGGCACACAGCAAGAAAAGAACAGATCCGTGTTCGGGTCAGAGAAGAAGAAAATCAAGGGCCCACGACACTTGAACCCTAACCCTAACTGGGTTAAAGAAAGGAGGAAAAGAAAAGGTTTTGGCCTTAAGATGAACAGAGCCAAAACCCTAACCCCAGAACGAATCCCCATCCCATTCGGATGAACTCTGAAAAGAAAAGAAAGATCACAAAAGCAAATCTGAGAAAGGGGAAAAGGGGAAGGTCGGGTTTCGAACCCTAACCCTAGATCCAAACCCTAATCCCCATCACCGGTTCGGATAAGAGAATCAAGATCCAAATCGGAGAAGAAGGGGGAAAAAGGGGGACAGACCTACCTCGCCGCGCGGGAACCTTCGCCGGCGCTGGAGAAGAAGACCGAGCCGGGGAGCCGTTTCGCTCGGGCTTGGCAAAGGGGGCGCCGCGGCCAGGCCGCTCGACGGCGGCGCGCTCACCCGTTGGGGAGCTCGCACGCCGGCGAGGGGGCCGGCGACGGCCCCATGGCTGCTGTCCTCGCTCGCTGCTCGCTCGGTTGTGCTCGCTGCGCTGAGAAAGAAAGAGCGGTGGAGAAAAGAGAGAGGAGGGGACGGTGAAGAATGTAACTGAACTAGGGTTTTCGGGCATCCGGCTGTAGTTGGGGGTTTTTGTTCGCGCGAAAAGGTAGCTGAACCATCGATCTTGATCGAACGGCTGCGAGTGACCGGGCCAGCGATGCGGCCCTAGGCGGATAATGTGCCGAAACGGAGCTGTTTTGTCGGCCAGCCCAGTGTTGTGCTCTGGTGCGCCCAAGCGTCAAGAAGGAAGATGGGCGGGCTTTTTGCCGGGCCGGGCGAAGGAAAAGTAAAGAAATGAATCAGTTTGCATTTTTTTTCTTTTTGTCAGTAAATTTTTTTTCCTGGAAATTTGAAAATGCAAATTGGCTCAAAAGAAAAATAGAAAAAAGGTATTTTACCTGTGAGTAAAATTCAAGAAATTGAGTATACGTTTTCCGCTGCTAAAGAAAAAATATATTCTCCAATGATTTTGAACCGACATGATATTTAACTGGAGAAAAGAAAAGTTTTTCCAGTAAATGTTTATTTCCTGTAAATTGATTAATGGATTAAAGGAAATAGAAAATATAATTTTTCCCTGTGGGTAAAATTCAAGAAAAGGAGAAGTTTTTCCACAGCTAGAGAAATTGTTTATTCTCCGGTTATTTTGAACCAAAGTGGTATTTAATTGGAGAAAAAGAGATTTGTCATGGATTATGATGTTGTTATTTTTTGACCAATGTTGTTAATAACAATATCGTAATTTTAATGATTAATTCTACTTCTGTCCAACGGTGATGTAGAATTAGTGTATAAGAACAGATGTTAATTTTAATGATTTATGCATTAATTCTATTTCTGCCCAACGGTGATGTAGAATTAGTGTATGAGAACAGTTGTAAAAGTTAATAATTTATGCATTAATTCTATTTCTGCCCAACGGTGATGTAGAATTAGTGTGTAAGAACAATTGTGAAAGTTAACGGTTTATGTATTAATTCTATTTCTTCCCAATGGCGATGTAGAATTAGTGTATAAGAATAGTTGTATGTTTTGATTTTGACCAACATTGGAATCAAGGCATGCAAATTGTGTTATTTTTATGTTAACAAAAGTTTTGACCTGGTTTTCATCTTGTCTAAGGTGAACTGGGTAGTCACTTCATCGTGTTCCACTGATTCTGTGGCACCGGTGAGGGAGACGAAAGAGAATGATGCCGATTAGGCAACTAAAGAAAGGGATTTTGAATCCCAAAAGATGTCCTATGACTTTTGAGCATAGAAAGTGGGTCACTGTTAACAAGAAATGTTTGGCTATGATAAAGAACATGATTGAACCTGCAATTATGGGCTCAATCCCAGAATGTGACACGGTAACCGAGTACCTCGATAGAATAAAGAGTTAGTTCACTGGCTCTTCAAAGACATATGCCACTTAGCTAATAAAGCAGCTGGTCACAGAGTGTTAATTTGGAAAAGGTGGCATAAGAGAGCTCAAGATGCGTTGTCGAAATTATGGCACTGTCGTTTAGGCCATATTTCGAGGAGGAGAATAGAAAGACAAGTTAAGAATGATATTCTTCCTCCATTAGAGCTCTCAGATTAAGTTCAATGCAGAGAATGCATAAAAGAAAAGTATATAAAGAAGATTAAGAAAGATGACAAATGAAGCGCAAGAATCTTATAGATTATTCACACAGACATCTGTGGTCAGTTTTCTATAAAGAGTGTGGATAGTTATGATTTGTTCATAACATTCACATATGAGTACTCCCATTATGGCTATATTTATCCAATCAAAGAAAGAAAAGATATACTGGATAAATTCAAGATATTAAAGATTAAGATAGTCAGGTCTGACCGTGGGAGAGTACTGCGGTCGGCATACCCTAAAAGAATAGCATAGTAACCCAGTATTCTATACCGAGTGAACCTCAGCAGAATAGAGTAGCTAAAAGAATTAATCGCACCCTGATGGATATGGTGGGCAGTATGATAAGTTACTCCACCTTACAGTTGAGCCTATGGATGGAGGCGTTAAAACTGCCACTTATATTCTCAATAGAGTATCAAGAAAGTCGGTGCCCAAAACACCGTATGAGTTGTGGACAGAAAGAGTACCCTCGCTAAACCACTTCCGTGAATGTGGGGAGCCCTGCTGAGGCTAAAGTGTTTAACCTAAACATTGGAAAGTTATATCCCAAAACAGTAAGTTACCATTTGTTTGGCTACATAGAAAAGTCAAAAGGTTTTTGTTTCTACTGTCCAGAGAGACACACAAAGTTTATGGAAACGAGACACGCTATTTTCCTAGAGGATGAAAAGACGAGGGGGAGCATGGTAGCTCGAGAAATTGACCTTGAAGTGAAGCGAGTGTATGCGCCCACTCCAATGATTCATGAGCCAATTTTCTCACTACATGCTGTCGCTGCACCGACAGTGCAAGATACTATGGTGTCAGCACCTGTTGTTATTCCACCTGTGGCAACAATGAATGAAAATGAGAAACCTGTTCTTCAGGATCCTATAGAACCTATTGCCACACATGAGGGGGAGCAACAACAGCCTCAAACAGTAGATGTGCCAAATGTGGAGGCCCCTAGAAGGTCTCAAAGAGTTAGAAATCAGCTATTTCTGCTGATTATGAAGTGTATAACACTAAGGAATTTTAAATAGAGGATGATCCCACCTCATTTGAAGAAGTCATGAGAAGTGATCATTCATCAAAGTGGCTTGAGGCCATGGAAGATGAAATGAAATCGATGAATGCCTATAGAGTTTGGGATTTGGAAATAATTCCTAAAGGAGCCAATACAGTAGGCTGTAAATGGGTCTACAGAACAAAACTTGACTCTCAAGGGAATATAGAAACATATAAAGCGTGACTTGTGGCAAAAGGCTTTATGCAAAGAGAAGGGATTGATTACAATGAGACATTTTCTCCAGTCTCATGTAAGGATTCCTTCAGAATCATAATGGCATTAGTGGCACATTACGATTTAGAATTACATCAGATGGATGTAAAGACGGCATTTCTCAATGGAGATTTGGAGAAAAATGTTTACATGGCACAACCGAAAGGTTTTGTCATAGAAGGAAAAGAACGAATAGGATGCCGCCTAAAGAAATCCATTTATAGACGGTGGTACTTGAAGTTTGATCAGTCAATAAAGAATTTTGGATTTTAAAGAGAAGGTAGAGGACAATTGTGTCAATACAAAGTTTAAAGAATGGGAAGTTTATCTTCCTTGTCCTGTATATAGATGATATCTTACTTGCTAGTAGTGATGTCAGTCTACTACTGGAGACAAAGAAATTTGATATGAAAGATCTTGGCGAAGCCTCGTTCGTTCTAGGGATCGAGATTCACCGAGATAGAAGAAAAAGGGTATAAGGACTGTCACTAAAGGCATACATGAAAAAGATCTTAAAGAAATTCAGTATACACAAATGTAGTCCCTCACCTGCTCCTATAGTCAAGGGTGACAGATATAGGGATTTTCAATGCCCTAGGAACCAATATGAGCTCAATCGATAAAGTAAAAGTGGTTCCATATGCTTCAGCTGTCGGAAGCTTGCAACATGCTCAAGTATGTACGCGCCCTGACTTGGCATTTGTTACCGGGTTTTACTTGGCAAATTCCAGAGCAATTCTGGAATAGAACACTGAAATTAGTAAAGAAAGTCTTGCATTATTTGCAAGGAACGAAATGCCTCATGATGACATATAGAAGATCTGATTCACTCCACATGGTGGGATATTCAAATTCTGATTATGTGAGAATGAATGCATATCCAGACGTGGATTTTCTATCATCTCGCAAAGAGGAGCTATTTCAAGGAAAAGCTAAAAGCAAACTGTCACTACATCGTCCACAATGTATGACAGTTTGTAGCGTGTTATGAGGCAACGGGCAGGTGAACTAACTAACGAAGTTCATATCCGGTTTGAAGGTGGTTGACGACATCTATAGACCACTAAAGTTATACTGCGATTATAATCTGGCAGTAAAGGATGCTCACAACATAAGTCAAGTGATGCTGCCAAACACATTGACATAGAGTATTATGTTGTGAAAGATAAAGTCCGGGATCAAGTCATAAGTCTTGAGCATATAAGTACAGAAAAGATGCTCGCTGATCCGCTTACAAAAGGCTTACCACCCAACATGTTCAGAGAACATGGTGTTCAGAGAACATGTAGCTAGCATGGGTTTAAGGGAAAGCCTAAAATTCCTGGATAAAAGAAGGTCCAAAGATAAGTATCTATTTCAGAACAGAGTAGTGAGTTGTAGCTGTTAAGTCTATCGGCAATGGACCGTGACGATGAGACATGCTCTATGAGCTAATCTGTAATAGAATGAACAAAAGTAAATGATATGAAAGTGAAAGATGGAATGAGATCAAGGGGGAGAATGTTAGTTGATCTCCATCAATAGGCCCAACGACCTATTGGGCCCTTATCTCTGCTCCCTGATCGGGGAAGCCCAACCCTAATCCGGTTGGTGGGCCCCTGTCGCACAGCACACATAAAAGGAAGGTGGGGGTGAGGGCTCGGACTATGAGGTTCATCGGAGCCGCCACCCACTCAACAGAGAAACCCTAAAACCGATCTAAAGTAGTGCTGGAAGCGACGGGATGTGCCCAACCACCGCCGTCGGCCCACTGCAGGGTCATCACTGGACCGCCGTCTCTCCACCAGCGCCACTGGACTTCACCCCACTGCGCTGGACGCTTTCTACACCGCGGCACCGGTGTCTACGTTGCTGTGCCGCAAAGAGAAACGTCAAGGAGGCTAACCGGATCTACGGTTACACACAGAGGTACACACATCGATCCTAACAAAGCATGCCTATACTAGCATAGCCAGACTGGACTATAACTCACTACTATAGGAACTATTTTCGTCGTCGGTTTCTATAGAACCGGCGGTGATAATGTTTCAGCGCCGGTTCAAAGGCCAGTGGGGCGCTGTGGGTTGGGGAGGAAAACCAGCGATGAATATTGTTTTCAGCGTTGGGTCGGTATATGATCCAGCAGTGAAAATTGTAGTGGTTATCACCGTCGGATCATACACCGACCTGGCGGTGAAAACAATTTTCACTGCCGGTTTTTGGCTCACTACACCACGCACTTACAAACCGGTAGACAAAAGAAGTTTCACTGCCGGTTAGAAGGGTAGACGGAAGTAGTGCAAATTGCTATCACTGCTGACTTACCGGATGATTAGCGGTGATAACCACCGGAGGACATTTGAAGGAATTGGAGGAGACGACAACACTCCAGTCTTTGCAGGCTAGCAACGATCAGATCAGTACCACTTCACCACCTGCCACCATTGGTTTGAGCATGAAGTTCCTTGACATAGACCAATTTTTTTAGCTACATTACTACTCCCTTGCCAACCCCGGTACTTGGGACCAAGCCTATTCTCGTCTACGAAATTGAACAACATAACATGTAGCAACCATGGTTTCATTACAGATCAATCAAGATAGCAAACGCAAGAGTAGTAGTTTAGCAGAAAAAACGAAGAAAAATCCGAGGAAGAACTCAGTGCAACTTGTGCAACAATCGATTGCTAAAAATCTAGGATATTTATCACCTTCGACTGATGCTTCAAAATATAATGAGTTTGATCATCCTGCACAACATTTTGAGCATCTGTTAACCAAACAAAAGATGGAGGCCTTGATGGCCCTGATTGAACATATGGCTGTTCCAAAAAGAAGAAGGTGTCAACACGTTTGAGAGTGGGTAGGGGAGAGAGGGCATGGGACAGGTCCTTCAATTTGTGTCACTTTTCAGCCTACATCTTCGGTACTCGGGTAGTGTCTAGTGTTTTTGGTAGTTCAGTCTGGGTTGCTTCTAACCAGGGGTAGTAGTTTTTTCTAAGTTGGCTATGGGTATGGTCAGATGCTTGTAGTTGTAAATGGTTTGTCTTAGTTGTGGTGGCCCTCAATTGCTTGTGGTAGCGGTTATGGTAATTTCTTCCCTCCCTGTTGTTTTAGTGCAGTTGCTTTTCTTAGTTGAGTGTGCGGGCTCATCGAGCCAAGTAGTTCGGTTTTTTTACCTGGTTTTACCATAAAAACAGGGTACAATATATGCCGCCATGGTCTTGCCACCATTTCGAAAATATATATAAATGGCTTGCAGGAGAAAGAATCCATCCATCGGCCATCGCCAAGCCAATGGTTTGTACATTATTCATAGCTTTTCGTGCTTCAGCTTTATTTATTCTCCATGTACATGTACATATCAACAGCACAGACATAACGCAGCATTATTCAGTGATCGTAGTGGAATCTATCGTTGTCATCAAGCATGACTGCGCGAGCCTCGATCCGGAACCTGTGCTGCCATGCCCCCCTGCTCGGTCGGAGGGGGCCTTACTTCTCACTAGGAAGGAGTATGAGGCTGGCATTTTTTGCCTGCAAAATGAACATCACATCCTTCTTCAGATACCAATGCACGTATATATGCAGCTGATGGCATCAGTTGTTACTTTACAAATTCCATGAGCAAGTTATGTTTGGGATCAATGTGTGGCGAAAGTAATTAAAACTTGCCTCGGCAGGCATGGGTTCGCCCTTCAGGAATTGCTTGAACAAGAAGAACGCCTGCTCCGGACGGTGCAGTGGAACCTCGTGCCCGGCACCGCGGACGGTGACGTAAGTCAGGCCTTCATACTCCATGCTCCAGCCACCAACCTATATTTCATCACAGCTTGTATATTGACCACGGAGGAAAATAAAATTGTATGGATGTCGGTAAGAAACTAAGGATTCAGTGATAGTAGCTTGGTATGTATTTTCTCCTGACCTCATGCAGTACTCACCTCGGTTGAGACTATATACCAGGGGTACCAGCTAGTTTTTACAGGAAGGCCCAGGGCAGCAAGAGAGCGCCTGGTCCCACTCAGCGGCACTGCAGTGTCTGTGTCACCACTGCAAATGAAAAAACATGATGTACTCTGATTTCTGGCATACAAAAATTGGCAAGAAACTCAACTTTGAAGACTTAGAACGAGACTAGCTTGGTGCACTTATGTAGGCAGCAGCTTACTAATTAATTACCTGAAGACCCAGACCTTGAGGCCAGCTCCAATGAGCTCCTTGTAGATGGGTAGCATGGAAGCGGGTGTGTCTGTCCAGTTGTAATACAAGGGATCGCTGCATGTACAAATAACAGTGTGGCTTTCGCTCGTGACAATGAATTCAGTACATAAACAAGTGTGAGAAAACTGAAGCGGAATTTACTCTAAAAAAAAACTGAAGCGGAATGAACACTTGAACATGCATGGGTCAAGTAGCAGAACTCAGAAGTGTACTGGAAAATAAAATTAATACACACCTGCATAAAACCCATGGGTAGTCTATGATACCGCTGACGTTGGCATGCATGGCCGTCTGAACTTGGGGGAGGTTCAGGTACTTGGTCGAGTAGAAGGCGGTGCATGGATCGTATGCCGGCAGCATCAATGGCTGAATTGAATAACCGGCCCGTTAAGATGGACCGTTGTCGTCAGGTTATTAGGTTGACTAATGGCCGGAGATGAAGATGAACGGGAACTTACGCGGCGGCTCCTCCTGAGTCTGCGCGCGTACGGGGTCCCCTTGTCGCACGGCGGCGTGTAGATGCTGTAGCCGTCGATGTTGCCTTGCTCCTCGGCGGCCTTGTCCCAGATCTTCTGGCACTCCGGCTCGATGTGGATGAAGGAGCTCCCCGGGCAAATCTTGAGGCCGCTGTCCAGGGTCTCGTCGGAGATGAGACCGTGGTGCCACCAGAACTCAAACATGCCGATCATGTCAGTGCGGTCGTTGGTCAGACCGTTTCCCACCTGGAATAATTAAAATAATTAATTACTATCTAATTATTGCACTAACCTCCTCCACTGGTAAAAGATATTGAGTTTTTCTTAGGCCAGTATGGGGTTCTATCTTTATTTAATATTGTGACACATCAGCAGATTTAATTAGTTGGTAGGTTAATTATAAAAAAAGATAACGGAAGCACTAGCGTCCAGACGTCCGACGGACCACACCCACAGGTGGGACCCACCCACACCACTCCCCCATGCTTCCCTGCTTCCGGCCCCCCTCCATACCTACTGCGCCGCTCCCCTCCATGTACGGCGCCCCAATAGCTGCAGCAAGCAGCTACGGCTGGTGGCTCACATTGCAACATGCACAACACTACTGATCGACTTTTAAAACATTCAAATAAACACAATTCCAACATACATACGAAACAGTTGAAATATTCAAAATATGCGTCTACAACACAAGTAAAAACGCATGAAAACACCTGAAAACAATTATAAACATATGCAACATCCAGATAAAACACTTGCAACATATGTGCGAAATAGATACAACATCCAGATAAACACACACTTGCAAGATACGTCTAAAAAAACCAATGAAACATTGGGAACAGACACTTGCAACATACGTGTACAATCATTGCAACATATGCAACATCCTGATCTACTTTTGCAACATCCCCATAAAACACTTGAAACATATCTATGAAACATCGGAAACACTTAAAACATGCGCTTGCAACATGGTGGAGCCTAGGGCCGGGCGATTCCAGCCATCGGGGTCGGAGCTGGTGCCTCGCGAGCACCACCATCACCACCGTACCATCGCTAGCAGCACTGGGCTTGGCTCGCCCGGGCGGGCAGTGTGCACGATGGGCGGGAGTGAAACGCGGGACCAGCGCGTGGCAGCAGCGAGGCAGAGTGGGCGCGCGTCGTCCGGACTGGAAGGCCGCGGCTGGATATGGCCACCGCGTTGTAGAAGGACAACGGCGCGGTGGTCACATGCGTGCGGCAGTGGGGAAAGCAAATGTCGCTGTGTTTTTTATTTTTTAGAGAATCCGCGTCGTACTGAATGTGGAGCGGTGGAGGCGTGTTGGGCCCGATCGTTGGGTAGGTCCGGGAACAAGCCGTCCAGACGGAACTTGCCTGGATGGACGCCCGTGTGCCAGCATTATCGAAAAGATAAACAGACCTTCATCTGAATAACGTGAAGTCTCCACCGAAGGCCTATTGATTCTTTTGATAATGCCATAGTTGGGTAAAGTTTCTAAAACATAATAAATCCATTCGTGAAGGCTCTGTCAACATAATTACTGATAGTAAGATACTAAGATGTGCATTTTTTTATTTTTATTAATTTATACATGATGTGCAGGTGTATTTGTCCATTCGGTTCAAATTCTGATATATGAAACGCACTGTGTGAATTCAATGTCTGAGAATGCGCATCTATACCGTACCATGAAACCCTTGAAGCTAATGGAAGGCCTCTGTACGCCGATGTTGTTCCTGTACACGAGCTGGGAGAGCTGAGGAACATAGTGACCTGCGCATCAAAATACTTCACGAATTAATGCATATATAACACTGTGCCCATATAGAAATTAATTAAATTCCGAACAAAAAAAAACAAATCTCCCTCGTCAAAACAAGGATCGTACTACATTAACAAAAGTACTACTAAATCCGTTCTAAGTTATATTTCGTTTGACTTTTTTTTACTCAAAGTTTGATCACTCGTCTTATTCAAAAATTTATGTTAAATATCACTTCTTTTGGTGTAGCTTACTTTATTAATAAAAGTTCTTCGAGAATGACTTAAATTTGACTATGTTTGCATAAATTTTTTGAATAAGACGAGTCGTCAAATTTGAAGTCAAAAAAGTCATATGAACTGTAATTTGGAATGGAGGGAGCACGTACTGACCTCCATAGCTCTCTCCAGCAATGTAGAAATCGCGGTACCGGTACTTTGGGAACCTCTCGAACCATTTCACCAGGAACGTGTACGCATCATGGGCTGCAAATAACAAAAATTCATAAATCAGAGAATCAGACTGAAGAAGGGTGTTATTTCCCATATATGTTCTTCATCACCAACCCGTTCTGTTGTCGCCAACGATTAGGTCGGAGCTGGTGTTGCTGTAAGAGAACCCCACGCCGGCCGGCGACTCCAAGAACAGCACGTTGGCCGCTGCATGCCTTTCACATGTGAGCTACACTTCACTGCACAGCACATCTCGGTTGGTCTGTGAGTTGTATGTGACCCATCATCAATTTCATACCTCTGTTCCAAGCGAACTCGTTGCGCAACAGCCGCTCGCCGTCTGTGTGGACGCGGAAGGCGCCGAGCTCCTCGAGCGCGCCGCCGCCGATGGAGGAGCACCCAGGCCCGCCGTTGAGCCAGAGGAGGAGCGGCGCGGCGTCCGGGTCCTCGACCTCGGTGCGGTCGGCCTCTTGGAACCAGTAATAGAGCGCGCGCGCCGGCCTGCTCGTCGACGGTGATGTAGCCCCGTACATGTCGAACGGCACGTCGTCGTTGGGCAGCCCCGGCAGCCCCGGATCAGGTCGTCCTCACGCTGCTGGTCATGCTCCTCGGAGGACCCTCGCGCCAGCGCCGGTAGGAGGAGGAGGCTGCCGGCGGCTAGTGCCAGTAGGAGCGTTGTCGTCGCGGCGTGCCATGGAGAGGATGAGTTGTACTGGCCGGAGGAGCTGCTGATGGCCATGTTTGCTCTCTTCTTATTTCTGACCTCGACTGGCTAGCTTAGTGCATTGAGAAGGAAACAGGCCAAGGTTCACTTATATATATACACAGGGGAGAGGGCCGGCGAGAGATAAGGCTGACTGATCAACGCGCGCGTGTGGCATGCGTGAATTGTCTACGTACGACGTTAGTTTTTATATTACATGTAGAAAAAAGGTACATAGTGGTATATGGTCTTTTGGTATGGTATATGACGGTATGAAATATTTTGAGCCGTGCCAGCACATACGGCATGAACAACATGAGGGCCATGTCGTGTCTAAGATCATGGTACAACGGGAGGCATGACCCAACATGTATTTTGGGCTATACTTGGATCGGTACGATACAAAAATGATACGTGGACACATCTACATTATACAATATGATTTTTTATTATTTATTGTATTACTTCCTCCGTCCACAAAAGAATGCAATTCTCGCTTTTCGAAAAGTCAAACAGTTTGAACTTTGACTAAATTTATATAAAAAAAATACTAACATTCATGATACAAAATAAGTATCATTAAATTCGTTATAGGATATATTTTCATAATAAATTTATTTGGAGACATAAACATTAACACTATTTACTATAAATTTAGTCAAACTTGAACTAGTTTGACCGGCATAAATCCCATAGTTGCATTCTTTCCTGGACGGAGTGAGTACCTTCTTTCATCTAATAATAATTCTTCAGTGGATTATGAAAATTATTGAATTTTTCATCAAAACGGTACATATAAAATATATATTTTTATTTTTTTTCTTGTATGTCACGGGTGAATAAAGAAAACTAGAAAAGGTATTTTCTGGGCTGTGTACTTAGATCGCCACGTCATGAAAGACGTGCTAGTGTGTCACCTACCGTGCTTAGGCCGTAACAAAGACTTGCCTGCTATGATCTAAAGCGATGTTAACAAAAGATAATTTACTGAAAAGGGGATGGAAAGGAGACTCTAAGTGCAAATTTTGTGGCTTAGAAGAGCATCTTTTCTTTGATTGCCGTATGGCTAAGTTCTTATAGAATTCTCTACTCATTGCTTTCAATGTTCAACCACCAAGAAATACAGCTCACTTATTTGGCCCCTGGATGAGGAGTTTTGCTCCTAGGCTAAGAGATCAAGTTATAGTGGGAATAGGTGCGATGTGTTGGGTCTTGTGGTTGAACAAATGACGTGGTGTTCCAAAGAACAAAGACTAACTCCTGCGCGCTTGTAGGTCATCTTCAGGGGAACTTATTGGATCAGACAATGGTCTCTGTTGTCTAAAGAGGAAGCGAGAGGTTTGTTGAAAGAAGGATTCCAGAAGCTGGAAGTGATGGTGATGCAATTTTTTGGAGGCCATGCTTGGAGAAACCAGAGGAGGATAGAAGAATAGCTTCCTAGGGCTTCTTTTTGGTTTGTTGCTTCCTTTGTTGAAAATGGTTTGAACTTTGGGTTCTTTCATGTCCCTCTAGCGGAACTTGGTCTAAGTACCTGTTATCTTGTATTGGTGACCATAAGCATTCACTTGTGAATGTGAAGGCCAGAATATTTTTATTCCTTAATCTAAAAATGATCTAAAGCGATGTGAAGCAGCACGAGAGTGCTATTGCTGTGCCGGAAAGGAGGTATAGTAGCTATGGGTAAACTGTCTGTCTGTCTCTCGTACCAACTGCATCGACAAACGGCTTATAGATGTTGCCACCGCTTTTTGGCCTGGGACGTACGTCTGGTCCTCACCGTACCATCAGTTTGGATGCAAAGTATTTTTATGTATTGGAGAAATACTACGGCATTACAAAATAAATACTTTGGTTTTAAAAAGCTATTGGGTGTTTGGATGTAACAAATCTTGTAGTCTCTAAAACCGTGATTTTGTTAAGATCAGTAGTCTTTTGGAGTTTTAAAAACTCCATTCATGACTTTTTTACTAAACCATGGTTTTATGTCTCTTTGGCTTATAAAACCATAATTTTGTGGTACTACAGTTTTAAAAACTGCATCATCCAAACATGCGCCTACAGTTACACGTGAAACGCATGGCTGCTTTTTTTTTAGCAAAGGCCGCTTGTACCAGCGGCCGCGGAGCACATGGATCACGACGGCCCTGCTCCTGCTTTGTACCACCCCTACCTAAATGGTCACGTACCAGCTGCATCGAGAAACGGCCTATAAATGCTGCCACCGGTTTTGGCCCGGAGGTAGGTCGTACATGATGGGCTCGTGGTCCTCTGGCCCTCCTCGCCATCTTACAGTTACAGGTCAAATTCATGGCCCATGGCCACTTGTACCAAGCGGCCGCGGAGCATATGGATCACGACGGCCCCTCGGTTCCTTGGACCTTGGTTTCAAATGTGTGCATCTCAAACTTCAAAAAAATAAGGAAAAAAGTGTGCATCTCTTGCGGTCGTGGGTCACGTGTTGGCCAGATAATGTTTTGCCTGGTTTCATACCCATCCGGCTCCTCAGAATGTGCTTGCCTACTTCTAAGGTTTATGGATACAATACAAGATATAAAAAAATGAAGATATTAAAGAGAGGATTGAATTAAATTGGATTTGTCCTATTACTTTATAGTAGGTCAAAATGTATCATACCATATTCAAGTTGTAGATGTTTTAACAAGGTTTCCAAGTTCCAACCGACTCGGTGAGCAGTGGGTGAGGTTGGTTGGAGACGGCGGCTGGCAGTTTCTTTCGGCGTGAGACAGGCGAGGCTTAGGGTCGCCATGGCCAGCATGGCCGGTGGCTTGGCTGGTGCGGCCGGCGTTAGCCATGGTCGGTTGGGCGAAAGCATACCTTGAGCGTCACGCAGGACGGGTGAGCGCGGTGGCGACGAGAAAAAAAACATGAACGGATCGTTATTTTCTTGTGTAATTAGTGGCATCAAGATAATTTTGGCCAACTCGAGAATCCATGTGCGTGCTTTCGGCCGCCACCTTGGGCCACCGAGGTCATTGTGTGTGCTAAGCGCCCGATGATGCCGACAGCACCGCCGGCAAGTCAAGGAGGCGCCGGGCCCTAGCGTGAAACCCTCAAGACTCGCCTCCTGCTATGGTTGCGGCGCCACTGCGCAGACGGTGGTGGAGGCCACTTGAGGATATGTCGCTTATTGCAAGTGTATGTGTTTATTAAGTGTTTCGAGGTATGTTGTAAGTGTTTCGTATGGATGTTGCAAAAGTAGATCCGGATGTCGCATATGTTACCATGGCTATACATGTATGTTGCAAGCGTCTATTCCAAATGTTTCATCTGTTTTCAGTCGTATGTTGCAAACGTTTTATCTGGATGTTGCATATGTTTCGCATATATGTTGCAAGTATTTTATCTTGATGTTGCATATGTTCGTGATGGCTTTCAAGAGTTTTCAGCTATTTCGCAAGTGCTTCAGACATATGTTACAAGTGTTTCACCTATTTCGGACGCATGTTACAGGTGTTTTATCTGGACGTTGCAAAAGTAGATGTTGGTGTTGCACATGTTGCAACAGTACTGACCTGCTACAGTTGCTGGGGCGCCTCTGAGCAGGCGTAGACAGTCCCGCGTGCATGCGTGTGGGAAGCGGAGGGGGCGCGAGCGGTCCCCTCGTTCGGTTGGGCGGCGTAGGCCCCCGCATGGCCACGCGAGACGTAGCATGCATGGAAAACAGGTGCAGACGCGGGAAACGGGGTGCAGGCACAAGCGCAGGCATCTATCTAGACGTTCGGGCGCTAGCAATCCCGTTCTCTTTTTCTTTTGTCCGAAAATAAGAGGCTTGTGTCTTTTTTTGAGTGTCTAGTTATTTATCGATAGATTTTTTTATAAATACGATCCAATAGACAGTTGTAGCACGAATTCTAACGCACAATAAAACGTATAGAAATCCGACAGATTTAGTGTAAAAAAAATCTATCAACAGATAAATAGCAAAAGTCTTTTTTTTCTCATTTACTAGCGCACGTAAGTATATATCTTCTTATTATAAATTTATAATGCTCAAAGAGAGACTCAGTCCTCACCGACGATCGTATATGCCCTCTCGTACCAGCTGCCACGGAGAAAGAGAAACTACCAGGAAATTAAAAGCTGTCACCACTCTGGGCCAGGATACCGATCCCCAGCACCATCGTTGCCAGTCGCCACTACAATTCGCCACACCGGAAGGGGCAGCTCGACCTAGCTATCTATGCGCATCACTATCGTCGTCGTCATGGCACTACCTCAAATTTGCACATCATTGCCAGTATCATCACTGCCAGATTTGTGAGAACCGATAGTGATGTACTTTCACTGCCGGTTATGAGCTTGAAAATAAAAAAAATCATTGGGGCTGGGCTAAAATCGACAGTGAAAGACTACATCACTGCCGGTTTGTGGTTTGAACCGGCTGTGTTTTGGTGGGCACTCATCACTGCCGGTTCAAGCCACAAACCGGCAGTGATTGTGCTCTATCAATGTCGGTTCTAGCCAAGAGCCGATGGTGATAAGCCTACAGCATAAAAAGGCTGCAGCCGTCCTCTTCTTCCTTCCCTCTTCCATCCCGAGAACAGAGGCGCGCTTTTGGGCCTTTCCCTCTATTGTTGCGGCTGCTCTTCACCATGAAGCTAGTGCTTGGATTTTGAAGAATAGCTTGATTTTTTTCTTTAAGGTTAGTAACAAACATCCACTCCTTTGATTTTGTTGCTTAATTAGCTTCGTTTTGATGGCTACATTGTTTGATTCTCATTCTAGTTCTTTCTCCATTCTAGAGAGCACTTTTTCAATTGAACATTTGTACAAGGCTCAAATTGTGGTGAATCCATCGTCTAAAAGGTTGGTGTCTATGAACATATTTAAATTCCTAGCTAATTATTCCATGGTGGTCAAGATCATCATTGTTAGTATGTGATGCTATATTTAGTTCTTAGAAATAGAGTAGAATAGTTGTTCTTCAATATTGTGCAATAATTGTTTTTTACTATGATTTTTAATTTACAGGGCCGGGGCTACCAATTTCAATTTTTCAATAATTAGTGTACAATAATGTTTTCCAAAAATGGTACTTTCGAGCTACAATTGTTGTTCATGAAGCTCGATTTCTTATTAATTCTTTGTAATTACTGTCTCAGTATTTTTTGTGCAGAGATAGATCGAGAGTGGATGCATCTGTCCCGAACGGACAAGCGGTACATGCATGGCGTCAGCCAGTTTATCACCGATGCCAAAGCCCATGCTGGGAATGGGAACCCTGTCTTCTGCCCATGCAAAGATTGCAAGAATCATAGGAACTTTTGTTAAATTGAGTCTATACGATCACACTTAATTATCAGGGGGTTCATGCCAAACTATACGATATGGACTATGCATGGCGAGGTTGGTGTGAATGTTCTGCGGGAAAACGATGATGATGTGGACATGCCTGACGTAGCCATCCACGATGCTGACGAGGAACCCGGTGTCAACACGGAACCTATGGCCACAGTTAATAATGTGTTTAGGAACACGCTAGCTGACGACACCGAGGATAACGATGGCATTTCTCACCTGCTACGTAATGTAGAGACCAGATGTCTTAGTGAAAGACAGCTGAGAAAGCTAGAGAAAATGAGACAAGATGGCAAAACGCTATTGTATAGGAATTGTCCAATGAGCAAACTGGAAGCCGACATCATGCTGTTAGAGTTCAAATCGACAAACGGATTGAGCGATAAAGGCTTCGATCAGTTGTTAGGTATAATAAGGAAAATGCTCCTAGAAAAAAACGAGTTGCCAGAAAAGACATATTTGGCCAAGCAAATGATCTGCCCCATCGGCCTCGAGGTTGAAAAAATCCACGCGTATTCAAATGATTGCATATTGTACCGTGGAGAAAAATACAAAGACTTGGACAAGTGTCCCAAGTGTGAAACTCCACGGTATAAGGAAGGGCTGTCAGATGAGGGTACCAAGACCAGAGGAGGTCCTGTAAAGGTCGTTTGGTATTTCCCTATAGCTCCCCGGGTGCATAGGCTGTTTGCATGTGCAAAGTCAGCCAAGCTGTTGCGCTGGCATGACGAAGAGCGTAAGAAAGATACAATGATGAGGCACGCCGCCGATAGGCATGACTGGAGGACTGTCAATACTATGTTCTATAAGGAAATCGGTGGAGAGGTAAGGCACCTTTGGTTTGCTTTGAGCACAGATGGGATGAATCCTTTCGACCAGGTTAGAAGCAATCATAGCACCTGGCCAGTGACGCTCTGTATATACAACCTTCCACCTTGGTCTGTATGAAGCGGTCGTACATCTAAATGCCACTACTGATCCAAGGGCCAAGACAGCCTGGGAATAACATCGATGTGTTTCCGGAACTAGTGATCGATAAACTAGTGGAGATGTTTGAAAAGGATGTGCCGGATGTTTGGGACGAGTACAAAAAGGAACATGTCACGATCAAGGGAGTACTTATCGCTACAATCACCAACCTACCAGGTCGAGGTTCGTTGTCCGGAGAGAAAACAAAAGGCTATACTGGATGTGTCGAGTGCTTGGACGACACCTATGCGGTAAATCTGTCAAATAACTCAAAGATAGTTTATATGGGACACAGTAGGTTCCTACCTAAGGATCACCCCTACCGCAGGAACAGAAAAGATTTCAACGGTATTATTGAGAAACGCTTAGCTCCAAAATATCGAGACGGGCCTGCGATACTTCGAGAACTCAACAAACTGGAGGTTGTCCTTGGGAAGGGGGACAATACAGTAGCAGCGCCTGGTGGGAGTGTTTGGAAGAAAAAATTGGTTTTCTAGAAACTACCTTACTGGCCATTTCTGAGTGTACGCCACTGTCTTGATCCCATGCACATCAGTAAAAACGTGTGCGCTAACACTCTTAACACCTTGATGGACACCGGGGGGACATCGAAGGATTCACTAGCCACACGTCTGGACATGCAACACTTGGGAATCAGGAAGGAGCTGCATCCCGTGGAGCTAGAGAATGGCCAGTTCGAACTTCCGGTTGCGTCATGGACATTGAAGAAGGAAGAAAAGCGTACGCTTATTTCTTTCTTCAATGAACTCAAAGTCCCGACGGGCTACTGTGCGAACCCAAAGAGGCTAGTGAACATGAGAGAACTCAAGTTCAACTATGGCCCTATGAAGGCCCATGACTGTCATGTCATTATGGCTCAGCTGCTCCCTGTTGCCCTGCGTGGTATCCTCCCCCCAAAGGTCCGCGCCCCAATCATAAAGCTTTACTCGTTCTTCAATGCGATCTCAAAAAAGGTCATTGATGTGTCCACGCTAGAGCAGCTGCAGCGGGACATAGCCGAAACTCTCATTAGGCTTGAGATGCATTTCTCGTCGACTTACTTTGATATCTCATTACATCTGCTCATTCATCTTGTTGACCAAATTAGAGCCCTTGGCCCAATGTACCTGCATCAGATGTTCCCTTTCGAAAGATTGATGAAAGTTTTCAGGAGGTATGTTAGGAACAGATTCAGGTCAGAAGGGGGCATGGTTGAAGGATGGTCAACGGAGGAGGCCATTGAGTTCTGCACATATTATTTGGACATCAAAAGGGTCGGTGTTCTAAAATCTCGTCATGAGAGAAGACTACATGGCAAAGGAACGGTCGGGGAGAAATCTGTTACACTAGACGACCTTGTTTCTTTCAGACAGGCATAGTTCACTGTTCTCCAGCAAGCCGAGGGTGTGATGCCATACATTGACGAGCACAGGCAATCGCTGCAAACTCTGTATCCAAGCAAGTCACAGGCTTGGCTGGATAAAAAACATAAGGAGGAATTTGTCAGCTGGTTGCGACGTCGCTTGCTTAGAACTGTGGGGGTATTAACCCCTATACCCTTACGGCTAAGCTTGGGTTGGCCTGGATCGATAGGTTCAGTCCACCCGAAAGATGACGTGCGGCCCAGTTAACCTGATCGGAGTCCCGCACAAGGAATCAAGACGGATTTGGCGACCAAGCAGGATCCTGGTCGATTAGAATAGGAATCCTTATCCGGCCACATATGGCAATTGTAACCGACTAGGATTAGTTTCCAGATCTGTAACCCTGCCCCCCGTACTATATAAGGCGGGCAGGGGACCCCTCTAAAAATCATCTCTCATTGACATACAGCAATACAAATCAGACGCAGGACGTAGGTATTACGCCTTCTTGGCGGCCGAACCTGGATAAAACCTCGTGTCTGTCTTGCGTCACCGTCTTGTTTGGGACTTGCGCACCTGTCTGCCGATAATCTACTACCTTGGGCATACCCCTAGGTAGACTGCCGACCATATTTCGTCGACAAGAACAAAGTTGGGTAATCAACTAGATGCCTTAGCTAAGGACCTTCGAATACACATCTTAAGTACCAAGGGTATGAGATCAATGGATTCACATTTTACACAAAAAAGCAAGATGGAAAGAGCAGATACCAAAATTATGGTATTCGTTTTGATGCTCACGACGAAAACGGCAACGTGCAGGCGACATACTATGGTTTCATAGAGGAGATATGGGAGCTAGCCTACGGTCCATTGAAGGCAGCTCTTTTTCGTTGCCAGTGGGTCTGGGTTGAGGAAATCAACACTGACAGCGAAGGGTTCACTACCGTTGATCTCACTAAGACCGCATACAGAGACGACCCCTTCATCCTTGCAAGAGATGTTATGTAAGTCTTCTATGCAAGGGACAACAAGACAAAAGGAAGGCTAAAAGTAGTCCTAGAAGGGAATAGGAAGATTGTCGGTGTCGATGGAGTGACGGACAAAGAAGACTATAGGGGCTATCAGGAAATGCCTCCATTCACGGCGAACGTACCCCTACCTATCCTTCAAGAGGGTGACGAACCTGCTTACGTACGAATTGATCACAATGAGGCCCTCATTGTTGATGCACCTAAAGATAGTTAGATTATTGTTAACTATGTAATCATTATGCAGACGTTGTATCAGTAATTCGCACTAAATATTTAATTTATATTTTGTGCGCATCTCTACAATTTAATTATTGACTATGTAATCAAATATTAAGATGATGTTCACAAACACTATTATTTGATAATTATAGACCATTAATTCATTATCATAGAATTAAATAATCAAGACATAAATTTTTGTGTTATTTAGAATATAAACTAACTGCATTATTTCTATTAATAAATAAATAAAGAAAAGCAAACTAAGTGAACTCCCTATTCTAGCTCAGCGGTTAAGGTCGCGCACTCTGTACTCTGAGACCCGCGCTCGAATCCCAGGCGGGCCAAACTTTTTTATATTTTTTACAAAAGGCTGCGATGGTAGGCTCCAAACTGACACTATTTTTTTATATTTTTTTACCTAAAGTTGGCGGCAGGGCCCTTCACTGCCGGTTTTGGGTTTAAAACCAGCAGTGATATCTTCTATCACAGTCGGTTGCTCAAACCGACACAGAAGGTCCAATTCACTGTCGGTTTTTAAACTAAAACCGACAGTGATGTGTAGATGCTCCTCACATGCCAACAGTGCTCCCATGACCACAACCATTGGAACACTGCTCCCACCTACCCCAACAACTTTAGTTCAGAAATAAAAATGTACCACGACTGCTAGCCCCTATAAAATGGCCCTCGACCAGGAGCTAGCCTCTCCATGCATGTTGGTTTCAGCCAGGCCTTATCAACCATGATACAATGTTTTTCTCTCACAACAAACCACATATATCGTTATGCATCGTAGTCCACCAAAATGGTGCACACATGAGGTACTAGAAGAATGCTACTAAAGATAGAGTAACGCTGAAGATTGGAGATGCCACGAGGTTCACAGAGCCATCCGCTATGGTGCGCTCTAGACTGTATGTCCAGAGAGACCTGGTGTTCTCTGGGCTATTTCTTGCCCCGAAGCAGCATTGGTTCATCGGTGCGGTGCCGAGCTGAATCCGATGTGCTCTGGACTGTACCGAGAAAAAGGCCATGGCCTACAGAGGCATTGATTCATCGATGCCACCTTATCATCTCCAACCGGTATAGCTCGTAGACCACCTCGGTGCTGTTGTTTGACCCTAGTTGGTGCTAGAAGAATGCTACTGAGGTGGTTAAATTATAATGTGTTGATACACATTGATGGTAACATTGGCCTGTACGCAAATAGGTCTTTGTTATCGTATATGGAATTTTAGTGTAAGGTCTTTCTTATCGTATATGCAACTTATTTCTAATTTTTTTGTAATTTTTTGATGTATTTCATTACTATCTAAATAAATATATCGTTGTTGTTAAAACTTTCCCACTGTAGTATCTAAATAAATATATCCTTTACATATATGCACCTTCACTGTCAGTTCTATTTAAAAACCGGCAGTGATAGCCACCTTCACTGTCGGTTCTATTTAAAAACCGGCAGTGATGTTCATAACCCCCTATATAAAACAAATTGCCGGCCACATACATCGATCCCACCCACCCACGAACTCTCTCAGTCTTATTTCTCACTTTTCACTCTCACTTCTCAAGACATACACTATCTCTCTACGTGATTTAGTCATGGCTCCTGCATTTTTCAATGGTATTGATATGTTGTCTTCTTCAATATTCTATCTATATTCATTTGATCTATATTTATATTCATGTTTCTTTGCATTCTACATTTATATATATTCTTATTCCTTGCATTCGATCTATATTTAATTATGTTGCCACATTTTACTTGGAAGAATTTTTTGTGCATATATTTTATGTTCATATTTTTTTTGCATTTTATCGATCAGGTGGTATGAACAACGAACCTGCCCCACCACAAGAACCAGGTTTCCACCCTGGCGATGAGCCATTCGCTCATAATGTGGCAATTCCACGGTTCCCTATTCTAGCTATAGTATGAAATATTTTCCAACATCTTTTGTTTTTTTATGCTTACAAATAACTGTAATTGGTTTAATATCATTGTTGCATGCATATATGTCGCAGACTATATCCCCAATAGATTGGCTGCGAACATCACTTAGCTAGTTCTTTATCTCGGACATCGTCGAGAACACAGCATCTAATGCAAGTGGTCGGCTATAGATGTGTGAACTCATTTTTTTCATCCCTGTGAGGGGTTCAAATCATCGGAACCATATCCACGGGACCGGAATACAGAGCTCAAACGTGATAAGCGCCCAATTAACTGCCGTGCACATTTGTTTAGAGGCACTTCGACGTATTTGCTATGATGTGCCTGATTTCTCGCACTTCAAGGCACTTGCTTTGAATGCTGGTGATATCCCCGTCCCGTAAGCAAGCGAATGGTTTGTGACCTACAACCATGCGGATGTGGTAAAATAGTCACTTATACCTGAGTCATGGTTATTTATTGTTTAATATTGTAATAACATTCTCTAATTTTTTTTCCTTCATATGTAGATTGAGCTATAGGACCTTACCTATGCTGCATGTGGCTTGTGGGCCGTTCTAGACCAAGCTACGGAGCAACTCGGGTACGATTGGGACTTCTACAATGGAAACCTCGGCCAGCTCACTATAGAAGGATGCCAGTACTGCATAAGGATTACAAATAGGGGCAGTGATCGTTCAGTAGGTTACATCTATGGCCAACCATTCTTTCAGTATTGTGAGGCACGAGAGAGTGCACTCATACGGGCATTGGACTTGATTGATACAAGCGGATACATAATATGTGACATCAATTACCCTATATGGCTACAAAGGCATGTTAGTGTGCGTGGCCCGATCGATCCCGGCAATGATTCCGATAGTAATTAATGTTTATTTAGCTAGGTTTTCAAGGTCGTAATTTAATTGGGTTCTAATTTTAATATGTACGGCTTTGTGTGTTTAATTATTGTCATGCAAGTAATTCATGTAATATTCTGGTGTTGTCTTTGTCTCAAACTTATTCTCAGGCTTGCACGTGCCACGTGTGAAGGAAACATAAAGTTTGGGATTTTCCGGAGATGGTTTGCTACTTTCTGAGGTTTAATTGAATTTCCGCGCGACGACACTGTTTAATTATAGGTTGAACTGAGTCAACCCACTAAAAGATCCGGAATGGTGTCAAACTTTTACACAGGCTCTGATATGCCCTAGGGATAAGAATTTTGTGGAGGTGGATGAAAAAATCTATTGGGTCCAAGATGAAATTCACCCTCTTTTGTATCATTTAGCATAGAGAAAAAAATAATAAATAAAAAAAATGAACAGAAAAACCTAAGATCCTGTGTGGGGTCTTAATTTGGGTGTACATACTTGCCAAAAAAATTTCAAGCCATGCCGACATAGACGGAGTATACATGCTTCACAGAGGTACATGTGCCCTTTCATCGAACCATGACTATACACATAGGTTATCAAGGTTTCTGTGGTTCATAGGCATTCCAGTGTCATATTGGTCTCAAACTTTTTCTTAGGCTTGCACGTGCCACGTGTGAAGGAAACACCAAGTTTGGGATTTTCTGGAGAAGGTTTGCTACTTTCTGAGGTTTAATTGAATTTTCGCGTGACGAGACCGTTTAATTATAGGTTGAACTGAGTCTACCCATGAAAAGATCCGGAATGGTGCCAAACTTTTACACAAGCTCTAATATGCCCTAGGGATAAGAATTTTGTGGAGGTGGATGAAAAAATCTATTGGGTCCACGATGAAATTCATCCTCTTTTGTATCATTTGGCACAGAAAAAAATATAATAAATAAAAAATGAATAGAAAAACCTAAGATCCTGTGTGGGGTCTTAATTTGGGTGTACATGCTTGCCAAAAAAATTTCAAGCCATGTCGACATAGGCGAAGTATACATGCTTCACAGAGGTACATGTGCCCTTTCATCGAACCATGACTATACACATACGTTATTAAGGTTTCTGTGGTTCATAGGCATTCCGGTGTCATATTGGTCTCAAACTTTTTCTTAGGCTTCTACATGCCACGTGTGAAGAAAACACCAAATTTGGGATTTTTCGGAGAAGGTTTGCTACTTTTTGAGGTTTAATTGAATTTTCGCGCGACGAGACTGTTTAATTATAGGTTGAACTGAGTCTACCCATGAAAAGATCCGGAATGGTACCAAACTTTTACACAGGCTCTAATGTGCCCTAGGGATCAGAATTTTGTGGAGGTGGATGAAAAAATCTATTGGGTCCAAGATAAAATTCACCCTCTTTTGTCTCATTCAGCACACAGAAAAATATAATTAATAAAAAATGATTAGAAAAACCTAAGATCCTGTGTGGGATCTTAATTTAGGTGTACACGCTTGCCAAAAAAAATTCAAGCCATTTCGGCATAGGAATACATATGCTTCTATTTATTCAGTATATGAAAGAATGTTTTTAATATATATAAACATCACTTTGTGCTTTTCAAGAAACCGCGGTGATGAGAGGAAACCGATGAAGATGAGAGGAAACCGAGCGGTGATGTTCATTATCACCGCCGCTTTATTTTGATAACCAGCGAAGATATATAAAAATTAAAAAAAAATTGTGCGACCCTCTGTCCGAGCTCGGGTCTCGGGCCACGAGTTCAGACACTTAACACATCAAGGCTAGTATAGGATGTGTGCCATGGTTTATTTATTTTATCTTTTTGACCTTAAGACCGCTTAATAAATTATAAAATTAAACCAAAAAAAATTGGGCCGCCCCGGATTCGAACACGGGTATCGGGGCTAAGTTATGGGTCTTAACCGCTGAGCCAAAGAGGAGGTATTCGAAAGAAGTGGAAAAGATAAGTTACTTATGCTGTAACCACTACATGACGGAAATCACTGCCGGTTTAAAGAATGGCCCGACAGTGATGTGACAGATGACAGACATGGTGCAACACGGTATTATCTAGAAGAGCAACAGTCCTGTTGCCCCCTCGATCTCCGGTACGTAGCATATCATATACTACGGTCTTCGTGACAACGAGGTAAGCAAAACGAGGTCATACAAAATGTAACATCCAATATGTAAGCAAATAAAACGAGAGGTCATGCAATGCAAAGTATCAACCCAATTCAGGTGATGATGATCAAACAAAGGATTCGACAACATGTTTTTTTCAGCACCAGTAAATTATTACATCGCCCTAAAGGCATTGATTAATCACTAGTGCTACTAATTACTGCCGGTGCTGCCGCATGTGTCGTCCCCCGGCTACCGACGGCGGTGCTCCTCTTCACGCTTCTTTCGCTCAGCCCTACGCCGGCGCCGCCGTTCCGCATCCATCGCGAGACACCGCTCGGTCTCCTCCTCGCGGCGGCGCTCATCCTCCTTGGAGATCTCGACGACGCGCTTCAGGATGCAGTCGTCGATCTCCTTCTGTGCGATGGCGCAGAGGTGCCAGTCCTCATCCTCCTTCTGAGCTGTCTCCAATGAATTGAAGACGACCTCCTCCATCGGAAGAGGTTCTGGTTCCTCCTCCGATGCGGTCTCCTGGTTCGGATCGTCCTCGAGGTTCACCTCGAGGTCTGATTCGGACGATGACGGGTTGAGCTTTGCCCATATTGTCTTCAAGCGGCGAGGCATTGTGCGTGGCGATGGGTGCGTCGAGGGCCGAGGCAAGGTGTGCGTGGGAAGGGCAGTGCTTGGCTTTCTTGACGCGCGGAGGTGTGGCGGCCGACTGTGTGCATGGGGGCCTGGCTTATATAGGCGTGTCGGTGTGGAACTGATCACGGTGCAATAACTCGCACCCCCCTCGGAAACAGAGCACGCGCCTACGTTGGGAAATGGCATTGAACCGCCATTGCTCCTGCGTTGAGAGCGCTTGCGTTTGGGAACCGGCGTGAGCAGCCAATGGACGTGTAAACGCGACGTCTCTTCGTGGGGAACTGAAGGGCTCTCCCCTCGGAAACGGAGCGTGCCTGCGTTGGGAAACGCCATTGAACCGCCATTGCGCCTGCGTTTGGGAACCAGCGCGAGCAGCCAATGGACCAGCGTTTGGTAATTAAAACAGCGACTCTTCATGGGAACCAGCGTGACCAGCGTGGCGAGGAGTTGAAGGGCCTACGCAAAGCAGTGAGACGGATGATAATCACTCAAAGTAATAAATTCCTTCAAACATTCGTAAATCAAAGTATAGCTCAATGGTTTGTCCGCTTTCTCTGAAACTTGTAGGCTTCGTTCGATTCAGGGATGCATCACATTTATTTTATATTTTTGACCTTTAGACCGCTTAATAAATTATAAAATTAAACCAAAAAATTGGGCTGCCTGGGACTCGAACACGGGTCTCGGGGGCTAAGTTGAGGGTCTTAACGTTAAGCGCCGAGAGGGAGGAGTTCGAAAGAAAACGGAAACTTATCCTACTTAACACCTAAGTTAAACCTAATCACTACACAACATCACCGCCAGTTTGGGGATGACTCGGCGAAGATAGACACCATCACCGCGGTTTACAAGCAAAACCGGCAGTGATGAGCTATTTCCCGAAATAAATTAATAATTTATAAAATAGAACAAAAAAATTTGACCCGCCTAGGACTCGAACAAGGGTCTCGGGGGCTAAGTTGAGGGGTCTTAACCGTTGCGCCAGTAGGAGGAGTTCAAAAGAAAATGAAAACTTATCCTACTTAACACCTAACTGCTACAGAACATCACTGTCGGTTTGGAGAGTGACCCGGCAGTGATGTGCCCATCACTATCGGTTTACAAGAAGAACCGGCAGTGATGAGCTACTGCTATAAAAGTGGCGCGGGTTGAAATTATCCCAATTCATTTCAACCCCACGCCAACCCCTCCCCCCGCGCTGCCGGAGCACCGCCCCACGCCGTCCACCGCCCCATGCCGGAGCACCTCCCCACACCGGAGCACCGCCCCACGTCGGAGTAGCGCCCTAGGCCAGAGCACCGCCTCACGCCTGAGCACCTCCCCACATCGGAGCACCGCCCCAAGCCGGAGCACCGCGCCAAGCCGGAGCACCGCGCCGTCCGTCCCACCACCGAGGCCTTCAGGACCACGCAGACAGCTGCTTTCCCACCCCCACAGTGAGTGTGTGGCTCACTGGCTGCTACGTGTCTGATGAAATGTCCCACAGCTACTTACTTGAATCAGTTTGATCATGCAGTGTGTGCTGTCATACGGTTTGATCATGCAGCTGTGAATGCTAGAACCTAGGTTTGCCACACAGTGTGTGCTATCTGTTTCTTTGTGTTTCTGGACACATTGCTAGTAAGTAGTACATTGTTACTTAGTAGCACGTTGCTCAGCTCTATTCATCAGTATACTGATAAGAACAAAAGCGTAATTTTATTTTTGGTTACCAGGATAAACATAGCAGGGACTCATAATACTTGATAGAAATTGCTCTGTGAACGTTAATGGTAGTTTGTTTTTAGAGTACTTGCTTTTCTCTGTGAAACAAACTTACGTTTTCTCTGTGAAACCATCTTCTCCATGCTATTAGCATAAAGATGCATAATTATTAACTTATGCAAGATTACAAGTAATACATAGTTATGTAGCCTTGTGCATTAAACTGGGAATATTTTCCAACAATCCTATCTTATTATGAGTTTTTGCATGTCACTTTCCTGGGATAGTATGAGATGCATATTTTCCCCTACAAACCATGTAAGTTTCAGATCAAAGTATTACTAATTTGGAAAGATGCTTACTTGCACTGATACTTGTGAAAGAACCTCGCGCCGATGGTTGGGGGATTTATAGTGAGACCAAAGACTCTTAGACATCTCTAGGAGTATATCCAAAAGTATTAAACTGGCTCTCTAAATCATCATTTGGTTTTTAATAAATAAAAAATATTCTTTATATCTTTCCGACATCTAACAACTATTACTAAGGCACGTGAATAGCTATTTTTCCAAACACTCCCATCTATGCAATGGTCGTGTGTTATTCGTAAATATATTAAATTGTATAAGAATCATGTTTGAATGACAACCTAATTTACTTAAATGTATAGGCAACCATGGCATGGTATGTAGTGCATGTTGGTCACATGCCTGGGATTTATCGAACCTGGGAAGATTGCTATGCTCAAGTCAATCGCTACCCTGGTAATTTGCACAAAAATATAACACAGAAGATGAAGCTTTGAGGGCCTACTATAGTCATCCGGCCTACCTTGCAAACCATGGGCAAATGGCCTACTATGGTCCAATGAATGCAAACCATGGCCATCCGTTGGCACTGGAGATTGAACAGAAGCCACCCGCCGGAGATGTGAAGATTAGGAGAATTGCTCCTTGGTCTTGGAAAGATGTCATGCTTTTATTTATGGCTATGGTCATCGCTTTTCTTATTTGGAAGTTGATGTAGGCTTAGTTTCGTAGAAGAGTAGGTGGACTTTGTTGTATGTAGACTTATTATTAGACTTTGCATTAAACATATTATATATATATATATGAACATATGCTATTAGTAGTTGTCCGCGGCCAAAACAACCACGATCGTGTCACAGCCATGACTCATTGTCGCCTGTTACCCCGTCGACGAAGAACTAATCGACAACAAGAAGCGGCTGATATCGCTAGGACGGGAGAGCCGCATGATCCGACAAACGGTGACGGTGTCAATCAGGTCGGTGAGAACGAGCAGCCATGGACCCCGTCCGGCCTGCTCGATCTGGGTCAAAATGACCAAGATGGCTAGGTAACTTTGGTATCATGTCACTATGTAGCCACACACGCTAATCAATTGAGAGGGTCATACCTTACTTGGTGTCTCTAGCAGGAGCCTCCACTGGCCGAGGAGCCAGAGGGTTCGGGTAGCAGGTAGGCCAGATCCAAGCGAGACGTGTCAAAGATTCCTGTTGGTAGGAATGCACACTGACACATTACTGAGTTCGATGAATTTGGGGATCCACTCTCACCGCCTGTAGCTTTGACCAAATACAAGACTATCCTCGGGTTACTTGTTAGGGACTTCATCCCGATTAAGTATAGGAAGTGGATTGGGAAAGATGATGACCGGTGGAGGGCTCCCGAAAGCGAGAAGGATTACATATGGGATGTCAAGATCCTAGAGTAATTCACTTTCCCAGCTGAGTATGATAGGGAGTTAGTCAAGAAAAAAGCAAAAGAAATCATGGGAACATGCTTCAAGAATTTTAAGGGGACATTGTACAAGAATTTTGTACTCCAAAATAAAGAGCCAGATTTCGATGGTGGACAGTTTAGCAAGCAGAAGGACTTCTGGCAGGCTTTCAAGGAATACAGGTTATCCGAGGAGTACTTAGAACTGAGCAGGAAGAATAAGGAGAATTCACAGAAAGCGACGAATCCTCATCATCTCAGCTCTCGTGGCTACGCCAAAAAGATGTTAGAATTTGAAGCAAAACTTCAAAAGATGGATCGCCTTGCTGAGGAAGGCGTTCAGGTTGAGACCGCCGATTGGGAGCCCAGATCGATAATATACTGTATGGGGAGGAATGTACGACATGCCGAGGATGGGAGCTTTAGCTCCTCAAATCTACCCATGAGCGAACTCATCCAGAGGATCTCCTTGGTAACTGAGGAGGTGAGGCAAGGGACTCGCACTTCTAATAGGGAGAAAGACGTGCTCACCCAAGCACTCGGAACCAAGGAGCACCCTGGTCGCACTAGAGGAACCGGTGTTGTTCCTTGGAAACTAGCATTCCCCTAAGAATCTAGCACTTACCGGAGCCGCTCGAGGGGTAGAGAGGAACATGAGGCAGAGTATTTGAGGAGACTAAAAGAGATGGAAGACAGAATGGAAGCACGGATTGAGGCGACCGTTGAAGCGCGAGTCGAGCAAATTTTGCTATCCAAGGGGTCAGTAGTACCACATTACCCTACTCCTACTGCCTTTAGCCCACAGTTTAGGGGTCGCAGCAGCTGCGGATCGACCCCGCTCGACGAAGAAGAGGCGAATGTGCCTCATCCGGTGGACGACATCACTGAACCCGTCAATGTCAGGTTGTACATCCGTTAGGAATGGACAAAGGACAAGGTGGCGCTCGGCCAGGCCTGGCCTGTGGGAGACGGGACAATTAATGGCCGCCCAATTCCACTGGGGTACGCTCGCGTCACCATTGACAGAATACTTGATAAGAAGTATAACAAGATACCCATTGAGTACCCCATAGTGGAAGAAAGGCCGAAGCTTGGTCATAACAAGGTCTCTCAAGTGGCCTGGCGCAAGCGCTTCATTAAGCTTGACCACCAATTGTCCTCTGATGATGAGGACGACTGCGAGTCTTCGTCCACCCGCGATGATAACTCACCATCTCCCAACAGAGATCACTCCCCTCCTTATCCGGAGCCATCACCCCTGAGAAGACAGAGGTCTCCTTCTATTCCTCCTCGTCCGACTCCATCTTCATCAGCCCCGAGAAAAGAGACTCCTCCTCCTCCTCCCCGTCCGACTCCATCTTCATCAGCGCCGGGAAAACAGAATTCTCGTCGTCATCCTCCTCCTCCACCTCAGCCAAAACAAGATCAAGGACATCCTCGCAGTCACAGAAAAGGTCCTTGGATTCGGTCACTGATGCTCCCAAAGTGGACCAACAGAAAAGAAAAAGGTCGTTCAGTGGCAGCGTTACCTCCTTGATGGAAGAAAAATTTATAGCACACATCAAAAAGGAAGATTGTATTAGTTTCTTCAATCTCTGTGCCTCACTACCTTCGTTTATGTTGAAGTCCAAATTCGAAAGGCAAACACAAAATAAATACGCTACAACAAGAGACGAAGAAATACACAATAAAGATTTAAGAAACATACAAAGTACGTCGAAGACAACCCAGGATTAACCATGGAAGAGGCCCCGACCATCTATTATGATGTACAAGGGACGGCAACACCAGCAATGAAGTATGTAAGGGGCAATTTTTTGGTTCCCGATCATGAGTTTAAAAATCTGACAATATATATGCGCCATTTACATGAATATTACATGGCTCAAGCAACAGAGACGGACATCTTTGGTTTTGATGTTATTATCTGTTCGCCACATGTTTTCAATTATCCCGAAGAAGAAAGTTCGATGTCGAGTGGGAGTGCTTGTTCCAGCTATACCAGAAACGTGATCTCGATGTTCAACTGTTGACGCTGTGGACTATGTAAGTACCCTACATGCACAATATTACAATTAACTACTCTCTCGAGACACAAATTGTTAACTTTTGAGCACTTCCCATGATTTTATGTAGGTGTATAGCAAAATTTTGCATTCTAAAAAGCAAAATCTTGGACCCCATGCGAGTCAATAAGAGGACATGTCTAGGCCTCTATGGATGTGATGTGGAAGACCTGAAACAGAGATTGATTGCTGTTTTCGATGAATTCACGATGAAGAAGAAAACCCACATACTTCTAGCCTACAACTGTGAGTATATGTTCTCGGCTTTTAATTTTATGCTTCTTTTTTCGTTAAGATTATTCGATAATTAGGATTCTGTGATTGCAGCAACCATTTCGTCTTCATTTGTGTTAATCTTGCCAAAAATCTGCTCGAGGTGTGGGACTCGAAGAAAAAACCATTTTATCATCTGGATGCACTGGTGTCAGTGCTGAATTAGTAAGCGATCCTAATAACATATTATTTTCTAATCACACATACCCGCTTTCTAATGTTTCTCCTTTTAATGTTTCTCAATGTCCGAAGAAGTCATATCGGTGGGAA
The DNA here is from genome assembly GCA_904845875.1 of Miscanthus lutarioriparius. Taxonomy (NCBI): domain Eukaryota; kingdom Viridiplantae; phylum Streptophyta; class Magnoliopsida; order Poales; family Poaceae; genus Miscanthus; species Miscanthus lutarioriparius. The sequence goes on from CAJGYO010000010.1 coordinate 27,070,307, forward strand.
TCCGGTCCCATTCAAGGTTGTCGAAATGGAGGGGAAGTACCTATCACAAATTTACGGAAAACAATGAATGCGGGTTTTATGTAATGTGGGCAATGCTTCACTACATCGGTGGGAAATCGGAAGAAGCCGATAAGTTGGTGTGTATAATCCCCATTTCATTTATGTCTGTTAATAATTCAACAAAATGATTTACTATTCCTATTTGGATATCATCTTTTTTGAACGACAGCGCAAGAAATTTAAGCACGAAAGGCTGCTAGAGATGGAGATCGTCGCACTACAATCGGAGCTGGCAAAATTCATCTTAGCCGAGGTATTGAAAAAAGATGGAGTATTTTTCATTGCATAATCCGTGAAGTACAAGGACCAGTATGGCCTAGAGCGGCTCGCCAGATTATTGTAAGAAGTCCGAAAATATTTCTTTTTTATTTTGAGCGATCGAGATCTGGATAAAAACATTTGAATTGTAACCGTAACATTTGTAATGTTTAATATTGATGGACCTGTCGTCCACGTAGCGTATATAAAGCGAAACCCGATCCCATGAAAAAATATAAATTAAAATAAATTATAAATAATAATATATGAACGGGCCATCACCGCCGGTTAGCAACAAACCGGCAGTGTTGTCGTAACCATCACTGCCGATTAGAAACAAACCGACAGTGTTGGCTTGCCTAACATTGCCGGATTGAATCATGAACCGACACTGATGATTAGGACAACACTGCCGGTTTGATCCATCAACCGATAGTGTAGGCTTCCTCAACACTGCTGGCTTGAGCCAAGAACCGACACTGATATTTACTACAACATTGCCGGTTTGATCTACGAACCGACACTGATATTTACAACGACACTGCCAGTTTGATCCACCAACTGACACTGATATTTATGACAACACTGCCGGTTTGATCCATGAACCGACAGTGTAGGCTTGCTCAATACTGCTGGCTTAGAGCCAAGAACCGACACTTTTGAAGCAACCGTCACTATCGGTTGGAACTACAAACCGGCAGTGTTGTTCAACTAGACACTGTCGGGTGGAGCCAGCAACTGACACTGTTTTCTGTAGATCAGTGTCGATTTTTAAGGATCGGCAGTGATGTCAACCCCACATCACTGCCGGTATGCCACTGTCGGTTCAAAATCTGACAGTGAAGTGGGTTTTTGAACCGGCAGTGATGTCTAGATCTGGGGTAGTGTGGATCAATATGATCTTGCATTGTCTTCCTCAATCGTCGTACTCGTACATGATGCGCTCCTACGTGGTGTCGTGCGTGGTCCTGCTCCCGTCCTGTCCTGCGCCATTGTCGCCACTTCCATTCGCCACGCGCAGGAAGGAGCTCGACCGACCTATTGGCTGCAATGGTGTCCTCCGATCCACTGCACCATCATCGCCACTTCAATTCGCCACGCCGAAAGGGGCTCGACGACGACCTAGCTATCCGCAGCGATGGCGGTGCGCATCACTGTCGTCGTCATCCTGGATCGATGTGATGATCTTGAATTATTGTCTTCCTCCATCGTCCTACTCGTACATGATGCGCTCGTGGTGTCGTGCGTGGTCCTGCCCACTTCGATCAATTCGCCACGCGCAGGAAGGAGCTTGACCTATCGGCTGCAATGGGGTCGTTGTCGCGCACAAGATTTTTAATTTCGGTATCGCCAAAATTTCGGCCACCACTGAAATTAGTGAATTTCACGAAATTCGGCCGAAATTTCGCCGAAATTTTTTTAGAGATCTAAACAAATATTAGTATGATTTATGACTACATATCTATTAAATAGAAGAATATGCAATATAAACAATAGAAAAATACAATATTAGAGTTATATAGCATATGTATTAGTGTATTAAAAAATTTCGGAGTTTTCTTTCGGCCACCACCGAAATTACCGAATTTCGTGAAATTCGGCCGAAATTTCGCCGAAATTTTGATCCCTGGTCGCGCATTGTTATCGTCGTCCTCCGAAGATCTTGTCTTCTCCACGGCAAGGTACGCTCGGAGATTTGCAATCGATCGCATTGGAGGAGCTGTGATTCTTTTGCCTATACATGGCGACATGACCTTCTTGTCTTAGTTTTATTCATCGCATCGTGTTGTCGTCCTCGATCAGTCGACACGATCGCTAGGTGCATGCAAACCCGAGAGCCGGTGTTTATTCACCACGAATCCAGCGTCCCCGTTCGACTTAAGCATATATTTAGTTCCAACCCATATCCCACTAATCATGTCTAGATTAATTTAGCTTGTTTCTATAAATTTTACATCTTTATTAATTAGCTTAAGTTGAGACTCTTGTGTTTATATGGTGCCTTTTGTTCAAAACTCTCATTTTTTATATTATAAAAAAGTAATGACTTAAGTCATAAGCTGCGCTCTTATTTCTACAATTGCATAAACAACGGACATTAAGCCTACAATACACCAACATGTTGGCGCTAAAGATGAGCTTTAGTTTTGAGATGAGATATACGAGGGGCCAATATGTGTTGTCAACTTCAAGATGATATTATATTTAGGCATAATATAATCATTGTTTGATCCAAGGAACTTTAAATACACAGGAGATCATAACTATCATTAGTCTACAGTCTACACTAATCTCTTACACCACTAGTGATATTGATGTTTGCGAACACATAGTGGACATGTGTGCATCTGTGATGAGTGATTGTCTAGAGGTGATTGAGCTTTGGTTTAGTGTTTGAAACTAACTATGGCGTAGTGTGGTGTTGTGCAACATGTCTCTTGATCTTGTGATATGCGATGGCAATGGAGAAGGTCAAGCGAGTTCGTGTCGATGGATTGGGAGCGGTGAAGGACGGATGTGGAGGCTTAGTGAAGCTCTATGTTTGGTTTTGGTAATTAAGACAACAAGTGGACTAACATCTACTGTATTGTTGTGAATAAAATAGGTTATGTCCACACCAAGGTTGAAGAAGGATGGCAATCATGGTGGTGATAATGGTGCCAAATGATGATCAAGTGCTCAATTCTTGGAAAACGAAGAAAGAGAAAAAGAAAATGCAAGAGCTAAAGGCAAAGGTATATGCTAGGGCATATTGTTTTGCCGGTGAAGATGCAATAAAGTGTGTGATCGTGTTTAGAAAAGATAGTTGGACTATTAAGAGGAAAACTCCAAAGTTCAATGCGGTTATCTAAGTGCCACTAGGTGGATCAATTAGTTGGATATGCATTAGACCTAGTGAGGACGTAAAAACCCTTTGAAAAATGTTCGCGAAAATGCTAACTCATGTGCTTAACCGTTGGAACACATTTGGCGTTGGCTCAATTGAAAAAGTGTCGAAGGATCGAACTAGAGATGCTCCTGCGTGAGCATCGGACCGAGAAGGGCGTCGGACCCTGGGGTCGTCCGACAGCTAAACCTAAGCCGCGACGCGTTCAAGTCTTACCAGACCATGCACTTTTGTTCGACCTTCTCGGTCAGGGCGGCGTCGGACAGTGTGCTGCAATGTTCCTCTTTGCAGCTGCCTTCTCGGTCCTAAACCCGATCACACACCGAGCTGCTCGAGAATTGCAGTTAGAATCGATTGTGGATTTGAGGAAGAGGTGGTGCATGGCAACGGAACAGAACGCAAGTGGGGACTGGGTAGGAGCAACAGCCTACTGAGAGGCGAGAGCCCGAGCAGCCCCCACCAGGTGAGGAATGGAGGAGAAAATTGAGAAAACTAACGGTTTCCAGAGTGGGCTTCACACTTATATACTAAGGGAGATATCAGTAGGCCATTTTACATCTTATGATGAGCTGGAAATTCAAATTGGGCCAAAATTATTTGGCCGGTTTGCTTTTGTCTCGGGCCTCACTGAATTGGAGGAAATTCGGTGAGATTCGGGCCACTCGGGCTGAATCCAAGAACCTTGATTACGATATCTCCCACATATATTTTTTTTGCAGAAATATATCTCCCTCATATATTATGTGACTGAATTCCTCTCTTTCCTAGCTGCAGTCATTTTATTTTTAGCTGCAGTCATTTTTATTTGCTAGATATTGCGAATGAGATAATAGCACTACTAATTAGGCTTTAGAATTAGTCTAGTTATTCTGATGCCCTGATCCAGTAGTTTCATATCTCAGTGTTGTATTAAAAGGATTAATCATTTCTCTCTAGGCAACAAGCACACACAGTTTAAAAGGATCTAGAAGTTTTAAAATGTTTCTCAATTGAATGAATCTAGGTTTTTTAAAAGAGTTTCGCATTCATTTACGAAATTTGTTAATTTTGGTTACATTGAAATGGTTTGTTAAAACTTACTGATATGAAAGTTTTCAGTCTTAAAGTGATTTCTTAAAAGGTGGTAAACACAAGGTGCTATAGTAATCTCCCCTCCCTGCCTAGTGCTGAAAAATCCTAACAGATCATTGATGGACATGGGACACACGTTGCTCGGTGCCGTACACCCTCTTACCATCGGTGGGACTCTGCCCTCTCTGGCAAGGCTTCTCTGCAACCGATTTCACCTAAGAAGCCAGGAAACCAGAGATGCCCCGTTTAGGTGGCTTCACCCTCCTAATAAAAACAAAACGGCTTCTCCTCTCTAGGGACTTCTCGTAATGCCATTTTCTTAAGTCAGTGCCTAGCAGGGCTTTAACCGAGATTTTTTTAAAAAAAATTATCACTTTTTTAAACTAATTTTAAATCTAACACTGTTTTTTTTCAAAATTAACACTTTTGGCCGCGCCTATTGCCATGGCGCGGCGAAACGCCTAGGAGGATGACGTGGCGACGACCGGGGCTGTTGACCGGTGACGTGGCAGGGTCTGCCACACCACCGATCACGGCACGGCAATGACACGCTATAGCCCACGGCGCAGCAGGACCTGGTCGCAGACAGAAGATCGGCTGCTATCGGTGAGGATCGCCAGCGACGCAACCATGGACCCCGGCTTCGCGTCGTAGCCGAACGGCACCTGCAGCTCCGACCCTAACGCCTTCGCCTTCCTCGACCCCTCGCCGGTGGGCTCCGACCAGGTGCTCTAGTCCGACATGAGGTCGCGCAGCACGGTCGACTACTGCGCGTCCAACAAGGGTGCCTTCTTTGGCGATTTTGTGGCGGCGATGACCAAGTTCGGGAGGGTCAGGGTCAAGACGCCGGCCACCGGCGGCAAGATAGGCCGGGACTGCCGGTTCCCGAACTAGTTGCTTGTTAATCTCGCCGGCAGTGCTGCCGTGACACATTGAAACGAATATTAAGCAAATAAATGAAGTCCGTGCGCAAGTTGATAAGCTGCCACATAACATTTTCATTGGTTCGACATAAGTTCGACATAACATAACTGTCGGGGACCTAATACTGGGGTACCCAATGAGGTGAAGCTAATAAACCATCAAACATTGATGCTTTCAAGCAGACAAGAACACAACTGCACTTCTTGTCCATACGACCAGAGGTTGGCCGTGCCTCGCCCGGCCCCTAAGGGTTGGCTCCGTCTCACCCGACCCCCGAGGGCTAAACTCTGCCTCGCCTGACGACTGAGGGCTGGATTCGCCTCGCCCGACGTCGGAGGGCTGGCTTCGCCTCGCCCGACGTCGGAGGGCTGGCTCTGCCTCGCCCGATGGCTAAGGGCTGGCTCCGCCTCGCCCGACGACCGAAGACGGGCCTCGCCTTGCCCGACCCCCGAGGTCTAGCTCCGCCTCGCTCGACGGCTAAAGGCTGGCTCCGCCTCGCCCGACGACCGGGGACGGGCCTCGCCTCGCCCGACCCCCAAGGGCTATCTCCGCCTCGCCCGACGACTAAGGGCTGGCTCTGCCTCGCCCGACCCCCGAGGGCTGGCTTCGCCACGCCCGACGGCTGAGGGCTGGCTCCGCCTCGCCCGACGTCTCAGGACAGGCTCTGTCTCGCCCGACATCCCAGGGCTGGCTCTGCCTCGCCCGACGACTGCACCCTGCTCCTTCATAATGACAGGCACAGGGTAAGATAGGACATTCGAGTCAACTGCAGTACTGAGGACCATGCCCTGCACGCCTACAGGAAAGTACCATCAGGATACGACGGGACGGGCGCTTTAAGCCCTTGTAGGCATGACAGAGCCCGAACAGTGTTGTAGGCACCGACTTTTGTCTTACAGTGTTGTGGGCGCCGCCATCAGCCCTCGGACGTGGATCCGGACATAAGCATATGACAACCACTACAATCCAAGAGAGAACTCGCACCATCTACAGTTACAGACGTATAGTCACTTCCCCGTCTGCTCTCCGTAGGATCACGGCTCAGCACCCCGGCACGCCGCACCGTCCGTGGGAGTGAGATGGGACGTAACCACTTGCTAAAACGAAGCTAGAACATGGCCATGTCAGGATCAGCGAACGTGCTATCCTTGGCATGGTCTGCCATGTCAGCAGGACAGGCTCAAGGGAAAAGGAAGACCAGGCGCCTTCGAAGGACGGTCTCTACCTTGGGTTTTTTCCTCTTTCTCTCATCTATAACCCCTGCTCCCCCTTGGTGTATAAAAGGGAGGGCAGGACACCCCACTAAAGGGACGAATCGATTTCATACATAACACATCACACAACACACAGCCAAGCAGCAATTGAGCTCTTGGCATCCTTACGACCCTTCCATCAGAGACTTGGGACCTGTCCCTCTCTCGACCGTTTGTGCCCCCTACTACAAACCTTTTTTCAGTGCTAATAACACGAGCAGCAGCAGACTGGACGTTGGGGCATTGTGCCCGAACCAGTATAAACCTTGTGTCCTTTAGCACACCATCCGGGCCTAACGCACAACAAATATAAATTTACTAGTTGGTGTTTATTCGAAACAAAGACAGTTGACGCGCCAGGTAGGGGGCCTTTGCACGTTCCACATCAGGCCATGGATGGCTAACCATGGCATCAGCTAGGTCCCAGGAGCACACGTGCACTTCGGGAGCCTAGACTTTATCATCACGGTGGGAGGAGGGTTGGCATTGGCTCACGCTGCCATCCAATCTCTCCCCTCCATCGGCCTCAACCACGAGAGGCTTGGGCGCCAGCTCGGCGTCTCCCTCGGACCCCAGTAGTCCAGGGAGGACCAGCGTCACCTCGCCCTTTCCGACACCAACAACATGGCGCGGTCTTCGGGAGGAGGATCCCTCTCTCCGGAATGCCACATACGGAGCGCCCCGATAGCACTTCCGTTCGGTCTCCGCAACGCTGCGGCGACCGTTAGCCACCTTGTGGCACGATGCATGGTTCAGCCGCCCACAAACAACAAGTTTGTAGGGGTGATTGAACATGTCATGGAGTCTCTCCACAACCTCCTCACAGAGGAGCCAGGGTCATCCTTTGGCTGAGTCTAGTAGGCGGAGCCATCACCCCTCCCAGGACTGCTTCATGACAGGTACCCCCGAGGGGCACGTTGAAAGCATCTCCGCGGAGGAGGCTACCTCAGTGGACAACCTCGGCGGCGAAACCGAAGGGGAGACAGCAGCCCCACCTCACGTATGGGTGGAGTAGCTAAGAGCGCGAAAGCAGAAAATCGAGGAAGCTGGAATCCAGCTTGTGCGGGAATGCGCAGAGGTCGATCGGGAGATCGAACGCCGCAGAGACGGTGGCCGCGCATGCGCTAGGGCCCGTGACGTGAACCAAAGGATCATCGCCGACGATGAAGCCCTTCCTCGCTTTGCTGGGGTGAGCCAAAACATCGCTGCTGCAACGGCCTTGCTCCATGGCCTTCTAGAGGCCACGACGCCCGAGGATTGTCAGGCCCACCGTGAGATTCGCACACTAATCAAGCGTGCGGCGGCGCAGCAGGCTGAGAGCTTGTTGTCTCGACGACGTGAGCTCGACACCAGCCAGCGCACAACCTCGGTGCGCTCAACTAGGGACGCGTCAGTCCACCAGACACCACAACGCGGCAGGCAGCGCGCCGTGGTCCTGGTGCATCAATGCCTTGGCCGCAACCACGACGCACGCAGCACCCTTGACGTATGTAAATGCACCTACAGCGACCCAAGAGAAGGAGCCCGTCGCGGCTATCACCCTCATTGCGGCGGACGCTACGCCAGCGGCGAGGACTAGAGCCCGAGCCCCGGCCTGCTAGGCCCATAGGCCTTCGGCCGGCACATCCTCAACGCTGCTTTCCTGCCAAGGTACCGACCAGCTACCAATATCCCTAAGTACTCTGGGGAGACAAACCCCAGACTTTGGCTCGAAGACTATCGGCTTGCCTATCAAGCCAGTGGTGCGGATAATGATGACTTCATTATCCGCAACCTTCCACTGTTCTTAGCTGATTCGGCATGACTGTGGTTGGAACACCTACCATCCAACGCCATCCAGAGTTGGGCGAATCTGAAGGAGATCTTTGTGGGAAACTTCCAGGGCACATACAAGCACCCTGGGAACCCATGGGACCTCAAGAGTTGCCGCCAAAAGGCTGATGAAACCCTCCATGGGTACATCTGGTGCTTCTCCCGGTAGTGCAACGAGCTCCCTAACGTTGCCAACACCGACGTGATAGGAGCCTTCCTGTCCGGGACTACCCGCGAGTATTTGGTTCATAAGCTGGGACGCAAGGGCCCATGAACCACCAAGGAACTCCTGGACATCGCCACTAGCCACACCTCAGGAGAAGAGGCAGTCGGAGCGTTCTTTGATCATCTCGAGGGCAAGGCAAGGCGGGACGAGGGCGCCGCGAAGGCACCTCCAACCGTTATGACAAAAGGAAGAAGAAGAAGCAACGGTGCGAGGACTCGCTCATGGCCACCGCTGACTGCAAGGGTGGTCGAAAGCTCATGGAGGGCACTCCGAACCACTTCAAACAATTACTCGAGGGGCTGTGCCCGAACCACGCCTTCCCGGTAAAACATCTACTCATGGACCACAGCCTCATGCGACGGTTCCTGTCCAGAGGCTCCAACAAGGGGGAGCAAGGAAAGGACCCTACCCCCACCGTGGATGACGCCGAGGAGAAGGATGATGGCTTTTCGACGCCGAACGGCTGCCTTATGATCTTCGGAGGATCAGCGGCTTACGACTACAAACGCTGCCAGAAGGTCGCGCGCCGCGAGGTCTATACGACCAAACCGGCCACGCCTGCCTTCCTCCGATGGTCAGAGTCCGCCATAACCTTCGACTGGACCGACCATCCGGATAGCGTCCTGCACCCAGGGAGATATCCGCTTGTAGTCGACCCAATCATCTGCCCAAAGCGACTCACCAAAATACTAATGGATGGAGGCAGCGGCCTCAACATCATGTACGCCAAAACGCTTAACGAGATGGGAGTCGACCGGACACGCCTCCACCCAACCCGAGCGCCTTTCCATGGCATCATGCCCGAGAAGCAAGCCATGCCACTCAGGCAGATCGATCTGCCTGCCCTCACCTTCGAGGTGGTTGGGTTCCCTGGAACCTTCCACACCATCATGGGACGTCCATGCTATGCGAAGTTCATGGCCGTCCCCAACTACACATACCTCAATATGAAGATGCTGGGCCCCCACAGGGTCATCACCATCGGCACCTCCTTCTAGCGCGCCTATGAGTGCGAAGTCGAGTGCTGCGGTCACGCCGCAGCAATCGTCACCTCCGGAGAGCTCGCCACCCTCAGGGAAGAGGTCACCGAAGAAGCGCCCGATGCCAAGTAGTCGACCAGGACGTTCGAACCGGCAGAGGGCTCTAAGGAAGTCCTCGTAGACCCCAACAGCTCCAAGGGCAAAACGGTACGCATTGGTACCACGCTTTCCTCTAAATAGGAAAGCGCGCTCGTCGACTTCCTCCGCGACAACAAAGACATCTTTGTATAGAAACCCTCGGATATGCCAGGCATTCCGAGGGAGGTCGCCGAGCATACCTTGAAGGTCCACATGGGCTCCAGGTCGGTGAAGCAATGCCTACGTCGCTTCAACGAGGAGAAACGCAGGGTCATCGGTGAAGAGATAGCCAAACTTTCGGTGGCCGGATTCATCAAGGAAGTATACCACCCAGAGTGGTTAGCTAATCCCGTTCTTGTACAAAAGAAGAGTAGGAAATAGAGGATGTGTGTTGACTATACGGGTCTCAACAAGGCGTGCCCATAGGATCCGTTTCCTTTGCCATGCATAGACCAAATAGTTGACTCTACCTCGGGGTGCGAAAGCCTCTTCTTCCTTGATGCGTACTCCGGCTACCATGAAATCACGATGAAAGAGTCCGACCAGCTCGTGACGTCTTTCATCACCCCCTTTGGATCGTTCTGCTATGTTTTAATGCCGTTCGGACTGAAGAACACTGGGGCTACGTACCAGCGTTGTATGCTCAAATGCTTCGGGGAGTTCATCGGGCGGACCGTTGAGGCCTACGTCGATGACATCGTAGTTAAGTCCAAATTGTCTGACCACCTCGTTGCCGATATTGAGCAGACCTTTGCAAAACCCTGAGTAAATTGCATCAAACTCAATCCCGAGAAGTGTGTTTTTGGGGTCCCAAGGGGCATGCTGCTCGGCTTCATCGTCTCCAAGCGTGGCATCAAAGCCAACCCAGAGAAAATCTTAGCCATCACAAGGATGGGCCCAACTCAGAACAAAAAGGGGGTTCAGCGAATCACAGGGTGCCTCGCCGCACTTAGCCGATTTATCTCACGCCTCGAAGAAAGCCAACCGCTTAGAGTGGACATCCGAGGCCCAGGAGGCACTTGACATGGTCAAACTGCTTTTGACAAGGGCCCCGATCCTAGTTCCTCCAAGCAATGGAGAATCCCTCCTGCTATACATAGCGGCCACCACGCAAGTGGTCAGCGTCACCCTAGTAGTAGAGAGGGAGGAAGAGGGGCACGCCCTCAAGGTGCAGCACCCTGTGTACTTCATCAGCGAGGTACTATCTGACTCTAAGACCCGGTACTCCCAAATCCAGAAGCTCCTATACGCCGTCCTCATCACCAAGAGGAAGCTACGCCACTACTTTGAGTCACACCCCGTAATGGTCATGATGTCATTCCCCCTTGACGAGGTTGTCTAGAGCCAGGACGCCAAGGGAAGAACCGCAAAGTGGGCGCTTGAGTTGATGTATCAAGGCATCACGTATGCCTCCCGAACGGCAATCAAGTCCCAGGTGTTGGCTGACTTCATCACGGAATGGACCGAGGTCCAAACACCACCGGCGGTCGTCAATCAAGAGTACTGGATGATGTACTTCAACGGATCGCTGATGAAGAAGGGCGCCAGCGCAGGGCTGGTCTTCGTATCGCCCCTCAGGGTTCGCATGAGGTACATGGTTCGTCTCCATTTCCCCTCATCCAATAATGTGGCCGAGTATGAAGCACTCATCAACGGCCTACGCATCGCCATCGAGTTGGGCATCCAACGCCTCGACATCCGGGGCGACTCCCAGCTGGTCATCAACCAAGTCATGAAGGAGTCAAGCTGTCACGACGCCAAGATGGCTGCGTACTGCCAAGAAGTCTGACAGGTGGAGGGCAAATTCGACGACCTCAAACTCAATTACATCCCAAGGTGCCTCAATGAGGTGGCTGACGCGCTTGCAAAAGCGGCATCCGGTCGAGAGCCGATGCGAATGGGTGTCTTCGTCAACGACCAACACAAACCCTCGATGCACTACAAAGGGTCAAAACGGGTTGACGATGGCCTGTCCGATCCAGCCTCGGGGGCTAACGAACCTGCGGCTCTGTCTGACCCTGAGGTCATGGAGCTTGAAGAGGATCCAGCGACAGAGCCTGACCCTCTGATCAACTGGAGAACGCTCTACCTCGACTACCACCTCCGTGACACGCTGCCAACGGATAGGACAGAAGCTCAACGGCTCGCACATCACACCAAGTCCTTCGTTCTTGTAGAAGGCGAACTCTACAAACGAAGCCACACTGGGATCATGTAGCTCTGTATCCCCGTCGAACAGGGGAAGCTTTTGCTGAGCAATATCCATGGTGGGGTCTGCGGTCACCATGCCATGCCTAGAACCTTGGTTGGGAATGCATTCCGACAAGGCTTCTACTGGCCCACTGCAGTAGCCGATGCCGAGCAGATCGTACGCACCTACAAAGGGTGTCAGTACTATGCTCGGCAAACTCACCTCCCAGCCCAGGCACTCCAGATGATCCCCATCACATGGCCTTTCACGGTCTGGGGGCTCGATCTGGTTGGGCCTCTCAAAAAAGCGCCAGAGGATACACCCACTTACTTGTCGCCATAGACAAGTTCACAAAATGGATTGAAGCTCGACCTATCTCCATGATCAAGTCTGAGCAAGCTATGCTGTTCTTCCTCGACATCATCCATCACTTTGGAGTACTGAACTCCATCATCACAGACAACAGCACATAGTTCACCGGCAAGAAATTCCTTCGATTCTGTGATGAACAACACATCCGAGTCGATTGGGCTGCCGTCACGCACCCCGAACGAACGGGCAGGTCGAGCGTGCAAACGGCATGCTCCTATAGGGCCTCAAGCCTAGGATCTTCAACCGGTTGAACAAGTTCGGCGCACGCTGGGTCACCGAGCTCCCTATGGTACTCTGGAGCCTAAGGACAACTCCCAGTTGAGGCACTGGCTACACGCCTTTCTTTATGGTCTACGGTTCCGAGGCTGTCCTCCCAATCGACCTCGACTATGGAGCACTAAGAATCAGAGCATACGACGAACAGGGAGCCGAGGCATCCGACGAAGATGCCATGGGCCAGCTAGACGAAGCTCGCGACATCGCCCTCCTCCATTCGGCCAAGTACTAGCAAGCGCTGCGACGGTACCACAGCCGACTGGTGCGGGACCAAACCTTCAACATCGGGGACCTGGTTCTCCGCCTCGTGCAGAGCAACAAGGACCATCACAAGCTCTCCCCGCCCTAGGAGGGGTCGTACGTCGTCACGGAAGTACTCTAGCCAGGCACCTACAAGTTGAAAACCATCGACGGCGAGGTCTTCACCAACACCTAGAACATTGAGCAGCTACATCATTTTTACCCTTAAATAAACGCATACCTTCTCTTATCAGTTTTTGTCATAAAAAATACCCGATCTTTCGTGACATCCGACCCCTGCAAAGTGCGAGGGGTCAGACCTCACTCGGGGGGCTAATATAAGTACGTTTATCTTGCAAACACTCTCTGTGTTATCTTGCAAACATTCTCTATGTTTTGCCTCTTTTCTCATGGTACGTCCTAAGGGCTAGGATTTCAAGAACAAAATCTGAGTATAACTGGTAGGACTGCAGGAAACCCACGCCCCAGCGGCTATGGCCTCCTTGCTCACCAGCATGATCAGAATTGGCTTGCCCGCACTCCGAGTTTTTTGTGACCTTAACTATGGGAAGGGTCGGAAGGCACTAAACCTCTTTTACAAAAAGAGGGAGAAGAGCTGAAAAGCTATTTGCCGTAACAAAATTTAAGAACTTGTTCATTTTTTACACAAATTCATCAAAGTGATTTCACTGCGAAAAGGGACTGATGTATTCATGAATACAAAAGACTGTTCCCACAGGGGCTCCCCCCACAACTTAAACGATTACACTCTCTGAGCAGATCTACTCTAAGTAGTACTATGGTCGACGCGCCATGCTCTCCATCGGCACAATCCTACATCTCCGCAGGATCCCTGAGGGTGCCGTCGTCTGCAACGTCGAGCACCACGTCGGCAACCATGGCACCTTCACCAGGGCGTCCAGGGACTACGTCATCGTGATCAGCCACAACCCTAACAACGACACCTGGACGGGGGGTGCTCCCCGCCAAAGAAAGGCCGCCATGGCTGATGGATGTCTCTGACATCTCATCAAACTTCATGAATTGGCCGATCTGAGCGGCTGCAAGGGCAAAACACCAATCGACGCAGTCCTGCGTGGCTTCCCCACCAACAAGGCTCGTCTAGAGAAGATTCGTCAGAGGAGGCCCCCATACAGGTCCATCCCGGCGAAGGCCTCGCGGACGACGACAAAGCCGACGACGCTCAGCACCCTCCAGTGCGCCTCCTCCTTCGGCGAAAGGGGCCCCTTCTCGGCGAAGGCGGCCGACTCCATCTCATCTACGTTGGATGACCTCCAGCTCGACATCGCGCTCCGGATTCATGAGCGGATCTGTGAGTTTTTCTCTCCCTGGCATTACCCTCTCTCACTCAGGAACCACTGCGACGCACGAACGCATTCGGTGAAAAGGAAGGAGATGAGGTAGCAGCTCAAGAATAGGCAAGGGAATAGGGATGAGAACCCCCTCCCTCCCCCTATTTAAGGAGGAGATGCGGCAGCTAAAGAAAGGCGAAAGGTTGGGACAAAAAACCCTCTCCCTTCCCCTATTCAATGCAGATGGGAAATCGATGCCGACGGGAATTCGAGCGGACACGCCTTGACCGATAGGACGCGCCTTGCTCGATGAGATGGCGCCTGGTCGAACAGGACGTGGCCCGAGCATGGCCCGCCACTACCGTGCGCCAGGCGCGATAAACAAGGCGCACCCGCATGCAGACGACTCTCCTCTTCCCCAGGTAGGACCTGGAAGGACCCGACGACGAAACCCCCATCAAGGGGAGCCCAATGGGCCTCCTAGGTTGATTGGACGGCCCAGGTAAAATGCCGAACGAACGGCCGCCGAAAGATAAGCACATTTGTTTACTTACTTTGCGTGTTAATTTCACTACCGAGCCTTCGACCCCAACAATGGCATGGGCACGAACATCACTCGGGGGCTACCGAGAGTGTCTACTAGTTTAGACACCCTCTTCGCCCGACCCCTACTTACGTTTAAAACCGGAGGCACGGTGTGCAGGTGTAAAACTTTGAGTAAAACTAGACGAACCGCTACACCCAACGCAACGGCGACTATGGTGTTTTTGTTCACCAGAATAATTGAATTCACGGTTCCCCGCACCCCAAGATTTAGCATCCGCCTTCTAGAGAAGGGTTCAGAGGGGTCCGCCTACAGAATCTCCTTCAAGGAGAAGCTATCAGGTCACCTAAGTCAATCGAACGGCTCGGATCACCGCCGAGAGACAAATGAAAAATTGCGATGCTCGTGCAGGTCACGCCGGCCCCGTCGCAAACGTCGGACCCGAACCCCGCACTAACATGTCCGATAAGAGCTTCTCGTCACTCATACCACCAAGGTAACAACACTGACCCTTGCTTTCATTTCAATTAAATCGTACATTAAACCCATACATCCAAACATTGCATATGCAATCGCTGCATCTCAACGCTTCGTGTTGCGTCACGAAGCGGCAGTCGCTTCATTCGATATGAGCGGCAACTGACCGAGGTTCGAAGGCCGGCCCACAAAGGGCTCGAGGCTGCCTCGCGTCAAACAGAGCCAGGGGAGAAAAACCGAGATGAGCCCCAGGGGCCTTGCCCGACCCCGCTCAGAAGTGGACACGGACATCTCGACCTTTCTCGTTTGATTCTAACCTCGAGCCAAACCCATAGAATCTCCGTCGAGGAGAGGCCAATGGGCCACCTAAGCCTATCGAACAGTTCGGGCATCTGCCGGGAGGCGGGTTAAGAAGTAGTGGAATGCCACATGAGGGCTCTGCCGACCCCGTCAGCGAATGACGGACCTGGATTCCACACGAACATGCCCGTTAGCGAGCTCATTGAGCACGACACTCGAGTCGTCGAGGCAAGTATCGTCAGCTCAGCCCCTCCAGTTGTGGAAACCGAGGACGAGGTGACACGTAAAACACAGCTGACCCCTATCAGACACAAGGGGCTCAGGGGCTTGAGCCGCCCGATCCTAGATCGTGAGACCGAGGTTCAAGGGCTAGCCCACGAAGGGCTCGAGGCTGCCTTGCGTAGAACAAGAGCCAAGGGAGAAAATGCAGAAGAGCCTCAGCGGCCTTTGCCCAACCCGCATAGAGGCGGATAGGGTTATCTCAACCTTCTAGTTCAATCCAGTCTCTAGCCGAGCCCATAGAATCCCCATTGAGGGGGAATTTATTGGAAGGCGGGTTACGAAACAACGGAATGCCACCCGAGGGCTTTGCCAACCCTGTCACGAGCGACAGGACCAGATTTCGTTCGAACATCCCTGTTAGCAAGCTCATCAAGCGCGTCCCTCGAGCCATTGAGGCAGGCAACGTCGTCTCAACCCCTCCAGTTGTAAAAACCACGAACGGAGCGACAATCACTAAACAAGCCGACCCTTGACCAAATCCCCGCCACGCGCGGGGGCTCGGGGAAGGCCGGGCCAGCAATGAGACCAAACGCACGGTCACAGAACGATCGTTAAAATCCTATGTAAGGGGTACATACGAATACAAGAGTAAGTTCACTACCCTCGCTTCGGTCTCTAGTAACATCCGGCCCTAGCGACCGCAAGGGGTCGGATCTCACTCGGGGGCTAATAAAGGTATAAATACCTCCTTTTTTTGAAACTATCGTTGCATCAGAGCACTTCCTTGCGTTAAGTTTAGCGGCAAGGTTTGTGGGAACAGATAAACGAGCATGCCTGGTAAGACTGCAAAAAACCCATGCCCCGACGGCTATGGTAACTTTGCTCACCAGCATAATCAAAATTTCCCCCTTATACACCTCAGGCCCTATGGTCTTAACGAACAGAAGGGTCAGATCACATAAACCTTTTTTCTCGAATGCAAAAGGGAAGAAAACAAGTTTAGACAAATGAAACAAAATTACAAAACGAAATTACGAATCTGTTTTTGAACACAAAAGTGCCGACACTTGTCCATAGATTACAGATAAATGTTTATCAGACTCATTCGACTTACTACCTCCTCGGGGGGAGAACTATGTCTTTCATCCTGTCCGCCAGGTTCCGCGCAATAGGAGTCACCGCCTTCTCAATCTCATCTAGCTCGAAGGCTTCGTAGCCAGGCGCGAAGCTGAGGCTCATTATCTCCAAGTTAATTTCCTGATCATAATGAGAGCGGGCAACAACAAAGGCTTGGGTGATCCCGGCGTGAAAGGCGTTCTCCTCAAGCTGGCGCACCCACGCCGTAATATCTACGGTACGGGCCGCAACTGAGCCGGTTTCCTCTGACCACGCCACCAACAGGTCATCGAAACCACCCCGATGGCAGCGCGCAGGAGATCGTGCTCATAACTCTTGGCCTGAAGAATCCCCCGCACCTTGGCAAGCTCCGTGCCTAGCCCTGCAGAGATGCACTTGGCCTCCAGCCTTTGGGCCACCGCGGCTCCAAGATTCGCCCGGAGGGAGCTGACTCCCTGATGCGCCTCGTCGCGCTCTCGAATGGCCGGGTCGCACTCCTCGCGGACCGTGTCGTGCTCTGAGCAGAGTCTTTCTACAATCTGGCGCAGCTCATCTCGCTCCCTGCATAGCCAGGCAACCACCTCGGCATCCAGATTCGCCTTCTGCTGTAGGGCCGCGGACCTCTCCTTGGCTCCCAGCTTGAGATCCCGCTCCCTCTCCACCTCAGCCAGGAGATTGATGACCCGCTGGCGGGCCTCAGCATTTTTCTGGAGCATCTCGTCCTGCTTCTTTTGGACCCTGGTGGCCGCCTCCTCGTCCTACCGCACCCTCGCCGATAGATCGTGGAACATCCCATGGGCCTCCTCCGCGTCCCGACGCGCCTTGGCTTCCTGCCGTTGGGTGGCGGCAAGCTGGGCGCTCATATCTCCGCGTAGCCGGGCCTCCTCAGTGAGGCGGTCCCATTCCACCTTCTGCTCATGGAGGAACCGGGATTTCTCCCGGCTACTAGCGATGAGGGACTGAAAAGAAGACCAGCGTCAAAAACACAAAAATACATGAAGAAAGAAGAAAGCGAGAGGGAAGATCAAGCGGATACCCCGCCAGTGGGAACGATGACGTCACGCAGGACGCCCCTATCCTGGTTCAGGACATCCATCATAGCCGAGATCCCCCATCGAGACTCTCCCGCTCTATGCTCTCGATAGCATCGTCGAGTGAGAAGAGAATCGACGTTGGGTCTTGAGGATCCATCCACTAGAGCAGCGACTCACCCCACGCGGTTGAGTGGCTGCCCCCCGATGTCAGGGCTAAGCTCGACCCCCCGTTGGTCCTCTCCACCACCGCCCTAATGCCCGGGGACTCTCCGGCCATGTCCCCCTCCATCCGGCCCGCCTTGGGCACCATCGCCTGGGACGCCGGTGGCACGGATCGCGCCGCTCCCCCAGACACCACCGTGGCTACATCCGGTTGTGCCTGGCTTGTCATGGTAACGGCCACCTCCGCTTGCGACGCCGGGGCCTTGGCCTGCGGCGCCACGCCTACCACAGAGGGCGCCGCAAGCGCGAGCGGCAGCTCCGTCCGCTCCGACATAGACGGCGGAATCACCTCCGCCGCCATTTGCTCGGTGACCCCCGAGGGCGCTTCTTCAGCCCCGGCGTCTGCTTGACCCGCCGAGGGCATGGGCGCCACCGCGGGCGATGCCTGACCGGCCGACGAGGCTGCAACATCGGCTCCGCTCCTGCCCAAAACAGGAGCAACATCGGGCGATGGTGCCCGTCTCGCCTGAAGAGCAACGCTATTCTTGGGCGCCAGCGCCAAAGAGCAGCCCCATCTTAAGACTTTGCAAGAGTTAAAAAGGCATAGGTCACACTAAAAAACAGAAAAAATAGAAGAATCAGTGACTTATGCTGGCGTTGTTGGGCGGTAGGGGTGTTTTGGGGACGAACCTCCAGATTCCTGCTCCAATTCGTCTGGGTGGGACCGTTTTGAGCCTGCCCCCTGCTCCTGGGCAGACGGGCTTGTCTCCCTTGCCTTTGAGGGCGTGGTGGCGAAGCCACCCCTCTCTGTCAGCACCTCGGGCGCGGCGGCAGATCCACCCACCCCTATCAGCTCATGGGGCGCGGCAGTGGAGCCGCCCCCCTCCACCGGCACCCCGGGCACAGCGGCAGATCCGCCCACCCCTGTTAGCTCGTGGGGCATGGTAGTGGAGCCGCCCCCCTCAACCGGCACCCCGGTCGTGGCGACGGATCCGTCCGCTCCCGCCGGTCCTGCGGACGGGCCGATGGTTTGCCCCATCTCCGCCGGGCTCACGAGCTCACTTCCTCTCGCATGAAACGGTAAGGGTCCCTGCATGGACGAGCGGGTACCTGTCAGCATATCCTCACCCTCTAGGTCATCCCACTCCACATTGGCAACTACCTCATCAACATCGTCGTCGTCGTCTTCGCTGTCTATCTCCTCTCCTCGCTCCCATGCCTGCTGTTTCTGCTGTTTCTTCTTCTACTAGAACTCCTTCGTCTTCCTCTGCCACTCAACCATGGCGCGATTGGCCACCGCCATGAACTTGTCCTTCGGCAGCGGAGCCGGGCAATCCATAAAGACAAGTTTCTTTGGCTGGTCTCGGTATCCCAATATCAGCACCAAGGGGTCAGAAGTTCAATTTAAAAGGAGGCATGGGGAAAGAGAACTTACAAAGTCAATGTACCCTGATTTCGACCACATTGGGGGATGCCCCGGGACTGGGTACACAAAATCGAGAGTAACGCCAGCACCCTCCTTCAAGGGCTCCATCGTCTCCTTGATGCGTTGTGCCACTTCAGAGGGGGGAAGCGCTCCCTAGGCAAGTGTCGTCCCTACGAGTGACACTCCAGGCGCCATCAGGTGCAGGGGAAGCGCGCGCGCCATCAGCGGCGCCACCCTGCTCATGTGGTAGGCGAGATGGTCCTGGATCTTCTTCTTGTCTTTGTCCGGGACACCCCATTTGCATGACTCCGGGACCTCTTCGATGATGCGCCCGGAGAACACTTGCAAGGGGGCGGCAACGTCGTCCTTGACGTAAAACCAATCCGAATGCCACCCCTTGTTGGAGGTCGACAGATGCATCGATGAGTATTCGTTCACCTGGTTGTTGCGGAGATGAATGCTGGCACATCCCACCGGCATGCTCAGCTCTTGCTTCCCGACCCGCTTCTTCAAAAGGTTGACGACGAAGAGATACCGCCATAGGTCGAAGTGGGGACTAATCCCCAAGAATCCCTCACACCGGGCGACGAACGCCGCAATGTGCTGGACCCCATTGGGAGTAAGGTGCTGCACTCTACCTTGTAGTCATCCAGCAGCCCCTAAAGGAACTTGTGGGCGGGGGTGGCGAATCCCTGCTCATGAAAGCGAGCAAAGGACACAACATAACCTTTAGGTGGCAATGGCACATCTTCATCACCGGGCAGCTACCACTCCTCGACGGCAGTCCGTGGGCAAAGGAGGCCACGGTGAACGAGGCCCTCCAGGCGCTAAAGGGTGATATCAGATCTGCACCATGGCTCCATTGGTAGATTAGGAGGGGGGTGGATGCGAGCTTGACGGCGGCTGCGATGCGGGTGTGGGAGGCTCAGGCGATTGGTGGTGGAAGTTGTAGATGCAAAGGCGAGAAAGCAAAGTACGGAACCCTAGGGGCGAACCCCTTGGTTTTATAGGGGCAACGGATGTGAGAAGGGAAACCGTCCTACTAGATCTCTGTGCCTACCATGATACTCCACCATGTCACATCACAGGATATGCGCTCGCAATCCCTATCCTTTTCCACCAAAGTCGGTCCGGACGTTTCGCCTTCCCGGGCAGACTGGACTCTTTTCCCGCAGAGGGGATACGGGTCACGAACCATTTCTTTGGCCCGCCCAGGCCCAGGAGTTTGAGGGCTAGCCAAATAGTTTCGACGGCCGTCCCAACGAGGGATGGGCCTACAAGCGGCCAGAACTCAGGCACACGAACCTCAAGAGAGTCTCGATCCGCGATTGAGTCTCAACCGGGCTGACCCTGGACGAATCCCCGTGAATGCGATACCAGGGTTCCCTTTAAGCTATCCAGTTGTCAAAACAGCAAATCTCACAGCCATACCCGTGAAGGGTCCGAAATACCCCCCGAGCGATTCTATCCGAATCACACGGGGCTTGGGGGCTACACCCGACGGGTGCGCTCGCGCGCACCCTCTGGCGAGTCAAAAAAAACCCTAGGTGATTCTATCCGAATCACCTAGGGGCTCGGGGGCTACTGTCGGGGACCTAATACTAGGGTACCCAATGAGGTGAAGCTAAAAAACCACCAAACGTTGATGCTTTCAAGCAGACAAGAACGCAACTACACTTCTTGTCCATACGACTAGAGGTTTGCCGCGCCTCGCCTGGCCCCTAAGGGCTAGCTCTATCTCACCCGACCCCCAAGGGCTAAACTCCGCCTCACCCGACGACTGAGGGCTGGCTCCGCCTCGCCCAACGTCGAAGGGCTGGCTCCGCCTCGCCCGATGACCGGGGACGGGCCTCGCCTCGCCTGACCCCCGAGGGCTGGCTCCACCTCGCCCGATAGCTAAGGGCTAGCTCTGCCTCGCCCAAGGACCAGGGATGGGCCTCGCCTCGCCCGACTCCCAAGGGCTGGCTCTGCCTCTCCCGACGACCGGGGATGGGCCTCGCCTTGCCCGACCCCCGAGGGCTGGCTCCGCCTCGCTCGATGATTAAGGGCTGGCTCCATCCCGTCCGACGGCTGAGGGCTGGCTCTGCCCTGCCCGATGTCCCGGGACAGGTTCCGTCTCGCCCGATGTCCCGAGGCTAGCTCCACCTCGCCCGACGACTGCATCCTGCTCCTTCATAAGGATGGGCACAGGGTAAGATAGGACATTCGAGTCAACAGCGGTACCGAGGGCCATGCCCTGCACGCCTGCAGGAAAGTACCATCAGGATACGATGGGACGGGCGCTTTAAGCCCTTCCAGGCATGACAGAGCCCGAACAGTGTTGTAGGCGCCGACTTTTGTCTTACAGTGTTGTGGGCGCCGCCATCAGCCCTTGGACGCGGATCCTAACATAGCATACAACAACCACTACAATCCAAGAGACAACTCGCATTATCTACAGTTATGGACATATAGTCACTTCCCCGTCTGCTCTCCGTAGGATCACGGCTCGGCACCCCGGCATGCCGCACCGTCCGCCGGAGTGAGATGGGACGTAACCACTTGCTGAAACAAAGCCAAAACACGGCCATGTCAGGATCAGCGAACATGCTATCCCTGGCATGGTCTGCCATGTCAGCAGGACAGGCTCAAGGGAAAAGGAAGACCCAACGCCTTCGAAGGACGGTCTCTACCTTGGGTTTTTTCCTCTTTCTCCCATCTGTAACCCCTGCTCCCCCTTGGTCTATAAAAGGGAGGGTAGGACACCCCACTAAAGGGATGGGTCGATTTCATACATAACACATCACACAACACACAGCCAAGCAGCAACCGAGCTCTTGGCATCGTTTCAACCCTTCCATCAAAGACTTGGGACCTGTCCCTCTCTCGATCGTTTGTATCCCCTACTACGAACCTTTTTTCGGTGCTAATAACACGAGCAGCAGCAGACTGGATGTAGGGACATTCTGTCCGAACCCATATAAATCTTGTGTCCTTTAGCACACCATCCGGGCCTAACACGCAACAAATATAAATATACTAGTTGGTGTTTATTCGAAACACCGACAATAACCAACCAAGCCTGCAAGTTTCGGACGACAATATTCGTTCGACCTAACAAACTAAGACCTAGGAGTGTAAGGATCACTCGGACGCCTCTATCTCTTTGGATTTGTTGGCAACACATTGGGAGTATAGCCAACGTCAGTGGGTCACATTGCCGGTGCGTACGGCTTGTACCCTGCAAGTATATGATATGCACGATTACTTATAATCTTTATGATCATTAGTTCATGGAGCCTACGTATTTAAAGAAACTACCTTTGTTACTACCTGTGAGGCTCCTTGGGTACCAAGCGGGCCACCACCTAGCTGGGACATGATGATCTCGTCCTGCAGCCAATCGTTCTACTGGTGGTGCTGTCTGCGGAAGCCCGGGGGTCATCGTCATCGTCGTCAATGTCGTCCTCGTTTGCAGGGTCCTTCCCAATGCTATGATGTGGTGGTGTACGCACTATGGAAGTGGCACCTGTCACTGGCTGAGAAGAGACGGTTGGTGTCCTCAAAGAGCCAGAAGACGTGCCATTCGATCGTGCCGGGACTGCCGGTTCCACCCAAGGAGTGTCCATGCAGCTCAACTTCTGAGCTAGCCTCCTGTAGCTCCGCTTCACCTTCTGCATAAATAGACGTTAAAGTTAGTGCATTTCCCAAATGCATATATGCTAAAGAAACATTTTTGGAACGGACAAGTTTATGTTTACCTCCACAAAAGCCTCGAGAACGCCTGGCCCTTGCCCTCTAGACTCGTAAAGCCGAAACGCTGCTTCGTTGGACATCCTTGACAATTGTGTCGCCTGGGTACAGAAATGCGGTTGGACAGTTTTAGTAAACATACTTAATACCAAATGGATAACAAATTGTACCATTCGAATATCTTACCACGTATCTTTGAAGCGGGGCTCTCTGTAGTTGTGTGTCGGCCCTAGTGGCAACGTCGTACACATCTTCAATCACATCTTCCTCTGAGTCATCGTCAATCGCCTCCTCAGTGTACGGGGGCTTGATATGTGTCCTCGTAGACTTGTGAAGCCACCGCATATAGTCGTCGAAGGTGTGCTGGTCGTGTGGGGGACCCGCATGGACCGGCTGCCGATCCCTGTTCTGCCACAACTGGATGTACGTGTTGTGTGTCACGCGCTAATCCTTGGTCTTGTACCTCTTCCTGCGGTTATACCTGCAACAAAATGATTGTTAGTTGTACCACACACACATATGAATTGTAGCTTTGTTGTTAATCGATAACGCACCCGTGCAATTCTTGGTTGGTGGAGTAAAGCGGTGGTGGGTAGCCTGTCATTCTTCCAAACTGCCTGCAAACCCTGATGGGCAAGTGAATCTCGACCACGTGGAAGAAAATAAGAGGGATGTTGCAGCGATACTCGTCTGACTCATCCCTAGTGACAGGACTCAGATAGTACTCGAGCTCCGGAGCATCCCAAGGACACCAATGCACCTAAACATTTCGTAATTGAGTTAGGTTGTGATATAGTCTACATCGAACAAGACACACGTATGATAGTAAAGAGAGCGTAACATGGTGCTGTGTCAGGACGTCGAGACCGTCCGTGTACTCCCTGTACTTGCGCCTCGCATTCCCTCTAACTAACTCTGCTTCCATCTAGATATATAGAGCTGTAGGGAGTGTATCCTGCCCGTTCCAATGCTGCATTGAACACGATAATGAATTAGCCATTAATAATTTAATCATATGTAACTGCCTCGAAGAATATAGTGAATCAAAGTACTTACCGGTAAACCAGTAGCAAGGGGCCTCCCGACGGGCCATCGTTCCCAACACCAAACCTGGAGTAGGTAGGAGCAACCCCCAAGGTTCGCATACCCTGAGGTGCGATGGCAGGCAACGCATAGCTGTCGATACGTCCATGTCAGGACTGCGCTGCCCCAGCTGTACGCCGCTATGTTTTCCCACTGCTGGCGTAGTATGTCAAGGAAGATCCAGCTGATGCTGTTGCCCGAGGCGTTTAGGAAGAGGAAAGCACCAAGGAAGTGTTAGAGCCACACTCTAGCGAACCTGTCGATCTGAGCCTCATCAGCATGTGGATCCAAGTAATCAAAGCGCTCTGTGATCCAGGACGACGAAACACCGGAACTTTTTCTGAAATTCACCAAAGAAAATGAGACCCAACAGCTGCAGGAAAGCAATGCAAGTATCAAATAGTCTTGAATTGCTAACTTATTTTTCTTGGAAACCTCGTCGTCCGATGGAAGAAAGCTAGTGAACTGAGCCACCAGCTCCCTCCAGTGATCGTTGTCAACTATACCTGTCACTGGAAGTCCCCCCAACCAAAGGCCAAAGATAACATTCACGTCCTGCATGGTTAAGGTCATCTCGCCGCAAGGTAGGTGGAACGTGTGGGTCTCAGGCCTCCACCTGTTATAAGAATAGAACGACTGTTAGTTGCCTCAAATTTGTTATAAGAATGTTTACGTACAAAGAAGGCACTCGTACCTGTCTACAGCTGCACTAAGTAGTGCTGGGTCAAGGGGCGAAAGACCGTAGTTGACAACACGGACAAGCTTAAGGAAGCCGGCACGCCGTATGTACGGCGTGTAACGCTCGTCCCACTAGTGCGCCATGGTGTGCGTGCGGGGCCTCAAAGGAGGCAAGGTCACCTCTGCGTCGATGTCACTCAAGATGTGTGCTTGGTGCTGGTCATCGTACTCCACCTCAAGAAGGGGATACAACGGGTGCTGCGTGGGAGGGGCCATCCTGTTACAAATTGATAGAGTATTCAAATTAACAATATTCAAATTAACATTATGTAGCATTGCAAAATTTGAACTATTTGTTATGCAATACGAACGCAATATGAAAGCACATGTATATATTCAAAGTAACATTAACAGACATATTAAACAACTTCACTAGGAAAACAAGCATTTGAGAAACTTCATCAAGTCATCCAAATGGATGTATCACGCACTACTAAGAACCGACACTTGAAAACTAGTATCTATACTGACAACCTTTACTACTATAAACTAACTAAATAATAAATACCTAATCAATCCCTAAACCCAAAATCCTAACTAACAGTAACCTAAACCCTAACTATCTAACCAAACCTTAACTATACTACAACACACAACCTAAACCTTAAAAACTACCTACCTAAATAAACAAATTCACTAACCTAACTATCCTAAATCACTAACCCTGACTAAAATAACAATCATAATAGCATGAAATCGAGAGAGGGAGCTACCTTGATATGAGCGGGCGGCCGACGGTCGTGACGCGCCGGCGTTCATGGTGCGGCCGGCGCGGGCGCTACGCGGCGGGAGTGGGCGGGCGCGGGCGGGCGGCCGTCGGGGCGCGGCGTGCGTGCGGGCAGGCGGGCGTGCGCGGCGGCGGGCAGGAAGACAGAGGGAGGGTGGCTCGTGGGCGATATTTACCTAGGCCTGCCGCGCCGTGGGCTATGGCGCGTCAGTGCCGCGCCAAGATCGGTGGCGCGGCAGACCCTGTCACGTCACCGGTCAGCAGCCCCGGTCGTCGCCACGTCATCCTCCTGCCACGCCACCATGTATGGCGCGGCACAGACGTTTCGCCACGCCATGGCAATAGGCGCGGCCAAAAGTGTTAGTTTTGGAAGAAAAAAAATAATGTTAGATTTGAAATTAGTTTAAAAAAGTGTTAAAATAAAAAAAATCTCAACCGAGAAGCCAGAAAAACTAGAAAAGTCCCTCAATAAAACCAGCCAGACATGGCCTTATAAAAAAAGTGAAGGGAAATAGAACAAGGCTGTGAGAGTCTGTGACTACAGGAGCCACTTGTGTAGTTTTTTTTTTAATTCCATATAGGAGCTGATTCTTGACGACACTGATATTGTCTTGCTTCTTCCAATGTTCCAAATGGTTTTTTCGTTATACAGCTATCAGTAAAATCGTCATACGTTGCTCACTGTTGCATAGGTGAGCGATTATTTTTATGTTTGGCAATGTTTTGTCTTTTTCTCGATCACGTAAAAGATTTACGCGTTTTTGTATTTAGAGAGAAAAGTTTGTTACATCACTCTCTTGAGGCGCTCGGGCGGAGATTTTACATCAGGGCATTGGCCCTCGACGAACAACAATGCTACCTAGGGTACTACTCGCTTCTTCCAAAGCTCGGCTTCCCACTTGATCATGGCAACCAGGTTTGGCAGTTGGGTGACTGCTCCACGAAAGCACCTTGCATTACGCTCTTTCCAAAGCTCTCAAACAACGCATGCTAAGATCGAGTCGGCAATGCTCTGCCTCAAAGTGCCTAATTTCTTAGAGCTAGGTATGTCACTCTAGAGATATGTGTGATATGTTGAGAGCATTTAATTAGATGAGTCGTTTTCCATATAGTTTAGACCAAAATTATGAATATTTGAAAGCGTCATTGCTTACTGCATCGAGCGCGTCCTTGGAGTTGAATTTCGGAGCCAGAGCTGCTCGGGTGTGCCAATCAGGCACTATGGTTCTCTAGACTAGAAAAAAAAAATCTCACCCCGGTGGCCCTGCAGAGTTTGACTGCGACATGGATGTGTGCAGCTCCAGTGTCGAACTCACGTTTGGACCAGAGCTGCTCAGGTGTGCCAATCAGGTGCTATGTATGGCTCACTAGTCACTAGAGTAGAAAAAAAATATCAGAGTTAGACTGCGACTTGGATGTGTGCAGCTCATCCTGTGGGCGGTGGCAGAGCCGTGAGGCTGAGAAGTATTCCCCATCTAGCCATCTCCCTCCCTCACATTCACTCACCAGTCACCAGCGTCCAGCGACATGGCGGAGGCCATTGCCATATCACTCTCTGGTAAACTCGCCGTGGCACTGTCGCGCAGCGCCGCCCTTGGCATCTCACGCCTCATCGGCGTCCGCTCCGACATTGCCGCTGCTAAAGGGGACCTCGACCTCCTCCGCACCTTCCTTCGTTTCGCAGACTCCCGCCGCGGCAGCACCGGCACGGAGGACGAACTCGTGGCTGAGTGGGTAAGGCAGGTCCGCGATGCCGCCTTCGAGTTAGAGGACGTGGCTGACGAGTGCTCCTTCCTCTCCGTCCACCGCCGCTTCGCCAAGGACTTGATCAACATCAAGGCCTGGCTCGCTGTGTCGAGGCGGTTGCGCAAGGCTCGGGAGAGGCTCTCCCACCTGTCGGCAATCAAGGGGCAGTACGGCATCCACCCCGCCGACGCCGTCGACCCCGCCATCGTTAGCGGGACGGCAGCGGCGTTGGCGGTGAGTGCTCACTTCTTGGAGAAAGAGGAGATAGTCGGTTTCGCTGCGCACGAGAAGCAACTCCTGGAGTGGGTGGTCGAGGACGCGGAGCCACGTCGGACGCTGGTCGCCGTCTGTGGGATGGGCGGCGTCGGCAAGACCACCCTCGTCACCCGCGTGTACAGGGAGGCGGCGGCGACGAGCCACTTCGATTGCGCCGCGTGGGTGGCCGTCTCTGGAGGCGTCACGCGGGACGACGTCCTCTGGAAGATCCTCAAAGAGCTGCACCTGCAGTGCGACCGCGATGATGATGACTACCGGTCGCTCGTGGCGGCTGTAAGGAGGCATCTTGGGAAGAGGAGGTATCTGATCGTGCTCAACGACGTCTGGGACGCGCACCTGTGGGACACGCTCCTCCGTCATGCGTTCCTCGACGACGCGACCGGTAGCCGCGTGGTCATCACCACCCGCAGCAGAGACGTGGCTATGGCCGCGGTGCCCGAGAGGATCATGACGCTGCAGCCACTGCCGTGGCACGAGGCGTGGACGCTCTTCTGCAACGTCGCCTTTAGGTCCTGGTCCAGGGAGAGGGAGGAGGCGGCGTCCGACACCGACGGCAGAAGGACGTGCCCGAGCCACCTGAAGGAGCTCGCTAGCAGCTTGCTAGATCGATGCGGTGGCTTGCCGCTGGCGATCGTGTCCATCGCCAATCTCCTCGCGCTGAAAGAGAGGACAGTGTTCGCCTGGAAGAACGTCCACGACAGCCTCGTGTGGGACAAGAGCAGCAGCGACCTTGGGATAGGGGAGGCCGCAAGCATACTTAACCTCAGCATCGATGACCTGCCGCACCACCTCAAGAGATGCTTCCTGAGCTGCAGCATATACACCGAGGACTTCTTGATCAAGAGGAAGATACTGATAAGGGACTGGGTCGCGCAGGGCTTCATCCAAGAGGAACAACATGGCTCTGCAGCCACACGTACAGTGGAGGATGTCGCAGATGATTATTTGGACCAGCTAGTACACCGCAGCCTCATCCAAGTTACTGAAACCAACGAATTTGGCCGTGCCAAACGGTGCCTTATTCACGACCTCATCAGGGATCTGATTATCCAAAGGTCAAGAGGAGAAGGCTTCTTTCAGTTTACCAAGCGCAAGATAACAATGGACTGCAGCGTCAGAATCCGTCATCTTTCAGTTGACCGATGCGAACTGGATTGCGAATCGCTTCCAAGGCAGGTGCAGGCTTCTCTTCGCTCCTTCCACGCATTTGGGTCAGAATTCGGTGCTCTGTTCCTATCCCGATTTAGGCTGATAACTGTTCTCAACCTCTGGTTCGTTGAGATGAACAAGTTGCCCAACACGGTGATGAGTCTGTAAAATCTACGGTATCTCGGTATCCGCTCGACTCTCATCCAAGAGCTACCGGAGAATCTAGGAAACTTGCAGAAGCTGCAAACATTGGACGCCAAGTTATCCATGGTGCAAAGGTTACCAGACAGCACAGCCAAACTAAAGAGCATGCGCCACCTGATACTTTTGAGGCGTCCAACTGCTGACTTATTTGGGCCCCCGTTTCCCGGCAAAGCAGTTGGAGCTCCTAAAGGGCTAGAAAACCTGACCAGCCTGCAGACACTCAAGTATGTTGTAGCTGACAAGAAGATGGTTGGTTCCTTAGCAAGACTGGAACAGATAAGGAGCCTAGAGCTATCTGGAGTAGATGCGAGCCTTACTTCTGAATTGTCATCGTCAATCTCCAGAATGAGCTGTCTTGTGCGCTTGGGTTTGGAAACCGAGCCGACAGCGACAGAAGATGCAGTACTTGACTTGGACTCAATTACTCCACCACCACTTAAGCTACAAAAACTCGCATTGACTGGCAGGTTAGCAAGAGGGAGGCTGCCATCATGGACATGCTCTTTGACTAGCCTCGTGCAACTACGGCTGTGCCGTTGCGCTATTGCGCAAGATTCATTCTTTCTCCTCGCAGCGCTTCCAGGGCTTGTAAATCTTAGCCTTATCGACACATACCATGACAAGGTCATGACCTTTGTGGGAGGTAGTTTTCCTGCACTGAAAAGACTCACCTTGCAGGACTTGGCTAACCTTAGTCGTATAGAGTTTCAGCAAGGTTGCCTACTAAAGCTACGTGACCTGGAACTTGACCACTGCACCGAGCTGACTGAGGCACCTGTAGGCATGAAGAACCTCAACCATCGTCTGAACTCGGAAGTTTTTGGCATGCCAACAGAGTTTGCAGATAAGTTGAAGGAACACAGTCATGATTCTGATATTACAAATTCAGAAGTCGATCGTCGGACACATGTGTCTTACTCTTTGAGGTACTCGAGATGGGTTGGAAGAAACAAGTGAATTTTGTTACAAGTTGTATCAGATTAAATCAATCTAGGTACGTGTATAGCTTTTAGCCGTGTATATCTGGTTAGGTTTTAATTTGTCCATGGTGTGCGAGACTCGCATGTAATTGCAGATGCACTAATCATAGTGAAGCTTCTTGCTTATCCTGGAACTCGTATATATGATATAAATGTTAATCCTAGGCATGTTTATTCATTTGATTTGACTAGCCCTTCAACTCGTGCACCTGTTACTAATTCTAAAAACATAAGGTCTATGAATTAACTAAGTTTTTATTCATGCTGTACTCCGTAGTATCTAATGGATGTTCTATTGAGTTACCTTGGCGGGACTTCCATTTTTATTGACTATATTTTGAACCCGCGCGCAGCATGTCTCACATAGCTAAGCCTGGCGACGTTGCTACGGGTTCATGGTGTGCAAACCTTATATAGCCCCGAGGTACTGTTATATATAGGCATGGGTAAAGATCCCCAAAACGGGCAATATCAGCGGCCGACGGTGCAGATCAAGTGAACAGATACAGGAGAGGGAGTAACGGTAGAGGGCATGAAACAAGATGAACTAGGTATCTGGTGATGGGCCAAAACTAGCTCGAATTTTTTTTTAACCTTTTTTCTAAAGCAAATTCCAAATCTAACAGCGTTGCTTTTTTATTTTCAAATCTAATCCGTTTGGCCACGCCTAAGACCGTGGCGCGGCCAAAACACGCTGCCGCGCCACATGCATCGGCGCGGCACGATCTGCCACGTCGGACAACGATTTTCACGTGGAAATCCTTGCCACGCTATTTCCGTTAGCGCAGCAGCACTGTAGTGCCATGCCAACCACACTGACGCGGCAAGGTGCAACATTAAAAAAATTGTATCTATTTCATACGATCTTGGATGAAGATGATTTTATATAAAATTGTAGCTCTCGATGAGATCTATAACTTTCTAGCATTGTGTTTTGTAATTTGAGGTCATTAAGATGCTCAAAAAAATAAAATAAAATTTCAGCAGTATATTAATCGTGAACAAGTGCTTGTCGCTTTGGAAAAATCGTATCTTTCTTATATGGTATCAAATGAAGATACATTATATATAAAAGTTGTAGCCTTGGACGAGATCTACAACTTTCTAGTTTTGAGTTTTTTTAATTTGAGGAAACTAAAATGATCAAAAAAATTAAACAAAATTTTATCAGTATATTAATCACGTACAAGTGCTTGTCGCCTTGGAAAAATCGTATCTCTCTTATATGGTGTCAAATAAAGATACTTTATATATGAAAGTTGTAGCACTCGATGAGATCTATAACTTTCTAGTTTTGAGTTTTTAAATTTAATGTCATTATGATGCTCAAAAAAGTTAAACAAAGTTTTAGCAGTATATTAATCGCGTACAAGTGCTTGTCACTTTGGAAAAATCGTATCTCTCTTATACGGTGTCAAATGAAGATACTTTATATATGAAAATTATAGCACTCGATGAGATTTACAACTTTTTAGGTTTGAGTTTTAAATTTAAGGTCATTAAGATGCTCAAAAAAATTAAACAATGTTTCAGCAGTATATTAATCCCATACAAGTGCTTGTCGCTTTGGAAAAATCGTATCTCTCTTATGTGGTGTCAAATGAAGATACTTTATATATGAAAGTTCTAGCACTCGACGAGATATATAACTTTCTAGTTTTGAGTTTTTTTAATTTGAGATCATTAAGATGCTCAAAAAAATTAAACAACGTTTCAACAATATATTAATCGCGTACAAGTGCTTATCGCCTTGTAAAAAATCGTATCTCTTATATATTGGGTTAAATGAGATACTATCTATATGAAAATTGTAGTCCTCGACGGGATCTTCAACTTTTTTGTTTTAAATTTTTTAATTTGAGGTCATTAAAATGCTAAAAAAATTTAACAAAAAATTCAGCAGTATATTAATCGTATACAAGTGCTTGTCACCTTAGAAAAATTATATTTTTCTTATATGGTGTCAAATAGAAATACTTTTTATATGAAAGTTGTAACTCTTGATGGGATCTACAACTTTATACTAGGGATGGAGATGTGGCGTTTCGTGCGTATGCTCGGACACACGTGAAACGAGGATGGCGGTCATGCATGGACGTGCGTCCATATGTCCGGATTCTAGTATCTCAAAAAATAAAATTCTAAGCTGGCCACTTCCATAGAAGAAGCCAGCAGCAGATGGAAGTAGCATCAGATATCAATGAAACCTTTTATAAATTCGATTAACTACGTGGCGATAACCACCAAGAGTAACAAGCGAATCTCGCAGTCTAACACGAACACCAAGTACCTCTGGATGCAAACACTCAAGCAATGCACTTGGATTCACTCCTAATCTCATAAAAATGATGAATCAATGATGGAGATAAGTGAGAGGGCTTTGGCAAAGCTCACAAGGTTGCTATGTCAATGCAAAAGGCCAAGAGAGTGAGCTTGAGCCGGCCATGGGGTTTAAATACAGAGTCCCCATGAATAGAGCCATTGGTTCTCTGTTCACTAAAAAATCAGGGCGACCGAACGCGTCGGTCAGATCGATCGGACGTAGGACCCCAGCATTCGGTCACGTGATGCACGCCACGTGGCCCCTACTTCAAATGCTGATCGTCCGATCTCAACGGTCATCAGTGCACTTGTCTGTGCGAAAAGTGATCAACTAGTAAATATTTATCGTTTTGCCGTACGTTTTGATCGGATGTGGCCTAGCACTCAATGACATAGGATTTATACTGGTTCAAGCAACGTGCCCTATGTCCAGTTTGAGTCGGACGGTGATTATATTCCTGAGCCCAGGTGCTCGAAGTTTGCTGTGGGGTTACAAATAGGCGAGAGAGGGACAGGTCCCAAGTCTCTGATAGAAAGGTCGAAAGGACGCTGAGAGCTTGGTTGCTACTCAACTTGTGTGCTCAAAGTGTGAGCCTGGTGGTTCTGTCGTCGTGTGTTGAATCATCGCCCCTTGTTGGGAGAGTGTGCATCCCCTTTTATAGATGAAGGGAACGGTCTTACAAGTGAGAGAGACAGTGTGTACGTATGCTACTAAGTCTTGTTGCCCACACCGTCGGGTACAAGATGATTGTAGACGCCCATAATACTGTTTATGTCAGACACATGTGAGAGGTTTTACCATGTTCACCAGGTATGTCAAATGACGGTGCCCACAACACTGTAGGGGAAACGTCGGCGCCCACAATACTGCTTGGGACCTGACATGCCTGGAAGGTTGTAGAGCACCCTTCTAACATATTCTGACAGTACTGTCCTACAGGTGTGCAGGGTACGGTCCCTAGTATTCAGGTTTGACTTGAGCATCATGCTTTATCAGCTCCGCCTGACTTCTTGGGTCCTCACCGAGCGGGCGTCCCTGGTCGGTTTGTTCCCAGTTGGCTCCGACTGCGGCGGGACGGAGTCATAAGCCATAAGCAGAGGTTCGTCGTCTCTTCGGTCGGAGAGGTGGGTCGGAGCCAGAGAGGCGGGTTAGAGTCAGAGAGGCGGGTCGGAGTCAGAAACGAGTGTCGTCTCTTCCTCGGCCAGGCCTTTCGGTCGGAGACTAGGTTGCTTCTTTCGGCCTGTCGGAGGATTCTAGGCCGGCCCAGGAGTTGCGCGTCGTGCGCAACGTCGTCTGCTGGGCCAAGCTTTTGCTGGGAAGTAGGCCCATCAGGGACGCTAGGTTTATGAACCCGACAGGAGGCCCCGAGCCCCCGGGCGATTCGGGTAGAATCGTCTGGGAGATTTTTTGTCTTGATGGCGGGTGCGCGCGAGCGCACCCTCGGGTGTAGCCCCCGAGCCCCCAGGTGATTCGGGTAGAACCGTCTAGGGGGGTTTCGTTTTGTTGGTAGGGGAATTTTTTGTTTTGACAGTGGGTGCGCGAGCACACCTGGTGGGTGTAGCCCCCGAGCCCCTGGGCGATTTAGGTAGAATCGCCTGGCGGGTTTTGTCAGCTGGCGTGTGCGAGTGCACCTTGGTGGGCGTAGCCTCCTTGGAGTCGTTAACCAAAGCGGACAGGCGTCGGGCGCAGCCGTCGGATGCGAGCCGAGGGGCACGCCGAGGGATTGGGCGAGTCAGAGTCATGGTCCCATGTGTCCGGCGTGCCGAGCCGAGGGAACGGGCGAGTCAGAGTCACGGTCCCATGCGTTGAGCGTCGGGCGTCGGGCGGGCGAGTCAGAGTTGTGGTCCCGGGCATCGGGCGCCGCCGAGGGAGCGGGCGAGTCAGAGTTGTAGTCCCATGCATCGGGGCACCGGGCATTGGGCGCAGCCACCGAGGGAGTGGGTGAGTCAGAGTCACGGTCCCAGGCGTCGGGTGCGCCAAGCCAAGGGAGCAAGTGAGTCGGAGTCACAGTCCCGGGCGTCGCCGAGGGAGCGGTCCAGTCGGAGTCATGGTCCCACGCGTTGGGGCGACGGGCATCGAGCGCCGCCAAGGGTGAGGGGGAGTCAGAGTCACGGTCCCATGCGGGCAAGTCGGAGTCGCGGTCCCATGCGTTAGGCGCTGCCGAGGGAGCGGGCGAGTCGGAGTCGGGGTCCCATGCGTCGGGGCACCGAGCGTCGGGCGCTGCCAAGGCGATGGACGAAGTCGAGTCACGGTCAATGCGCCGGCACCGCCGAGGAGCGAAGCGAAGTCGAGTCGCAGATCCCTGCACATCGGGCGCTGGGCATCGGGCGTAGCCGCTGAGGGAGCGGGTGAGTTGGAGTCGCGGTCCCAGGCGCCGGGCGCACCGAGCCGAGGGAGCGGGCGAGTCGCAGTCGCGGTCCCATGCGTCGGGCGGGCGAGTCAGAGTCGTGGTCCCCGGCATCGGGCATCGCCAAGGGAGCGGGTGAGTTAGAGTCACGGTCCCATACATTGGGTGCCGGGCGTCCGGCGCAGCCGCCGAGGGATCGGGTGAGTCAGAGTCGCGGTCCCAGGCATCGAGCGCACCGAGCCGAGGGAGCGGGCGAGTTGGAGTCGCGGTCCCATGCGTCGGGGCATCGGGCGTCGGGCGCCATCGAGGGAGCGGGTCAGAGTCGTGGTCCCATGCGTCCGAGTCGGAGTCGTGGTCCCATGCGTCGGGCATCATCGAGGGAGCGGGCGAGTCAGAGTCGTGGTGCCATGCGTCGGGCGCCGCTGAGGGAGTGGGCGAGTCGGAGTCGCGGTCCCATGCATCACGTGCCGGGCGTCGGGCGCAGCCACCAAGGGATCGGGCGAGTCGGAGTCGCAGCCCTAGGCATCGGGCACGCCGAACCGAGGGAGCGAGTGAGTCAGAGTCGCGGTCCCATGCGTCGAGCGCCACCGAGGGAGCGGGCGAGTTGGAGTTGCGGTCCCATGCATTGGGCGCCAGGCGTCGGGCGTAGCCGCCGAGGGAACGGGTGAGTCGGTGTCATGGTCCTAGGCGTTGGGCACGCCGAGCTGAGGGAGCGGGCGAGTCGAAGTCACGGTCCCGGGCGTCGGGCACCGCTGAAGGAGCTGGCGAGTCGGAGTCGCAGTCCCATGCGTCGGGCGCCGCCGAGGGAGCGGGCGAGTTGGAGTCACGGTCCCATGCGTCGGGCGCTGAGCGTCGGGCGTAGCCACCGAGGGTGGGCGTCCCGAGCTCCTGAGCCCCGTTGGGCTCAGTGCGGGTCGGTTGAGTTTCGGGCGTTACCCCGTCCGTGGTTTCTACAACCAGAGGGGCTGAGATAACATCGCTTGCCTCGATGTCTAGAGTGATGCGCTTGGTGAGCTCGCTAACGGGTATGTTTGAGTGGAATCCGGGTCCATCGTTCATGACAGGGTCGGCATAGCCCTCATGTGGCATTCCACTGCTCCTTAACCCACGTCCCGACAGATGCCCGGGTCATTCTAGAGACCGACCCAGGTGGCCCGCTGGCCTCCCCTCGATGGAGATTCTATGAGCATGGCTCAAAGTTAGGATCAAACGAGAAGGTTGAGATGACCCTGTCTGCTTCTGAGCATATCAGGCGAGGGCCGCTGGGGCTCATCTACATTTTCTCCCCTAGCTCTGTTTGACGCGAGGCGGCCTCGAGCCCTTTGCAGGCCGACCTTCGAACCCCGGTCAGTTGTTGCTCATGTTGAATGAGTCAACTACCGCTTCGTGATGCAACACGAAGCGTTGTGATGCATCAACTGCATATGCGATGCTTTGGATGCATGCATGGATGAATGCATGAATGCGTGTATGAGAAATGATTAATGAATGCATGCATGGATGAATGCGTGAATGCGTGTATGAGAAATGATGAATGAATGCATGCATGGATGAATGTGTGAATGCGTGTATGAGAAATGATGAATGAATGATCATGCAAATAAATGAAATAAAAGGTTTTGGTAAAGTCACCTTGATGACTCGAGTGACGGGTTTGAGGAGCTCTTGTCGGATGTGTTCGATTGGGATCCGTGTCCATTGTTTGTGACAGAGATGGCCTAGCCTGCATGGGGCATCCCTCTGCTCCTTACCTGTCTCTTGGCTTTTGCCTGAGCCATCCGATCGACTCAGGAAGTCCGTTGGTCTCTCTTGGGCGGAGATCCTGTTGTTGGGCCCTTCTTGTTCCTTTTGCCCCTCTACGTGGAGGGGCCCTCATCTTGGTCCTCGCGCTTGGCCTTGCTCTTGTCCCGGCCACTACTAAAGACCGCTCCGACCGCCTCCTCGCCGGATGCATGGTCCGTGGCGACATCGAGCAGGTCGCGGGTGGTTTGTGGCTTCAAACAGCCAAGCTTATGGATCAGGGACTCGTAGGTGGTCCCGGAGAGAAACGCACTGATGACATCCGCATCGATGACATTGAAAGCATCTAGGCCCCTAGTTGGGTTTCGGTGATTAATGACAATACGTGATTACTGTGACTAACGTGTGTTTTGCAGAGGCAAATTAAGTTAGGTCACGGTAATGGAGATCGATTGGGCAATCAAGGTGGTCATACCCCTACGATGGAAATTGTTTTGGTTTTCAAAGGGCGGACGACAAGGTTAAGGATGGACTAGTTCTAAGTGTCATTTGGAGTTGGAGAGACACTTAGAGTAGTTTAGGACTTTGTTTTTCCTTTGGCCATACTATTAAGGGAGGTATGGACGGGTAGCTTGACCTAGGTTACTCTAGTGAGTTAGGTGTGGTGCACACTTGTTAAAACTAGCATTAGGAAGCTCCAAAACAGCCCTTAGATCTAATGGAGCAAACTTCATTCACGTATGATCGAGAGTTGGAAGTAAATGGAGGGTCAAATACTGACCGAACGCTGGTTCCGGGTTGATCGGACGCTGGCACAGAGTCCGGTTAGTTCATTTGACCAAGGTGAAATCATCTGGTGCGACCGAACGCTGAGAGGTGAAGTGACCGAACGCTGAGAGCCTGCGTCCGGTCGACTCCAGTATGGTTCCAGAGAGGGAAAATCATGACCGGATGCGTCCAGTCACACTGTAAACACTGAAGTTCGAGGTGTACTGACCAGAGCGTCCGGTCACCCTGTAGAGGCACATAACGGTTCATTTTTTAGCCCATGTTATAAATAGAACCTCCACTCATGTATGGGGGTACTTTTGCTCATTCCAACAGCTGAGAAACACCTTAGAGAGCACCAAGAAGAGTAAGGTCCTAGTGGGGTGATTAAGATTTGAGAATCCCAAAGAGAGCCCTCA
This sequence comes from Miscanthus lutarioriparius, assembly GCA_904845875.1. Lineage (NCBI taxonomy): Eukaryota > Viridiplantae > Streptophyta > Magnoliopsida > Poales > Poaceae > Miscanthus > Miscanthus lutarioriparius. The sequence continues at coordinate 27,107,821 of CAJGYO010000010.1, forward strand.
TTAGTGAGATCAAGAGTAGCAAAGTGTGCATCCACCCTTCTCATTAGGCTTGTCGTGGTCAAGTGAGAGTTCGTGCTTGTTACTCTTGGTGATCGCCATCACCTAGATGGCTTGGTGGTGATTGAGAGCTTGGTGATCATCCGGAGAGCTTGTGGATGATCCAACTCAAGTTGTGAGCGGTTGTGGGTGATTCACCGCGACGGAGTGTCGAAGAATCAACCCGTAGAGAGCACTTGATCCTGAGCTGTACCCTTGCGTGGGTGCTCCAACGAGGACTAGTGGGGAGTGGCGACTCTCCGATACCTCGACAAAACATCGCCGCGTTCTTCCTCCTCTCTTTACTTTGAGCATTTACTTTGAGCAATTCAATTCTTGTCATTTATATTCTTAGAATTGCCATGCTAGAGTAGGATTAGAACATAGGTTATAAGTGTTTTGTGCGGTAGGACAATTAGAAACACTTTTTAGGCACAAGGGGTTAATTAGGCTAACCGTAGGATTTAATTATTGCAAAGAAATTTAGAATTAGCCCAATTCACCCCCCCTCTTGGGCATCTTGATCCTTTCAATTGGTATCAGAGCCTCGTGCTCACATATTTAGGCTTAACCGCCTAGTGAAAGATGGCTCATGGGGATTGACCTCCTCCTATCTTTGAGGGGGGTGATTTTCCTTATTGTAAAATTCGTATGCAGGCGTATCTAGAAGCTCTAGATGTTGGAATACTTAGAGCCGCCTCACAAGGTTTCCCAAAACCTCGGGATGCCACACACCCACAAGGCGATGAGTTGAACTACGAAAAATGGAATGCAAAGGCAAGAAACACCATATTTAGAGGCCTTTGTAAAGATGTGTTCAACCGGGTGAGGAACCACAAAGACGCCCATGCACTATGGTCGGGCGTTTGTGCGCTCCATGAGGGAACAAAGAGTGAGCATGAGGAACACTATCATCTTGTCATGAAAAAGCTCAACTCTTTTGAAATGCTTCCTAAAGAATGTGCTAATGAAATGTATTCACGTTTGAATGTTCTTGTAGAGGAAGTCAATGGGTTTAGACTCACTCAAATGCAACCATCCGATGTTGTAAGAAAAATATTGAGTGTCCTCCCCATTAACAAATATGGGCTTATTGTGACCTGCTACACCAAGGTGATCTTTCCACCGCTACACCAACACAAATCTTGGGAAAGATCAATGCTCATGAGATATACATGCACATCAGACATCAAGATGGCTCATCCTCTACAAAGAAGAAAGAAAAATATTTAGCATTCAAAGCTAGTCAAGAGAAGGGCAAAGCAAGGCTTGAGTATGAGAACTCAAGTGATGATGAAGATGATGATGCAAGCCTTGCTCTCATGGTGAAAAGAACCACCAAGATGCTAAAGAAGCTCAACAAGAGTGGCATCAAGTTTGATGGCAAGAAGAAGAAGTTCTTCACAAGCTCTAGAAGGAAGCCAATCTCCGAGATGGATTGCTACAATTGTGGAGAACTTGGTCATCTAGCCCACCAATGCACAAAGCCCAAGAAAGACAAGTTCAAGAACAAGAACAAGGGCAAGAAAGATGACTCTAGTGATGAAGATGAGAAGAAGAAAGAAAAGCCATACAAGAAGAAAGATGGCAAGAAGAGAGATTTCCACAAGAAGAAGAAAAGTGGGAAGGCATACATCGTCGGTGATTGGCTCATGGACATTGATTCATCTAGTGGCTCATCCGATGATGATAGTGACAATGAGAAGGTGGCTGCCATTGTTATTGACTCTTCATCATCTTCGCCGCCACCACCGCCATCATCCTCTACACACCTATGCCTTATGGCCAAAGGTGAACGAAAGGTATCACATGATGATGATAGTAGTGGTGATGATCATGCTCATAATGATGATAGTGATAGTGATAGCGATGATGATGAATATGAATTACCTTCTTATGATGATCTTGCTAAATTGCTAAAGAAGTACACGAAGATCATTATAAAGACTAGAGCTAAAAATGAAAAGCTTGAGATTAAGAATGATTCTCTCTTAGCTAAATGTGACATAGCCGAAAAGTCTAGTGCTGAGCTTAGAAAAGCAAATGAAGTTATGTCATCCAAACTCAAGGAGCTCAAATCTTCTAAGAAAGAGCTTAAAGATAAACATGATAAACTTGAGTGGGTGCACAAAGAGCTCATCACTAGCCACAACAAGCTAAAAAAAGAATATACTACTCTTAGGATCAATCATGATAGCCTTGTCATTGCTCAAGAATTTTTACCCAATGAGCCATATGATGCTACTAACCATGTTGTTAAGATTGATATAGCTACATCATGTGATGATTTAATTGATGAGAGCATTAAGCAAGGATCTAGTGGCAAAGGCAAGCAAGTGGTTGAGTGCAATAATTATGATGAGTATGTCAAGCTCAAGCAAGATAATGAAAAGCTTAAGAAAGAGTTTCAAGTGTTCAAAACCCACAACACCATTGTGCTAGAAACACTTGATCATGATGGTGATTTGGTCCTTGAGAATGAAAAGCTAAAAGAAGAAAACAAGAGACTCAAGGAACAAAAAAATGATGATGCACTCAAGGAAGAAAACAAGAAGCTCAAGTTGGAAAAAGAGCATCTTAAGATTGGATTGAGCATGTTCACAAGAGGCAAGCATCTTCAAAGTAAGCTCCTAATGAACATCGTCATGAAGATGGATAGAAGTGGCATTGGGTACATGGCAAATCAAGAGAAGAAGAAGGCTCAAGCTTAACAACAACAATCAAAGCCAAAGCCAAAGCTAAAGCCAAAGAGATGCTTTGAGTGTGGACAACAAGGCCATTTTGCTCATGAGTGTCAAACTCCACCACCACAACCCTTGCCCAAGCATGCTAGACCATTTGCCTTTAATGCTCACTACATGCTTAGAAAGGATTCTAGTGGAAAGATGAAAGTGATATTCTTAGGACCTCCCAATAAGAATAGGCCTAAGAAAATTTAGGTTGCAAAGTCACTTGTTGAGAAGGTGAAGGGCCCTCAACAAGTTTGGGTTCCTAAAGCTTGATCTCTTGTGTGTAGGTGAACTACAAGACTGGTGGAAGTCATTGGGTTATTGATAGTGGTTGCACGCAACATATGACCGGTGATCCTCGTATGTTCACCTCACTAGATGAAGAAGTAGATAGACAAGAAAGAATTACATTTGGGGATAATGCAAAGGGCAAGGTTAAAGGATTGGGCAAAGTGGCAATATCAAATAATCATTCTATCTCAAATGTGCTATATGTTGCTTCATTGAGTTTCAACTTGCTATCCGTTGGTCAATTGTGTGATCTTAGCTTCCAATGCTTGTTTACTGAGAAGGAAGTTGTTGTATCTAAGAAGGATGATGAACAAGTGATATTCAAAGGATTTAGATATAACAACCTATATCTTGTGGACTTCACCTCCGAAGATGCAAACTTGAAGACTTGCTTATTCACCAAAACAACACTTGGGTGGCTATGGCATAGAAGACTTGCTCATGTTGGGATGAGCTCACTCAAGAAGCTAATGAAGAATGATTTGGTGAGAGGGTTGAAGGATGTGAAGTTTGAAAAGGACAAGCTTTGTAGTGCATGTCAAGCCAGCAAGCAAGTTGCAAATACTCATCCTACCAATGCTTTCATGTCAACCACAAGAGTGCTAGAACTCCTTCACATGGATTTATTTGGACCAACAACATATAAGAGTTTGGGAGGAAATCTCTATTGTCTTGTGATTGTTGATGACTATTCAAGGTATACATGGGTATTCTTCCTTCATGATAAATCTGAAGTTGCATCTTGCTTCAAGAAGTTTGCTAAGAGAGCACAAAATAAATTTGAAGTGAAGCTCAAAAAGATTAGAAGTGACAATGGGAAAGAATTTGACAACACAAACATAGAAGCCTATTGTGATGAAGTTGGAATCAAACATGAGGTCTCCGCAACATATACTCCTCAACAAAATGGTGTAGTTGAGAGAAAGAACCGGACATTGATCACTCTTGCAAGAACAATGCTTGATGAGTACAACACCCCCGAATCTCTATGGGCGGAAGCAATCAACACCGCATGCTATGCATCCAACCACCTATTCCTTCAAAAGTTCCTTGGCAAGACACCTTATGAGTTGCTCAATGGGAAGAAGCCGGACGTCTCCTTCTTTAGGGTGTTTGGTTGCAAATGGTACATCTACAAGAAGCAGTAACACCTAGGGAAGTTTCAAAGACGTTGTGATATTGGTTTTCTCATTGGTTACTCATCAAAGTCCAAAGCATATAGAGTATTTAATCATGCCACCGGCTTGGTTAAAGAAGCATATGATGTGGGATTTGATGAATCTAACGGCTCCCAAGGAGCACATTAGAATCTTGATGATGTAGGTGATGAACCATTGAGGGAGGCTATGAAGAACATTCTGGTTGGAGACATCAAGCCTAAAGATGATGAAGATAATATACAAGTGATTGATCCACCTTCTTCATCAATTGTGCCACAAGATGGTGAAAAAGATGGGAGAGTAGAAAATGAAGACACTCATATCTCCTATGAGCAAATGGTGGTACAAGCATAAGATGTTGATGCTCCACAACCTCCTCCTCAAGTGGTCGATAGAAGAAATACACCTCTACTATAAGATCATCCACAATATCTCATCATAGGGAGCCCATCAAAGGGTGTAATGACTCATTCACAAAAACTTACTTCATTTATTGCTCATCACTCTTTTGTCTCTTGCTTTGAGCCTACTAAGGTAGTAGAAGCTCTTCAAGATCCGGATTGGATAAATGCCATGCATGAAGAGTTGAACAACTTCACCCGCAATGAAGTGTGGACTCTTGAAGAACGGCCAAAAGGTGCAAGAGTAATTGGAACAAAGTGGGTGTTCCGAAACAAGCAAGATGATCAAGGTGTCGTTGTAAGGAACAAGGCAAGACTAGTAGCAAAGGGGTTCTCTCAAGTTGAAGGTTTGGATTTTAGAGAGACCTTTGCACTGGTTGCAAGACTAGAAGCCATTCGTATCCTCCTTGCATATGCATCACATCATGAAATGAAACTATATCAAATGGATGTGAAAAGTGCATTTTTAAATGGCTTTATTAATGAACTAGTCTATGTTGATCAACCTCTCGGGTTTGAAGACCCTAGATATCCTAATCATGTTTATAGGTTGTCCAAGGCATTATATGGGCTTAAGCAAGCCCCAAGAGCTTGGTATGAGCGCCTTCGGGACTTCCTCATTGTGAAGGGCTTCACCATTGGGATGGTCGACACCACACTATTCACCAAGAAGCTTGATGGGCATATATTCATTTGTCAAGTGTATGTTGATGATATCATCTTTGGATCATCAAATGAAGATTCTTGCAAAGAGTTTGGTGAATTGATGTCGAAGGAGTTCGAGATGTCAATGATTGGAGAGCTTACATTCTTTCTTGGTTTTCAAGTCAAGCAAATGAGAGAAGGGATTTTCATCTCTCAAGAGAAATATAAAAATGATCTTCTCAAGAGATTCAAGATGGATGAATGTAAGCCAATCAAGACACCAATGCCAACTAATGGATATCTCGGTCTAGATGAGGGAGGTAACAAGGTTGATCAAACTCTCGACCGCTCTATGATTGGTAGCTTGTTATATTTAACCGCATCTAGGCCCAACATCATGTTTAGTGTGTGTATGTGTGCTAGATTTCAAGCTAATCCTAAGGAAACTCATTTAATTACCATAAAAAGAATCCTTAGGTACCTTAAGCACACACAAGCATTGGCCTTTGGTATCCCAAAGGAGCTAGATTTGAATTAATTGGTTATTCCGATTCGGATTATGCCGGGTGCAAAGTTGATAGAAAAAGCACATCCGGAGAGTGCCATTTTCTTGGTAGATCACTTGTGTCTTGGTCCACCAAGAAACAAAATAGTGTGTCTTTGTCCACCACTGAAGCGGAATACATTGCTGCGGGTGCTTGTTGTGCACAAATACTTTATATGAAACAAACTTTGCTAGATTATGGTGTAGTTCTAGAAAAGGTACCTCTTTTGTGCGACAATGAAAGTGCGGTAAAACTTGCAAATAATCCAGTTCAACACTCCTGCACCAAGCATATAGATATCTGTCATCACTTTCTTAGAGATCATGTTGCTAAAAATGATATATCACTAGAAGGTGTAAGGACCGAGGATCAATTGATGGATATCTTTACTAAGCCGCTAGATGAGGCAACGTTTTGTCGATTGCGGAATGAGCTCAATGTTCTTGATTTTAGTAACTTCACTAAAAGATGAGCTTGTGTTGTCCCTTGCATTGCATTGTAATATACTACATGTTTACTTTGTGGCAATGCATATAGGGCTTGTCTAACATGGTTAAGATAACCGCCGAAAAGCGAGTGAAGAAGCTTAACCTTGGTTCAAACTTGACAAGCAACTAGATTTACTTTCAAGTATTGCATATGCATGAATGTTGTTTTGTCGTTTATCTTAAATCGCCCTTTATTGCCTATTTTCTTAAAAAGAACTATAGCCTAAGGCAAAATATTTTGAAAAATATGAGGGTTTGAGAGAGGTCACTCACATCAGTCCCAATTGGTGTTTATTTGGATCTTATTTGAGTTGGGACTTGATTGGGAACAGGCAGCACAAAGGACATTGAAGATTTGCTAGAAAAGGAGTGATCAGACGCTGCACCGGACTCTGATGTCCAGCGTCCGGTCAGTTCACAGGAGGTGAACTTGCTATGAAGGAGTGACCGGACACTAAAACAGTGTTCTCTCAGCGTCCGGTCAGATGGCAATCCAGCGTTCAGTCGATCGAAGATGAAGAAGACAGCTTGCACCAGACTCTGGCTACGTCCAGTCGGTGTTCACCGGACACGTCCGGTCGCGATTCTAGAGGTTTTGGACCTTACTGGAATCAACCGAACGCTGGGTGGCAGTGTCCGGTCGCTGCCACCGGAGCGTCCGGTCAATAGGAAACGTGCGCGATTCTATCTCTTTCCTGTTTCCTTTTCTGTTACGGTTGGGGGCCACCTTAAAATCCCATCTTCTGTTGACCTAAGGCCCTAATCCACCGCTGTCCTCAACCGTCATCGCCGAACAGCCACCGAGCAAGCCCACGCACCGCCGCCTCCAGTGCTCGGCGTGCCCCCACTGCCTCTCCCACACGTCTCCCTACTGCACCGCAGCCGCCGTGCCCTGCTCCATGCCGTGCCTCTCTTCCCGCGCCAGCCTCGCGCGCCACCGCACGGTCCCGTGCCCTAGCACCACCGCAAGCCCCGCGCCTGCGCCACCCAAGCCGAGCCACCGCACTCCAGCTCCGCCGCACTCCAGCGCCACCGTTCTCCCACGCCGCCGCCCCTAGCCACTGCTGGGCTCTGCAACCGCAGTAAGCACCACCCTGTGCCCTAGCGCAAGCACCGCCGTGCCTCAACTATCGGAACCCTAGCCCTTGACTCACTGCGCTTCGCCAACCCTTGTCGTCCCAGTGGTTCCCTGATCCACTCCTTTTCTTGTCGTTTCACCGGTTTGTCAGGTAGCAAGCCCATCGTTTCAATTTCGTACCTAATTGCTTGCTTTCTTAGGATTTTGTATCTCTAGATGTATAATTGAAATTATTTGTATATCCTATCTATTCCATCATGCAGCGAGTCGGTTCCGTTGAGGTCCTATTTGCAGTTGTCAGTCATCTCGGGGCCAAGCTCGCGAGTACGGATCGAGGCCAAGCCTCAAAAGTGTCAGCGGCAGTTGATCTTTGTCAGAGGCAGCAGTTCTTGTTAGATGGCTCATATCAAGAACACCGGAGGTGGTCCGGGTGATGAGGATCCAAGGCATCCGCCTCGCTTGCCTGTAGATCCAAAAGGCAAGGCGACAAAGAAGATTGCATCAAAGAAGCGCAAGTACCCAGATGCAGAGACAGCTAGAGAAGCCGCAGTTGCAGAGGCCGCAGAGCGTGCCAAGAGAGGAGGTGCTCGCAGTGGAGTCCAGATCGTAGATCAGCTTTCACCAGGAGCGAGGGCTAGACTTGAGCGTGTTGAGCGTCTTCATGATGGTCCACCTAGGACTATGATGATTGTAGGATGGTGTCTTGCTATTGATGAGGGTCAGCCTCAGGGGGAATCACAGCAGGAGCCCCAGCAGCAGCCCCAGCTAGCAGAGCCGACAGAGCAGGCTCAGGAGGGAAGCAGGTAGAGGAGATAGAGCAGGCACCTCAGCCACAGCTTCGCCGCTCTGGTCATACTCGTGCTCCAGTCACACCGAGGGCAGACACACAGTGGAGGGGTTCTCGTCCACCGCCCAGACCTCAGGGTCCGCCTCTAGTGACACATTTGGACTTGAGGGCCACCATGGCTAAGCAGGTGCAGCAGCTGAGATTTGTGGAGTTTCATGTGTGGTTTCCTCCGAGGAGAGATGAGCATGCATCTGAGGGTTTCTACACACCTCTGCAGGAAGATTTCTACAATGCCTATCTCAACAGTGGGGCAGTTTTTAGATCTTAGAGAGTTTGCAGCATTAAGTCTATAGTAGCAGCAGCCAGAGAGCACATTCGCCCCTACCTTGCATATCTACCGAGGCTGATAGATTTGATCGGACAGACCGGATTATATGTTCCATCTTGTGTTTGTCAGTTCTATGCTTCTCTCTGGATTGACCCGCAGCATAACTAAATTCACTTTGCATTCAGAGGCAGAGATTACCGGCTGACGAGCACTAGGGTTAAGGAGATACTCAGGCTTTAGGAGCAGCCTATCATATTACATGAGGTTTGCTATGGACAGATAGCGCCTCCCAGATGCCCTCATGGTGGTTTGGTGCCCCCTACAGACTTGGTTCGCCACTGCTTCACAGAGCCCTTTGGCGAGGGGTCACATAGGAACCCCAGAGATCTTACTCCTACTGCTCGCGTGCTTGAGGCTATGATGAGAAGGACATTGCTTGCAAGGATGGGGTATTGCGAGGGCTTGACTCGCATACAGTTGTGGCTTATCAACTCTCTGATGCAGTAGACATTATTTGACATCTGGGATCTCCTTCTATCAGAGATGGAGGACACTATTGCAGAGGGCTTCAGAGGTCGCAGGCATCTCCCATATGCCCACTGGATCACTTTTCTTATTCACAGGGTAGTTACTGTGAGGACACCAGAGATGCTTGCTGAGTACAGTGGTGCTACAACGGAATTCCCTACTTACAACATGACTCAAATGATCCAGCATAGTACACCGATAGCACCCAGTCAGCCGCGCCGTCGTCTAGAGGTGTCAGAGTCTGCAACCCAGTAGGATGATATTATCAGGGGCATTACAGCCATAGAGGAGGAGCAGCTTGCTCAGCAGGAGGGGATAGTCATGAGCGACCCCAGTGATAGTTCTGATGATGACTACCAGCCCATCCCTCATATGCCTCCTCAGCGACATTACCATGAGGCCGGCAGCTCTAGTTCAGCTCCACATGCACCGCAGAGAGACCCCTCTCTTCTTGCTATACTTGAGCGGGTGAGGCAGTATTAGGCTCGCCAGGCACAGGAGATAGCTGCTACATTCGCACAGTTCCAGGCTCGGCAGGATGAGTTACAGCAGCAACAGCAGGCGATCCCGCAGCAGCAGTTGGCTATTCAGCAGTAGACATAGGCTCTACAGCAGCAGCAACAGGCCATGCATCAGCAACAGATCCTCATGCAGCAGCAGCTTCTTGGATTTATGCAGCATGTTGTGACAACTATTGGGGCTCCACCGCCACAGCCTTCGCCCCAGCTTGGTTAGACTACCACCACCACAGTGACTCCAGCATTACAACCTAGTGGGCTTCAGAGTCAGGGACAGCCACCAGCACAGTTTGCTTCACCTACAGAGCAGGTGTCCCAGTGGTTTGCTATGTCAGTGCCCGCCCTATAGTTCACACCATTTCGTACGGGCTTCACACCGGCTGAGACGTCATCGCTGCTAGTGCTAGAGACTACAGTGTCCAGGAGACTTGGTGCTTCCTTCAGTGAGTTGATAGGGCAGCCTACTCCACCATATCTATATGTCCTAGGTCCTTCTATAGTTGCACCTATTTCCGGGACTACAGAGACGCTCCCTTCCTCAGTGGCAACATCAGAGCAGGCTGCTACAGTTCTACCTGCACAGTCTACAACAGCTCTAGTTGTTGATCCGACCCAGACCACTTCACCATCGCTTCTGGCATCAGAGGGTCATATAGCTCAGAGCTCAGGATCAGATGATGATGGCACACAGTTCTAGCTTGGTCCTCGTACCTCAGCGCCCGACTCGTCCGCTGCAGCCCCATCGACCGACCCTTAGGTTTTGGTGTTTGACGCCAAAGCGGGAGAGGGTTCGAGTATGCTAGTCTTAGGGGAGCGACATATTTAGGGGGAGCTTAGTTTTTATATTAGCTTATCTATTTTATTTGGATTTTTATGTGTGATACACTATTATGCATTCATCGTGTGTTTACTTTCATGCATTGAACTATATATATGTGATAGTGATATCTACGTGATCGTGATATATGACATGTGTGCTCTCTACTTTGAATTATTTATATGTCATATCACTTGTGCTATGCTCATTTGCTTTTGCTTCCGCGTTTTACTCCGATGCAATTGAGTTTTATTACTTGTACTCATGCTTATTTCATATCATCGGAGTACATTATGATGGCTTGGGTCATATAAGCTTGACTAACTCTTTTGTTCTTATTGCTAAAAGCTTATATGAACCAAGCATGTTAAAAACCTCATCTCTTTCACATACTCGAGGTGGTATTGTCATCAATCACCAAAAAGGGGGAGATTGAAAGCATCTAGGCCCCTAGTTGGGTTTCGGTGATTAATGACAATACGTGATTACTGTGACTAACTTGTGTATTGTAGAGGCAAATTAAGTTAGGTCACGATAATGGAGATCGATTGGGCAATCAAGGTAGTCATGCCCCTACGATGGAAATCATTTTGGTTTTCAAAGGATGGACGACAAGGTTAAGGATGGACTAGTTCTAAGTGTCGTTTGAAGTTGGAGAGACACTTAGAGTAGTTTAGGACTTTGTTTTTCCTTTGGCCGTACTATTAGGGGGGTATGGATGGGTAGCTTGACCTAGGTGACTCTAGTGAGTTAGGTGTGGTGCACACTTGTTATAACTAGCACTAGGAAGCTCCAAAATGGCCCTTAGATCCAATGGAGCAAACTTCATTCACGTATGATCGAGTGTTGGAAGTAAATGGAGGGTCAAATACTGACTGGACGCTGGTTCCGGGTTGACCGGATGCTGGCGCAGAGTCCGGTCAGTTCATTTGACCAAGGTGAAATCGTCTAGTGCGACTGGACGCTGAGAGGAGAAGTGACCGGACACTAAGAGCCTATGTCCGGTCGACTCCAGTAAGGTTCTAGAGAGGGAAAATCATGACCGGACGTGTTCGGTCACACTGTAAACACTGAAGTTTGGGCTGTACTGACCGAAGCATCCGGTCAACATGACCGGAGCATCCGGTCACCCCGCAGAGGCACATAATGGTTCGTTTTTTAGCCCATATTATAAATAGAACCTCCACTCGTGTGTGGGGATACTTTTGCTCATTCCAACAGCTGAGAAACACCTTAGAGAGTGCCAAGAAGAGCAAGGTCCTAGTGAGGTGATTGAGATTTGAGAATCCCAAAGGGAGCCCTCATTAGTGAGATCAAGAGTAGCAAAGTGTGCATCCCCCCTTCTCATTAGGCTTATCGTGGTCAAGTGAGAGTTCGTGCTTGTTACTCTTGGTGATCGTCATCACCTAGACGGCTTGGTGGTGATTGAGAGCTTGGTGATCATCTGGAGAGCTTGTGGATGATCCAACTCAAGTTGTGAGCGGTTGTGAGTGATTCACCGCGATGGAGTGTCAAAGAATCAACCCGTAGAGAGCACTTGATCCTTGCGCGGATCAAGGGGGAGCTACACCCTTGCGCGGGTGCTCCAACGAGGACTAGTTGGGAGTGGCGACTCTCCGATACCTCGACAAAACATCACCGCGTTCTTCCTCCTCTCTTTACTTTGAGCATTTACTTTGAGCAATTCAATTCTTATCATTTACATTCTTAGAATTGCCATGCTAGAGTAGGATTGGAACATAGGTTGTAAGTCTTTTGTGTGGTAGAACAATTAGAAACACTTTTTAGGCACAAGGGGTTAATTGGGCTAACCGTAGGATTTAATTATTGCAAAGAAATTTAGAATTAGCCCAATTCACCCCCTTTCTTGGGCATCTTGATCCTTTCAGACATCAGGGAGGGAGTTGTAAGGTCAAGATGGCGACTAGAGGGGGGTGAATAGTCGCTTCTAAAATCTAATCGCATCGGCTAACCAAAACAAGTGCGGAATAAAAACTATCGGTCTAGTCAAGACTACACCCCTCTATCTATGTTCTCTAGCACCTTACAAAGATCCCAATTAAGTAACTAAGATGCCAGGCTAGCTGGTGCTCACCTAATCAATTCTAGAAGCAAGGTCACACAAACCTATGCCACTAGAATTTTAAGCAACGGGGAGCTTCTACACATGCTAGTAAGCAAAAGCACAAAGCCAACTAGGCTCACTAGCAATGCTCAATAACAAGGCAACCAATGCCAAATTAGAGAGCGCAAATACTTAGCTACACAAACTAAGCAATGTGACTAACAAGGTTACACAAACCAAATTTGTCACGCAAGGGAGCTACTTCTATGCTACACAAGAAACAAGGTAACTAGTGAGCTATACAAGCAAACTAATTACAACAGCAACTACAACAAGCACAATGTATATGAAAGTACTTACAAGCTTGTGTAACGAGGATGCAAACCAACGGGAAGAACAAAGTTGACACGGTGATTTTTCTCCCGAGGTTCACGTGCTTGCCAACACGCTAGTCCCCGTTGTGTCGACCGCTCACTTGGTGGTTCGGCAGCTAATTGGCATCACCTGCCAAGCCCGCATGTCGGGCAACGCAAGAACCTACCCTGAAAGTAGGGGTAGCTCAATGACACGCTTTACTAGAGTTGCTCTTCGCGGCTCCCATAGGGCGAGCACAATGCCCCTCACAAAGCTATTCTCCGAAGCACCGCACAAGCTTCTTGCAGGCTTCGACGAAGACCACCACCAAGCCATCTAGGAGGTGGCAACCTCCAAGAGTAACAAGCACCACCGGCTTGCAACATGACCACCTAGTGCCACTTAATGCAACCTCACGATGCACTCGCACTAAAATCGCTCACTCACTCAATCGGATGAACACTATCAAGCTAGAGTGAGTTAGATGGCTCCCAGGCACCACCATATAAGCCACCAAGGCTCTAGTGTGCTCAGCTCTTCCAAGCTATAGGCCAAAGGCCGACCAAGGCTCCTATTTATAAGTCCACAAACAAATAGAGCCATTATCCCTTCACTGGGCAGATTTCGGGGTGACCGGACGCTCTGGTCAGATCGACCGGACGCACCCTACCAGCATCCGGTCAATGGATGGCTGCCACATCATCCCTGGCTTCAAATACTGAGCGCCCGATCTCAATGGTTAAGTTGCGACCGGATGCAGCATAGTGAATGACCAGACGTAGGACCCCAGCGTCCAGTCACTTCCAGTAAGCTCCCAGAGCTGCTGAGCTGCGATCGGACACGTCTGGTCGGTCATGACCGGATGCAGCATCAGCGGGACCGAATGCACCCACCCAGTGTTCGGTCACGAAGTGACCCAGTGTCCGGTCAAAGACCGAAGCCTGTGCCTTCACTGCTACCACTGACTGGACGTAGGACCCAGAGTCCAGTCACTGCGTGACCAGTTTCCGATGCACTCTGTGAGACCCTATCTTTTCTGTACAAGACGTCGGTGGCACCGTTGGACTATCCGCACTCTATGGGCGAACACTCCGCCGATGAGGTTTTGAACCCTTGCTCCCAAGTGCTAAATACAATCACCTTTTGCCTCCGTTTCTTCACCGAGTTGATCCACATCAACTCCAATTTGTTCTTCTTTGTAAATGTACCAACACCACCAAGTGTACACCACCATGTGTATGTGTGTTAGCATTTTCACAATCAATTCCCAAAGGATTAGCCACTCAACTTGCCACGCCACTCGATCCTAGCGACGATGCAAAGTTAGATCACTCAAGTGGCACTAGATGACCGATATGTAAAAAGTTTGCCCCTCTTGATAGTACGGCCATCTTATCCTAAACTCGGTCATAAACTTCTCTACACACCTATGACCGGTGAAATAAAATGCCCTAGGTTATACCTTTACCTTGCGCATTCTATTCCATCTCCTCCAATGTCGATGCAACACATGCACCAACACGATCAATAATGATATGAGCCACTTTATATCATCACGTGATCATATTGGTTCATCAATCTTGACTTCACTTGTTTTTCACCATTGCCTTCATCCATCGGCGCCAAGTCTTGCTCAAGCTTCACCGCCACGCGGTCCATTGCTCCAAAGCCTTCAACTTGCCCTTCACGCTTGCAACCGGTCCATCAAGCCAAGTCATGTCTTGATCTTCTCCACCTTGATCACATGACTCAATGTCATGTCTCATGTGCAATGAGCTCCTTCATCATCACATGTGTGAGCTTTTCAACATCTCTGAGCCATTTCCACCTCCATGGCATATGTTGCTCACACACATGTACCTGTGGACTAATCACCGGTGTATCTCACATAAACACAATTAGTCCACCTAGATTGTCACTCAATTACCAAAATCACACAGGGACCTTTCAATCGCTCCCTTTTTGGTAATTGATGACAACTCTGCAAAGATATGGAAATTAAGCTCTTTTGGATTCATGTTGCTTGTCCAAGCAATTTTACCATATGAAAATGATTTTGGACAAGTACCACAATCCCAAAAATAGTAGTATTAGCTCCCCCTACATATGTGCTAGAGTGTTTGGTTTGAAGTTCGCACATATGCATAGATTGGAAATGTGGGAGAGTAATTGCTACCAAATTATGCTAAGGTGTATAGAGTAAACCTTTGAAGTGTGATACCAATCGGAGTTGCACCTTTAAGTTCATCCTTAGCACCATGGTTAGCTAGATAACACTTGGAAATAATAAGCACTAGATACCTTGTGAGATCAACATTAAAAGTAAGGTACTAGCATTACTTGAAAAGCATATCAAGTGTCTAGCCATCATCCTACGCATGCTAGTTATCATTTCGTCAATCAAATTTTACAACTAGCATACATCACACAAGCATGCATATTGAATGTAAGAACTTATGCAATGCAAGCAAGCACATGAATATGCATATATCAAATGCAATCAATCAAAGTTCATGAGCTTGCTCCCCCTACTTGTGTGCTTCTCTTGTCCAAGAATTTTGATCCATCTCTTTTCTTCAATGTTGCTCCCTCTTTATCCATGTCCATGTACAACCTCTACTTCTACTTAAGCTTTCATATCTTATCACTCCCCCTTGTACAATCTCAATCTCAAAGCTTTCATATCTTTGTACAATCTCTCCCCCTTTGTCATCAATTTTCATAAAAGGTGTGCTTGTCATTGATGTTAAGGTATGCATTTGGGGTAAATGGTTGAGGCTTGAATCTTGCATTTTTTAAGGACATCACTTGATTATTGGAATGACACCACTTGTAGATATCACTTGTATAGCTTCTTGAGATACCACACATAGGATCTTTAACCTTGATACCAATTTGTGAGACACCTCCCCCTATGTGATAGCATGGGTCATCCAATTGATACACTTGAGCTCTTGTAGGTGAGGGATGCATTCTTGATTTGATGATCACTTAAAGTTGATGATCACTTGTGGAACCATCATCTTGCATGATTAATACCACGTGTGGATGTGGTACCATTTGAAAGAATTTTCTAGTATGGAACCACTTGTAGGATTTGTCAATTTTGACCATTTCTTGAACATTTGCTATGTTCATTAGTACCACTTATAGGATATCACTTGTGAGTTGATCTAGACATCACTTGTGAATTCTTGATGAAATACTTGAGTCTAAATACCTCTTGAAACAAACAAACTAGATATCTATTTGTAATGTTGTCTTACGCTTGTACTCTTATCATTATCATGAGCTTCTATGGTTGACTTGAACTAAATTGATTTGCCTAAGCTTCCAAGTCCGGTTTGAACCAATGACAAGCTTCTTCACACCTCTTACAAGGGTTATGTTGCCAATGTTGTACTTGTCACTTCTTTAGCAATCCAAATTAAATTAAGTACTTAGGTTCACTAGCTTATGAACAAATTCATATACTAACCACTAAATCAATTAATCATTCAAGCAATAGTGGTAAGCTATGAATTTAAAACTTTCATTTGTTATGCATGATCCAATGAAGTATGAACTATATGCACTAACTGCATACTAGTAAGGGATGAAATGATCATGTTCATTACAATGATACCTTTGCTATGTTGGAGTAGAGGATAGTCACATAGATTCCAATTCATTACTCCAATAGCAATGTGAAGTCCAATTATAAGCTTGGTGAAGACAAATAGATATCATTTTGAATTTCATTCTTCACACATATGAAATGAATACCACTTTTGATCAAGTACACTTTCTTGTTGTGGTTGACTTGCTTCATCTTTTGATCAATGCTTGCATGAGAGAACTATTTGGAATACCACTTGAATTAGCATGACTAGCTCTCTTTTGTGTGTTGTTTGCTTTTCTTGATCAACCCTTTTGATTGCTTCAACTAAGCATCTCAAATATCTCTCGGATCACCATTTTTATGTTAGCCTTTTAAGTACCACACTTGGTTTACCTACACATAGGTGGCAAGCCCCTACACTAGGGAGAAGTGACATCTCTCCAAGAATCATTCTTGATACTCACTTAAAATGAATTTGTTGATTGACCCAAGTGATGGACTTAATTTGGTGAGTAACCTTGATTCCTTCTTTAAGTCATTTTCCTTCTTCTTGTTTAAGTCATTTTCTTTCTATCAAATGATTTTCAATAGTCACTAGAACTTAAACTTCATCTTCATCTTGAGTTTGATCTTGATCTTCCAATTTGAGTACCAAATGTGTGTAAAGTACACTCCACAATCAAATGACCTTGTACTCTTTGCTTGTCATGCTTTTAGATCATCTCAAAACCAAACTTAGGTACCTCAACCACTTATAAGCATGTTTCCAACTTGAGGACCTTTCAATCAAAGTGACTCTAGATCAATCCAATATTTGTCACTTTTCTGGCAGATTTTGTACTATTCAAAGAAAAATGCATATCTCCCAAAGTACAAATCCAAATACCACGAAGTTTGGTGGAGATGTTCTGCACTAAGTTATCTAGCAGCTGTAAAACTTTGAGCTTCATTTGAGTTCTTGATTGCTACCATATTTTAATTCTTCCACCACTGCTATATGCTAAAAACTGCTGCACTATAGCTGACAAGATCCACTCCAAAACCAAAGCATCTCTTATCCAATTCTCATAAAATTTTTACAGCATCTTATAATATAAGTCTAGAGCATGTACACAAATTTTATGCCAATACAATAAGTTTTGATCACTTAATCATGGCTAAGATCACAGCTAGCTCAGATTTTTAATATAGGGCAGATTTCTATCACTTGAGCTATACTTCATCAAATGTGAATTAAACTTGAAACCAACTTGTTTGAATACTTTCACAAGACATAAATCCATTCAATCCACTTACTAAATGTCATCTTATAAACTTATCCAATACAAATCAATCCAAACTTGACTACTAATCAATTTATCCATTCAAACATCTCATAGCAAGCAACATTGCATATTTATCTAATTCAATCAACTCATATGCACCCAAATGAAATTATCAACAAGGGATATACCTTAGTTAGCTTATGATCATCCAATTTGCAAGCTTTAACTCAAATAATTTTGCAAGCCATCAAATAATCCAATAAATCACCACAACTTGAATATGACACTTGTATGTTGATAGCACTTGGACTTCACTCAATTTTTACTTGGCATTGAATTTATATGTGCACTAGGCTTCATATCTTGATTCAGCATATGATGATCAATGTGAAATCAATTGAATCAAGTCTCCAATGCCGATGGCACCTATAATCAATCATCCACTTTTTGATGGTACCCAAACAATTTTGGGTCCTCTCAAGTTAGGAGCAACATACTTAGGCAACGTCTTAGTATGAGTAGCGGGATGTTTTGCAATAGCAACCATAGAGGTACCATTACCATCTTTCCTAAGCATAGAATCAGCATCAATTGAAATAGACTTAGGAGTGTTACCTAGGGGACATGAATGTGCCATGTGTCCCCTTTCCCGACAAGAGTAGCACTTTCTCTTTGATTGAGCCTTCTCTTCCTTGCTCATGTGGTGCTTATTATTGCCTTGCCTCTCATGGATTGCTTGAACCTTTTTCTCAAGCTTGGTAGGACACTTAGAGGCAAAGTGTCCCGTATTTCTACACTTAAAGCACTTGATGTGAGCATACACCTTCTTCTCATCTTGGGTCTTGCTCATCATCTTGCCATCTTGATTAGAAGTTGGATGCCTTGATTTTCCATCCCTTCTTGTTTTCTTCTTCTTCTTCATCAAGTCACTACCACATTCATGGTTGATCTTGATTTGCTCTTGGGGTGTCTTCTCTTGCTCAACTTGTGGCTTTGGTTGAGGCTCTTCTAGTTGCTTCACCAATTGCTTGGTTGGGCACATAGAGGTGAGATGACCCCATGTGCGGCACTTGAAGCACTTAACATGCCTTAGCCTCTCTTCTTCTTTCTTCAACTTGAGCTTTTCTTCATTGGGGCAACCATTTTCAAGATGTCCCACTTCATAGCACTTGAAGCACATGAAATGAGAGAGCTTCTATTGTTCTTGCTTCTTCATCTCTCTTTTATACCTTCTCTTGCCCCATATCATCCCCTTGATCTTGCTCTTGTTGGAGCCAATGCCACTCATGTCATTGCGGCTTTCTTGATGATTGACTTTGCTAGTCTTGAAGCCAACGCCACTCTTGTCACCAAAGTTTCTTTGAAACTTCAACATATGCTCAAAGGTGACTTGAGAGTTGTAGTACCTCTCTAACTTGTTGCTCAATTTCTTCACTTCACTTTTGTGCTCAATGTTCTCCTTCAAAATGTTTGTCTCACAAGACATAGAAGTAGAACAAGCATCTATATGTGAAGATCATGGCATATCTAATAAATCATCACAAGAGATGGATACATGCTTCTCGCCTATATCACAAGGGTTAGCAACATTTTGCAATTTATCATTTGATCCATGTGATGAGCTCTCATTATTTTCAAGTTTCTTTGTAAACACTTTAATGAGAGAAAGCATGTTATTCTAATAATTCATCATGAGATGTAAGTAGTGTCTCATGATTCAATTTTTGCTCATCATGTGAAGATTTAAAAGCATCAAGTAATTTCTTATGTTCTTCACAAGAGTTCTTTAGAAATGAGTTTTCATTTTCCAATTTTATTGTTTTAGCTTTCTCATTTTCTAAAGACATGGTCATGCTAGCAAGTCTACTCATAAGCTCATCATATGAATCAACATGATCAACCACATTATCATTTGATACCTTGGTGTCACCTTGTGACAAATGTAGTAATGTAGAAGAGCTTGTAGTAGCATCACAATCATGGCCCGAGCATGAACCATCATCATCAAGATCACCACCAAGTGTGCTTGAGGTAGAATCTTCACGTGCAACACTTGTGGCGTCATCATCAACCTTGTCAAGTGAGCTTGTAGTGGATCTATCATCATCAACATCACTTGACCATGAGATGGAGCAATCTTCCACAATCACCAAATTGTGGTTATGCTCAACACACTCATGTGCCTCCACCTTGTGATCATCCTCCTTCTTGAATTTTCCATCATCACTTGTGGAGGAGTCACCGTAGAAGGCTTGGAGTGCCATCCACATATCATGAGCACTCTCCAAGTCCCACACATGTCTAAAAACATCATCATGTAAAGCACACGTTAGAGAATAAAGAGCACGATGATCAAGTTGTAAGTAATTCTCTTGTGCTTGGGTTAGGTTGTCCTTATCCAAAGCATCATGAGAAAAACCAACAACAATGATCCACCATGCCTTGGGACCCAAATCACAGAAATCATCAAGCATATGACGTTTCCACCGTGCATAGTGTGTGCCATCAAAATGTGTGTGTCACAAACAACTTCTAGCCCAAAGTTCGCCATCCTCTCGGGTTGGTAAAGACCACAAATGAAAGACCCAGCTCTGATACCACTTGTAAGATCGAGATGGCGACTAGAGAGGGGTGAATAGTCGCTTCTAAAATCTAATCGCATCGACTAACCGAAGCAAGTGCGGAATTAAAACTATCGGTCTAGTCAAGACTACACCCTTCTATCTATATTCTCTAGCACCTTACAAAGATCCTAATTAAGTAACTAATATGCCAGGCTAGCTGGAGCTCACCTAATTAATTCTAGAAGCAAGGTAACACAAACCTATGCCACTAGTATTTTAAGCAACGGGGAGCTCCTACACATGCTAGTAAGCAAAAGCACAAAGCCAACTAGGCTCACTAGCAATCCTCAATAACAAGGCAACAAATGCCAAATTAGAGAGCGCAAATACTTAGCTACACAAACTAAGCAATGTGACTAACAAGGTTACACAAACCAAATTAGTCACGCAAGGGAGCTACTTCTATGCTACACAAGCAAGAAGGTAACTAGTGAGCTATACAAGCAAACTAATTACAAGAGCAACTACACAAGCACAATGTATATGAAAGTAATTACAAGCTTGTGTAACGAGGATGCAAACCAACGGAAGAACAAAGTTGACACAGTGATTTTTCTCCTGAGGTTCACGTGCTTGCCAACACGCTAGTCCTCGTTGTGTCGACCGCTCACTTGGTGGTTCGGCGGCTAATTGGCATCACCCACCAAGCCCGCACGTCGGGCACCACAAGAACCTACCCCGAAAGTGAGGGTAGCTCAATGACACGCTTTACTAGAGTTGCTCTTCGTGGCTCCCGTGGGGCGAGCATAATGTCCCTCACAAAGCTGTTCTTCGGAGCACCGCACAAGCTTCTTGCGGGCTTCGACGGAGACCACCACCAAGCCATCTAGGAGGTGGCAACCTCCAAGAGTAACAAGCACCATCGGCTTGCAACATGACCACCTAGTGCCACTCGATGCAACCTCACGATGCAATCACACTAGAATCGCTCACTCACTCAATCGGATAAACACTATCAAGCTAGAGTAAGTTAGATGGCTCCCAAGCACCACCACATAAGCCATCACGGCTCTAGTGTGGTAAGCTCTTCCAAGCTACAGGCCAAAGGCCAACCAAGGCTCCTATTTATAACTCCACATATAAATAGAGTCGTTATCCCTTCATTGGGCAGATTTTAGGGTGACCGGACGCTCTGGTCAGATCGACCGGACGCACCCTGCCAGCGTCCAGTCAACGGATGGCTACCACATCATCCCTGGCTTCCAATACTGAGTGCCTGATCTCAACGGTTAAGTTGCGACCGGATGCAGCACAGTGAATGACCGGACGCAGGACCCCAGTGTCCGGTCACTTCCAGTAAGCTCCCAGAGCTGCTGAACTGTGATCGGACGCGTCTGGTCGGTCACGACTGGACGTAGCATCAACGTCCGGTCCTTTCTCCTCTTCTCTGTGCTGCCACAACAGCGGGACCGAATGCACCCACCCAGCGTCCGGTCATGAAGTGACCCAGTGTTCGGTCAAAGGCCGAAGCCTGTGCCTTCACTGCTACCACTGACCGGACGTAGGACCCAGCGTCCGGTCACAATGTGACCAGTTTCTGGTGCACTCTGTGAGACCCTATCTTTTCTGTACAGGACATCGGTGGCACTGTCGGACTGTCCGCACTCTACGGGCGGACACTCCATAGGTGAAGTTTTGAACCCTTGCTCAAATGTGCCAACCACCAAGTGTATCACCTTGTGCACATGTGTTAGCATATTTTCACAAATGTTTTCAAGGGTCTTAGCACTCCACTAGATCCTAAATGCATATGCAATGAGTTAGAGCATCCAGTGGCACTTTGATAACCGCATTTCGATACGAGTTTCACCCCTCTTAATAGTACGGATATCGATCCTAAATGTGATCACACTCTCTAAATGTCTCGATCACTAAACCGAAAAGCTCTTATCAATTTCACCTTTGCCTTGAGCTTTTATTTTTCTCTTACTTCTTTTTCAAGTCAAAGCACTTGATCATCACCATGGCATCACCATTATCATGTCATGATCTTCACTTGCTTCATCACTTGGAGTAGTGCTACCTATCTCATAATCACTTTGATAAACTAGGTTAGCACTAAGGGTTTTATCAATTCACTAAAACCAAACTAGAGCTTCAAGTCCGATAACGCGCTCTGGCTAGACCCTACCGCTCGCGGCGACCATCTCCTTCCCCTCCCCTCCTGCCGACGCCATGGCCATGGGTGCCCCCGCACCGATCTGGCCGATCTGCCTCCTACGCCGCCGGAACCCTAGCGCCTTCCTCTCGCCATTTCCATCGCCCGGCCGGTCTGCCTCCCCCAAAGCCTCCTTTTAAGCCCACCAATGAGGAGATGAACTTACCTCGAAACCCTAACTCTGGCCTCCGACGCTGGCGAGGACCTCGTGTGAAACCCTAGTCGGGTGCGTGGCGATGTCCCTGTCTCCGACGCCGGCTGTGAGGGTTGGGTGGGCAAGGACAACCGGCCATGCGAGGCCCGCGTCGTGCGGTCGCGCTCAGGCGTGACCAATTGCTTATTAAACTTTGCGTTATGCGTGTCCGAAGGATCGCTCCGTCCATAGGACATACCAATCCGCCCTAGACCATCCCGCTAGAGCTTGAACCCATCTTGTAAATTATTTATTAGAGATAGTTCACTATAGCCAATTGCTGTTGTGAGAAAAAAATCATTAGTGATATTGTGTTGAATTAGAGAGCCATTACAAATGCATGGACATATTTTCTAGTTTATGAAAAAAAAACAGGTTTGCTTGCTTGTAACCAATAATTTGAACTTCTTCTATATTTCAGGTGCCTGAATTTTGAGATAATTTCAGACAACACTCTTGTACCACCAACTAGTACCAGTAAATTATTCTTTTTGTGATTTATTATTTATTTTTGTGTCTTAACAAGTTAATTTTCTATCCTTATTTACCTATAGAAATAATTGTAAATTGTTAATTGTCTTTGTGCCCAGACAAATCAAATTTTATTGGGTTTACGGTTTTGTGTAACGGGTTTTTTTTTTCTTGATATTGAAAATTACAGATTGCGAATGAAGAAATTGTAATGCACGAAATCTACAATTTTAATATAAAATATATGCAATAACTGTCGCTCGAAAAAAAAAATACTATAGCAAGTCCCGATAATTTGTGGCCGATCCATATCCACGAACGTTTTTTCTTGCGACAGAGAGAAAGGAAAGCATATGACGTGTGTTTGGGACCGCGATTGCTGCAAGATGGGCCTCTCTACGCCTATATTGTGACCAAACAGTCCGTGATTCATGCATGGCCCAGACAGGCAGGGCTTGCAGTGTACGTAGCAAGGCTGGAAAGACCGTGGGGAGATGCAGCGTGGTACAAAAGGCCCAATGCTATTTTTGGCGTGTCCCCTGCAGATCCAACTAAAACACTGTCCGGGTACAGTGCATATCGAAGGGCCGTCCCGGCACAAATGGGAATAGGCCCTGCCAACTAACAAAATACAATAGTAAAATAATGTAATACATTACAACGATCAAGAATTATACGGATTTAACTTTTGGTTGCATGGCCTATCCATAACTCCTAAATAATATTAAGTTCTCTGTTTTTTTTTACGTTTTTGGTAATTCGATTCATATTTTCCTAGACTCATTTGCAGAGAAATGGCCTTGATCTTAAAACACTTTATGCCTAGGCACGTCAATACACAAGAATAAGTAAGACAAAAAACAAAATTCAGAGACATGCGTTATTATTATATATACATCAAACAACAAACAAGCTAGTACTAGTTCACTTGCGAAAGACTGAGGACAAATGAAGAAAAGAAATGGAAATGAACTTGTTTTTTTTTTTTTTTGACAACAGGGAAATGAACCTGTTAGCTTGCCGAAAGCAGATGCAACCAGCAGTTCAGCGTGGCACTTGTTGCCTTTTGTCCAGCAGGTCAAGTAAGTGGACCAGCAGTTCAGCAACAAGCCTTGAGCAGCCTGCAACGAGCTGCACGTCCTACTACGACTCTTGCTGCGTTGCAACTTTGGAGTTTGGGGCCCCTAGAAAATGGAGGCCCTGTGCCGTCGCACTCCCACTGCATATCGAAGCACACATATATAATGAAACGCATGATACACGTGCGCAGTGATGCGCGGGACTCAGAGTAGTTAATTAGCGGCGAGATGCACCAAACTGTACTATAGTGGCGAGATGCACTGAACCGGTACACACGAAGGAACCAACCGGTCGTATCTACCTCAATCAGTATATATTAGAGTGTTGGATAAAAAAAAGTATATATTAGAGTGAATTTTAATAGACATTAGTTAATTTTCTATCCCAATATATGTAAATAAGGTTGATATATACGAGTCTATCTAAACAAAACCTTGGTTCGAACTGTGTTGATCGGGACCTAGAACATTTTCTAGACCTTGCCAAAGGTTTAGTCTCCAAATAGCAAAAAAAAAAACAGAAATACTATACAACACACATGTGTTTTAGCACAAATAAAACACATAGCACGTCAGACAGAGTATAAAATATACTTTTATATCTTATTATATCTCGATACGGTACATATTAATACTCTTCTTTGTAAACTTAGTATAGTTTGAGATAAAACAAGCTGGAGTCCCTTATATTTTACGAGGGAGTACTAAACTCTCATCTTTGTATTTTAAATGGATAACCTTCCATGCCATGAAAATGTCACTAGTTCAATGGTTTTTGTTGACATCATGGTTTTTCACTAGCGGTTCATAAAGGGTACATATGCTAGTGTAGAAACAAAAGTGTGGGATCAATGTTATGAATAGACAATGTAAACATACCTAAACTGACGGATCTCGTACAGACATCACTAGTATAAATCCTAGATTTACACTAATGGTGCACTGTCAGTGTGCCCTGTGTCTATATTGGTGATTGGCTTAAGGGACTAACAGTGTAAATCTTAGATTTCTACTGGCTAAGAAAATTGCCAACAAGTCATAACTTTTTAAAATCAAGGTGGATAAAGAAAAAGTTAATGTAAAGTTGTAGTACTTGAAGAGATTTAAATCTTTGTTTGTTGACAATGTTCTCATTTGAAATCGTTAAGACCTAAAGCTTTCATAATTTGATTTTTTTTTAAAAAATTCAGATAAAAAACAGCTTTGCTTGCTTCTAATTGGAGGTCGAATAATGTATTAATGTGTGCCTGACTGCCTGGTCCATATCTAATCTACCAATGTTTTTCTTGAGAGAGAGAGGAATCTTTAGGACGTATGTATGGGACCTCCATTGTTGGACAACGGGGCCTCCGCCTCTGTTCCGACCAAAAACCAGTGTGATTCAGCAGGCAGACAGGCCTTTTACCAAGGCGTGGCTTGTTCCCCAACCCCAGCGACGCCAGTGGCCCTCCGCCATGCAGATCCATAGAAACTGTCCAATGCAGGCACATGCAAGTATGACACACAGAGAAACACATGCTACACATGCAGTGACGCTGGGCTGTGGGCCGCAAGATCCACCCAACTTTACTATAGTACTACATGGTGAGGAGCCAATGTTGAGATGAGATGTGTCATTGGTTTGTTGGCTTGTTCTGCTGATGATTGACTGAAAAGTGACACTTTCAGCGTTACAGAAGTTTAAATGGAATACTAAATGGAATACTATGCGCAGGATTATGTTTATAGCTAATAATAAGCAAGTAGTATCGGAGCTGAGCTGAGGATGATAGAGAAACATGTTTCTTTGTCCCTACAAAAAGGATATGTAGCAACGTCATTTTTTTAAGGGGCGAGAGACATCCCTACACTACTGGAGGTGGGCTCGTCGCCGAGTGCCTGTTCCACTCGGTAAAGGCAGCTTTGCACTCGGCAAAGTCTTTGTCGAGTGCAACACTCGGCAAAGAGCCTCCGTCGAATCCCCTTCCGGTAAAGGCTGTTTTGCCGAGTGCCAAATTTCGGGCACTCGGCAAAGGCTTTGCCGAGTGCCGTGTGGGCACTCGGCAAAGATTTGACGCCGTCGGCCGACGGCCGACGCCGTCTATTTTTTTTTTAAAAAAAACTCTTTGCCGAGTGCCACAGCTCCGGCACTCGGCAAAGAAATCTGTTTTTTAAACCTCTTTGCCGAGTGCCACAGCACCGGCACTCGGCAAATGATGTTTTTTTTTAATTTTCTTTGCCGAGTGCAATGACCATTGCACTCGGAAAGCGTGTTTTTTATTTTATTTTTTAATTTTTTTTGCTGAGTGCAATGGTCATTGCACTCGGCAAAGCCACCTCTAAATTTTTTTTTTGTTTTTTGCTTTTCCATTTAAACAACAATGCATATATATATAATAGAAACCACAATTCAACAGCAATAAATTACAAACCACATTTATATATTACAAACGACCAAATTTGTCTGAAATCCATAATTTATTACAAACCACAGGGTCATAGTCCACAAGTTCACAAGTTCGATACATAGAAACTACTCCGCAAGCGGCTCACGGCGACTGCGCCCCAGCGTGTGACCTCGGCGACGGTCCGGGTGCGGATGGCCTGACTTGCGATGTCAGCGACCCTCCGACCTGGTTCGACGCCGCCCCCGATGTCCGCTGCACAAAAAAGAAGATATTGCACGTGAGTGACAAGATAAAAATGTACGGAGTTTAAAGAAAAGTTAAAAATTTTGGCAGCACCTCCCCTGCACGGGGACGTTTCCAAAACCTACAAGAAAACGTCGGCAGGAAGGCCGACAACCACATTTCCGGCATGAAAGCCGACACATCAACTAACCTGGCACGAAGGCCCACACATCAACAAATCTAGCATGAAGGCCATCTCTAGGTTTGACACTAAGCATGAGCACAGAAAGTAAAACATATTCACCGGAGTAGACTGTGGTGGTGGCTGTGGTGCAAGCAGGTGTAGTGGGATCTGCCAACCTTGTTGCTCCCCAAGTTGTTGTATGAACCTGAGCAAACCTTCTTGCTGAGCCTCAATAGCTTGTAGCCTCTGACGCTCGGCCTCCCGCTCGGCCCGCTCAGCTTCCTGGGCCTCCTGCTGGGCCCGAAGTTGCTGCAGCTCGGCCTGCAACATTTGACCCCAATGTTTCAATATTGCAGAGCTAAGGAACATAAAAGTCAAAGAACGACGAATAAAACTAGAATACTTACCTGGAGTGCCGCCACCGTTGTCGGCCGTTGGCTTATGGGCACTCTAGAGCTCGTGCTCGCTGCTCGGAGGCGGTTCAGAGGAGGAGTAGAGCTCGTGTTGAGGACGCCGTCGTCAAGCCAGAATCGCCCATGCTTGTTGCCTTCCCCCACCCGCATCACGATCTCAGGATCAAGGCGCTCCTCGGTCCTCGGATCGTAGGCCGGCCCATGGACTGACCTTGCCGCCTCCATGTAAGAAGTGAGGCGGGTGTGGACGCTGGAGTTGGTGTACGCCTCTGGGCCCGCATCTGGGTTGTACTCGATGTTGGACCTTGCCGGGTCCATGTGGGCCATAGCATACGCCGTGAGTTGGCCAATTGGCTAGCCACCGTGCGCCACCGACTGGGAGAAAGACAACAACATGTGGTTCGAAATCATGTAGAATTGAGCGCGGCTAGATTAGACAAATGGTGCAGACTTACATATGTCTTTGCATACTTGCTGAGGCTGGCGCTGCCCTGATGGTGAGGGGCACCTAGCATCAGCGCTCGCTAGTCGCTTTTCTCCTGGTGCTCCTTCTGCCAGTCCGCGTCCAGCCATTTGTCCACTATAGCAGCCCAGCAATTGGGGTGGGTGGCGCACCAGCTTGGAATCGCCTACAAGCCATCAGAAGATCAAATTAGGCATAGTTAATCTCAAAATAAATCAACAGGAGATGTTTTCTATTTACCTATAGGTACTGCTCCCTTGTCAGAATCTCTGTCTGTCTCCTCGCCTGTGCTTTGTTGATTCTTCTCTTACGATAGGTGGCGTTGTAATCAACGTGCGCCTGGAGGCGGGCCTCGTAATACAAGTCCGAGACACGCCTTTTATAGGAAGCATAAGCCACCTGATACGCCCTTGCCTCCTGGCCCAGCTGGCATCTGAAGAAGTCCTACATAAAGACACGAGGTATCCATTATTTTATTTGAAGAATGTCCAATGAATGCAGTGAATTGAGGCTTACCCACAACTCCGAAATCACCCGATCCGCCAAGTTTTTGTGCGGAGCATCGGTGGCGACGAGGGTGTAGTGGTTGAACGAGGGTACCTCTGGGTCCTCATCCTCTGATGTCCACACCAGGCCAGGGAAGTGTTCATGAGTGTTGCCCAAAGTGCTTCGGCGACATTCTTCTCAGTGTGCATTACATCTATGTTATGTGGAAGGAGAAGGTCATCAAAATAGGGAAGCCTCTCCAATCCCGACTTATGAGTCCACATATGTTCCACACCATAGCCCACAAAGCGATCTTTGTTTGGATTATCTTTCTTTGGATTAACTTTCTTTCTTTTACCCTTCTTTGGATTATCTTTCTGCGCCGGGAGCACGAGAGCATCTATCTGAGCATGAACCTAGGCACTAGTCATCTTCTGAGGTGCAGGGTCGGTCACCGTGACACCTTTCATGAAGTTCTTGGTGTCTCCTCTGAATGCATGGTCAAGAGGGAGGAACTGTCGATGCTTGTCGAATGACGAGAACTTCCCACCCTTCTTCAACCAAATGAACTATAGAGCTGCCTTGCATACCGGGCATGGAAACTTCCCGTGGACACACCAGCCAGCGAATATCCCATACGCCAGGAAGTCATGCATGGAGTACTGGTACCAAACATAAATTCTGAAATTCTTCTTTGTAGCTCGGTCGCAAGTCCATACGCCTTCATTCGAAGCCTTGATCAATTCACCATAAACAGGCTACATGTACACACCCATTTTGTTTCCCGAGTGTCCAGAAATCATCAACATTAAGAATATGTTTTGCCGTTGAAGTAGGGCCCCGGGGGAGATTGAGGGGAATAGCAAACATGGGCCAACAAGTGTATGGGGCCGACATCATTCCATAAGGATTGAACCCATCTGTTGCCAGCACAACACGTACATTATGGGCCTCTTCATGTTTGCCATGATGGTTGCCATTAAAGCTTTCCATGCTTCACCATCTGCTGGATGTACCATCTTGTTAGGATTGTATCGAACGCCATTCTTGTGCCATGTCATCCGTTTCGCGGACTCCTCGGACATGAATAGCCGTTGGAGCCTCGGTATGATCGGAAGGTGTCTTAGGACTTTCATGGGGATGTCCTCATTCTGCTGCTTCTTTCCATCACCTTTGTCTACCTCCACATACCTAGAGGATTTACACTTTGGACAGTACTTTGCATCCTTGTGTTCTTTCCTAAATAGGATGCACCCCTTCGGACAACAATGTATCTGCTCATACGACATCTTTAGTGCCCGAAGGAGTCTCGTTGACTCGTACAAGCTGCTCGGTAGATCATGACCCTTCGGAAGCAGCCCCCCAATAATTGCCATCATAGCATCGAAGCAGGCTCGAGTCATGTTATGCTGGGACTTCAACCCCAGTAGGCGGCCAATGGCATCCAGTTGAGAAACCGTTGTCTTCTCATATAGGACCTTCTGTGCCAAATCCAACATGGCCAAGAACGCCTTAGCACTTGGCTCTGGCTCCTCCTCCTCATCCTCCTGCTCGTCCTCCGTAGGCCTTTCAGCAAACGTCGCATCCTCATAGTCACCTAACCATCCTGGTACCCCGCCATCACTACCAAATGCCTCCAAGCGTTGTCTCACGGCCTCCTCTCTAGGACGATAGGCTTCACCATGGGACATCCACCGGGTATAGTTTGGCATAAATCCATACTTGCAAAGATGCTGCACCATGACTTCCCTTGTTTTTCTTTTCTTGTTTTCACATTGGCTGCAGGGACAGAACGTGTCTCTCGCTCCCTTAGCTGCCTTAAATGCATGGTCCAAGAATTTCTCGGTCTTATCCATCCATTCATGGGTGGTTTGAGCCTGACTTGGGCGTTCCCTGTACATCCACTCACGGTTATCCATCCTCTAGCATATACACATAACGGAGTAATATAACCATGCCTACTGTCTAATAGGTGAGGATAGGTCCTAATCCCACCCGCGAATGAGTAGATGAGGTTAGTTTCCATGCTCTACTCTGATCCGAGACAGAATTTCGACAGCACCTCCCTGATGTTCTCCCAATACACATCCTAGAAGGGAGAGTGTGTATCCGGAGAACAACAGTGAGGTGGTGCTAAAACTCCGTCTCGGATCCGAGCAGAACATGGAAACTAACCCATCTACGTATCCGCGAGCTGTCAAAAAAGCGTGGACAATCCGAAACAGATATGGTCATAGATATACAGAGATCCGCATACCTCCAACCGTATCTGTTTTGGACGGGAAATGCCTAACTAGGCTACACCGATCGACGTACTACAACGGTAAGGAAGAGAGCTCAATTATACTTAGGGTGGCGGTGGAGACAGGCTAGCGGCGCAGTGGTGAGTCGGTGCAGTGGCAAGTCGGCGCTGTGCAGGTAGGACCGCAACGCCGATGAAGACGACCAAGGTCATCGAGGTGCTCCGGGTCCCCTCCGACAGGTCATGCTCTGCAAAAGAAGAAAAACATCACTAAAATCGTCGGCACAATGGCCGACGTCCACATTTGGGGCACGATGGCCAACACAACCACAAACCTGGCACGAAGGCCGTCAACGACATAAACGGCGCGATGGCTGACAACCCTGCGGCTTTACCTTCTCCTCCGGCGAGGGCGGGGATGACGGCGTGGACGAACGGCGTGGACGATGTGGACGAATGGCGTGGACGACGTGGACGAACGTTCGTCCCCTCCACCTCGGCTTCCTCCCCCTCTCCCCTTCTCCTCCTCCTTCTTCCTCCTCCTTCTTCTTCCTTTTTCTTCTCCTTCTTCCTCCTCCTTTTTCTTCCTTCTTCTTCTTCCTTCTTCTTCTTCTTCCTCCTCCTTTTTCTTCCTTCTTCTTCCTTTTTCTTCCTCCTTCTTCTTCCTCCTTCCTCTTCCTGCTACCTTCTTCCTCCTTCCTCCAGGGCATGGCGGGTCACGGGGCCACGCTTTGGGCACACGGCATGGGCAGGCGGGTCTTGGCCGGGCACGCACGCCACTGGGCGCCGCCGTAGCTGGTGGCTCTAATCGGTGGCCGAGGAGGCCGATCGGTGGGCGGGCAGCAAGCGGGCGCCGGCCGGGCGGGCGAGGGCGACAGGGACGCTGGCAGCGAGCGTGGCGGGGTGCCCCGATCCGAGGTGGCACAGCGGCGGCAGGGGGGGGGGCAGCGCAGGCGGTGCAATGGGCGCTGGCCGCGCAATGCTGGGTTCATGGGGCTGGCGCAAGGCTGGGGGGGAGCGGGCCGGGCGGGGGGGCGGGCGAGGGGCGGTGAAGCGGCGGCGAACGTGTGGGGGCGTGTGTCGTGCGTGAGTGTGTTGTGTGGAGTGAGTGAGTGTGTGGGCCGCCCACACATTTAGTTAGTTTTCCCTTTGCCGAAAGTGTCTTTGGGCAGGCCGGCACTCGCAAAAAAAAAAATTTTTGTTTTTGCTTTTTTGTGCCCCATTATTTTTTTGCAGCCTTAATATATTATTTAAAACTCCATGTTCAAATTTGGCACAATTTTAACTTTTTTTGCTATATTTCGTTAGTTTTTTTTGTTTCATTGAATTTTATGGAATATTTCAAATTTGAACTCCTCAACATACACCAAATATCATGAATATTATTTTTTGAACGACCAAATTCAATTATTCCATGCACCTGCGGTTCAAATTTGAAATATTCCATAAAATTCAACGAAACGAAAAAAACTAACAAAATATAGGAAAAAAAGTCAAAATTGTCCTAAATTTGAACATGGAGTTTTAAATAATGTGGGAATGCCTCACAAAAAAAATACATCAAAAAAAATATTTTGCCGAGTGCCGGCCCTGGCACTCGGCAAAGAGGTCATTTGCTGAGTGTCAGGAAGTGGCACTCGGCAAAGAAGGGATCTTTACCAAGTGCAGGGCCGGCACTCGGCAAAGAATTTTTTTTTAAATTTGACGGCGTGGGCGGGCTCGGCCGTCAAGTGCCATTTTTTTGCCGAGTGCCACTCTTTGCCGAGTGTTGCACTCGGCAAAGATGGCTTTTGCCGAGTGTCGCCCTTTGCCGAGTGCCGGGCACTCTGTGGCACTCGGCAAAGCCACTCTTTGCCGAGTGCTAGACAATGTCGAGTGCCACCTGGTCCGGCACTCGGCAAAGAGTGGCTTCGCCGAATGCCCGATTTTTGTCACTCGGCAAAGCTGGCGGCACTCGGCAAATCTGCGTTCTCCCGTAGTGCTACAAATGGTGCACAAACGAGCCGCATCTACAAATTCGATTTGCAGTGGCAGCTCTGTATCCAGCCGGCCCTACAAATCGGATTATTGAGCTGCCCCTACAAATAGATGTTGAATAGTAAAAATTAAGCACTAAATTTAATTTTTTTCAAACAAACTCGGATGGAGAAATGACCAAAATAAAAGTTGTAGAGCTCGAAAAGTTATGAAACTTTGTTGTTTACAACTTTTTCATTTGAAATCAAGACTGTTTGAAATTTAATTTTAAAATTATTGAAAAACTCTGATTTTTCTTTTTAATCTCTGGCTAAAACTTGTAACTAGTCTTTCTCCCTCAAACTAACTTCAAATTTGATGATTTTTCCTAATTTTTTTTAAAATCATGCTCTATCAATCTACTGTGTTCTTACAGCTATTATTTTATTCATCTTTTCATGTGACTGTTTTTAATGAATTTTTAATTTCAAAAAATGGCAACTTCAAATGTTATTTTGAAACATTAAATGATTTTAGCTGAAAAAGTCATAAACATAAAAGTTGTAGAACTCATCAAGATCTACAACTTTTATTTTGGTCATTTCTTCATCAACAAAGTGGTAGCAACATTGTTCACAAAATTTACATCTCTCTCTTATATATAGTTTCATAAATTATAAGAGAGATATGTAAAATTTGTGAACAATATTGCTACCACTACGTCGGATGACCAAATGACCAAAATAAAAGTTCTAGATCTCAGAAAGTTATAGAACTTTGTAGTTGACAACTTTTCTATTTGAATTCATTATGTCAAGAAAAACTACGTTTGAATTCCTCAAAAATTCAAAATTTGGATTTTCAAACGACCTCGGATGTAGAAACAACTAAAATAAAAGTTGTAGATCCCAAAAAGTTATACAAATTTGTAG
This sequence comes from Miscanthus lutarioriparius, assembly GCA_904845875.1. Classification (NCBI taxonomy): domain Eukaryota; kingdom Viridiplantae; phylum Streptophyta; class Magnoliopsida; order Poales; family Poaceae; genus Miscanthus; species Miscanthus lutarioriparius. The sequence continues at coordinate 27,141,267 of CAJGYO010000010.1, forward strand.
TTGACAACTTTTCGATTTCAAATTATCTTGTCAAAAAAATACATTTAAATTTCCAAAAAATTAAAATTTAAATTTTTTAAACGACCTCGGATGGATAAATAGCAAAAATGAAAGTTGTGGATCTCAAAAAGTTATGAAACTTTATAGTTGACAACTTTTTGATTTGAAATTATTTTGTCAAGGAAAACTACATTTGAATTTCTAAAATTTAAAATTCAAATTTTGTAAACGACCTAGGATGGAGAAACTACCAAAATAAAAGTTGTAGATCTCGAAAAAATTATAAAACTTTGTACTTGATAACTTTTTCATTTGAATACGTTTTGGGCCTCAAATAATCAATTTAAACTCGGTTTAGGATAATATGTGAGGAACCAAAATTCAACATAGACACAAGTGAATGTGAGGTACAGTGGTAGAGGAGGGTACATGTGAGTGGGGGTCGTCGGTTCGAAAAAAATTTAGGGGCGGGTGGCTGATCGTTGGGGCCTCTCCGGATTTAAAAAATTTCCTTTTTTTTTGCCCCAGATTCATTAATTTTTGGAAACGGGTTTGTAGGGGCGGCTCTATATCCAACCAACCTACAGATCATCAGCCGCCCCTATAAATCCACGATTTATAGCGACGGATGGTAGGGACGGCTGGCCAAACCGTTCCTATAAACCCGTTTGAGCCATCCCTATAAATCTTTAGTGTAGTAGTCTGATGTGCAAGTAGGGCTGGATATCGAGCCAGATGGGCTCGGCTCGGTCTAGCTCGAGCTGGCTCGTTAGGCTAATGAGCCAGCTCGGCTCGACTCATTAATATTACGAGTTCGAGGGGCAGCTCAGCTCGGCTCGTTAGCGAGTTCAAACGGGCTCATTTAGCTCGTGAGCTACTAAAAAATAGGATAAAATAGGACAGACATGTTTATAATGTTCATGCAACAATAATTCTAGAAGGTGACGTCCACCATTATGCATCCATACATGATTAATACATATTAGGTTCATCAAAAGTATCAACCATGCAACATAGCTGGTATATCCATGATCCATGCAGTTTCAGCATATTTACTAGTTGCTTGCCACCACAGACTTAGGAAAGTCCACAAATTCAATGTCAGCATCATCATCTTCTCCCTGAAAAACAATCCATAAATCAACATTTAAGTACCATAGCAATTATAAAATCAAAATTCATATGAAACAGCTGAAAATAAGGATTATGTATCAATGGAATAGTTGTACACTTCTAGATTAGCATTATCTTCTAGATTCATAGTCGTGGGCTGATAGGCATCAGCTCGTTTGAGCTCGTGAGCAGCTCATGAGCTGGCTCGGGCTGGCTCGTTAAAACAGCGAGCTAGACTTTCAGCTCAGCTCGTGAAAAAGTTAAAACGAGCCGAGCCGGACACGAGTCGAGGGAGTTGACGAGCCGCGAGTATTTTGTCCAGCCTTATGTGCAAGTGTATGAAAGGTGATGTAACCTTCAACATGGCTTACATGGGGTTCCAAGAGGCATGCAGTGAAGACTGAGGTGATGAAGACCACGTTGAGCCACATAAGCAAGAGGGTATCAATTGATTCAAATCAATGGATGGACCAAGAGTAAAAGCACAATTAGAGATCCGTTATAGAACCATATGAGAGGAGCAGCATAGAAAAATCTAGATGTTCATTTTTCCTCTCTAAAAATTGAAATCTGAATCGGGGCAAGTTCGTGTGACGGTTCTAGTCATAGAAACTCATGTAGCTAAGAATAGATACTAGAGTTTAGTTGCATAGAAATTTGATGACCTGGGCATAGAAATTTCAAGTTCCTCCTCTTTCTCTAGAATTTGAAATTTTAGTTTGACTGGTTCGTGTGACTTAGTTTATCATGATTCTGATCATAGAAATTCATGCGTTAGGGTATAAGAACTAAAATTTGGTGACATAGAAATACGTTGGTGCGATCCTATAATAAATTGAGATATTATCTTACTCTCAGAAATTTAAGATTTGAATGGTAGAAATTAGCAAAGTTAGGAGAACTTTTACCGTTTTCTCTATCTAACAAGAATGGGCTACGCCAACTCTGAATTTTGAAACATACCATCCTAAGGCCATGGCCCGACTAATTTGTTGTGAGAGAAAAATATAGTTTCGACTAAAAAAATAAGCTGAAAAAGACGGATTATAAGATAAACGAACATGGCGCAGTAAAGTAAAGGCTTGTCCATGGGCCGTGCTCCAGAGGATATTAAAATGCTTTCCAGCAAGGACAAAAGAAGGGTGACAGCAACGGGAACTATGCAGTTTCGAGATATACGAGATCTTATCCATGAACACCATTTCTATATGCTCTGATATCCATCTTATTTCTCGCTATTGTATAACTTGGCTGCACATGAGTTGGCTGGATTAGCTTTGATTTGGGACTTGGGACTTGTGTCAGTCGTTTGTTTGGGTTGGACCCTGCCCACTAATCTTGTATCTGAGTTAGTGGCTCGCAATTTGGAGAAATCCACACACATTATTGGTAGCTCGTAATTTGGTGAAGCACTTAAAATATGTGCTTAAAACATGTGTGTATAGCCATAGCAATATATTTAAAACCATATCTATTTTTGCGACATATAAATTAAACATTTGTAACATACACCTGAAACAGATGAAACAATTGAAACATTCGTGTATAGTCATTGCAACATGTGCAACACGCCAAGATTTACTTTTGAAATATGCAGACGAAATATTTGTAACATACGCCTGAAACACCAGAAACACTTGAAACATAGGCTTGCAACATGCATATTTTGTCATTGTAACATATGCCACATCCAGATAAAACACTTGAAACATAAGTCTGAAACAACTAAAACACTTAAAACACGGCATTCGTCGTGCGGCCACGGCCTACCTAGCAGGGAACTGTGATAGATCGCCAATTAGCACAGGGAGCGCATGGAGGCCACCCTGGCAAAGCCGCCGGAGTGGCAACGGCGTGGCCCAGTGGAGCAAGGAGACCAAGGAGGGCCGTCACCCATAGGGGCCCACGAGGAGTGCCATCTCCTAGGCCGCCCCTAACGCCGTGGCTACTCTAGCACCCTCGCCACCGCCGACGGCACGTACCCCATCGGAGCCGACTGGCCGGGCAGCGACGAGGTGGGGGACGGACGTGGTTGTGCGTGTGTGGGTGGGGTGGAGATGAAGCGCACGGCGCGGCGCAGGACGGAGCACAACGTGCGGATGGGGAGCCAAGCATCGCGGGCGCGAGCGAGCGGCGGGGAAAGGTGGCAGCAACAAGGCAAAGTGCGGGCATTGCCACGATTCGAGACTGGGTGCTGCCAGGGCCGGGTTCGAGAGGAAAGTGAACAAAGATTTTTATTTTTTTAGCAACGTGAGCGACCGTGCCATTGATATGAGCCGTTCGGGCGGGCAAGGCCCGCCAACGTAGGCGACCGGAGGATTGGACGTCTTACCCACATCATTTTCGAATAATTATGTGAGTTTTAATGATATAGAGATCTTTATATATTTCTGAAGTTAGTATATTTGTGCCGAGGAAGTACTAAAGGTGGTTATATGATTTTTCACCTCCCAATTGGACAATCCATATACATTGAAATGCTGCAAAGCTTAAACGCTCACATAAACTCGAGGTACTTTTGACTTTAGATTCCAACGCGCCAGGAAAAAAAGGTTATTCGTAAATCGTAATACATTTTAATTAATAACAGCAAACTCAGCTCCATTTCGCACCAAGAGATAAGTGATGAACTACTCTGTCTCCCGAACGAGCTACACGCCCACTCTGAATTCTGAAATAGACCGTCCTAAGCCCATGGGCTGCAAAGTAAGTACTCAGATCGGGTGGGCTGAGACTAAGGGGAGTGGAAGTTAGAAAGGCCTTGCAGAAAGGACCAAAAGAAAGGCCTTGCAAACGGCCCATCTTATTGGTTCATACGCTGGTGGCGACGGGACATAAGAAACTCCAGAGGCTTTCAGAGTAACAATCGATCCATCATCAAGGCCAACGGTTTATAATAATAATTATTAGCACACATTTATCTTAGCTTTTCTTCAGAAGAAACAAGGTACTCGAGCTTTTATTCTCACGTACATCTCAACAGCATTTATTCATAGTACCCAGCACACACTTGCACTCAACGATCGTCATGGAATAGTCTTCAGCTCGACCCAGTGGCGGAGTTAGAGAAAATATAAGGAGGGTGCGTTTGCCTTATGGGTGCGTAGACTTTTATTTTGAAGGTGCGAATATGATAAAAATTTAGCTATAATTATTATTTTTCTATTTTTTCGTAGGTGCGACTGCACCCACTAATGACTATATACATCCGCCCATGGCTCGATCCATCACTAGGAGTGAGCCTTCTCACTAGGAAGTAGGATGAGTCTGGCATTTTTTGCCTGAAAAATCAACATCATATCTTTCAGAGACCAATTCTCATCAGTTGTTAGCTAACAAATTAATTCCACGAGCAAGTTAACTATGTTTCGGATCAATGTGGCGAAAGTGAGGAAACTGACCTCGGCCGGCATTGGTTCGCCCTGCAGGAATTGCTGGAACAGGAAGAGCGCCTGTTCTGGGCGGTGCAGTGGAACCTCGTGCCCAGCGCCGCGGACAGTGACGAAGGTCAGCCCGTCGTACTCCATGCTCCAGCCGCCAACCTGAATATCATCATGACATCATAGTCATATACTCCGTAGCAAGTATATATGGAGCACAAGAAGACTCACTGTATCTATGAGAAATAACTCAGGATTCAGAGACACTGACCTCAGTTGGGACAATGTACCAGGGGTACCAGCTACTTTTTACAGGAAGGCCCAGGGCAGCAAGAGAGTGCCTGGTCGCGCTCAGCGGCACTGCAGTATCCGTGTCACCACTGCAAATGAAAAGACATGCATGCATTTTAGTTTGTTGCAGAGAAATTGGCAAGAAACTCTCTGAAGAAACGCATAGTAGGTGAGGTATACAGGCAGCTTGATCATATTACACTACAGGAAACTGGCTCTTTGCCGACTGCAATTTTCTTTGCCAACTGTTTTTTTCGACACTCGGCAAAGAGGTCCCTTTGCCAACTGGAATTTCCTGCAGTCGGCAAAGCAGGATTTGCCGACTGCCTGGCTTTGCCGACTGCCAGCGGTTGGCAAAGAATTGCGATCGGCAAAGGCAGGCCATGGTTGACGCCATCCACAAGTCACCTTTGCCGACGACCACTCCGTCAACAATCGGCAAAGCGCGCGAGCTTTATAATTGCCATCCTCCACGGCGTTCGGCAAAAAATTTTTATTTTTTTTTGATTTTCGATCCCGTTTTTTGTGTTGCCTTGATCTGATAAGTACATGATATATTCCAAGTTTGGGATCATTTTGATTTATTTTGCTATATTCCGTAGATTTTTTACATTTCTTTGATTTTTTCCCAAGCGACTCGATTTGAGCTGCGGTACATGAAATAATGGAATCCGTGATTCGAAAAATGATATTCATGATGTTTGGAGCATGTTGAGGCCGTGTCTTGGGCCTCGCGTGAAATTCGACCGTGTTGGTGTCGGAACACGCAGAAACCACGCACGCGTGAAAAGTGTTTTTAAATTTTATAAAATCGAAACGAGTCCGAAAATGACGAAACTTGACGACGTGTCTTGTCATCTCCACATGTGATAACTTGTTATCACATGTGGAGATGTCCGAGTTTTAGCCACCCGGCGTCGCCACTTGCTCGAAACTTTCTCAAATTTTACCCACAGCCTCAAGGTGCGATGACAAGACACGTCGTCAAGTTTCGTCATTTTCGGACTCGTTTCGATTTTATAAAATTTAAAAACACTTTTCACGCTGCGTGTTCTGGCGTGTTCCGACACCAACACGGCCGAATTTCACGCGAGGCCCCGCAAGACACGGCTACTCAACATGCTCCAAACATCATGAATATCATTTTCTGAATCATTGCCGGATTCCATTATTTCATGTACCGCAGCTCAAATCTGAGTCACGGAAAAATCAAAGAAATGTAAAAAATCAATGGAATATAGCAAAATAAATCAAAATGACCCCAAACTTGGAATATATCATGTACTTACATCAGTAGCAAGGCAACACAAAAAACTGGGATCGAAAATCAAAAAAAAATTAATTTTTGCCGATCGCCATCGATGGCAAGGCTGGCAAGAGCCTTTGCCGATCGCTGTGGAGGATGGCGATCGGCAAAGAATTTCTCGAGAAAAAAATCAAAATAACCTTTGCCGATCGCCAGGGAGCAGAAGCGATCGGCAAAGTATTTTTAAAAAAATTAAAAAAATAATTTTTGAAAAAAAATAATAGACCTTTGTTGATCACGTCACATGTCGGCAATCGGCAAAGGGAAAAAAAAAAAAAAAAAAACGCCGCTTATCCGCTCGGCCGCCCTCCCTCCCAAAATCCCTTGCCATGCGCCACCCAGGCCGCCCATGCCGTCGCCGGCCGCTCGCCCGGCCGTCTTGCCCCTCCCCGGCCTGCTGGCGCCCATGTGCTGGCCTGGCCCTCCCCGGCGGCGCCCCCATTGGTCCCCTCCCGTGGCGCTGGCCCTCCCATGTGTGGCCCTTCCCCGGCCGGCCCCCATGTTCCGCCACCCCCGTCTTGGTCCTCCCGTGGCGGCCCGCCCTCATGGGCCAAGTGTCCTCCCATGGCCCCATGGTGGTCCCCCGGCGTGGCGCCCTCCCAGGCGTGGCCCTCCTCGTGGCCCCCCCCCCCCACTGGTCCCTCCCCCAAGGCGCGCCCTCCCTGCGTGGCTCGCAGCCCTCGGCGGCGCCTGGGTCCTCCCAAGGCGCGTCCCCCAGCCGGGGCCCCAGGCCATTGGCCCTCCGCGCCCGGCCGCCCAGTGAGCCCCTCACTGTGCCGCCCTTCGCCCGATCCGCCCGGCCAGCCGCCCACAGCCAGCGCCGACTCTCCGGCGTCGGCCGCAGCGGCCGCGCTCGCCTCGACCATTTTGCCAGCGCCATCGCTGCCCGCCGATCCGGCGTGCCCCTCACGTCCGCCGCCGCCGTCCGCCGCCATCCAGCCGTCCAGTATCAAGGCTCGTTCGTCCGTCCATGAAGCCTGCGTCGCCGTCTTCGCCTTCGCTGTCCTCGCCTCGCCGTCCTCGCCTCGCCATTGCTGTCTCGCCTCGCTTGCCCTCGCTCCCCCGCCTCGCCGCTCCTCACACTACGCCTCGCTTCCATGCTGCCGGTGACGCCGTCCCGTGACGACGAGGTAGTAGTACTACTAGTAGTAGTAGTAGTTTACTTTGTTAATACCTGCTATATTCTTCTCGCATGGATTGGAAATACATTTGTGGTTGTCGGCCATCGTAAATGCGTGACATGTATATGTGTTTGTCGGCCATCGTGTCGTCTTTTCTTGCGAGTTTGGTAACCTTCCCGCATGTGGGAGGTGCTTCCAAAAATTTTCGCTTCTCACTAATTGTTTTTTTTTTTTTCGGAGGGCTCCCATTGGAGGCTAGCCGGAGGAGCACGACTCAAGACCGCCCGCTAGCCTTTCTTCACCGGCACCTGCGGTATGACCCCTCTTTCCGCCACATGTAGTCATAGGTCGCGTTACCCAGTTAGGCGTCTCCCGTCCGAAACGGATACGGTTGGAAGTATGCGTTCTTCGCATATGTATAACCATATCCGTTTCGGATTGTCCATGTTATTTGGACAGCCCGAGATGCTTGTGACGAGGTTAGCTCCCATGTTCCGCTCCCGTCCGAGTCAAAGTTTGGCAGACCTCCCGTTGTTCTCTGGATACACACTCTCCCACGGGGCGTGTATCGGGAGAACAGCGAGAGGTGTCTTGAAATTCCGTCTCGGACGGGAGCGGAGCATGGAAGCTAACCTCTCGTCTTCAAGATGCTCGGGTGGGATTAGGACCTATCCTTCACCTATTAGATGGTAGGAGCGCGTTGTAGATGCACTTGCCGGTTTTATCACATGTTAACATTGCCGCATGACAGCAGCATGGGTGACCGTGAGTGGATGTACTCGGCTTCATAAGTAAGAGCCACGAATGGATCGATGGGACGACGAGTTCTGGAGCAGCATGCATTTGGCCCACCGCTAAAGGGTCGATTCGGATGCCGTGTCCTTGCAAATGAGTCACGGAAACAAGAAGAAGAAAGTAAAGGCTCAGGTGTTGAGAGATCTGTTCAAGCACGGGTTCGTTCCAAACTATACCCGTTGGCGCCACCATGGTGAATACCATCCTATTAGGGACGAGGTGGTGCGACCCGTCCTCGAGGAGTATGATGGCGATGCCGAGATGGTAGACATGATGGCAGACTTCCACGAAGCACGGTTTGGCGAAGGAATGGATGTGGAGGAAGATCCGGAGCAAACCGCGAAGGCCTTCTACGACATGATGGAGTCGGCACAGAAGCCCCTTCACGAGAAGACAAAGCTTACGCAACTGGATGCCGTCTCACGCCTGATAGGGTTGAAGTCGCAGCTGGGCATTAGTCGAGACGACTTCGATCTCGTGTTGAGCATTGTTTGGGGACTGCTTCCGGCAGATCATGTCCTATCGACGAACACCTACGCTACACAGAAGCTCCTTCGTGCACTTAAGATGTCGTATGAGGGGATCCATGCTTGTCCGAAGGGGTGCGTCCTGTTCAGGGGAGACCTCGAGGAAGTAAAAACATGCAGCAGATGATGGAGGCCAAGATGGAGGCCAAGATGGAGGAGAGGATCGTCACGTTGCACGCGCAGATGATGGCGCAATGTATGGCTTACTAAAGAAAGCTCGCAGCAAAGACTACAACACTCGAGATGCGAGAACATGGCCAGCTTCTTCCAGTCCATGCAGACGCCTTGGGCGCCTACACCGCCTCCTCTTCCAATGTTCGCTCCACCGCCTCCTCCTCCGTAGTTTTTTCCCAGCTCTGCTCCTGGAGGGACCCGGTGAGTATATTGACTCTTGCTTTAACTTGTGCGTCCATCTGCAGATACTAATGACATCACTTGGCGTTTAACTTGTGCGTGCAGTACGGTCGGCGGTTCGAACCCGTCTCCTGGAGGTCCCGCCATCGATGATGTCGTATCCACCACCGCACCCTATCCACCGTATCCACCTCCGCGGGCCCTCCTCCGACGTACTTTCGTGGCGCCGGTGCGCGGAGGGTGGCGAGACGCTGTAGCGCCTCGATTTTATCCAAGGGGTTTCCGTGGGCAAACCACAGGGGGGCTCTGGGGCGCGAGCGGACGACGAGACCGGGGACGGCGCGACGAGCTAGGTATTTGTCGATTCTATTATCATGTATCCACCGTATCGTCGAAGTTGTTGTCATGTATTTCTTTTCTTCGTTATGGACCTAGACTTGTTATGTTGAACTTCGTGTGATGGACGTCGACTTGTGGTGTTCGACGTGTTGGACTTCATGTGATGGTTGTAATGCACTTGTGTGGTTGTTATTGTGACATATATGTGAGATATATGTGATGTTGTGCGTTATTGTGATATATGTGGTGATGTTGGCGACAAATGTGATGAAATTGTGATATAAATGGTACTACCGGTGCTTCGGTGAAATTGGATTATAATTTGTGATTTTGCGGGGTTTTGATGCGAGAAAATGTAAAACAAAAGCAAAAAAAATTTTCCAACTTTTGCCGATTTGCTTAGTCGGGCAAAAACCCGGTGATGTAGTCTTTGCCGATCGCAATGGGAGGCAATCGACAAAGAGGTCAAACCTTTGCCGATCAAGCAACTCAAAGCAATCAATGCAAAGAACATTTCAAAAAAAAAATATTTTCTTTCTTTGTCGATCGCCGAAATGGCGGCCGATCCGGCAAACAATTTTTTAAAAAATTCTTTGCCGACCGCCGAGGAACCAAAGAATGAGAAAAGCTCGCTGCGTCATCGGTCGACGGCGCGCCACGTGGCTATGCCGATCTTCACCGGCGCGTGGCGATTGGCAAAGGCTTTGCCGATTGTGTGCCACGTGGTAGTCGGCAAATCCGCCTTTGCCGACCCAGGCTTTGCCGACGCTTCTTTTGCCGACCGCCACGTGAGCTGCGGTCGGCAAAGCCTTTTGCGACTGAGTTTATGCCTTTGCCGACCGGGGCAAGCAGTCGGCAAAGAGGCGTTTTCCTGTAGTGTTACCTGAAGACCCACACCTTGAGGCCAGCTCCAATGAGCTCCTTGTAGATGGGTAGCATGGAAACGATGGGATCGTATGTCGTCCAGTTATCATATATGTGCATGCTGCAAGATATAAAGAATATATGAGTTTAGCTTGCCCAGTATAATGAATCTAGTACATAAATACCCCAGTATACATATATGTTAACAGAAGGAAATGAAGCCATATGAAAAGATGGGTCAACTGAACTGGCTACTAGAAATCAGAAGTTTATTGACCCCGTAGGGCGCCATTAAGGCGTGTTGTATCGAAGAATTTCTCCTCCTTAATACAAAGATGCGCAAACCTTTTGCATGATGAAGAAAAAAAGGAATCATAAGTTTGGAACAATAGTACAATACAATACATACTTGCATAATTGCCATGGGTAGTCTATGAAGCCGCTGGTGTTGGCATGCATGGCCTTCTGCACGTCGGGGAGGTTCAAGTAGCTGGTCGAGTAGAAGGCGGTGCACGGATCGTATGACGGCAGCTTGGTCAATGGCTGAACGTACGTGTTCCAAAATCATGCAAGGTGAGACGTGAGAAAGACACCTAGCTAGACAGCCTAGAACAGATTATGGCGGGAGATGACGAAGACGATCGAATTACGGCAACTTACGCGGCGGCTCCTCTCGAATATGCGCGCGTATGGGTTCCCCTTCTCGCACGGCGGCGTGTAGATGCTGTAGCCGTCAATGTTGCCTTGCTCCTTGGTGGCCACGTCCCAGACCTTCTGGCACTCCGGCGAGGCGTGGATCAGGGAGGTTCCTGGGCAGACCTTCAGCCCGTTTGCTAGGGTCTCGTCGGAGATGAGGCCGTGGTGCCACCAGTACTCGAACATGCCGACCATGTCAGTGCTGTCGTCGGTCAGGCCGTTCCCGACCTGGAATTGGAATGAATTGAACCAAATTATTAGATGTGAATAATTCTTTCAAAAATTGTAGTTATACATGTTGTACTTCCATGTGTTTGTCCATTCGTTGATTCATTCGGCCCATCAGGTTCTTATGAAATGAAATCCTTTATTTGTGTCACAAATTGTGTGAATTCAGTTTTTTGACCATGCGCCACGCATGTCGGTCTATACCATGAAACCTTTGAAGTTAATGATAGGCTTGTCTACTCCGATGTTTCTCTGTAGACGAGCTGGGAGAGCCGAGGAACATAGTGACCTGCAGATCAAAACACTTCACAAATGAATTCACAACAAATCTCCCACATTCAACAACAAAAATACTACGGCACTACGCACTGACCTCCATATATAGCTCTCGCCGGCAATGTAGAAATCGCGGTACTTGTACTTGGGGAACCTCTCGAACCATTTCACCAGGAAAGTGTACGCATCGTGGGCTGCAAATAACAAAGATTCCTAAATGAAGTTTCAGACTGAAGATGGGTGATATTTGTCATATATATTCTTCATTCATGACCAACCCGTTCTGTTGTCGCCGACGATTAGGTCGAAGCTGGTGTTGCTGTAGGAGAACCCCACGCCGGCCAGCGACTCCAAAAACAGTACGTTCGCCGCTGCATGCCTTTTACATGTGAGTTTCACTGCACATCTCGACAGGTTTGCTTTGTGACCCAGTTCATACCTCTGTTCCACGCGTACTCGTTCAGCAGCAGCCTCTCGCCGTCTTCGTGGACGCGGAACGCACCGAGCTCCTCCAGCGCACCGGAGCCGATGGAGGAGCAGCCCGGCCCGCCGTTGAGCCAGAGGAGGAGCGGCGCGGTGTCCGGGTCCTCGACCGCCGTCTTGTCGGCCTCTTGCAACCAGTAGTAGAGCGCGCGGCCAGCTTGCTTGTCGACGGTGACGTAGCCCCCGTACATGTCGAACGCCACGTCGTTCGGCTGCCCTGGCAGGCCCAGAATCCGGTCGTCTTCACCCGAGGACCCTCGTGCCAGTGTCATCGGTAGCAGGAGGCCGCCGGCGGCTAGTGCCAGGAGCAGCGTTGTCGTCGTTGCGCCGCCGCGCCATGGAGAATAGTATTGGCCGGAGGAGCTGCTCATGGCCATATTTGCTATTGCTCTCCTCGTCTCCGCGACTGACTATGCATAGATGAGAACCAATAAAGGTTCAGTTATATATAGGAGTATATAGAAGCGAGCAAGCAAGGCTTATTGTTTGATTGTTTGATCGTTTGATTGATTGATTTAGGCACGTGTGCGGCATGCATAAATTGTAGGTCTACGTTGGCCTATCAAGTATCAACTACTCTCTCCGTCCCGAAAAAAATACAATTCTGTAAAACGTGTCGATCAAACTAGTTTAACTTTAATCAAGTTTATAGTAAATAGTATTAAAGCTTATGTCTCTAACTAGATTTATTATAAAATATATTCTATAACTAATCTAATGGTACTTAATTTGTTTCATTACTATTAGTATATTTTTATATAATTTTAGTAAAAGTTTAATATATTTGACTTCTCAAAATACGAAAATTGTATTCTTTTATGGACGCAGGTTATAGGTAAAAATGCTTGTCATTTCCTATAGGTGCTCCATCATAGGGGCATAGGGCCGGGGCTAGCATGAATATGACGGTAAGGACAACTACACAGCCACATTTGGTAGTGCTTGAGGAGCAGCTCCGCTCCCACGTCAAATGGCTCCACTCTAAAAAATGCATTGAGAGAAGTGTGAGTAGGAGTGGGAGCTAAAAAAAAAGGAGCTTTACCATGCATCCATAGGTTCAACCCACGGTTATGGTCCGATTTGCCCTATGGGTGCATCGACATAGGCAAGGCTGGCACAAGTCAGGCTAGCATGACGGTCTGGGAGTCATAGGATTGTTTTGTCCAATAATGGCCCGAATTTATACTGGTTTATGTATAGAGTACCCTATGTCCAATTAAGAATGCTTCTTTATATGTTTGTGTTTGGATTATAGGGGTGCTGATGATGTTTGTGGAGAGATTACATGTTGGGTATTGTGGATTGTCGATCAAGGCTCCCGTATTCCTCTTTATATAGTCCAGAGGATGAGGGTTGGAGTCCTCATAGGCTCATAGATATGGTTTTCTAGTTTGTTACAGGGAAATCTAATTAGGTCCGGGTGAATTTTTATATGTTACTTGGCTTCTAAGCATATCCGGTGGACCTTTACAAGTTATTACGAGTTACACGGCGGCAGCACATCTCTTGCATGGCCTGGGAGGCAGCCCCAAGTCGAGGACGCAGCCATGGTCAATCTCACGCCCCTCTTCAGTCCACCGTGTTATGTTCGTTGTTCATCGGTGCCTCTGCTTCCCCTCGGTTTTATGTAGGTTCATACATCCTTGTTCTTTTCGCCAATTTCTCCGTGGTGTTCATGCCTTGCTTCTCTAATGGCGAATACTGTACCTCTATTTCCATTTCTCATGGCGGGTCCCTCGTCGAAGAGATTGGGGACGGTGCTCCATGCCTAGTGGACATCGAGATCCGCCTCCTACGAGGTCGACTTCTCTTTGTCACCCCTCATCCTTTGCGCTCTACTTCGACTCTTGATTGATTTGTTCATGTGATGTTGTCGCGTGCAGAAAGGGAAGAAGCAGCGCTAGATGTGCACCTGTAGTCGTCTATGAAGCAAATTTGCTTTCAATTTTTAATGGATTGATTTATAGAGGCAGACGTTTTAATTGCTCGTGGTCTTTTTTTTTTTGCGTAATAACTGCTCATGGGTTGTAGAACCGCCTCAGAAAACTACATTTGCCTGTTTCTAAAAACATTGTATGTAATAGTGGCTCCTCCCTTGAATATGTGAGATCCTCCTCTGAATACCTGAGTGCACATAACGATACGGGCGGTCGGAAAATATCCACCCTATTATCACCTGTACTCATCATAATCTGCTCCATATAAATGGGCTTGTGTTTTTTTTTTCTCATTTACTAGCGCACTACCTTCTCAAAGCTGAAAGAGAGCCTCCTTAGTCCTCACCGAGGAGGATCCTAGATATGCTCTCAGCTGCCATGCGCAAAGGGCCCAACAAGAAATCAAAACCCTGTCACCGCTTTGGGCGAGGACGCGCGCGTACGTCGTACATGATGCGCTCGTGGTCCTCCGATCCTCTGCACCATTATCGACGCTTGAATGCTCCATCTATCAACCAGTCGGCAGCAATGGCAGTGCGCATCACTGTCGTCGTCATGGATCCATCTTGCACGTACTGTCTTCCTCCATCGTCGTATATGGACATGTGATGCCCTCGTGGAGTCGTGCACCCGTGGTCCTGCTCCCGTCCTGCACCATCGTCGCCACTTCAATTCGCCACGCGCAGGACGGAGCTCGACCTATCGGCTGCAATAATGGTGCTGCGCGTCAGTATCGTCGTCCTCGAAAGATCTTGTCTTCTCCATAGCGAGTACGCTCGGAGATTCGCAGTGGATGCGCTGTGATTTTATTCTCCTTCGGTCGTCGACGTCGCGTCGCATCGCGTGGCAATGTGGCATGCATGGCTCCGGCCGATGTGGCGACATGACCATGTCTCGGGTTTATTTATGGCATCACTGTCATCCTCGATCACGATCAATTGACACGATCGCTAGTCACACTAGCTGCATGCAAACGCGAGCTAGAGCACGTGCTCATTGGCCACGGTCCACGGACCAAGTGCTCTTGTAAAGTCGTATTCCGCTGTAGATACTGATAATGGCATTATGAAGGCCCATTCCAATTGCAACAGACTCGAAAAAATTGATTAAACAAAATCCCTGCTCCATCCAAGCTGGTGAGATTCTACCTGGGGTTATGGAAATCCCAAGACATCTTTTTGAAAGGCAAAATTTGTAACAAACACCGCTTAAATGTGGTATTTGTGGATGAACACTATCAACCCGTTAATTTGCCCACTACCATTATAAAATCATGCTTCTTTGCCATTAGACACCATATGCAATAAAATATTCATTTTTACTGTCAAGGGAAGATAGAAATTTTCCAAAATAATACCTGGTGCCCCGAAGCATGGGATGACAACCTAGCTAGACCTGAGTTGGTCGAACTAGATCAAGTTGAATCTTGACCAACCCAGACCTAAGTCAGTCCATTCAACGAACCCTACTAGGCAAAGCTTACCCCCCAACTCCCACCACCCCAAAAGCGCCCTCTCGGCTGCCCGCCACAAGCGCTCGCTCGCCCGCCACTGCCACAATGGCTGACTGTCGCATCATCCAGTACCCAGCAAATAAATGGATGTATGAAGATGGCCTCGCCAGCAAAACTGGAGAAGATCTGTCCGAGCATAGATTCACCGTTGAAGGGAGCGAATTTGTCCCTATAAGGTATGTCGTTTCCTCCTCTTCTTGTTTAATTTGGTGCACAGGTGGTCCTTGTTGCAACGGTTTCATGATGGATTTGCCCTGCGCTTCTTAGAAGTACATGTTCAACCAAATCCAAGGATTTCATGCTTCTTGTTCTTGTCCATCTTTTAGGTTGGACACTAGTTCTGCTTGATGAAATGCGGTGTGTGTCCCACCTTATCATGAGGTTTGCAATGATGGTAAGCACGTGTCTCATGTCTTTGAAGATTTTCAACTAGTGGTGGATAGGGACACTACGAATTTAAAAGATTTGACAAATGATATAGCAGAGTGTCTCATGGATGGAATCAAAGCATTCATTTGTCATTCTTCAACAAGGAGACCATGTCTTACTCCAATATCATTCTAACACAATTTTGATGGAGGCTATTGACATGTACTGGGTTCTAAGGAGGCTACATGTGGTTGTGAGCATATATGCCAATTGTAGTGGCCTATAGTTAAAGTGTGTCTATTGATGATGAGCCAGGTCTATCTATTGCTCCCCATGTGCTAGATGTTGATATTGCCTTTCCCAGCGCTGGTGACACTAACATTGGTGCGGAAGAGGATGATGGTGTTGCTGATGATAGTGACTCAATTGGTGTCCTCTAGGGGGATGGTGGCTCTGCTGAGAAAACAATAGCAGGTATAGGAAAGAAGAGAAAACGTAGGAAAAAGGTTGCGGATGATGATGAACCATTGGAAGAAGATGATGAAGAATATGTTCGGATGAATGATGAGCTGCTGCATGACCATATAAACTCAAAATATGAACCTTCTGACTCTTACTCTAGTTATCAGGATGAGCACTCTGTTGATGATTAAGTAGGATGTGTGGCTTTTGGACATGTAAATAACTTAGAAAACTCCTCGCAAAAAAACTTAGAAAACCACACGATAGCTTGCGGGGTCACATTTGAGGATGAGGACACCTTTAAGAGGGATATTAGGAAATTTGTAGTACTTAATGAGTTTGAAATTGTCGGACCCAAGAATGAGAACAATGAGACAACAAGGTATAGAACATACTGCAAGTGTTCCAAGATCAAGAGCAAGAAGTGTAAGTGGAGGATTTATGCTTCTCAGCTATAAGATAGCAAGACTTGGCAAGTCTATACTGAATAACTAGGATGTTAATTTTTTTAGTATATTACGTTTACGTCTTTCATATTTTAGTGTAGGCATGTCACTACTTCATGGTTTTTGATTTCTGTATGTTGTTGCTCTTTGTTGCAGATAAAGAGGATGTATGACAAGCATGCCTATGCTAGCATAGCCAGACTGGACTATAACTCACTACTATAGGAACTATTTTCGTCGTCGGTTTCTATAGAACCGGCGGTGATAATGTTTCAGCGCCGGTTCAAAGGCCAGTGGGGCGCCGTGGGTTGGGGAGGAAAACCAGCGATGAATATTGTTTTCAGCGTTGGGTCGGTATATGATCCAGCAGTGAAAATTGTAGTGGTTATCACCGTTGGATCATACACCGACCTGGCGGTGAAAACAATTTTCACTGCTGGTTTTTGGCTCACTACACCATGCACTTACAAACCGGTAGACAAAACAAGTTTCACTGCCAGTTAGAAGGGTAGACGGAAGTAGTGGCCGTTTGAGCGATGGTGCAAATTGCTATCACTGCTGACTTGCCGGATGATTAGCGGTGATAACCACCGGAGAACATTTGAAGGAATTGGAGGAGACGACAACACTCCAGTCTTTGCAGGCTAGCAACGATCAGATCAGTACCACTTCACCACCTGCCACCATTGGTTTGAGCATGAAGTTCCTTGACATAGACCAATTTTTTTAGCTACATTACTACTCCCTTGCTAACCCCGGTACTTGGGACCAAGCCTATTCTCGTCTACGAAATTGAACAACATAACATGTAGCAACCATGGTTTCATTACAGATCAATCAAGATAGCAAACGCAAGAGTAGTAGTTTAGCAGAAAAAAAGAAGAAAAAACCGAGGAAGAACTCAGTGCAACTTGTGCAACAATCGATTGCTAAAAATCTAGGATATTTATCACCTTCGACTGATGCTTCAAAATATAATGAGTTTGATCATCCTGCACAACATTCTGAGCATCTGTTAACCAAACAAAAGATGGAGGCCTTGATGGCCCTGATTGAACATATGGCTGTTCCAAGAAGAAGAAGGTGTCAACACGTTTGAGAGTGGGTAGGGGAGAGAGGGCATGGGACAGGTCCTTCAATTTGTGTCACTTTTCAGCCTACATCTTCCGTACTCGGATAGTGTCTAGTGTTTTTGGTAGTTCAGTCTGGGTTGCTTCTAACCAGGGGTAGTAGTTTTTTCTAAGTTGGCGATGGGTATGGTCAGATGCTTGTAGTTGTAAATGGTTTGTCTTAGTTGTGGTGGCCCTCAATTGCTTGTGGTAGAGGTTATGGTAATTTCTTCCCTCCCTGTTGTTTTAGTGCAGTTGCTTTTCTTAGTTGAGTGTGCGGGCTCATCGAGGCAAGTAGTTCGGTTTTTTGACCTGGTTTTACCATAAAAACAGGGTACAATATATGCCGCCATGGTCTTGCCACCATTTCGAAAAAATATATAAATGGCTTGCAGGAGAAAGAATCCATCCATCGGCCATCGCCAAGCCAATGGTTTGTACATTATTCATAGCTTTTCGTGCTTCAGCTTTATTTATTCTCCATGTACATGTACATATCAACAGCACAGACATAACGCAGCATTATTCAGTGATCGTAGTGGAATCTATCGTTGTCATCAAGCATGACTGTGCGAGCCTCGATCCGCAACCTGTGCTGCCATGCCCCCCTGCTCGGTCGGGGGGAGCCTTACTTCTCACTAGGAAGGAGTATGAGGCTGGCATTTTTTGCCTGCAAAATGAACATCACATCCTTCTTCAGATACCAATGCACGTATATAAGCAGCTGATGGCATCAGTTGTTACTTTACAAATTCCATGAGCAAGTTATGTTTGGGATCAATGTGTGGCGAAAGTAATTAAAACTTGCCTCGGCAGGCATGGGTTCGCCCTTCAGGAATTGCTTGAACAAGAAGAACGCCTGCTCCGGACGGTGCAGTGGAACCTCGTGCCCGGCACCGCGGACGGTGACGTAAGTCAGGCCTTCATACTCCATGCTCCAGCCACCAACCTATATTTCATCACAGCATGTATATTGACCACGGAGGAAAATAAAATTGTATGGATGTCGGTAAGAAACTAAGGATTCAGTGATATGTAGCTTGGTATGTATTTTCTCCTGTCCTCATGCAGTACTTACCTCGGTTGAGACTATATACCAGGGGTACCAGCTACTTTTTACAGGAAGGCCCAGGGCAGCAAGAGAGCGCCTGGTCCCACTCAGCGGCACTGCAGTGTCTGTGTCACCACTGCAAATGAAAAAACATGATGTACTCTGATTTCTGGCATACAAAAATTGGCAAGAAACTCAACTTTGAAGACTTAGAACGAGACTAGCTTGGTGCACTTACGTAGGCAGCAGCTTACTAATTAATTACCTGAAGACCCAGACCTTGAGGCCAGCTCCAATGAGCTCCTTGTAGATGGGTAGCATGGAAGCGGGTGTGTCTGTCCAGTTGTAATACAAGGGATCGCTGCATGTACAAATAACAGTGTGGCTTTCGCTCGTGACAATGAATTCAGTACATAAACAAGTGTGAGAAAACTGAAGCGGAATTTACTCTAAAAAAAACTGAAGCGGAATGAACACTTGAACATGCATGGGTCAAGTAGCAGAACTCAGAAGTGTACTGGAAAATAAAATTAATACACACCTGCATAAAACCCATGGGTAGTCTATGATACCGCTGACGTTGGCATGCATGGCCGTCTGAACTTGGGGGAGGTTCAGGTACTTGGTCGAGTAGAAGGCGGTGCATGGATCGTATGCCGGCAGCATCAATGGCTGAATTGAATAACCGGCCCGTTAAGATGGACCGTTGTCGTCAGGTTATTAGGTTGACTAATGGCCGGAGATGAAGATGAACGGGAACTTACGCGGCGGCTCCTCCTGAGTCTGCGCGCGTACGGGGTCCCCTTGTCTCACGGCGGCGTGTAGATGCTGTAGCCGTCGATGTTGCCTTGCTCCTCGGCGGCCTTGTCCCAGATCTTCTGGCACTCCGGCTCGATGTGGATGAAGGAGCTCCCCGGGCAAATCTTGAGGCCGCTGTCCAGGGTCTCGTCGGAGATGAGACCGTGGTGCCACCAGAACTCAAACATGCCGATCATGTCAGTGCGGTCGTTGGTCAGACCGTTTCCCACCTGGAATAATTAAAATAATTAATTACTATCTAATTATTGCACTAACCTCCTCCACTGGTAAAAGATATTGAGTTTTTCTTAGGCCAGTATGGGGTTCTATCTTTATTTAATATTGTGACACATCAGCAGATTTAATTAGTTGGTAGGTTAATTATAAAAAAAGATAACGGAAGCACTAGCGTCCAGACTCCGACGGACCACACCCACAGGTGGGACCCACCCACACCACTCCCCCATGCTTCCCTGCTTCCGGCCCCCCTCCATACCTACTGCGCCGCTCCCCTCCATGTACGGCGCCCCAATAGCTGCAGCAAGCAGCTACGGCTGGTGGTTCACATTGCAACATGCACAACACTACTGATCGACTTTTAAAACATTCAAATAAACACAATTCCAACATATATACGAAACAGTTGAAATATTCAAAATATGCGTCTACAACACAAGTAAAAACGCATGAAAACACCTGAAAACAATTGTAAACATATGCAACATCCAGATAAAACACTTGCAACATATGTGCGAAATAGATACAACATCCAGATAAACACACACTTGCAAGATACGTCTAAAAAAACCAATGAAACATTGGGAATAGACACTTGCAACATACGTGTACAATCATTGCAACATATGCAACATCCTGATCTACTTTTGCAACATCCCCATGAAACACTTGAAACATATCTATGAAACATCTGAAACACTTAAAACATGCGCTTGCAACATGGTAGAGCCTAGGGCCGGGCGATTCCAGCCATCGGGGTCGGAGCTGGTGCCTCGCGAGCACCACCATCACCACCGTACCATCGCTAGCAGCATCGGGCTTGGCTCGCCCGGGCGGGCAGTGTGCACGATGGGCGGGAGTGAAACGCGGGACCAGCGCGTGGCAGCAGCGAGGCAGAGTGGGCGCGCGGCGTCCGGACTGGAAGGCCGCGGCTGGATATGGCCACCGCGTTGTAGAAGGACAACGGCGCGGCGGTCACATGCGTGCGGCAGTGGGGAAAGCAAATGTCGCTGTGTTTTTTATTTTTTAGAGAATCCGCGTCGTACTGAATGTGGAGCGGTGGAGGCGTGTTGGGCCCGATCGTTGGGCAGGTCCGGGAACAAGCCGTCCAGACGGAACTTGCCTGGATGGACGCCCGTGTGCCAGCATTATCGAAAAGATAAACAGACCTTCATCTGAATAACGTGAAGTCTCCACCGAAGGCCTATTGATTCTTTTGATAATGCCATAGTTGGGTAAAGTTTCTAAAACATAATAAATCCATTCGTGAAGGCTCTGTCAACATAATTACTGATAGTAAGATACTAAGATGTGCATTTTTTTATTTTTATTAATTTATACATGATGTGCAGGTGTATTTGTCCATTCGGTTCAAATTCTGATATATGAAACGCACTGTGTGAATTCAATGTCTGAGAATGCGCATCTATACCGTACCATGAAACCCTTGAAGCTAATGGAAGGCCTCTGTACGCCGATGTTGTTCCTGTACACGAGCTGGGAGAGCTGAGGAACATAGTGACCTGCGCATCAAAATACTTCACGAATTAATGCATATATAACACTGTGCCTATATAGAAATTAATTAAATTCCGAACAAAAAAAAACAAATCTCCCTCGTCAAAACAAGGATCGTACTACATTAACAAAAGTACTACTAAATCCGTTCTAAGTTATATTTCGTTTGACTTTTTTTTACTCAAAGTTTGATCACTCGTCTTATTCAAAAATTTATGCTAAATATCACTTTTTTTGGTGTAGCTTACTTTATTAATAAAAGTTCTTCGAGAATGACTTAAATTTGACTATGTTTGCATAAATTTTTTGAATAAGACGAGTCGTCAAATTTGAAGTCAAAAAAGTCATATGAACTGTAATTTGGAATGGAGGGAGCACGTACTGACCTCCATAGCTCTCTCCAGCAATGTAGAAATCGCGGTACCGGTACTTTGGGAACCTCTCGAACCATTTCACCAGGAACGTGTACGCATCATGGGCTGCAAATAACAAAAATTCATAAATCAGAGAATCAGACTGAAGAAGGGTGTTATTTCCCATATATGTTCTTCATCACCAACCCGTTCTGTTGTCGCCAACGATTAGGTCGGAGCTGGTGTTGCTGTAAGAGAACCCCACGCCGGCCGGCGACTCCAAGAACAGCACGTTGGCCGCTGCATGCCTTTCACATGTGAGCTACACTTCACTGCACAGCACATCTCGGTTGGTCTGTGAGTTGTATGTGACCCATCATCAATTTCATACCTCTGTTCCAAGCGAACTCGTTGCGCAACAGCCGCTCGCCGTCTGTGTGGACGCGGAAGGCGCCGAGCTCCTCGAGCGCGCCGCCGCCGATGGAGGAGCACCCAGGCCCGCCGTTGAGCCAGAGGAGGAGCGGCGCGGCGTCCGGGTCCTCGACCTCGGTGCGGTCGGCCTCTTGGAACCAGTAATAGAGCGCGCGGCCGGCCTGCTCGTCGACGGTGATGTAGCCCCCGTACATGTCGAACGGCACGTCGTCGTTGGGCAGCCCCGGCAGCCCCCGGATCAGGTCGTCCTCACGCTGCTGGTCATGCTCCTCGGAGGACCCTCGCGCCAGCGCCGGTAGGAGGAGGAGGCTGCCGGCGGCTAGTGCCAGTAGGAGCGTTGTCGTCGCGGCGTGCCATGGAGAGGATGAGTTGTACTGGCCGGAGGAGCTGCTGATGGCCATGTTTGCTCTCTTCTTATTTCTGACCTCGACTGGCTAGCTTAGTGCATTGAGAAGGAAACAGGCCAAGGTTCACTTATATATATACACAGGGGAGAGGGCCGGCGAGAGATAAGGCTGACTGATCAACGCGCGCGTGTGGCATGCGTGAATTGTCTACGTACGACGTTATTTTTTTATATTACATGTAGAAAAAAGGTACATAGTGGTATATGGTCTTTTGGTATGGTATATGACGGTATGAAATATTTTGAGCCGTGCCAGCACATACGGCATGAACAACATGAGGGCCATGTCGTGTCTAAGATCATGGTACAACGGGAGGCATGACCCAACATGTATTTTGGGCTATATTTGGATCGGTACGATACAAAAATGATACGTGGACACATCTACATTATACAATATGATTTTTTATTATTTATTGTATTACTTCCTCTGTCCATAAAAGAATGCAATTCTCGCTTTTCGAAAAGTCAAACAGTTTGAACTTTGACTAAATTTATATAAAAAAAATACTAACATTCATGATACAAAATAAGTATCATTAAATTCGTTATAGGATATATTTTCATAATAAATTTATTTGGAGACATAAACATTAACACTATTTACTATAAATTTAGTCAAACTTGAACTAGTTTGACCGGCATAAATCCCATAGTTGCATTCTTTCCTGGACGGAGTGAGTACCTTCTTTCATCTAATAATAATTCTTCAGTGGATTATGAAAATTATTGAATTTTTCATCAAAACGGTACATATAAAATATATATTTTTATTTTTTTTCTTGTATGTCACGGGTGAATAAAGAAAACTAGAAAAGGTATTTTCTGGGCTGTGTACTTAGATCGCCACGTCATGAAAGACGTGCTAGTGTGTCACCTACCGTGCTTAGGCCGTAACAAAGACTTGCCCTGCTATGATCTAAAGCGATGTTAACAAAAGATAATTTACTGAAAAGGGGATGGAAAGGAGACTCTAAGTGCAAATTTTGTGGCTTAGAAGAGCATCTTTTCTTTGATTGCCGTATGGCTAAGTTCTTATAGAATTCTCTACTCATTGCTTTCAATGTTCAACCACCAAGAAATACAGCTCACTTATTTGGCCCCTGGATGAGGAGTTTTGCTCCTAGGCTAAGAGATCAAGTTATAGTGGGAATAGGTGCGATGTGTTGGGTCTTGTGGTTGAACAAATGATGTGGTGTTCCAAAGAACAAAGACTAACTCCTGCGCGCTTGTAGGTCATCTTCAGGGGAACTTATTGGATCAGACAATGGTCTCTGTTGTCTAAAGAGGAAGCGAGAGGTTTGTTGAAAGAAGGATTCCAGAAGCTGGAAGTGATGGTGATGCAATTTTTTGGAGGCCATGCTTGGAGAAACCAGAGGAGGATAGAAGAATAGCTTCCTAGGGCTTCTTTTTGGTTTGTTGCTTCCTTTGTTGAAAATGGTTTGAACTTTGGGTTCTTTCATGTCCCTCTAGCGGAACTTGGTCTAAGTACCTGTTATCTTGTATTGGTGACCATAAGCATTCACTTGTGAATGTGAAGGCCAGAATATTTTTTATTCCTTAATCTAAAAAATGATCTAAAGCGATGTGAAGCAGCACGAGAGTGCTATTGCTGTGCCGGAAAGGAGGTATAGTAGCTATGGGTAAACTGTCTGTCTGTCTCGTACCAACTGCATCGACAAACGGCTTATAGATGTTGCCACCGCTTTTTGGCCTGGGACGTACGTCTGGTCCTCACCGTACCATCAGTTTGGATGCAAAGTATTTTTATGTATTGGAGAAATACTACGGCATTACAAAATAAATACTTTGGTTTTTAAAAGCTATTGGGTGTTTGGATGTAACAAATCTTGTAGTCTCTAAAACCGTGATTTTGTTAAGACTGTAGTCTTTTTGGAGTTTTAAAAACTCCATTCATGACTTTTTTTTACTAAACCATGGTTTTATGTCTCTTTGGCTTATAAAACCATAATTTTGTGGTACTACAGTTTTAAAAAACTGCATCATCCAAACATGCGCCTACAGTTACACGTGAAACGCATGGCTGCTTTTTTTTTAGCAAAGGCCGCTTGTACCAGCGGCCGCGGAGCACATGGATCACGACGGCCCTGCTCCTGCTTTGTACCACCCCTACCTAAATGGTCACGTACCAGCTGCATCGAGAAACGGCCTATAAATGCTGCCACCGGTTTTTGGCCCGGGAGGTAGGTCGTACATGATGGGCTCGTGGTCCTCTGGCCCTCCTCGCCATCTTACAGTTACAGGTCAAATTCATGGCCCATGGCCACTTGTACCAAGCGGCCGCGGAGCATATGGATCACGACGGCCCCTCGGTTCCTTGGACCTTGGTTTCAAATGTGTGCATCTCAAACTTCAAAAAAATAAGGAAAAAAGTGTGCATCTCTTGCGGTCGTGGGTCACGTGTTGGCCAGATAATGTTTTGCCTGGTTTCATACCCATCCGGCTCCTCAGAATGTGCTTGCCTACTTCTAAGGTTTATGGATACAATACAAGATATAAAAAAATGAAGATATTAAAGAGAGGATTGAATTAAATTGGATTTGTCCTATTACTTTATAGTAGGTCAAAATGTATCATACCATATTCAAGTTGTAGATGTTTTAACAAGGTTTCCAAGTTCCAACCGACTCGGTGAGCAGTGGGTGAGGTTGGTTGGAGACGGCGGCCTGGCAGTGCTCGAGCGTGAGACGGGGCGAGGCTTAGGGTCGCCATGGCCAGCATGGCCGGTGGCTTGGCTGGTGCGGCCGGCGTTGGCCATGGTCGGCTGGGCGAGCATACCTTGAGCGTGCAGGGACGGGGTGAGCGCGGTGACGGAGAAAAAAGAAACATGAACGGATCGTTATTTTCTTGTGTAATTAGTGGCATCGAAGATAATTTTGGCCAACTCCAGGAATCCATGTGCGTGCTCGGCCGCCAGCTGGCCACTGAGGCCGCCGTGTGTGTGCTAGCGCCCGATGGCGCTGACAGGCACCGCCGGTGCAAGGAGAGGCGCCGGGCCCTAGCGTGGAAACCCTCAAGACTCGCCTCCTGCTATGGCTGCGGCGCCCCGCTGCAGACGGTGGTGGAGGCCGCACCGGGATATGTCGCTTATTGCAAGTGTATGTGTTTATTAAGTGTTTCAGAGGTATGTTGTAAGTGTTTCGTATGGATGTTGCAAAAGTAGATCCGGATGTCGCATATGTTACCATGGCTATACATGTATGTTGCAAGCGTCTATTCCAAATGTTTCATCTGTTTTCAGTCGTATGTTGCAAACGTTTTATCTGGATGTTGCATATGTTTCGCATATATGTTGCAAGTATTTTATCTTGATGTTGCATATGTTCGTGATGGCTTTCAAGAGTTTTCAGTTGTTTCGCAAGTGCTTTAGACATATATGTTGCAAGTGTTTCAACTGTTTCGGACGCATGTTACAGGTGTTTTATTTGAATGTTGCAAAAGTAGATGTTAGTGTTGCACATGTTGCAACAGTACCGACCTACTGCAGTTGCTGGGGCGCCACTGAGCAGGCGCAAACAGTCCTACGCGCATGTGTGTGGGAAGCGGAGGGTGCGCGAGCGGTCCCCTCGTTCGGTCGGGCGGCGTAGGCCACCGCATGGCGACGTGAAACGTAGCATGCATGGAAAACAGGTGCAGATGCGGGAAACTGGGTGCAGGCGCAGGCGCAAGTGTCGGTGTTTCGTACAAGCACCGGCAAGTAAATTTATAGTAATGCGCGTTAGGCTCGGATGGTGCGCTAAAGGACACAAGATTTATACTGGTTTGGGCCGAAAGTCCCTACGTCCAGTTTGTTGCTGCTCGTGTTATTAGCACCGTGAACGATTTGTAGTAAGGGGTACAAATGATCGAGAGAGGGACTGGTCCCAAGTCTCAGATGGAGGGGTTGAAGGGATGTCAAGAGGTTCGAGACAACTTGACTGTGTGTATCTATGAGTCGTATTGTTCGGTCTCCAGCGTCCCCCCATCTGGAGGAGGCGCATCCCCTTTTAGATGAAGGGGATGGCTTTACAAGGGTCAGTGGCTTAGGATCCGTGCTCTACCTAGCCTCCTTACCCATTCTGATGGGTGCGAAAGGAAGATAGGCGCCTACAATACTGTCGATGCTTCTGTAGAATATCAGGATGGTTATAGAATAGTACCCTGCTCAGGGCATGGGCCGGAGTACAGTGGTTTTGACTTATGAGCCTCACCCAGCCTTGCTCCGCACGCCTTCTGGCTCTATGAGTCTTTGTCAGAGGGACGAGGGGTCGGGGTCCGGAGCAACGACGTGGTTAAGGCCTTCTGACTTGGTGGACCTGAGGGGTCAGGAAGCGGGTGCCGCTCCCTCGGGTCCATAGCGTGGTGATGGAAAGTCCGTCGTGCGTGGAGATATTAATTCCTTTTCTGGAGCATAGCAATTGTCGTATATCTTCGTCGGGTTCCGTGTCCCAGGGCCGAAGGCGGCGCCTACAACTCTACAGGGCGAGGAGCACGCACCTGTACAACCTTTCGAGCTCTGCGGCGCCCGGAAGGGTCTAAAGCACCTGTCCTGTCATCCCCTAGCAGTACTTTTCCTGCCAGGGCGTAGGGTATGGTCCTTGGAGCCATGGTTGACCCAAACGTCTTGTCTTGCCCTGTACTTATCATCTTGAGGGAATGGGGAGAAGTTGTCAGGTAAGACGAATCCAATCTTTAGATATGTAGCAGGGTGAGACTCGTTCGTTGCCGTCGGGCGAAATGGAGACCAATTCCTGTCTCCCGGGCGAGACCGACCTCGCCCCTCCGGGGTCGGGCGAGGCGGATTCTATCCCTCAGCCCTCGGGCGAGACCGAGCCCGCCCTAAAGGCGTCGGGCGAGACGGAGTTCATCCCTCGGCCCTTGGGCGAGACCGAGCCCGCCCCAAAGGCGTCGGGCGAGATGGAGATTAACCCTGAGCCCTCGAGCGAGGTAGAGTTATCCCACAAAGGCGTCGGGAGAGGCGGAACCGAAGTCCTGTCGCTCGAACAAGTGATGAAATGGCGCCCTTATGCGTCCAGAAGTTTTTCACGTTCGGTGGTTATTGGTTCCACCTTCTGGGGTACCCCGGTATTAGGTCCCCGACAGTAGCCCCCGAGCCTCCAGGTGATTTGAGTAGAACCGCCTAGAGGGTGTTTTTTGACTTTGTCGAAGTTACTTTGCTAGAGGGTGCGTGCGAGCGCACCCGATGGGCATAGCCCCCGAGCCCCTGGGTGATTCGAGTAGAGTCGCCCGGGGGGTTGCATCGGTCCCTTCGCGGGTAAGGCTGAGGGACTTAATTTTTGTCAACTGGATGTTTTTCCGAGTGGGTCGTGGCATCCCGTTCGCTGGGAACTGATTCAGGGCTGACCTAACTGGTGCTTCTGCCCTTGATTTCGAATCATTTGCGGATCCTTCCTTAGTTGGGCCGGCCGCTGAGCTTCTGGGCCCTAGGCGGGCCAAAGAGAAAAGAAAAGGCCTTCGTGGCTTGTGTTTCCCAGGTGGGTAGAGAGTCCGGATTCGCCTAGGGAAGGCGAACCGTCCACCAAGATTTCTTGGGGTGAGAGGATAGGGACTGTGGACGCGTGTCCCGCGATGTGACGCGGTGGCGCGCGTGGCAGGCCCGGAGATCGAGGCGGACGGTTGCCCTTCTCACGTCCATCGCCCCCTATAAAACCACAGGGTTCGCCCCCAAGGTTCCATATTTCGCTCCCCTACCTTTCCGTTCTGAAACATCCGCCGCCAATCGTCCTAGCCTCCTGCGCCCGCATCGCCACCGTCGACCGGCTTGCGTTCGTGTTGCAGCCGCCGTCAAGCTCGCACGTGCTCTCCTTCCATATTGCTTTAATGGAGTTGTGGGGTAGATCTAGCATCACCTCCCGGCGTCTGGAGGGCCTCGTCCGCCGTGGCCTTCCCCGCCCACTGTCCGCCGTCCAGGAGTGGCTGCTACCTGGCGACGAGGGTGAGCCGGTGCCGCCTGAAGGGTATGTCGTCTCTTTTGCCATCTTCCATGAGCGGGGATTCGGGGTACCCGCGCATAGATTCCTTCAGGGGCTGCTGGATTACTATGAGGTAGAGCTGCAGCATCTAACTCCCAATGGGATTCAACACATGGCAGCGTTTGTTGCCCTGTGTGAGGGTTTCCTGGGGATCGATCCCCATTTTGATCTGTGGCAATATTTCTTCAACATTAGTTTATCGAAGAGGAAGATTGGGGGAAAAGATATGAACGCGCCGATGGGATGTGCCAGCATCCATCTGCGCCATACCCGGTCGAGGGGTTACCCATACATGCGTCTGGCGACATCCAACAAGGGATGACATTCGCAGTGGTTTTATGTCCCTACCGAGGTACACTGGACGCCTTATTGTGGATGCTCCGGAGTCATGGAGCTGGGGCATCCAGTCCAAAGACAAGAAACACATCTCCGACCTTCTTTTCGCCCTCCAAGCCCTGAAGGATCGGGGTGTAAAGGGGACGGGGATTATCGGCGCCTACCATGCGAGGAGGGTGGCGCCACTGATGGCGCGCGTGCTTCCCCTGCATCGGATGATGCCCGGGATGTCGCTTGAAGGGACGATGCTTGTTGACGAGGCGCTCCCTTATTCGGAAGTGGCGCAGCGCATCAAGGAGGCGACGGAGCCGATGAAGGATTCCGCCGACAGGGTCCTCGACATCGTGTATCCGGTGCCCGGACATCCCCCAATGCGTCCGGAGCCTGGGTTCTTTGAATTCGTAAGCCCTCTTCTCCCGGGCTCTTTTCTCTCCTGGATCTCCCTTTTTTAATACTTGCTTTTGTGATGTTTGGATCAGCCGAGGGGGCTAGTCTTCAAGAATAGTCCGGTTCCGCTGCCGAAGGACAAGGCCGTGGCGGCGGCGAATCGACTCGTGGCCGAGCGGGGTAGGAAAGCAAGGGAGGAGATGAAGAAGGCAAAGCGATTGAAGTAGGAGGCACGAGATCAGGGGGAGGATGTGAGTAGTGAGGATGAAGACGACGACGATGATGATGACGACGAGGTAGCCGTCGGTGTGGATTGGGACATCCTGGAGGATGAGGACACGCTGACGAGTGGCCACCCATCCGTGCAGGAACCCTTCCCTTTCCACATGGAGGGAAGTGAATCGATGAGGTCGGTGGAGGCCGGCGAGTCTGCCGCTTCGCACGGCGTGCCGGCCGAGGACCGGTGGGTGGAGGAAAGCGGGCCTACCGCTGCCGACCCTGAAGCGACGGGGGAGGGGAGTGGCTCTGGTGCCGCGCCCCATGAGATGATGGAGGGGAGCGGCTCCGGTGCCGCGCCCCATGAGATGATGGAGGGGAGCGGCTCCGGTGCTGCGCCCCATGAGGTAAGCCTCCCTGCCCCAGAGCAGGGAGTAGGCTCAAAACGATCCCGCCCAGATGAGTCGGGGTAGGGATCTGGGAATCCGTCCTCAAAACGCTTCCGCCGATCGAGGACGTCAACGTGAGCTGTTGATTCCCCTGTTTCCACCCTCTTTCCATTTCTATTTTGATCTAATGATTAATACCTTTGTGCAGGTTCTTGCGGACGGGTCACCCCCTGGGGCTGGCGCCTAAGAAGAGTCTCGCCATTCAAGCGGGATAGATGGCGTCGCCTGGAGTCACCCCCGCTTTGGGCAGGAGTGGTGCCGACGTCGGGGCCGCGTTGGCCGACCCGACGGCATCCATGGTGGCTCCCACGCCCGCAGAGGTTACTGAGCGAGCGGCCTCCTCCATGGCAGACGTGGAATAGCCGACCGAGGGCCGCATACCGCTGGTGGAAGCAGTCATGACTGCGCCAAGCTAGGATCAGCCGGGCGCGGTCGTGGTGGCGCTCGAGGGCGTAGTGCAATCCGTGCCGCCAGGGGCCCAGATGGATCCGCCCATGGCGCTTGAAGCGGCCCAGACGAAGGTGGGTCTAGCTGGAGGGTCCTCGAGTGCGGCGGTGGTGCCACACAGGGTCAGGAGGGAGCCGCCCCGGCCCCTTTGTCGGGAGGAAGCCGCTCCCCCTTGCGGGGGAAGCTGCCACTTCAGTGGATGGCCGCCTAGGACCCGACGTCAGCTCTGTTCTCGCTCGATGATCATTCTGAGAGCATGGAGCGGGAGGGTCTTGACATTGGAATTTCGACCATGCTGGAGGCCCTGGATCAGGCCAGAGGAGCCTTGAGTGAAATTGTCGTTCCTACTACCCAGGTATTCGCTTGATTTTCTTCTTTCTCTGCATCTTTTTGTGTTTTCGCATTTCTGATTCCAGTCATCTTCCTCGTCAGGTTCTTGTTGCTCGTAGCTAAAATAAATCCCAATTCCTCAGCGAGCAGAAGGCGGAGTGGGATCGCCTCTCCGAGGAGGCCCGGCTGCGAGCAGACATGGCCGCACAGCTTGCTACTGCCCAGGAGCGGGAGGCCCAGGCGCGTCAAGACACGGAGGAGGCCCACGGGATATTTGAGGATTTGTCGGCGAGGTCCAAGCTGGATGGGGAGGAGATCGCCAGGCTCAAAAAGGAGCGAGATGAGCTGCTGCAGAGGAATGTCGCGGCCAATGAGAAGGCCGGCGAAGTCCTGAAGGAGGTGGAGATGGAGCGGGACCTCCGGCGGAAGGACGAGAGTAGGGCCACAGCCCTTCAGCAGAAGGTGGACGAGGACATCGAGGTGGTCCGCTCTCTCCGGGCGGAGCTCGGTGACGCGGTGAACCAAAGGTTGAGCGCTGAAAACGTCTCCATCAAGCTAGAAAAAGAGGCTGCCCATGCCCGAAAGGCCCTTCAGGTTGAGAGCGATGAGCACGATCTTCTGCAAGCTGCGGTCGGGGTGGTCCTTAATGCCCTGAATGTGACGGGGCCGGTGGAGACCAGCCCGCTCACGGCTCGTGTCGCAGGTATCACGGCTCGGGTGGGCCAGCTTGAGGAGAGTGCCTTTCACGCCGGGATCACCCAGGCCTTCACCGTCGCCCATGCTCATTACAAGGAAATCAACCTGAAGGTGATGAGCGAAGGCTTCCTGTCCACCTATGAGGATGAAGAGCTAGAGAAAATGGAGGAGATGGTTGCTCCCCTTGCGAAAAAACTGGCAGACAATCTGAAAGAGATGGTTCTCCCTCCGCGGGAGTAATTAGTCGAACAATTTTGAGAATAACTTATATGTAATATGTGGACAAGTGTCGGTATTTTTCGAGTCTGGACGTGGTTTCGTGATTTTGCGCCGTAATTTCGTTTTGTTTAATTTTTTGCGATCTTACCAATCTGTTCCCCTGAATTATGCCGCTGGTCATGATGCGAGGAGATTGTTTCGAAAGGAAGAAAGGAGGTAGCAGTACCTTAACCAGCCCCCGAGTAAGGTCCGACCCCCAGCATTTGCTGGGGTCGGGGGTTACTGGAGATCGGAACTGTTGTTTTGGTGACAGGGTCGACGAAGTCCATGGATGGTATTGCAATATTCCCCGCCCTGTCTTTCAACAGAAATCCCCAACTGAGGACTCTATGGGCTTGGCAAGGTGGGGCCTTCGAACCTGTGTCCCTGTATTGATTGGCTCGAGCCCCCGGGCCTTGTTAGGGTCTGACAGGGGTCGGCCGTAATTTGTGTGTTACCCCGTCCTCGATTTTCATAATCGGAGGGGCTGAGTAAACGACACTTGCCTCGACGGCTCGAGTATCGCGCTCAACGAGCTCACTAACAGGTACATTCGTGTGGAATCCGGGTCCATCATTTGCTGATGGGGTTGGCAGAGCCCTCTGGTGGCACTCCACAATTTCTTAACCTGCCTCCCGGCAGATGCCCGAGCCGTTCGTTAGGCTCAGGGGGCCCGATGGCCTCTCCTCGATGGAGATTCTGTGGGTTTGGCTCGGGGTTAGAATCGAACGAGAAAAGGTTGAGATGTCCCTGTCCGCTTCTGAGCGGGGTTGGGCAGGTCCGCTGGGGCTTGTCTCGGTTATTTCTCCCTGGCTCTGTTTGGCATGAGGCGGCCTCGAGCCCTTCGTGGACCGACCTTCGAACCTCGGCCTGTGGTCGCATATATCGAATGAGGCGACAGCCGTTTCGTGATGCGACATGAAGCGTTGGGATGTTTTGCATATGTATAATATAATCGAAATGAACGTGGGGTCGGTAACGTTACCTTGGCGGTATGAGTGACGAAAAGCTCCTACCAGATGTGTCCATGTGGGGTTCGGACCCTGACGTTTGCGATGAGGTTGGAGTAACCTGCATAAGAATCGCTATTCTTTGTTTTTCGTACCTCGGTGGTGATCCGAGCCATTTAATTAACTCAGGCAGCCTGATAGCTTCTCCTTTGGGAGAGACTCTGTAGGCGGACCCCTCCGAACCCTTTTTTGAAAAGGCAGACGTTGAAGCTGGAGATGCGAGAGGCGTTTGAGCATGATTTTTCTGACGAAAAGAAACCCCGTAGCTACTGAGGCGTAGGGTCTGCTAGTTCGTCCAGTTTTTATTCAAAGTTTTATGCCCGTATTTCGCATCCTTGGTTTCAAGTGTACGGAGGGGGTCGGCAGCCCCTGAGTGATGTTCGTGTTCCCGCTTTTTGACGGGGTCAGAAGCTCGAGAATGAATTTTAACGCGTGAAGTAAGAAGGCGGAGATGCTTATCTTTCTTTGGTCGTTCGTTCGCCGTGTCTTCTGAGCCGAACGGCCGGCCTAGGAGATCCGAAAGGTCCTGTCGTCGGATCGTCCATGGTCCTGCATGGAGAGGTGAAGGGCTATCTACCTATGTGGGTGCCTTTCGCCTTTCCTTAGCTACAACGCCTCCTCTTTAAATAGGGAGGGGGAGAGGAGTTCTCATCCCACCTCCTCCTCTGCCTCCGAGCCGCTATCTCTCCTCCTTCTTCCTTTCCGCCGAACGCGTCCGTGCGTCGCGGCAGTTCCTGAGTGAGGAAGAGTAATGCCAGAGAGAGAGAGAACTCACAAATTTGCTCATGAGTCTGGTGAGTGATGTCGAGCTGGAGGTTATCCAATGTAGATGAGATGGTGCGTGCTGCTCTTGCTGAAGAGTCTCTGCTGCCGAAGGAGAAGAGGCGCCGGTGGGCGTCGTACGTCGTCGACTGCGCCGTCATCCGCTGTGCTCCTCCTTTGGCGGGAGGCGTTTCCTGCCCATACGCCGTTGTCAGGGTTATGGCTGGGGATGATGGCGTAGTCCCTGGACGCTCCAGCGGAGGCGTCGCAGATGGTGGCGCCTTCGAGGATCCAGTGAAGTGGCGGGATATCGGGAGGTCGCCGATGGAGAGCGTGGCACGGCGACCGCAGTAGATGAGCTGGCCCGTGTACACGCCCCGGGCGTCGCCGATGGAGAGCGTGGCACGGCAACCGCAATAGTACTTGTAGTAGAGTTAAGCAGAGACTGTAATTGAATAATGTTGTGGGGAAGCCCCTGAGTAAACAGTCCTCTGAATTTGCAAGTATATTGTTTCTTTTTGTAATGAAATCGCTTTGCAAGTGACGAATTTGTGCAAAAAATGAACAAATTTACATCTTTTGCCTATGGCAAGCAATTTTTTATTTTTCATCTTTTGTAGAAAAGATTTTAGTGCTTACCGACCCCTCTCATGGTCTAAGTCATAAGAAACTAGGAACGTGGGTGAACTAATTCTGATTGAACTAGTGAGCAAAGAGGTTGTAGCCGCTGGGGCATGGGTGTCCCGTAGTCCTACCAGTCGTATTCAGAATTGGTTCTCAAAATCTTAGCCCTTAGGACTTGTTTATGAGAGGAATGGAAAACTTAGAGAATATTTATAAATATAACACAGGAGGTTTTTTGCAAGCGCAATACTTATATTTACATATGTCATATGTTAAGATCATATGCCAGCCCCTGAGTGAGGTCTGACCCCTTGCCACTTGCTGGGGTCGGAAGTCACTAAGGATCGGGGTTCTGTTAAGACAAAAACCGATAAGGAAGTGTGTAAACTTATTTTAAGGATAGAAACGACGTAGCTGCTCAATGTTCCAGGCGTTGGTGAAGACTTCGCCGTCGATGGTTTTCAACCGGTAGGCGCCTGGACGAAGTACTTCCGCGACGACGTAGGGCCCTTCCTAGGGCGGGGAGAGTTTGTGGCGGTCCTTGTTGCTATGCACAAGACGGAGGACGAGGTCTCCGACGTTGAAGGCTCGACCCCGCACTCGTCGGCTATGGTACCGTCGCAACGCCTGCTGGTACTTCGCCGAACGGAGGAGGGCGATGTCACGGGCTTCATCTAGCTGGTCCATGGCGTCTTGGTGGGATGCCTCGGCTCCTTGTTCGTCGTATGCTCTGATTCTTGGCGCTCCATAGTCAAGATCCGTTGGAAGAACGGCCTCGGAACCATAAACCATGAAGAAGGGTGTGTAGCCCGTGGCCCGGCTAGGAGTTGTCCTTAGGCTCCAGAGTACGGCCGGGAGCACAGCGAGCCAGCGCGCGCCGAACTTGTTCAACCGGTTGAAAATTCTAGGTTTGAGGCCTTGAAGGAGCATGCCGTTTGCGCGTTCGACCTGCTCGTTCGTCCGGGGGTGTGCGACGGCTGCCCAATCGATCCGGATGTGTTGTTCATCACAGAATCGAATGAATTTCCTACCGGTGAACTACGTGCCGTTGTCTGTGATGATGGAGTTCGGTACTCCAAAGCGATGGATGATGTCGAGGAAGAACAGCACGGCTTGCTCGGATTTGATCGTGGATATTGGTCGAGCTTCAATCCATTTTGTAAACTTGTCTATGGTGACAAGCAGGTGGGTAAAGCCCCCGGGCGCCTTTTTGTGTGGTCCAACCAGGTCGAGCCCCCAGACCACGAAGGGCCACGTGATGGGGATCATCTGGAGACCCTGGGCTGGGTGGTGTGTTTGCCGAGCATAGTACTGGCACCCTTCGCAGGTGCGTACAATTTGCTCAGCATCGGCTACTGCGGTGGGCCAGTAGAAACCTTGTCGGAATGCATTCCCAACCAAGGTTCTTGGTGTGGCATGATGATCGCATACTCCACCGTGGATGTCGCCCAGCAGGAGTTTTCCCTGTTCGCCAGGGATACAGAGTTGCAGAATTCCGATGTGACTTCGCTTGTAGAGTTCGCCCTCTACGAGAACGAAGGATTT
Source organism: Miscanthus lutarioriparius (assembly GCA_904845875.1). Lineage (NCBI taxonomy): Eukaryota > Viridiplantae > Streptophyta > Magnoliopsida > Poales > Poaceae > Miscanthus > Miscanthus lutarioriparius. The sequence continues at coordinate 27,176,724 of CAJGYO010000010.1, forward strand.
GGCGCGTCGTGCGAGCTGTCGGGCTTCCGTCTTGTCTGCCGGTAGTATGTTGTGGAGGAGGTAATCGAGGAAAAGTGTTCTCCAGTCATTGGAGGGGTTGGACTCCGCTGCTAGGTCCTCTTCGAGCTCCATGACCTCGGGGTCGGGCGGAGCGGTTGGAGGATCGGCCCCTGGGGTCGGACCAGATGGGCCATCGTCGGCTTGTTCCGACCCCGTGTAGCGTACTGAGGGTTTGTGTTGGTCACTGGCAAAGACGCCTGTCGGGACTAGTTCTCGGCTAGATGCTGCTTTCGCAAGCGTGTCGGCTGCTTCGTTGAGGCGCCTTAGGATGTGATTGAGTTTGAGGCCGTCGAACTTGTCCTCCAGTCGTCGGACCTCTTGACAGTATGCCTCCATCTTGGCGTCGTGGCAGCTTGACTCCTTCATGACTTGGTTGACGACCAGCTGGGAGTCGCCTCTGACGTCGAGGCGTCGGATGCCCAGCTCGATGGCAATTCGTAGGCCGTTGACGAGCGCTTCATATTCTGCAGTATTGTTTGATGAGGGGAAATGGAACCGAACCATGTACCTCATGTGGACCCCGAGGGGAGATATAAAGACTAGTCCTGCTCCGGCGCCCTTCTTCATCAGCGATCCGTCAAAGTACATTATCCAGTACTCTTGATCGATGGGTACTGGTGGCCTCTGGACCTCAGTCCACTCCGCGATGAAGTCAGCCAGTACCTGAGATTTGATCGCTGTTCAGGGGGCGTAAGAAATGCCCTGATCCATCAGCTCGAGTGCCCACTTTGCGGTTCTTCCCGTAGCGTCATGGCTACAGACAACCTCACCGAGGGGGAACGATGTCATTACTGTCACGGGGTGTGACTCGAAGTAGTGGCGTAGCTTCCTTTTGGTGATGAGGACGGTGTAGAGGAGTTTCTGGATTTGGGAGTAGCGGGTCTTGGAGTCGGATAACACTTCGCTGATGAAATATACAGGGCGCTGCGCCTTGAAGGCATGCCCCTCTTCCTCTCGCTCTACTACTAAGGCGGAGCTAACCACTTGGGTGGTGGCCGATATATAGAGTAGGAGGGATTCTCCGTTGCATGGAGGAACTAAGACCGGCGGTTTAGTTAGAAATCGCTTAACCATGTCAAGCGCCTCCTGAGCCTCGGCTGACCACTCGAAGCGGTCAGCTTTCTTTAGGAGTCGATAAAGGGGGAGTCCTCGTTCGCCGAGGCGCAAAATGAATTGGCTGAGGGCGGCGAGGCACCCTGTGATCCGCTGAACCCCCTTTATGTTTTGGATCGGGCCCATCCTTGTGATGGCTGATATCTTCTCCGGGTTGGCTTCGATGCCACGCTCGGAGACGATGAAGCCGAGCAGCATGCCTCTCGGGACCCCGAAAACACATTTTTTGGGATTGAGTTTGATGTCGTTTGCCCAGAGTTTCGCAAAGGTTTGCTCAAGGTTGGTGACCAGGTGGTTAGCTCGTTTGGTTTTGACTACGATGTTGTCGACATAGGCCTCAACGGTTCGCCCGATGAGGTCTCCGAAGCAATTGAGCATACAACGCTGGTATGTTGCCCCAGCATTCTTCATACCGAAAGGCATCGAAATGTAACAAAATGATCCAAAGGGGGTGATAAAAGATGTCACGAGCTGGTCGGACGGTCGGTCCGGTCGAAGGTGATGGCGGATTTCGACCACCGGAGGAAGGCTGGCGTGGCCGGTCCGGCGGTATAGACCTCACGACGCGTGACCTTCTGGCGGCGCCTGGAGTCGTAGGCCGTTGATCCTCCGAAGATCATAAGGGCGCCGGTCGGTGTTGGGAAGGCGTCGTCTTTCTCCTCTGTGTAGTCTATGGCGGGAACAGGTTCCTTCCCCTGCTCCCCTTTGTTAAGTCCCCCGGCCAAGTATTTGCGCATGAGGCCGCACTCCTTGTATAGATGCTTGGCCGGGAAGGTGTGGTTTGGGCATGGCCCCTCGAGCATTTTCTCGAAGTGGTTCGGAGTGCCCTCCGCGGGCTTCCGGCTACCTTTGCGGTCAGCAGCGGCCACGAGCGAGTTGTCGCGCCGTTGCTTCTTATTTTTCTTTTTGGCAGAACGGTTGGAAGCGCCTTCGCCGGCGTCCTCGTCCCGCCTCATCTTTCCGTCGGAGCGATCAAAGACGGCTCCGACCGCCTCCTCTCCAGAGGCGTGACTAGTAGCGATGTCTAGGAGTTCCTTGGTAGTCTGCGGGCCCCTGCGTCCTAGCTTGTGGACCAGGGACTCGCAGGTTGTTCCGGACAGAAAGGCTCCTATCATGTCGGCGTTGGCGACGTTAGGGAGCTCGTTGCACTGCCGAGAGAAGCGCTGAATGTACCCGCGAAGGGTTTCATCGGCCCTCTGGCGGCAGTTCTTGAGGTCCCATAGGTTTCCAAGGCGTTTGTACGTGCCCTGGAAGTTGCCCACGAAGATCTCCGTCAGATCCGCCCAACTCTGAACAACATTGGATGGCAGGTGCTCCAACCATGCTCGCGCCGAATCGGCCAAGAACAGCGGGAGATTGCAAATAATGAAATTGTCATCACTCGCCCCACCGGCCTGACATGCAAGCCGATAGTCTTCGAGCCAAAGCCCAGGATTTGTTTCGCCAGAATATTTAGGGATGTTGGTAGGCGGTCGATACCTTAGGGGGAACGTGGCATTGAGGATGTGTCGTCCGAAGGCCTGAGGACCTGGCAGGCTGGGGCTCGGGCTTCGGTCTTCGTTGCTGTCGTAGTGTCCGCCACGTCGGGGATGGTAGCCGTGGCGTGCTGCTTCTCCGTCGTTGCCATGGGCGCGTTTCTGAGCGTCAATGATGTCGCGTACATCGCGACCATGGCCGAGGTGTTGATGTACTGGGATGGCGGAGGGCTGCCTGCCGGCCGGCGGGGTTTGGTGAACGGTCGCGTCCCTAGTGGGACGTACTGAGAGCGAGCGCTGGCTGGTGTCGGGTTCGCGTCGTCGAGACAACAAACTTTCCACCTGCTGCGCCGCCGCGCGCTCAAAACAACGTCTGCGAATCTCCACAGGGGCCCGCGATCTTGGTAATCGCGGCCTCCGGAGGCCATGCGACAAAGCGGTTGCTTCTGGCGATGTTCTGGCTGGCTCGGGCAAAGTGAGGAAGGGTCCCATCGTCGGTGAGGATCCTTTGGTGTACGGTACGGGCCATGGCGCGCGCGCCCCCCATTTTTGCGGCGTTCAATCTCGCGATTGATGTCCGCGTACTCCCGGACGAGCCCTTGCCCGGCCTCATCGATCTCCTGCTGACGGGCCTTCAGCTGCTCCATCCTTAGGTGAGATGGGGCTGTCGTCTCTTCCCCGGATCTGCTGTAAGGGTTGTTTGTAGGAGTGACCTCTTCCCTAGAGGCGCTTTCGACCGACCCTCGGGGTCTCAAGTCATGAAGCATTCCCGGGAAGGGTGGTGGCTCCCCCTACTAGAATTCGAGCTGGAGAACGATCCTGGCTCCTCATTGAGGAGCCCGTAGAGGGTCTCCGTATCATGCTCGATCGCCCCCACGAACTCGATGTCTGTGGGTGATCGAACCATTAAATGGCGCCGGAAGGTGGCCAGCTGATGCGCCCATGACGTTCATGGAGACCAAACGGAAACGCTGTCGGGGCGCTCCGTACGGGACCTTCTGGACACAGGGTGACGTTGTGCGAGACCTCACTTGATGACTGGGGTCCAAGGGAGTTGCTCGGCGGGCCCTCAAGCCTAAGACGGCTGAGGTCGATGGATGGGAGAGATGGGGCGGCTGTGTGAGTTAGCGCCAGCTCTCCTCCTAGTGTGATGACGAAATCTAGGTCGCCGAAACGCACGTGTGCGCCGGGCCCAGATGATTGCGTGGGTGGCCATCCGAGGCCTGATTTAGAAACGCACAAAGGCCCCTACGCCGCATGGCCCCGCTGGGTGTTTCGTACAAGCACCGACAAGTAAATTTATAATGTCTGCGTTAGGCTCGGATGGTGCGCTAAAGGACACAAGATTTATACTGGTTCGGGCCGAAAGTCCCTACGTTCAGTTTGTTGCTGCTCGTGTTATTAGCACCGTGAACGATTTATAGTAAGGGGTACAAACGATCGAGAGAGGGACTGGTCCCAAGTCTCAGATGGAGGGGTTGAAGGGATGTCAAGAGGTTCGAGACAACTTGACTATGTGTATCTGTGTGTCGTATTGTTCGGTCTCCAGCATCCCCCTTCTGGAGGAGGCGCATCCCCTTTTATAGATGAAGGGGATGGCTTTACAAGGGTCAGTGGCTTAGGATCCGTGCTCTACCTAGCCTCCTTACCCATTCTGATGGGTGCAAAAGGAAGATAGGCGCCTACAATACTGTCGATGCTTCTGTAGAATGTCAGGATGGTTACAGAATAGTACCCTGCTTAGGGCATGGGCCGGAGTACAGTGGTTTTGACTTATGAGCCTCACCCAGCCTTGCTCCGCACGCCTTCTGGCTCTATGAGTCTTTGTCAGAGGGACGAGGGGTCGGGGTCCGGAGCAACGACGTGGTCAAGGCCTTCTGACTTGGTGGACCTGAGGGGTCGGGAAGCGGGTGCGGCTCCCTCGGGTCCATAGCGTGGTGACGGAAAGTCCGTCTTGCGTGGAGATATTAATTCCTTTTCTAGAGCTTAGCGATTGTCGTATATCTTCGTCGGGTTCCGTGTCCCAGGGCTGAAGGCGGCGCCTACAACTCTACAGAGCGAGGAGCACGCACCTGTACAACCTTTCGAGCTCTGCGGCGCCCGGAAGGGTCTAAAGCACCTGTCCTGTCATCCCCTGGCAGTACTTTTCCTGCCAGGGCGCAGGGTATGGTCCTTGGAGCCATGGTTGACCCAAACGTCTTGTCTTGCCCTGTACTTATCATCTTGAGGGAATGGGGAGAAGTTGTCAGGTAAGACGAATCCAATCTTTAGATATGTAGCAGGGTGAGACTCGTTCGTTGCCGTCGGGCGAAACGGAGACCAATTCCTGTCTCCCGGGCGAGACCGACCTCGCCCCTCCGGGGTCGGGCGAGGCGGATTCTATCCCTCAGCCCTCGGGCGAGACCGAGCCTGCCCTAAAGGCGTCGGGCGAGACGGAGTTCATCCCTCGGCCCTCGGGCGAGACCGAGCCCACCCCAAAGGCGTCGGGCGAGACGGAGATTAACCCTGAGCCCTCGGGTGAGGTAGAGTTATCCCACAAAGGCGTCGGGCGAGGCGGAACCGAACTCCTGTCGCTCGAACAAGGGATGAAACGGCGCCCTTATGCGTCCAAAAGTTTTTCACGTTCGATGGTTATTGGTTCCGATCCCCAGCACCATCGTTGCCAGTCGCCACTTCAATTCGCCACGCCGGAAGGGGCAGCTCGACCTAGCTATCTATGCGCATCACTATCGTCGTCGTCGTGGATCAATATGATCTTGCATTGTCTTCCTCAATCGTCGTACTCGTACATGATGCGCTCCTACGTGGTGTCGTGCGTGGTCCTGCTCCCGTCCTGTCCTGCGCCATCGTCGCCACTTCCATTCGCCACGCGCAGGAAGGAGCTCGACCGACCTATTGGCTGCAATGGTGTCCTCCGATCCACTGCACCATCATCGCCACTTCAATTCGCCACGCCGGAAGGGGCTCGACGACGACCTAGCTATCTGCAGCGATGGCGGTGCGCATCACTCGTCGTCATCCTGGATCGATATGATGATCTTGAATTATTGTCTTCCTCCATCGTCCTACTCGTACATGATGAGCTCGTGGTGTCGTGCGTGGTCCTGCCCACTTCGATCAATTCGCCACGCGCAGGAAGGAGCTTGACCTATCGGCTGCAATGGTGTCGTTGTCGCGCATTGTTATCGTCGTTCTCCGAAGATCTTGTCTTCACGGCAAGGTACGCTCGGAGATTTGCAATCGATCGCATTGGAGGAGCTGTGATTCTTTTGCCTATACATGGCGACATGACCTTCTCGTCTCAGTTTTATTCATCGCATCGTGTTGTCGTCGTCGATCAGTCGACACGATCGCTAGGTGCATGCAAACCCGAGAGCCGGTGTTTATTCACCACGAATCCAGCGTCCCCGTTCGACTTAAACATATATTTAGTTCCAACCCATATCCCACTAATCATGTCTAGATTAATTTAGCTTGTTTCTATAAATTTTACATCTTTATTAATTAGCTTAAGTTGAGACTCTTTTGTTTATATGGTGCCTTTTGTTCAAAACTCTCATTTTTTATATTATAAAAAAGTAATGACTTAAGTCATAAGCTGCGCTCTTATTTCTACGATGAGCTTTAGTTTTGAGATGAGATATACGAGGGGCCAATTGTGTTGTCAACCTCAAGATGATATTATATTTAGGCATAATATAATCATTGTTTGATCCATGGAACTTTAAATACACAGGAGATCATAACTATCATTAGTCTACAGTCTACACTAATCTCTTACACCACTAGTGATATTGATGTTTGCGAACACATAGTGGACATGTGTGCATCCGTGATGAGTGATTGTCTAGAGGTGATTGAGCTTTGGTTTAGTGTTTGAAACTAACTATGGAGTAGTGTGGTGTTGTGCAACATGTCTCTTGATCTTGTGATATGCGATGGCAATGGAGAAGGTCAAGCGAGTTCGTGTCAATGGATTGGGAGCGGTGAAGGACGGATGTGGAGGCTTAGTGAAGCTCTATGTTTGGTTTTGGTAATTAAGACAACTAGTGGACTAATATCTACTGTATTGTTGTGAATAAAATAGGTTATGTCCACACCAAGGTTGAGGAAGGATGGCAATCATGGTGGTGATAATGATGCCAAATGATGATCAAGTGCTCAATTCTTGGAAGACGAAGAAATAGAAAAACAAAATGCAAGGGCTCATGGTAAAGGTATATGCTAGGGCATATTGTTTTGCCGGTGAAGATGCAATAAAGTGGGTGATCGGATTTAGAAAAGATAGTCAGACTATGAAGAGGGAAACTCCAAAGTTCAATGCGGTTATCTAAGTGCCACTAGGCGGATCAATTAGTTTGATATGCATTAGACCTAGTGAGGACATAAAAACCCTTTGAAAAATGTTCACGAAAATGCTAACTCATGTGCTTAACTGTTGGAACACATTTGGCGTTGGCTCAATTGAAAAAGTGTTGTAGGATCGATCTAGAGATGCTCCTGCGTGAGCATCGGACCGAGAAGGGCGTCGGACCCTGGGGTCGTCCGACAGCTAAACCTAAGCCGCGACGCGTTCAAGTCTTACCAGACCATGGACTTTTGTCCGACGGTCTCGGTCAGGGCGGCGTGGGACAGTGTGCTGCAATGTTCCTCTTTGCAGCTGCCTTCTCGGTCCTAAACCCGATCACACACCGAGCTGCTCGAGAATTGCAGTTAGAATCGATTGTGGATATGAGGAAGAGGTGGTGCAGGGCAACGGAACAGAACGCAAGTGGGGACTGGGTAGGAGCAAAGCAACAGCCTACTGAGAGGCGAGAGCCCGAGCAGCCCCCACCAGGTGAGGAATGGAGGAGAAAATTGAGAAAACTAACGGTTTCCAGAGTGGGCTTCACACTTATATACTAAGGGAGATATCAGTAGGCCATTTTACATCTTATGATGAGCTGGAAATTCAAATTGGGCCAAAATTATTTGGCCGGTTTGCTTTTGTCTCGGGCCTCACTGAATTGGAGGAAATTCGGTGAGATTCGGGCCACTCGGGCCGAATCCTAGAACCTTGATTACGATATCTCCCACATTTTTTTTTGCAGAAATATATCTCCCTCATGTATTTTGTGACAGAATTCCTCTCTTCCCTAGCTGCAGTCATTTTATTTTTAGCTGCAGTCATTTTTATTTGCTAGATATTGCGAATGAGATAATAGCACTACTAATTAGGCTTTAGAATTAGTCTAGTTATTCTGATGTCCTGATCCAGTAGTTTCATATCTCAGTGTTTGTCAAGATACTGGGCGCTAAAGATACAGAAGAAGCAGCAGCTGATGTTGGGCCAGGCGCTGTCAAGCCCAAGCGTGCATTGAAGCCCAACCCACTCTACTCCAGACCTGACTGGTTCAGCCGTTGAGGCGATAAGAGGAAGGGAAAGAGAACATCGTGGGGAACAAGCTAGAACCAGAAACCAGACTTGGCCTGCTACGTCCGGAGGATTGGAGCCGGGAGTAGTTCGCTCACCGCGCTTGTAAGCAAATCTGAGTGACTCGTCGTCCAATTTGTGTTAAACCCATATACTAAACCGATATCATAGACACTAATTCATTATTATGTGTTGAGAATCCTGACATTTGGTACTCAGAGCTTTCGATCCCGGCGCGATTTCACTCACTTCAGCGGAGAAGCGGTTAAATGGAGATTCAGCAAATCTGCATCGCCATGCGGACTATCTTCTCCGACCTCGATGCAGACTAGAGAGCATAAGAGGATTTCACGATGGAGAACCAGATCGGCGATTTTGGGGCATTCCTCAAGGGGATGCAGGCTCGGATGGATGAACAGCATGAGGCAGTGAATAAGACGCTAGAGGCTAACACTGCCGTTCTCCAAGAGCTATCTGGTTGGAAGCCTAAAGTGCAAGCAGATGTAGAGGAACTCCAAATCAGCGTTCGGAACCTCTGCGCCAAAGTGGATCAAATCACTGTGAAGCAGGAATCAGCAGCAATCCCTGCTTACAAGGTGTATGATACAGAGAATCTAGATCTCACTGGATCAACTATGGTCTCTCCGTCCACCAAACCCTATGGGGCAACTTCTGGGCCAAGTGGCCACGGCGACGAACACGATCACTGGGGATTGGGTAATGGGGTTGTCACTACCCTCGTTCCTACCCCGGTCACAGGTGCGAGGACCTCTCAACCTCTTACTCCTATAGCTTTTCTTGATATGACGCGGTTCTATCTGAATCATGCTTTACCACCAATGGAATTCCCTGAGTTTGATGGTAGTTGTCCCAAACTTTGGATTAAGAAGTGGAACAATTAGTTTGATATGTATGGTGTTCTGAATTTACAAAGTCTAGGACTGCTTACATGCATTTTATTGGTAATGCTGAATTTTGGGCACAGATCCTTTGGATTTTGCTATCTGAGAACTTGCTTGGCCTGAACTTTGTAAATTGGTGTGTGATAGATTTGAAAAGGATCAGCATAATTTACTGCTTAGGCAATTCTTTTGTATTAGGCAGAGTGATAGCATTGCTGATTATATTGAGAAGTTGGGTACATTAGTACACCAAATTCTTGTCCATGACCCTAAATTTAGAATTGCCACCATTACCAATAGATTCATTGATGGTCTTAAAGATGATATTAGAGCTGTAGTACTTGTGCACAGACCTGCAAACCTGGATGCTGCTAGTTCTATTGCCTTGTTGCAGGAAGAGTACACCAGAGAAGTTCCTAGAAAAGACTACAAGAAGAATGAATTCAGCAGTAGTTACAGATATTCTAGCAAATCTAGTGGTTCTTCTTATGATCCTACTGTAGCTTCATCACTTCCTGCTAAAAGTACTGAGCTCAGTCCTGGTACATCAAAGAAGGGCAGTGAAAATGCAAAACGGTATCAACCAGAAGATAAAGCTGCAACCCTTATGAACTACAGAAAAGCAAAGGGGCTTTGTTACAACTGTGGCATGAAATGGAGCCCAGGGCACAGGTGCTCCACATCAGTGTCTTTACATGTGGTTGAGGAACTGTGGTAGATGCTACAACAAGACGAACCAGAGGAACAGTGTCAGCAAGAGGCAGAAGATTCTGGTGATGATCTGATGTCCTTGTCAGTTAATGCAGTTCAAGGTACAGACTCTAGCAATACAGTTAGAATGATGGGAAACATTGGTGCCAAGGATGTGGTCATTCTAATTGATTTTGGTAGTTCTCATAACTTTGTCAGTGAAAATTTGGCTTCTAGGTGGAGGAATTGGACTGCACTTGAATCACCAATGCAAGTTCGAGTAGCCAATGGCTAAGTATTAAGTTGCACTCATGAAGTCACTGCATGCCCGATGTGGATTAGCGGTTATGCTTTCAAGCTGCCCTTGAAGATCTTGCCATTACACTATTATGATGTCATTTTGGGCATTGACTGGCTGGAGCAGCATAGTCCCTTGGAGGTTAATTGGAAGGAAAAGTGGATGAGCTTTGATTATCAGGTAGCAAGGCTCTATTACAAGGCATCCTTCCTCAAGTATTGAACTGTATGGAAATAGCATCTCAAGAGTTATCTGTTTTGGAGAGAATAGATCAGTTGTGGTGTATGATAGAACTGCATTCTATTGATGTCAACAAGTCAATGTTCACCAAGCCACCAGAAGTTCAACAATTGATAGATCAATTTTCTAGTCTGTTCCAACCCCCATCTGGGTTACCTCCTAAAAGATCTTCAGTTCACACTATCCCTTTAGTACCTGGGGCTCAACCTTTTAGAATGAGGCCTTATAGGTATAATTCATCTCAGAAGGATGAGATTGAGCAGCAAATTCAGCAACTCTTGGTTAATGGGTGGATCCAGGAGAGTCAGAGCCCTTATGCTTCCCCTATTTTATTGGTTAAGAAGAAAATAGGTGACTGGCGTCTGTGTGTGGACTACAGGAAGCTCAATGCCTTGACTGTGAAGAATAAGTTTCCTCTTCAAGTCATAGATGAGCTACTTGATGAGTTAGTGGGAGCTCAGTGGTTTACCACTCTGGACATGCCATCAGACTTCCATCAAATCTTATTAGCAAAAGAAGATATTGCCAAAACTGCATTTCAAACCCATAGTGGCCATTATGAGTATAAGGTCATGCCCTATGGGGTCACTGGTGGTCCATCTACTTTTCAGCATGTCATGAATACAGTGTTGGCACCAATCTTGAGAAAATTTGTAGTAGTTTTCATTGATGATATTCTCATCTATAGCAAGACATGGGTAGAACATTTGCATCACATTCAGGAAGTCTTTATACTACTTCATAAGCATCAGTTCAAGGTTAAACTATCCAAATGTTCATTTGCAAAGAAGGAGTTAGCCTATCTCGGCCATGTTATTAGTGCCAAAGGAGTGGCTATAGATCCTACAAAAGTGAACATTATCAAACGCTAGCCAACCCCTGCTAATGTTAAAGAGGTTAGAAGCTTTTTAGGAATGGCTGGTTATTACAGAAAGTTTGTCTAAGGTTTTGGTACAATTTACAAACCTCTCACTGTTTTATTAAAGAAGGGGTCTGTGTTTTTTTGGGCTCAGGAACAGCAGCAGTCTTTTTAGACTCTTAAAGATGCTTTAGTCACTGCACCAGTACTAGCTCTACCTGACTTAAGCAAATCTTTTGTCATAGAGACTGATGCTTCAGAAAAAGGGATAGGGGTTGTCCTTCAACAAAATGGTCATCCTGTGGCATATGTGAGCAAGGCTTTAGGGCCCAAGAATCAGACCTTATCCACCTATGACAAAGAGTGCCTAGCAATATTGTTGGTTGTGGACCATTGGAGGGCTTATCTCCAACACAATAATTCACTATTAAAACTGATCAACGTAGTCTGGTACATTTAGATGACCAAAGACTCACTACACCCTAGCAACATAAAGCTTTGACTAAGCTTATGGGACTGAGGTATAAGATTCTCTACAAAAAGGGAGTTGACAACCAAGTGGCAGATGCTCTTTCAAGAGTTACCAACAATCCCTATCAAACTCTTGCAGCAGTTTCAGCTTTACAACCAGTTTGGATTCAGGAGCTAGTGGATGCATATCATTCTGATCCTTTTGCTGTTAAACTTCTCTCCACTTTGGCTATTAACAACCCTGCTGGTCATTACACTCTGCAGCAAGGTATCATCAAGTATAAAGGAAAATTTTGGGTTGGTAACAATCGATCAATTTAACACCAGATCTTACAAACTCTTCACTCTAGTCCACTTGGGGGCCATTCTGGTTTTCCAGCTACTTACAAGAGAGTAAGAAACCTCTTTGCTTGGCCAAATCTTAAGGACATGGTGAAATATTTTGTGCAACATTGCACAGTCTGTCAACAGGCAAAGTATGAGAGAGTCAAGTATCCTGGCCTTCTTCAACTACTCCCTATACCAGATTATGCTTGGCAGGTGGTTAGCCTGGATTTCATCAAAGGTTTGCCTAAATTCCAAACATATGATTGCATCTTGGTCGTTGTGGATAAGTTTTCTAAATATGCCCACTTTGTTCCTCTTAAACATCCATTCACTGCCTTTCAAGTTGCTTTAGCTTATATGGATCATGTCTTTAAGCTACGTGGCTTTCCTGAAGTTATGATATCTGATAGAGATAAAGTATTTACTAGTCAGATATGGCAGCAGTTGTTTAAATTAATCAAAACTGAGATTGGGATGAGTACATCTTACCATCCTCAAATTGACGGGCAAACTGAACGAGTCAATCAGTGTCTTGAAGCTTATTTGAGATGTTTTGTGCATGCCTACCCCACTCAATGGAAACAGTGGCTAGCTCTCGCTGAATTTTGGTATAACACCAGTTTTCATACATCGCTGAATACAACTCCTTTTGAAGTGCTTTATGGCCAGCAACCTAGGCACTTAGGCATTGACATAGTTGAATCCTGTGCTATTCCTGACCTTCAGCTTTGGTTAACTCAAAGGAAACTTATGGTTCAGTTATTACAACAGCAACTCGCTAGAGCTCAACACCGCCAGAAAATGCAAGCTGATAAACACAGATCTGAGCGTTCCTTTGTCGTGGGTGATATGGTTTATCTCAAGCTTCAACCATACATTCAGACTTCCATTGCAACAAGAGCTAGTCACAAGTTGTCTTTTCACTACTTTGGACCGTATCCAGTACTTGCAAAAGTGGGTGCTGTTGCATACAAGTTACAGTTGACAGAGCATACCAATATCCACCTAGTGTTTCATATCTCATTGCTTAAGAAAGCCCTGCCTGCTACAACCTAGGTTTCCTCTGATCTTCCTGTCAATTATGAAACTGACATTTTTCGGATCCCTGTTAAGGTACTTCAACGTCGTCTGAAACCTGACGGTGATCACATAGTATCTGAAGTTCTTATTTAGTGGTTGTCTTGGCCACCGTCCATGGCTACTTGGGAGCTGGAAGATGAACTCAAGAAGCAGTTTCCTGCTGCACCGGCTTGGGGACAAGCCGGTTTTCAAGATCGGACGAATGTCAAGATACTGGGCGCCAAAGATACAGAAGCAGCAGCAGCTGATGTTGGGCCAGGCGCTATCAAGCCCTAGCGTGCATTGAAGCCCAACCCACTCTACTCCGGACTTGACTGGGTCAGCCGTTGAGGCGATAAGAGGAAGGGAAAGAGAACATCGTGGGGAACAAGCTAGAACCAGAAACCAGACTTGGCCGGCTGCGTCCGTAGGATTGGAGCCGGGAGTAGTTCGCTCACCGCGCTTGTAAGCAAATCTGAGTGACTCGTCGTCCAATTTGTGTTAAACCCAGATACTAAACCGATATCATAGACACCAATTCGTTATTATGTGTTGAGAATCCTGACAGTGTTATATTAAAAGGATTAATCATTTCTCTCTAGTCAACAAGCACACACAGTTTAAAAGGATCTAGAAGTTTTAAAATGTTTCTCAATTGAATGAATCTAGATTTTTTAAAAGAGTTTCGCATTCATTTACGAAATTTGTTAAATTTCGTTACATTGAAATGGTTTGTTAAAACTTACTGATATGAAAGTTTTCAGTCTTAAAGTGATTTATTAAAAGGTGGTAAACACAAGGTGTTATAGTAATCTCCCCTCCCTGCCTAGTGCTGAAAAATCCTAACAGATCATTGATGGACATGGGACACACGTTGCTCGGTGCCGTACACCCTCCTACCTTCGGTGGGACTCTGCCCTCTCTGGCAAGGCTTCTCTGCAACCGATTTCACCTAAGAGCATCTCCAAGAGTTTCCTATTTTTTCTCCTAAAAACTTGTAGTTTGGTAACTCCTAAAAGATTTGGGGAGGAAAAAGAAGGTCATCTCAAGAGTTTCTAATAAATGGCATCTAAAAAATCAAATTTGGGGCCCACATGAATTATGTTGCGCTTTTTTTCCTTTTCCATCATGGGAAACTACAGGCGCTGCCAATCCTGAGACCATGAGCTCCTGCCGCGCGCCATCGTCCAGCCAGCCAGCGGCAACCACCCAGCCGCCTGCCTCCTCCTTCCAGCCAGCTCGTCCACCTTCCAACCGCCACGCCCTCCTCCTGGTCGACCGACGCCACCTCCCAGCCGGCATGACCATCTCCTAGCCGGCCACACCTGTCATAGCCTGCAGACCGCCTCAAGAAGGTCGTTAGAATCATGGTTGCTGAAAAATCTCTGTTGCAAAGAGAATTAGAAGATTTCTCATCAGACGACAATGATTGTCTCATCATGTCAGCCGTTGCAATTGTTGAAACATATTCAAATAAAAAAGGAAGACATGGTGGTTCTGTTTTAGGGCATAAAGTTATTTATCGAGATAGAGAAGGCGGGCACCGAAGGATGTTTCAAGATTACTTGGCTGATGATCCGACATATGGCCCAAATTTATTCCGTCGGAGGTTTGTGCACATTCACTTGTGATATGATCACTAACACGCGCGCAATTCGCATCCGCGTGCACGTGTGTAATCCCCCAAGCTTGTTCAGTGCTCTGTATCGGCCAGACGGCCACACGTTTTCTGCATCCGATGCTCACTTTATGCTCGGTTTCAACGATCCATATATATGTTTGCGCACTCTGAACACCAGCACACACCAGGTCGAGAACTCTCAATCCTCCGCTCTCATTTCATACGTGCCCTCGCTGCTTCTGCTCAAGAAGCTGAGAGGTCGAAAGTCAGGAACAAATGTCCGCAGTGGTGGCCAAGTCAACCGAGATGGCGGGGAACAAGCTCCGGAAGCCGTACACCATCACCAATCCTCTGCAGAAGTGGACCGCCGACGAGCACGACCGGTTCCTCCACACGCTGGTGCTGCACGGCCGCGACTGGAAGAGGATCGAGGCGTTCGTCGCCACCAAGACAGCCACGCCCAGAAGCACTTCCTCAGGGCTCAGAAGATGGGCCTCGCGGTGCCGCCAGTGCACCCTCGTCGCTCCGGCGCCGTCGTACGCCAGGCGCAGCCGCCCACTAGCGGGAGTCGAAGGACGCTCGAGGCTGCGGCACATAAAGTTATGTGGATGAGGGGGATTTTTTCCAACTCCTAAAATATTAAGAGATTATATTAAAAGTTGTTGGAGATGGATTTTTTGTGGATCTTTCTAAAAACTTAGGATTAAAAAGAGATTTAGAGAACTCTTGAAGATGCTCTAAGAAGCCAGGAAACCAGAGATGCCCCCCGTTTAGGTGGCTTCACCCTCCTAATAAAAACAAAACGGCTTCTCCTCTCTAGGGACTTCTCGTAATGCCATTTTCTTAAGTCAGTGCCTAGCAGGGCTTCAACCGAGAAGCCAGAAAAACTAGAAAAGTCCCTCAATAAAACCAGCCAGACAAGGCCTTATAAAAAAAAAAAGAGGGGAATAGAACAAGACTGTGAGAGTCTGTGACTACAGGAGCCACTCGTGTAGTTTTTTTTTTAATTCCATATAGGAGCTGATTCTTGACGACACAGATATTGTCTTGCTTCTTCCAATGTTCCAAATGGACTTTTCGTTATGCAGCTATCAGTAAAATCGTCATACGTTGCTCACTAGTCACTAGAGTAGGAAAAAAATATCAGGGCATTGGCCCTGCTTCTTCCAATGTTCCAAATGGACTTTTCGTTATACAGCTATCAGTAAAATCGTCATACGTTGCTCACTAGTCACTAGAGTAGGAAAAAATAATGGACTTTTCGTTATGCAGCTATCAGTAAAATCGTCATACGTTGCTCACTAGTCACTAGAGTAGGAAAAAAATATCAGGGCATTGGCCCTGCTTCTTCCAATGTTCCAAATGGACTTTTCGTTATACAGCTATCAGTAAAATCGTCATACGTTGCTCACTAGTCACTAGAGTAGGAAAAAAATATCAGGGCATTGGCCCTCGACGGGGTGGGTGGGTGTGTGTGTGTGGGGGGGCCTCAGTGAGGGAGAGAGAGAGAGATTTTGCATCTACCTTCCAAAGCTATGTATGGCTCACTAGTCACTAGAGTAGAAAAAAAAATCAGAGTTAGACTGGACTTGGATGTGTGCAGCTCATCCTGTGTGGTGGTGGCAGAGCCGTGAGGCCGAGAAGTATTCCCCATCTAGCCATCTCCCTCCCTCAGATTCACTCACCAGTCACCAGCGTCCAGCGACATGGCGGAGGCCATTGCCATATCACTCTCTGGTAAACTCGCCGTGGCACTGTCGCGCAGCGCCGCCCTTGGCATCTCACGCCTCATCGGCGTCCGCTCCGACATTGCCGCTGCTAAAGGGGACCTCGACCTCCTCCGCACCTTCCTTCGTTTCGCAGACTCCCGCCGCGGCAGCACCGGCCGGCACGGACGAACTCGTGGCTGAGTGGGTAAGGCAGGTCCGCGATGCCGCCTTCGAGTTAGAGGACGTGGCTGACGAGTGCTCCTTCCTCTCCGTCCACCGCCGCTTCGCCAAGGACTTGGTCAACATCAAGGCCTGGCTCGCTGTGTCGAGGCGGTTGCGCAAGGCTCGGGAGACGCTCTCCCACCTGTCGGCAATCAAGGGGCAGTACGGCATCCACCCCGCCGACGCCGTCGACCCCGCCATCGTTAGCGGGACGGCAGCGGCGTTGGCGGTGAGTGCTCACTTCTTGGAGAAAGAGGAGATAGTCGGTTTCGCTGCGCACGAGAAGCAACTCCTGGAGTGGGTGGTCGAGGACGCGGAGCCACGTCGGACGCTGGTCGCCGTCTGTGGGATGGGCGGCGTCGGCAAGACCACCCTCGTCACCCGCGTGTACAGGGAGGCGGCGGCGACGAGCCACTTCGATTGCTCCGCGTGGGTGGCCGTCTCTGGAGGCGTCACGCGGGACGACGTCCTCTGGAAGATCCTCAAAGAGCTGCACCTGCAGTGCGACCGCGATGATGATGACTACCGGTCGCTCGTGGCGGCTGTAAGGAGGCATCTTGGGAAGAGGAGGTATCTGATCGTGCTCGACGACGTCTGGGACGCGCACCTGTGGGACACGCTCCTCCGTCATGCGTTCC
Source organism: Miscanthus lutarioriparius (assembly GCA_904845875.1). NCBI lineage: Eukaryota > Viridiplantae > Streptophyta > Magnoliopsida > Poales > Poaceae > Miscanthus > Miscanthus lutarioriparius. The sequence goes on from CAJGYO010000010.1 coordinate 27,193,821, forward strand.
TCGACGACGCGACCGGTAGCCGCGTGGTCATCACCACCCGCAGCAGAGACGTGGCTATGGCCGCGGTGCCCGAGAGGATCATGACGCTGCAGCCACTGCCGTGGCACGAGGCGTGGACGCTCTTCTGCAACGTCGCCTTTAGGTCCTGGTCCAGGGAGAGGGAGGAGGCGGCGTCCGACACCGACGGCAGAAGGACGTGCCCGAGCCACCTGAAGGAGCTCGCTAGCAGCTTGCTAGATCGATGCGGTGGCTTGCCGCTGGCGATCGTGTCCATCGCCAATCTCCTCGCGCTGAAAGAGAGGACAGTGTTCGCCTGGAAGAACGTCCACGACAGCCTCGTGTGGGACAAGAGCAGCAGCGACCTTGGGATAGGGGAGGCCGCAAGCATACTTAACCTCAGCATCGATGACCTGCCGCACCACCTCAAGAGATGCTTCCTGAGCTGCAGCATATACACCGAGGACTTCTTGATCAAGAGGAAGATACTGATAAGGGACTGGGTCGCGCAGGGCTTCATCCAAGAGGAACAACATGGCTCTGCAGCCACACGTACAGTGGAGGATGTCGCAGATGATTATTTGGACCAGCTAGTACACCGCAGCCTCATCCAAGTTACTGAAACCAACGAATTTGGCCGTGCCAAACGGTGCCTTATTCACGACCTCATCAGGGATCTGATTATCCAAAGGTCAAGAGGAGAAGGCTTCTTTCAGTTTACCAAGCGCAAGATAACAATGGACTGCAGCGTCAGAATCCGTCATCTTTCAGTTGACCGATGCGAACTGGATTGCGAATCGCTTCCAAGGCAGGTGCAGGCTTCTCTTCGCTCCTTCCACGCATTTGGGTCAGAATTCGGTGCTCTGTTCCTATCCCGATTTAGGCTGATAACTGTTCTCAACCTCTGGTTCGTTGAGATGAACAAGTTGCCCAACACGGTGATGAGTCTGTACAATCTACGGTATCTCGGTATCCGCTCGACTCTCATCCAAGAACTACCGGAGAATCTAGGAAACTTGCAGAAGCTGCAAACATTGGACGCCAAGTTATCCATGGTGCAAAGGTTACCAGACAGCACAGCCAAACTAAAGAGCATGCGCCACCTGATACTTTTGAGGCGTCCAACTGCTGACTTATTTGGGCCCCCGTTTCCCGGCAAAGCAGTTGGAGCTCCTAAAGGGCTAGAAAACCTGACCAGCCTGCAGACACTCAAGTATGTTGTAGCTGACAAGAAGATGGTTGGTTCCTTAGCAAGACTGGAACAGATAAGGAGCCTAGAGCTATCTGGAGTAGATGCGAGCCTTACTTCTGAATTGTCATCGTCAATCTCCAGAATGAGCTGTCTTGTGCGCTTGGGTTTGGAAACCGAGCCGACAGCGACAGAAGATGCAGTACTTGACTTGGACTCAATTACTCCACCACCACTTAAGCTACAAAAACTCGCATTGACTGGCAAGTTAGCAAGAGGGAGGCTGCCATCATGGACATGCTCTTTGACTAGCCTCGTGCAACTACGGCTGTGCCGTTGCGCTAGTGCGCAAGATTCATTCTTTCTCCTCGCAGCGCTTCCAGGGCTTGTAAATCTTAGCCTTATCGACACATACCATGACAAGGTCATGACCTTTGTGGGAGGTAGTTTTCCTGCACTGAAAAGACTCACCTTGCAGGACTTGGCTAACCTTAGTCGTATAGAGTTTCAGCAAGGTTGCCTACTAAAGCTACGTGACCTGGTACTTGACCACTGCACCGAGCTGACTGAGGCACCTGTAGGCATGAAGAACCTCAACCATCGTCTGAACTCGGAAGTTTTTGGCATGCCAACAGAGTTTGCAGATAAGTTGAAGGAACACAGTCATGATTCTGATATTACAAATTCAGAAGTCGATCGTCGGGCACATCTGTGTTTGAGGTACTTGAGATGGGTTGGAAGAAACAAGTGAATTTTGTTACATGTTGTATCAGATTAAATCAATCTAGGTACGTGTATAGCTTTTAGCCGTGTGTATATCTGGTTCGGTTTTAATTTGTCCATGGTGTGCAAGACTCGCATGTAATTGCAGATGTACTAATCATAGTGAACCTTCTTTCTTATCCTGGAACTCATATATATGATATAAATGTTAATCCTAGGCATGTTTATTCATTTGATTTGACTAGCCCTTCAACTCGTGCACCTCACTACGGGAGACGCGCTCTTTGCCGAGTGCTCGGCGCTTTGCCTAGTGTCGAAACACGGGCACTCGGCAAAGAGACAGTTTGCCGAGTGCTGCACTCGGCAAAGCCGGCACTCGGCAAAGGCCGTCTTTGCCGAGTGCCAAACACTCGGCAAAGAGGGACACTTTGCCGAGTGTCAGACACTCGGCAAAGAATAACCCTCGGCAAAATACCTCAGGCGACGCCGGTGGCCCCTCCGTCATCCTTTGCCGAGTGCTGGCCGTTAGCACTCGGCAAACGTGCTGTCTTTGCCGAGTGTCTGGCCTGGCACTCGGCAAAGAGGTTCCTTTGTCGAGTGCCAATTCCGACACTCAGCAAAGTATTTTTATTATTTATTTTTTTCAAATTTTTTCGGTGGCATTTATACAGTACCTTAAAGCACATGTTCCAATTTGGAACTTTTCTATGACTTTTTTGGTATATTTTTAAAAAAATTATGTTTACTTGAATTTTCTCGAAAAAGTAAATTTGAACCGCAGGTGCATGAAACATTGGAATTTAGCGTTTCAAAAAATGATATTCATGTTTTTGAGTGTATTTTGAGGCCGTGTGCAGGGACATTAATGAAATTTCGAACATCTGTTTCACGAAACATGACCATCAACTTGTTAAAAAAGTGTTTTTTAATTATATAAAATGCAAGCGAAGTCACGAAAATCACAAAACTTGTCGAGATTTTCGGACTTCATTTGCATGTAGAGGCTGTGGTAAAAATTTAGAAGTTTCCAAGCAAGTTGGTGACATACGATGCCTAAAACCATGACATCTCCACATGTGATGGTAGGTTTTAGTCATCAAATGTACACTAAAAAGGTTTGAATACATCATTTTTTAAATCACTAAATTCCAATTTTTCATATTACTTAAAAACTCTAGCTCAAATTTACTTTTTCAAGTAAACATAAAAAAATTAAAAATATACCAAAAGTCATAGAAAAGTTCCAAATTGGAACATTTGCTTTAAGGTACCGTATAAATGCCACAAAAAAATTTAAAAACAAAAATAAAAAAAATAAAAATACTTTGCCGAGTGTCGGAATTGGCACTCGGCAAAGGAACATCTTTGCCGAGTGCTAGGCTTGCAGCACTCGGCAAAGAATATTCAGAATTTTTTTTCATCTTTTGGATTAAAAGAAACCCCCCCTAAATTTCTTTGCCGAGTGCCCGCATCTCGGCACTCGGCAAAGGGCCGCCCCACTTAACCCTAGCGGGCCGGCCCGCCCGCTCCCACTCTCCCCCTCTCCCTCTCACAGCCGCGTGCCCCGGCTCCGCCCCATCATCACAGGACCACCGCCGCCGGACCTCCCGCCATGATCGGCCCGCAGCCTGAGTCTGCCCTCCCGACCGGTGGTGCGCGCCCCCGCCCGCCCGCCACCTCCACCGCCTCCATGTGACAGCCCCACCCGGCCCGCTCCACTCACGCCACGGGCCGGACCCACCAGGTGGTGCCTTCCTGCCGCCCCCCCACCTGAATCGCCGAAGTGGAGGAGAGGAGGAGCAGGGGAGTAAAGGGGAAAAGGGAGGTGGAGGAGAGGAGAAGGGAGAAGGAAGAAGGAGAAGGGAGGAGAACGAGAAGGGAGGAGGAAGGAGAAGGGAGGAGCCTCGGCCGCCGGCCACGCCCCTCGCCATTCGTCCCCGCCGTCATCCCCGCCCCTCGCTGGAGACGAAGGTGGCCCCGGCACCGCGTCGCCCGACTCCACCACCACCCAAGGTATAAAGCCCCCCCTGGTTGTTGGCCTTCGTGCCTTGTATGTCATTGACGGCCTTCGTGCCGTATGTGGATGTGTGGGCCTTCATGCCGTTCGGGGATGTGTGGGCCTTCGTGCCATATATATGCTGTCGGCCATCGTGCCGTCTTTTTTCTTGCAGGTTTTGGAAACCTCCCCGTATAGGGGAGGTTCTGCCGAAATTTTTAACTTATAGTATTATAATTCTTCTTTTGCAGAGCAGGACCCGTCGGAGGGGACCCGGAGTACGTAGGCGACCCCGATTGTCTTTGTCGACGCTGCGGTCCTGCCTGCACAGCGTCGCCTCGCCACTGCCCCGCTAGCCTGACTCCACCGCCACCCTAGGTAAAAATAACCTCTCTTCCTTATCGTTGTCATAGATCGGTGTAACCCAGTTAGGTGTCTCTCGTTCGAAACAGATATGGTTGGAGGTATGTGGATCTTCGCATATCTAAGACCGTATCTGTTTCAGATTGTCCACTTTTTTTGACAGCCCGCGGATGCATAGATGGGGTAGTTTCCATGTTCTGCTTCGATCCAAGACAGAGTTTCGGCACCACCTCCCTGTTGTTTTCCGAATACACACTCTCTCTTCCAGGACGTGTATCGGGAGAACAGCGGGGAGGTGCTGCCGAAATTCTGTCTCGGATCGGAGTAGAGCATGTAAACTAACCTCATCTACGCATCCACGGGTGGGATTAGGACCTATCCTCACCCATTAGACAGTAGGAATGCCGTTCAGATGCAATTGGTGGTTATATTACTCACTCATGTATATGCTAGAGGATGGATAACCGTGAGTGGATGTACACGGGCCGCCCAAGTCAGGCTGAAATCACCCCTAAATAGATGGACAAGACCGAGGGTTTCTTGAACCAAGCATTTGGCAAGGCAGCTAATGGAGCGAGAGACACGTTATGTCCCTGTAGCGAATGCGGAAACAGGAAAAGAAAAACAAGGAAGATCATGGGGGAACATCTTTGCAAGTATGGATTTACGCCAAACTATACCCGGTGGGTGTTCCATGGTGAAGCCCATCGTACTAGAGAGGAGGTGGTGAGACCACACTTGGAGGCGTTTGATGCTGATGGCGGGGTAGCAGGATGGTTAGGTGACTTTCACGAAGCAACATTCACTGAAAAACCTATGGAGGAGGAGGAGGAGAAGGAGGATGAGGTGGAGGAGCCAGAGCCAACCGGAAAGGCGTTCTACCAAATGTTGTCTTCGGCACAGAAGCTCCTACACGAGAAGGCAACGGTTTCTCAATTGGATGCCATTGGATGCCTAATGGGGTTGAAGTCCCAGTACAATATGAGTCGAGCCTGCTTCGATGGTATGTTGGCAGTTATTGGTGGGCTGCTTCCGGAGGGTCATATTCTGCCGAGCAGCTTCTATGAGTCACAGAGACTCCTTCGTGCACTTATGATGCCGTATGAGCAGATACATTGTTATCCGAAGGGGTACGTCCTATTTAGGAAAGATCACAAGGATGCAAAGTACTGTCCAAAGTGTAAATCCTCTAGGTATGTGGAGGTAGACAAAGGTGATGGCCAGAAGGAGCAGCTTGAGATCCCCATGAAAGTCCTACGGCACCTTCCGATCATATCGAGGCTCCAACGACTATTCATGACCGAGGAGTCCACGAAACAGATGACATGGCACAAGAATGGCATTCGATACAATCCTGACAAGATGGTACATCTAGCTGATGGTGAAGCATGGAAAAGCTTTAATCGCAAGCATCGTGACAAAGATCTTGAGGCCCGTAATGTACGTGTTGCGCTGGTAACGGATGGGTTCAATCCTTATGGAATGATGTTGGCCCCATACACTTGTTGGCCCGTGTTCGCTACCCCCCTCAATCTCCCCCCGGGGTCCTCCTTCAACAGCAAAATATATTCTTGACGTTGATAATTCCTGGACACCCAGGAAACAAAATGGGTGTGTACATGGAGCCTGTTTATGATGAATTGATCAGTGCTTGGAATGAAGGGGTATGGACTTACGACCGAGCTACAAAGAAAAACTTCAAAATGTATGTTTGGTACCAGTACTCCATGCATGACTTCCTGGTGTATGGGATATTCAGCGCCTGGTGTGTCCACGGGAAGTTCCCATGCCCGGTATGCAAGACAACTCTGGAGTTCATTTGGTTGAAGAAGGGTGGCAAGTTTTCGTCGTTCGACAAGCATCGATAGTTCCTACCTCTTAACCATGCATTCAGACAAGACACCAAGAACTTCACGAAAGGTGTCAAGGTGACCGACCCTGAACCTCAGAAGATGACTGGTGCCCAGGTTCATGCTCAGATAGATGCTCTCGTGGTCAATCCATAGAAAGATAGTCGAAAGAAAGATAATCCAAAGAAAGATTGCTTTGTGGGATATGGTGTCGAACATATGTGGACTCATAAGTCGGGCTTGGAGAGGCTTCCCTATTTTGATGACCTTCTCCTTCCACATAATATAGATGTAATGCACACTGAGAAGAATGTCGCCGAAGCACTTTGGGCAACACTCATGGACATTCCTGACAAGACAAAGGACAACCCTAAGGCCAGAGTGGACCTGGCAACGCTATGCGATTCCAAGCTAGTGCGCCACCCACCCCAATTGCTGGGAATATATTGTGGACACCTGGTTGGACGGGGACTGGCAGAAGAAGCACGAGGAGGCCCGCGACAGGCGTTTGCAGATGCCAGGTGTACCTCACCATCAGGGCAGCCGCAGCCTCAGCAAATATGCAAAGGCATATGTAAGTCTCCGCCATTGCTCTAATCTAGCCGCGCGCTCAATTCTACATCATTTCTAACCACATGTTGTTGTCTTTCTCGTAGTCGGATGCACACGGTGGCCAGCCAGTTGGTCAACTCAAGGCATATGCTCTGGCTCACATGGGCAAGGCGACGGCCGACATCGAGTACGACCCAGATGCCCCCGCTTGAGGCGTACACCAACTCCAGCGTCCACACCCGCCTCTCTTCGTACACGAAGGCGGCAAGGTCAGTCCATGGGCCGGGCTACGATCCGAGAACCGAGGAGCGCCTTGATCCTCAGCTCATGATGAGGGTGGGGCAAGGCAAGAAGCATGGACGGTTCTAGATTGGCGACGACGTCCTCGACATGGCCTCTACTCCTCCTCTCCACCAACTCTGAGCAGCGAGAATGAGCTCAAGCGTGCCCATACGCCAACGGCCGACCGTGGTGTCGGCACTCCAGGTAAGCATTCCTGTTTCATTCGTCGTTCTTTGACTTTTACATACCTTACCTATGCATTATTGAAACATTGGGGTCAAATGCTGTAGGCCTAGGTGCAGGAACTGTAGGCCGAGCGGGAGGCCGAGCGGCAGAGGCTACAGGCTTTGGAGGCCCAGCGGGAGCAAGATCAGCGACAGATGGCCGAGATGATCAAGTTCATGCAGCAAATTGGCCAGCAACAAGGTTGGGCGATCCCACAGATGCAACTTGCTCCAGATCCACCTCCACAACGTCCTGATTCTACCTTGGTGAGTATAAGTACGAAGTTTTACTTTCTATGCTGAAACTTAGAGAAACCTAGAGAAACCTAGTGGTGGTGGTGGTGGTGATGTGGTGGTGGTATGGTGGTCATGGTGGTGGTGGTGGTGTGGTGTTGGTGGTGGTCATGGTGGTGATGTGGTGGTGGTGGTGGTGAAGTGTTGGTGATGGCGGTGATGGCGGTGGTGGTGGTGGTAGTGGCGGATATTTATCTTGCATATTTATCTCTTCTCTTGTCGCTCACGTGCAATCTCTTCTATTTTGTGCAGCATCAATCGGGGGGCGTCGAACCACCTCGGAGGGTCACCGAGATCGCACGTTGGGCCATCCCAACCCGGACCGTCGTCGTGAGCTTCAAATGGCAGCCATTGTGATATAATGCACTTGTGAACTTTATGAACTATGCTTGTGTGTTTGAACTTTGGACTTGAGAGTCGAGATTGTGATACTTGTATGCTATGTTTGTGTTTGTGGTGGATTGTGATATACATTTGTATTATATATATATTTGTGTGATATATAGTTGTCTTATATATATATATATATATGATGTATATCTTGTTTGCAACGATGGAAGACTAAAAACAAAAAAAAATTGAATTTTTTCACTTCTTTGCCGAGTGTCATGACCATGACACTCGGCAAAGCTGGGAATCTGGGACACTAAGCTTCCCAACTTTGCCGAGTGCCATGGTCAAGGCACTCGGCAAATAAAATTTAAAAAAAACTGCTTTGTCGAGTGCCTACCTACAGCACTCGGCAAACAAAATCCAAAAAAAAAGAAAACAAGCTTTGCCGAGTGTCAGATGCAGGCACTCGGCAAAGCATTTAAAAAAAATAAAAAACACATTTCTTTGCCAAGTGCCGACGCGTGGCACTCGGCAAAGGGGGCGTCACCGTGACCTAGCCGTCACTGCGGCTTTTCTTTGCCGAGTGCCGTCGTGGCACTCGGGAAATCCTTTGCTGAGTGTCCGACATGCGGCACTCGGCAAAGAAGTTTTTGCCGTGAAGGGATATGCCGACAGCTCTTTGCCGAGTGCAGCACTCGGCAAAGGCTTTGCCGAGTGTAAAGCCTTCTTTGCCGAGTGCAATTGCACTCGGCAAAGCACGCGTCTGCTGCAGTGCCTGTTACTAATTCTAAAAACATAAGGTCTATGAATTAACTAAGTTTTTATTCATGTTGTACTCCGTAGTATCTAATGGATGTTCTATTGAGAGAGTTACCTTGGCGGGACATCCATTTTTATTGACTATATTTTGAACCCGCGCGCAGCATGTCTTACATAGCTAAAGCCTGGCGACGTTGCTACGGGTTCATGGTGTGCAAACCTTATATAGCCCCGAGGTACAGTTACATATAGGCATGGGTAAAGATCCCCAAAACGGCCAATATCAGCGGCCGACGGTGCAGATCAAGTGAACAGATACAGGAGAGGGAGTAACGGTAGAGGGCATGAAACAAGATGAACTAGGTATCTGGTGATGGGCCAAAACTAGCTCAATTTTTTTAACCTTTTTCTAAAACAAATTCCAAATCTAACACCGTTGCTTTTTTTATTTTCAAATATAACCCGTTTGGCCGCGCCTAAGACCGTGGCACGGCTAAAACACGTTGTCGTGCCACATGCATCGGCGCGGCACGATCTGCCAAGTCGGACAACGATTTTCACGTGGCAATCCTTGCCGCGCCATTTCAGTTAGCGCACCAGCACTATAGCGCCACGCCAACCAGACTGGCGCGGCAATGTGCAACATTAAAAAAATTGTATCTATTTCATATGATCTTGGATGAAGATGATTTTTATATAAAAATTGTAGCTCTTGACGAGATCTACAACTTTCTAGTATTGAGTTTTTTAATTTGAGGTCATTAAAATGCTCAAAAAATAAAATAACATTTCAGCAGTATATTAACCGTGAACAAGTGTTTGTCGCCTTGGGAAAAAACTCGTATCTTTCTTATATGGTATCAAATGAAGATACATTATATATAAAAGTTGTAGCTTTGGACGAGGTTTCTAGTTTTGAGTTTTTTAATTTAAGGTAATTAAAATGCTCAAAAAAATTAAACAAAATTTTAGCAGTATATTAATCACGTACAAGTGCTTGTCGCCTTGGAAAAATCGTATCTCTCTTATATGGTGTCAAATAAAGATACTTTATATATGAAAGTTGTAGTACTCGATGAGATCTACAACTTTATAGTTTTGAGTTTTCAAATTTAATGTCATTATGGTGCTCAAAAAAGTTAAATAGTTTCAGCAGTATATTAATCGCATACAAGCGCTTGTCGCTTTGGAAAAATCGTATCTCTCTTATATGGTGTCAAATGAAGATATTTTATATATGAAAATTGTAGCACTCGATGAGATCTACAACTTTATAGTTTTGAGTTTTTAATTTGAGGTCATTAAGATGCTCACAAAAATTAAACAAATTTTCAGCAGTATATTAATCCCGTACAAGTGCTTGTCGCTTTGGAAAAATTGTATCTCTCTTATATGGTGTCAAATGAAGATACTTTATATATGAAAGTTCTAGCACTCGACGAGATCTATAACTTTCTAGTTTTGAGTTTTTTAATTTTAGGTCATTAAATGCTCAAAAAAATAAACAACGTTTCAACAGTATATTAATCCCGTACAAGTGCTTATCGCCTTGTAAAAATCGTATCTCTCATATATTGGGTCAAATGAGATACTATCTATATGAAAATTGTAGCCTCGACGAGATCTACAACTTTCTAGTTTTGGATTTTTTAATTTGAGGTCATTAAGATGCTCAAAAAATTAAACAAAAAATTCAGCAGTATATTAATTGTATACAAGTGCTTGTCAACTTAGAAAAAATGTATCTTTCTTATATTGTGTCAAATAGATATACTTTTTATATGAAAGTTGTAACTCTTGGTGGGATCTACAACTTTATACCGGGGATGGAGATGCGTCGTTTCGTGCGTACGCTCGAACGCACATGAAACGAAGATGGCGGTCATGCATGGACGTGCGTCCAAACGTCCGAACTCTGGTATCTCCGAAATAAAATTCCAAGCTGGCCACTTCCACAAAAGAAGCCAGCAGCAGATGGAAGTAGCATTAGATATCGATAAAACCTTTTATAAATTCGATTAACTAACTTATTCAAATTATTAATGAATTTCCTTCATTGTGGAAGTTACGCTCGCAAGTGCGGCGCTCAAATTCCCATGCTTACATTGGCACAAATACACTAGAGCATGCCGTGTTTTTTTTTTTGGCACGTCCCAAGTAGGGCAGGAGCCAAACGTTGCAGCAAGTTGCGGCAACGAGCCAAACAGGCCCTAGATACAAGATAGGAATAAGAAGAATTCGAAGTTTATTAGACCTCGTCAAATTTACAAGGCAAAATCGGTTAGCGGATATTGAAAGTGGATGTCGTTTGCTAGCGGACACTCAAAATGAAACCATTTGCTGAAAGACACTCTCGTTATACTCCTTATTTTATTCATTTGCACTAGTTGAAGAGAGAGAAAGATCGAGAAATAACATTCTTGTCCCTGACTCTTCCTTCTTCCTCTCTCCATTTGTTTTTTTTGTCCCTGCGTCACGAACAGGCAGGGGCGGCTCCGGTGGGCAGTTCCAGCCGCATGGGAGCACGCCGACGGCGGGGCTTCTCCGGAGGGACACGCAGGGCCGGGCCGCACCACAGGGACCCGCTGGGCCGGGCGGCGCTGGAGGTGATGCCTGCGCCGGAGCAGAGGCAATCCGGCGGCGTCGCTTGACGGAGCTCCCGGCTTCGAAGGTCCCGGCGAGCGTGCGCAGGGGACGGAGGAAGCCGAGGCGAAGCCGTCTGTGAATAGGGCTCGGGTGGAGACGGCCTCCAGAGATGGGAATGGGGACGACGGATCTCGGCTTCGAGCCCGTCGTTCATGGCGGGCGCGAGCCAAACGGCGGCGGTGTTTCCCCCGCTGGATCTGGCTGCGTACGACGGGCAGTGCGCCTTCCCCAGCGTGTGCGCGCCGCAGAGCACGGCGAGGTCCTTGACATCGAGGCCGTTGGCGGCGAAGGCCTGGACCATGAGGCTGATGTCGCCGTGCAGGAGCGGAAGCTCGCCGCAGCTGGCGGCGTTGGATGTGCGGCCGTACCAAGAGAGGAGCGCGAGGGCGAGGGCGAGGTCCCTGAGCGCGGAGATGGCGGCGGCGAGGTGCACGTCGAGGAGAGGGGAGCGGGGCGCGCGTCGGGCGACGAGGCGTGCATCCGGGAGCGGGGTGTGAGGACATGAGGTGCGGCCGCGTCTGGCTGGGCCTGTTCGGGCTAGACATGAGGCGCCATCCGGAGGCTCTCGGAGCGGATCGACGGGAGGACCGGACGGCCGGCTGATCACATCGCGCCGCTGCCAAGCAAGAGGAGATGGCTGCACACCTGCTGCTGCGCCGAGGAGCACGGAGAGGACGATACGCCGCTGCCCAAGGAGCATGTACGCTTGTGTCAGAGGAGCGTTACAACGACGCAGCCTCTGTTCATCTCACGACACGACTTCATCGGCGCCGGTGACTTGAGCACGCATCTGCATCTCACGACACGACTTTCCAGTCTTCATTGGCCGCGGCCATGCCTCCCGCACCGACGGAACCACACACAAGCAGCGGCGGCGCAACTCTGCTAGCCCCCTCATCCTGGTTTCACGCGCTAGGCGAGGCATTCGTCCGCGCGATAGCCGCGGTGGGGTTGGCATGCGCCGAGCGCGTGGAGGTTCGTGGCAGCGCGGTCCTCGAGCGACAGCTCTGCACGGTCCTTGAGGGGCGACGGCGGCCAGGATGCAAGCGCGCGCGTCCCCGAGCAGGGGCACGGCCACAAGGAGGTGTCCCTGAGCGACGGCCATGATCTCACCGGAGCAGAAGAAGAAAGGTAGGGAGAGGAGGAAGAAGAGGACAAGGGGGCAAAAACGAAGAAGAGGACAAGGGGGCAAAAACGTCATTTCATCACTGTTCTCTCACCCACTGACCCAGAAATGAATATTTTAATGGGTTCGATGTCCTCTAGCAAATTTGGCACAAACTAGAGTGTCCAACAATAAATCGATCATTTTTTCTGTGGAAAGCGACATCACTTTCGGTATCCGCTAGCAATTTTTCACAATTTACAATTAACGATGGCTACTATTAGTACTTTTTTTTCATCATCTTTGGATCAACCTTTTATGCAAAGTGGGGATAGAAGTATAAGTGAGATAGTAATAGTGTGTGTTTGGGGAGCACCTTCGGCAAGCCGCCCCAGCGAACCCTCGGCTGTCAAGAGGGACCTTCAGCTGCTCTCAACGGAAGACCCCGGACAAGTAACAACCGTGGCGAAGGTTCTCCGACTAAGGTTGCCTCTATCCTATGCAACTGCAGGTCCATCACCAATCGTAGAGAACCTACATCGGAGACAAGACCCTCGCAATGGTTGCTACCTGGCGGAAGAAAGTTAAATGAAAAAACTTAATTCGAAACCGTACAAAAAAGATAACGACCTCAAATGAAACAACTTAAAACTATAAAGTTGTAAATCTCATGAAGAGATACAACTTTTATATAAAAAGTATCTTTATTTGTCACCGTACAAAAAAGATATGATTTTTCGAAGGCGAAAAAAGCTTATACGCGATTAATATACCGCAGAAACTTTATATTATTTTTTTTTGAACGTCTTAATGATCTCAAATGAAAAAAAAAACTCAAAACTTTGAATTTATAGATACCATTGAGAGCTATAACTTTCATATAAAAAATATCTCCATTTGACATCACATAAGAATATGATATGATTTTTCTAAGATGACAAGTATTTGTAACTGATTAATATACTGTTAAAATTTTGCTTAATTTTTTTATGCATCTTAATAATCTTAGATTAAACAACTCAAAACAAAAAGTCAGTAGATCTCATCGAGTGCTACAACTTTCATATAGAAAGTATCTTTAATTGACACCATATAAGAGAGATACGATTTTTTCAAGGCGACAAGCACTCGTACGCGATTAATATACTGTTGAAACTTTGTTTAATTTTTTTAAGCACATTAATGATCTCAAATTAAAAACTCAAAACTAGAAAATTGTAGATCTCATTTAGTGCTACAATTTTCATATATAAAGTATCTTCATTTGACATCATATAAGAGAGATACGATTTTTCTAAAGTGACAAGCACTTGTATGCGATTAATATACTGCTGAAACATTGTTTAACTTTTTTTTAGCATCATAATGACTTTAAATTAGAAAAACTCAAAACTAGAAAGTTGTAGATCTCATCGAGTGCTACAACTTTCATAGATAAAGTATCTTCATTTGACACCATATAAGAGAGATACAATTTTTCCAAGGGCACAAGCACTTGTACATGATTAATATACAGCTAAAATTTTGTTTAATTTTTTTGAACATTTTAATGACAACAAATTAAAAAACTCATAACTAGAAAGTTGTAGATTTCGTTGAGAGCTACAACTTTTGTATATAATGTATCTTCGTTTCACACCATATAAGAAAGATATGATTTTTCCAAGGCGACAAGCACTTGTTCATGATTAATATATCGCTAAAACTTTGTTTAATTTTTTAAGCATCTTAATGACCTCAAATTAAAAAAACTCAATACTAGAAAGTTATAAATCTCGTCGAGAGCTACAATTTTCATATAAAAATTATCTTCATCTGAGATCGTATGAAAAAGATACAATTTTTTTAAGGTTGCACCTTGCCGCGTTAGTCTGGTTGGCGTGGCGCTACAGTGCTGCCGCGCCAATGGGAATGGCGTGGCAAGGATTTCCACCTGAAAATCGTTGTCCGATGTGGCAGATCATGCCGTGCCGATGCATGTGGCGCGGCAGCGTGGCGCGGCCAAATGGGTTAGATTTGAAAATAAAAAAGCAATGGTGTTAGAGTTGGAATTTATTTTAGAAAAAAGTTAAAAAAAATCCTCGCGTGTAGCCCAGGCCCAGGTCCTGGACAATAATCCATCCGAACCCGAATTGTTGTTCTTTTAGGCTTTCCCCAATTTTTTATCCTTCGCCAATTAATTACGTGTTGCTAAAAAAACCAATTAATTACGTACTGTTAACACACCACTGCAAAACACACAATCCCTACCGATCCATTGGAAGCTTAAAACTGACAGTGACAGGGATATCTATATATCTTATCTATATTTATATCTATAATTCTTATAAAGCAAAACTCTACTACAAGATTTATATGCTCCGACAGCGTTCCACGTCATCAAGTGATTCAAACCATCTGATTCTATTCGTTAATATCTACCCTTCGTTTATCGTCCGGCCTCTCCATCTCCTCTACGTACCATCCAAGCCAAAGTGGTTTGTCAGTTACCAGACTTTTCAGTACCTCGCAATGCAACAGCAAGCATTATTGTTCAGCTGAGTCGAGAAGCAATTCTTCTCCTCTCCCATGCATGCATGCAACGGAAGCAGCAGCATTAAGCATGCGCTAAGGAGTCCAGAAGCAGTTGATCTCCTCCCATGGGTCGGCAGCAGCGGCGATTAAAAGCATGCACTACTCTGCCTGATCACATCCGGCCTGTAACCGGTGATGATGGCCTATTTATAACCAAGAGCCAAAGAGAATCACACAGGTAGTCAACAGGCCGATGTGATCGTCTCTCTTCACCCTACATTTTGTGCGCTCGCTTCATCATCGCACATGCGCAGCCATATTTCAGGGCAGCTGTTTGCATGGTCCTCCACTCCCAATATATATTAATCGGGGCGTTCAGTCTCAGAAGTTCGGTCACTGATGGCCTTCTCTCCATTACCAGCAATTCCGTATATCCACAGTGGTAAGCTTTAAGCCTTTATCCAGAGGTATACCCTATCTTTCATGCATATACATTCCATCCCTTTGTGGTTTTGGATATGCACCAGAAAATGTAAATTGTGAATACAATCGCACTAGGCACAGTGTGGTAGTACACTTAGGTGAATCAAAAGACTTGACCAATTTGCAAGCACGCTAGGGGCAAATTGGAATTGTTATGCCATTTTCCTTATGTATATTAGGCGGCAGTTTATGATGTAAGACATATTGTAAGAGTATATATTGTTCTTTGTATTAGATTTATTTTTCTTCTGTAACTTTCTTCTGTATATGTTGTTTTGAGAAGATGCACGAGCTACAATGCATTGAAGAATATGTATACCTAAATTTCACATTACAAATACGTCATGCAAATACCCAATACCAATAGGGTATACCTACTCAATTATATAATAAAGAAGCAACGATTTGCTGCAGAACTTGAGTCCTCAAGGACTATGTCGAAACGAATATTTAAGATACAAAAATCCAACCTTTTACTGTAGTAATATATATTCAATAAATATACTAAATCATCTTTAATACATGCCTGGAAGAATATTACATTTTAAGCAAAGTTCTATACAATAATCTACTCATTAGTATTTGCATCCTTTACCCTGAAATTTCACCTATAAATCCCGCGCCAACGCGTGGAATTCGTCTAGTATCTTATATTCCTAAACCCCACTAGCGATTTCTCTCAACATGCAAGCTGTCCACCTCAATAATATACTGTCACATGTAATTAAAACCCACTAGCATATGCAATTGTGAAGTCCATGTCAGCAAGACATATAAGCATTTCGTTGTCCATGTCAACATGCCACGTAATCCACTAGCATTAATTTATAATAGTTTATTCCTACGTATAAGTAATTATATATAGTATAATTTCATTCTAAACCATCCACAATTCCCGCAGCAACGCGTGGGGTATTCTTCTAGTTACCACTGATTTGTTAGTAAAAAGAACATTGTTGTAGAATTCTAAAACCAGCCAACAATGATAAGATGCCGTCCTGATTACCGCCGGATGGAACGCAGGACTGACGTTGATGTCTCCATCGTCACCGCTGGATGGTACACCAGACCAGCGTTAATGTCTCCATCGTCACCGCCAGATGGTACGCCGGTCTGGTGTTGATGTCTCCACCATCACCGAAGGATGGTATGTCAGTCCGGCATTGATGTTTCCATCGTCACTGCCGGATAGTACGCAGGCCCGGCTTTGATGTTTCCACCATCACTACCGGATGGTACGCTGGACCTACATTGATGTCACCACATCACCGCCGGATCGAACTCCTACATGGCGGTAATGATAAATGATAGAACAACCAGATTGAACGCGGGTCCGGCGGTGACAAACAATGCCATCGCCGGTTCGAAACGGGCAGTGATCCACAATGACTATCATCAACGGTGGCCAAAACCAGCGATGAAGGGGGGTTTGGAACCTTTGATGATGAACTTTCTGTAGCAGTGTCTTAGAGATGCTAAGAGGGTCTTTGGGACAACTCCCAACAGTCCCACATCCACCAAAACAGCTTCACTTCCAGATGTTTTTTGCCAAACACTCTCAGTTCCACCAACTCTAGATCCACCAAAACATGGATCTAGCTCTCAGATCCACCAAATCTATAAAGCACCTCAAGATATGCTCTAAAAACTCTAATTTCGTGGAGTTAGAGAAAATTACCTACCACTGCCACTCGTTACACAAGGATACCAGTTCACTTTTTCTTTCTCTCTCACTGCCTCTCTTTCTCGTCGTGTGTGCCACTAATTCCTGTTGCACCTCTCCCTCACCGTTCGCTGCATCCAACTCTGGCCCAGACGCTCGGCGAGCACTCTGCCGCCTAGCTACGGCTCCACAGCCCCGGCGCCAGCGCACGACCCTCCGTGGCCTAGCCCCGCCCCTACTACATGGCGCCGTGCCCTAGCCCCACCGCCGGCACTCCTTGCCTGCAACGCAAACGTCCTGTTCCCAGCACCGATCGCCCGCTCGGCAGCGGCGAATCTAGGATTTTAGATCAGGATATGCCGCCTAAAAATTTTCATATACGATTCGGTAAATCCATATTAGTAATTCAGTAATAATTATAAAATCGACTACATGATTCAGTATAAGTGCACTAAATAACACAATAAGGCTTAAATTTATGGATTAGTTAAGTTAAAACCATCCACTAAATACAATATAAATAGTTCAAAAGTCATACCAATAATTGAAATATAGGAGTAAAAGAGTACAAGAGACTTACAACTCTATTTCTGACTATTTTATTTGACGCTTTCGAAGGAACATAAATATCTTGATTATATCATCTTCACCAACTTCAAAGAAAATATTCCGCTCAGTGAAAGTGACTAGACAATCATCTAAAAGACTATCTCCACCATATTTCGTAACTTTGTTGTCACTAAAACCATTGCAGAAAATACTTTCAACACTTGCCGTTGCCACGGGTAGAAGCAACATCAATTTGAGATGCTCATAAACCATTGATACACTTTGTGCCTCTTTATTTCGAAAAGCTTAACTGAGAGAGTTTCTCTTCAGAAGAGCATAAATATTAAAAAACACAATGCTAAATAATTTTTCAATTTGTTGTTTGTGATGTTAGCAAATACTTGCTTCATTTCAAATTATAAGACGTTTTGGCTTTTCGAGATACATAAGTTTTGCTATGCACTTATATATACACTACGTCTAGATTATGCATAATAAAAGTAATGTATCTAAAAAAATCAAAATATCTTATAAATTAGAATGGAGGGAGTAGCTATGAAAGTAGATAATAATTTTCTATAATAAGACGAAGAGTAGAAGATTAAATTTTACCAGGAAGAAATAGTGAATCAGCGAGCCTCTATGACTGCGTGGTCGTGCAAACTGCACACGAGTGACCGGAGGCAACAGGGCACCGGCCACCAAAACCAGGGCGTCACCGTCACGCCGGCGTCAACAGTCAGTCAGGGGGTGGCAGGGGGTGGCATGTTCCGTGAACCGTGACTCCTCAGCTCCGATTGACGGATCGAGATTTTTTTTAACAAATCGACGAATCAAGATAACAGCCAAAAAGTGGAAGGTCCGAGGATAACCTTGCCGCGAACTGGCCTCCTGGGCCTTCTAACTTCCTGCTTCCGTGATGGATATAGTGTCATATGTGATCCAAGTGATTTCTTTCCTTTTTTAATACAAATACAGATATATAATACATATATGTTATTAGTACATGCCGGTCAGACAGGGTATGCCGGTGCATACCCGGCACACCCTGTGCCTCCGCCATTGCCGCTTGGCCCCACCCATCCCCGGTTCCACGCTTGGCCGCTTGCTCGGTTCTTTCTCGGCCACCACTCGATCGGATGTGTTGATTTTTTTCATTTTCAACCCTGGTTATTTTTAATAATTATATGTGAGTCCATATCAGATTTGGAGCTGTACCAAATAGATTTCTCGGTGCCAAATTCATGGTGGAGCTGGTGGCTTTGGAGCTGGTTTTGTGCAGCTAGAGCTGTCCCAAATAGGCTCACTCAGTGTCACGCTGTAGAGTACTAGTTGTGCCTTTGATCCGGGCGTGCCCGTGCCATGTAGGTCCCTACTATCGATTTGAGCATTTGGCCATCTATACTTCTCACCACCCATTTGGGTTGCCATTTTGTCGGCTTCTTTTGTCATGAGCCACTAACTTGCAAACGAAAAATACAGGAATAGATAATCATCGGCCTGTTCGGTTGGCTGGTTCGTATCGTTGCTGATTTGTTTATGTGAGAGAGAAGTACTGCTGGCTGGTTCACGTGAACAGTGCACATGTGAGAGGGCTGGCCAGCCCAGCCAGCCCCAGCGATCAGGCTGATGGAATGAACACTGTAGACTCCTTTGGTTCGTAGGAAATGGTCGAAGGAAAAACACAAGAAACTTTCCTATCGTTCAACTTCCATAGGAAAAACGTAGGAAAGAAACATCCAATGAAACCTCATTGTTTTTCTGCCTCGTGCTGAGGATCGACGCAATTTGCTGGCCAAATGATGATTAGCCACTGAAGAAGAAGAACAGTAGGCATCCTGTACTCACCCGCTCCAGCTCCGGCGCTTGCGAGGGAACAGAGAGAGGAGGGCAGATCTGCTCGCGCCACCGCGTCCTCTCATGTGGCTACAGCCACCCTCGCCACCGTTCGTCCTCGTCCTGCGCGTCCCTGAGCAGAAGGGATATTGGCGCTGCCCATGTGTTCTCGTCCTGCTCACGCCGCTGTGCGGGGAGAGATACAGGGAGAGGCGGAGAGCACAGAGACAAGGGAGAGCGAGAGGCTGAGCCGCTGAGAGCATGCTACGGTCGAGACTTGAGAACGGAGTCTTAGGAATTGTTTATTTATTTCTATTATTTGGTGGTTTGCTTTCTTTATTAATTTAGTTTCTTATAAGGGCTAAGAGCATGTGAACACTCTGATTAAACTTACACGTACTATTGTTTCCCGAGTTTTTTCTGTACTCATCCAAACACCCTTTTCAACAAAATTCATATGGTTTTGATTCCTCTGTTTCCCCAATACATTTCTATCATATTCCTATGTTTCTCTTGTTCCTAATCCCGCGTTCCAAAGAGGGCTCACACTGTCCATATGCGTCTCCCAAACCGGAAAATCCAGTTAACACCTAGTCACGCTAATATTGGTGGCATGACCTGACTTTTTTTTGGGGGGGTGGGGGCAGGGGAGATGGCATGGCCTGACTTGGACAAGCTGCATGAACTTTATGCCAGATATGGGCTGGCCTATGCGAAGGGGTCACATGGTTGAGGTGGGTTCAAGGTGTAATATCTACCAGTAGAGAAACGAGCTGTACTCCTGGTTCTCAACCCCCTTTAATTCCGATTTTGGAACTGGGAGTACGAATCCGGGACTAAAGCGCTCCTCCTTTAGTCCCGGTTTCGTGCCCGGGACTAAATGTCCAGGCCTCCCGGCCTAGCCACGTGGGTCGTCCCTTTAGTCCTGGTTGGTATTATCAACCGGGACTAAATGTTTTTTTTTTATTTCTATTTTCAATTGATGATTCGTTTTGGTTTTCGAATATGCATTCTACGCTGCTAATAATATACGTATTCTACACGTTTATAATGTTCGAACATTTTGTACAAACTAAAGTATCAAACTAACGTATATATTACATGCGTATACATATATTGTACGTAATTTTATGGACATATAATATGTATATATATATATATATATTACAAATAAAGCTTGCATTGTATATTCTATCATATCCTTGAATAACAAATTCACTCTATCTGGTTTGGTTTCCATGTTTCGTTGACGTCATTGTAGAACTCGCCGGCGGGGTTGAGGACCTGGTCATTAAGAAATCCTGCTATGGTCTCTTGAATTACTTTTAGTTGGTCACGTCGTATGACTTTTTCCTTCAATCATAGAGTCTTTAATAAAAGTTAAAGAAAAAGTATTAATATATATATATATATATGTGTTGGTCACGTGATTACTTATATATATTAGCAATAAAATAAATTGTAAATATATGAATATATTTATATAACGTACTTTGAGGTTCTCTTCAGGAGTTCTTTTTAAGTACGCCATGATGAACTCGCAAACATAGTATCCGCAGTAGTTGTTCCTCTATTCTTGCCTCAGAACCCACTTTTACGAGAAAAAAGATCCGGTGAATCGAAAGCATGCATGGTGTTAATTGAATTATATATATATATATATATATATATATAAATGTAGCTGGTACTTACTTTGTGTGCGATTACATCTAGTGGCGCTTTGCAATGTTTCATGTGTTGTTCCTCAATGAAACTTTTCCAAACACTGTGTCCAATAAAATAAAAAATTAATTTGGCCTTTAATAATTGTTGCAGTTAAGAGATCGGGGTATATATAGTTGCTAGAGAGACCAAATTACCCTTGGATAATATCTATCATGTCTTCGTACTCTGTTTGCTCTTTTCTTAACGAGTCTAAGATGCGCAACCGACTATTGGTCATATCGATGACCATCAATATCCAGTGATTGCTGCATATGTTTTTATACACAAATATGATCGACATTAACTAGAGTCAACATATGTATATGTGGGAGATAGCTTAGCTAGTAAGCAAATAATTGAACAAATGTCCATATGATCGACATTAATTATTTAACACTCACTTAAAGTTATAGGGGAATAGTATGTCCTTGTTTTGTTGGTTGACTAAGAACCTCATGAGATTTTTCTCGAGTCCAGCTTTCCATCCAGGCGGTGGGGGATCAGGGTGTTTGAATACGACATTTGGATCAACGAAACCAACATCGTTATCCTGTCTCTTTATGAGTTCTGTCATCTCATATCTGCATATATAAAAATATAGTGTGAGGATATATAATTTATATATATACATGTAGTTTTATATATATACACTTTAATAGTAGAAATAATCACACTTACAGACAATAGCAGCTAATGAGACTTTTGTCGAGAGAGTCCAGGTGGCATAGTTGGTGTAATTCTCCAAACTCGACATATATAACGTCATCGCCATGGAAGTAATGTTGGTTTCTAATTCTGACAGAAACAAAGTTCTCTCCCCGTTTACACGCCACCATGTACCACTTGTTTAGTAGGAACATTTGCGTACCCAGTTCACCTAAGGCCTCAGGGTTGTATAGACTCTTTTCATGTTCAAATTTCTTCCAAGGATCCACTTTCGGAGCAGATGGTCCTTCAGCCAGCACTTGGGCAAGGTCGAAACCTGTATCCTCGTAAAACCGAACGAGTTCCTCAAAATCGACGTCCGGTAAGTCTAAGTTTGAACCATATTCATTACGAATGACAAGAGGGGGGACTGATTGTTGCGATTGTTGTCCGAGTTGTGCAACACCTTTCCCTGCTCTAGTCTTTTTCTGCGCCGCCTCAAATGACTTGGTGAGAGAGCGGTCGTAGTCTGATTTTGGCCGGGTCTTTTAAGATTCCCGCTTTTTCTGGTCCACCTTCTTTCTTAGAAGATCTGGAGCTAGGTAGAAGTACGGTTTCTCCGGGTTCTCCTTCGCTTGCCGTTTCTTTCTTACATTTTCGAAGAAACTTTTCACATCTTTTTGTACTTCAGCCTTTAATTCCTTTTCACTTTTCTCGTAAGACAGTTTTCGGGGAATAACTGGATTAGAAGAGGCTTTCTTCTTTGCCGGTTGGTGGGCCAACGACTTCGTTTGCGGAGTGGACCTCTTAGGAGCTGGAGACCTCCTTGGAGGCGTTGGAGACCTCCTTGGAGGTGGCGGCGTTGCATAATCATTGCCTGGAGCACTATGATGATATGGAGATTGAATAATTCGACTTAGGTTGGCGGAGGCCCTGCTGTGTGATTACAAAAAAGAATAATTATATAAGAAATTGTTATTATTAATCACGCATGTCAATAGAAAATTTGTGAAAAAATTGTTTCGTTCACTTTTGTCCGCACCTATTGTCTGACAGTTGAGGAGGCGGCGGTAGACTAGAGACCCCGGAAATAATGATGTAGCGCTTGCGCCATAGTATGAATGTCTTCTCTGCTTCTCCTAGAGTCTTCTCCCCATCACCTCCTGGAATGTCAAGAGGCAGATCACTAAAACCTTTGTTAACTCTATCCATTGAGATGCTAACATATCCAGGTGGTATTATTGCCCCATGGATTCTTGGTGTCTTGGTAGGATCTAGAGGAGAAAAAACACCGAGAGCCACCATGATTGTGGCATTCTCTTTTGGAATATGTAGCTCACATGATGTAAATGGTGCGGTGATGTCATCCATGGGGAAACGTAGCATTGCGTCATCTTGATTTGGCAACTCCGTGGAAGCGCAGCTGCTTTTCAACTGATCAGGGGGGCTAATATTAATGTTGATTCCTGGATCTGATGCCTGCCTTTGGGCACTCATTGCTATTTGTACTTGCTTTCTGATTTTGTCATGCATTCTAGCTTGCATGTCTTTTTCGTGCTCCTATGCTTGAAGCAACGCCTCCCGTGACTCACGAACCAATTCCTCCAACCTGTTGATCCGCGTTGCATCCTCATCCTTCCTTCTCTGCCGGCTTCTATAGGTATCTCTGTCATCAGGGAAACCATGCTCCCAAGAAATGTTCCGTCCTAAACCTCTTGTTCGGTCGCTGTGTTCAGCGATCCCGAGGGCATACGTCAGTTCATCCTTCTTTCTATTGGGCCTGAACGCACCAATAGCTTTAGCTTGTAGCGCATAAGACAATCTTTGTGTTGCTCTTTCGAGTTTTGTGCCATGAACCAACTTCCCGGTCTCTAGGTTCAGTCTTCCCCCATAAGCGAAAAAACAATTCTTCGCGTGTTTGGGCCAATTGAGTGATTCTGGTGTGATACCCTTGACAAGAATGTCCGCTTCCATTTTCTCCCACTTGGGAATAGCAGTCGCGTAGCCACCTGATCCCATGCCATGGTGGTATACCTTATGTCGGGCATTCTCTTGGTTCCTTCTCACCCGTTCCTCACCCTCTTCCTATGTCTTGTACTGCACAAAATCATTCCAGTAGGGCCTCAACTTCGCGAGCGGGCCGCTAGTATTGAAATTAGGCGTTAGGTTCTTCTTGACGCATTTCGTGTATAAGGATTTCTTCCAAGCCTGGAATTGTGTGGCCATCTTCTTCATAGCCCACTTTCGAACAAGTTCCTTCAATTCATCATCATTGATAGCATCATAATCATCCACTTGCAACATGAAATGTTGAAGGATATCATCCCAAATTAAATTCTTATCAAGATCAGAGACAAAACTAACATGAGGCTCGTTGATCTTTTGCTTCCATTCATGGGCACTGATTGGAAGTCTGTCCCTTACAAGGTACCTACAGTGTTGCACGAATTTCCTTGCATGTGGACCAAGTGGTTCGCCTGTCTCGATATTGAATTCTGATATTATATAGCGCCCCTCTAAAGGTTTTTTCGGGCCTCGAATATTTTTGCTTTTCGCCGTTGTGGTCGTCGATCTAGAGGGCTACGTATAAAAAAAAGAATAAATAAATATCATGTGTACACATACTAGATGATAGATGTTCAAATATATATATATAAATATATATACCTCGCCAGTATTTTCTTGCACAATATTTTCTTGGTTATCTTCAAGAGCCAGGTATTGACTCTCGTCATCTACATCCTGCTGGTCACCATCGACAAATTGAGTGCCGGTGTTGATAATATCCATCATTTCTTCATCCATGTTGTCTCTCGGGGCAGCCATCTAACTTTTACTCCACTAGATATATCTACAAAAAATAAAAACTATATCTATTAAATAGACTCCTGCAGGACGTGCCACCTCGAGGATAGTAACATTTGTAGATGACATTTGTAGGTCTGAAGTTATCAAATATCCATCAAATTCTAACTCGAAAACATGTTTAAATAAGTAACCATCCGTACAAGTTGACATTGCTTATGTGATCATCTCGGCGAGCATTTCTCCACCGGACGGCACCGTACTTGGCCACGGAAGAGCTCTGTTTCTACGAGGAAGGAAACACGGTGTTCCACGACCGTTGCCGCTCTCCCTCGTAGAATCAAAGCTCCTCCTTCACGTCCGTTACCGCTTGGCAGAGAACATGCTAGCCGAGATGAACACGGTCTGCAAGTTCAACTAGTACGGATACTAAGTGAATTCTCTACTAGTGGGAGCTGTTCCATGGTGGAGTTTGTGGAGTAGTCCCAAATACTAAGTGAATTCTTTTAAGTTTAACTACTCCCTTCATCTTTAAATACTCACTTCATCTTGAAATCCTGAAATACAAGTATCAAAGGTTCAATATTTGTATTTATAATGCATTAATTCTGGATTGCTCAATCTCATCTCTATGCCTATCTACCTTTTAAACGTCATCTATGCATGCCTTTAAACAACATCTTAGGCGAAATGAGTGAAATGCATGCATGGCTTTTTAAACTGTACGTTACTAGAAAATTAAGCAAGTTGACAACTATACTAATAACTATACAATTGGTGAGGAGCAAGCTAGTTTTTTCTTTTCTAGACTTCTTATTTGATCGTAAAATTGTTTGAATACCTTGTAGGGACTACAAAGTATTGAAGCATTTAAAATTTATCATAAATTATATAATATTCCAAGTGAATTAACTCCCTTAAATCATTAATTACATCTATACCCTTCCATTAATATCTGGCTCAAAATATGGTGAATACAAGAACTTCACATAATCTTAGAACATATATAGGTATTAGAAGTTTGTATTTAGTATCTACAACTAACTAAAATTACTAATATTTTCAGTCTCTTGTTTTATTCAGTCGATGATGCAGTCGCGCCTACAAACATTATAAACGTGTAGAATACCGTATCTCATTTGGTTCGTGCCTACGAACGCCGCCAATGATGCAGTCGCGCCTATAAACGTGTAGAATACCATTTGGTTCATGCCTATAAACGTGTAGAATACCATTTGGTTCGTGCCTACGAACGCCGCCGATGATGCAGTCGCGCCAGAAACGCGGCGATGAAATCGGCCGCCCGAACTGCGGCGTGTGTTGGCATCCCAAATGAACCAGAAACACGGCGATGAACCAAACACGAGTGGATCGGCAGTCATGAACCAAACAAGTTCGGCGCAGGTTCGGCGTGGCGAGCTGTGGCAAGGTGAAGGCATGAACCAAACACACCCGAAGTCCTCCAGAGTTGTACTCCATGGCCGCGCCCCGTTCCCTGGCCTGCTCCCTCTCCATGGCCGCCATCGGTCCGAGCACACACATACATAAATAAAATCTATCTATGTGCACACACTCATACACACACTGTTGCTGACAAGGACGACGAGGGTGGAGGACGACGAGGATGGCCGGAGGTGATCTCTCGACGATGAGGATGCGACGGGGACGATGACGAGCGCTCTGACAAAGGGGACGACGACGAGCACTCTGGTGAAGGGGACGACGAGCGCACGGCGAGGCGTGCGAGCGCGTGGAACCGGGGACAATGAGCGCTCTAACAAAGGACGAGGATCGACGATGGCGATGAGGCCGCGGTCAGATCTGGGTGAGGGCGAGGATGATGGCGGCGGATCCGGGTCTAGGCGCCGCGCACGAATGGGAGAGGCGCGAGCCGGGCCACTGGCGGAGATGGCGAGAGACGGGAGAGGCGCGTGGAGGCGGCTAGAGGCTATGGGGAGCGACGGCGGCGCGGTGGCTCTCGGGCGAAGAATGAAGACGATGGATGGGAGAAAAAGACGAGGCGATATATATTAGGGATCTTTAGTCCCGAGTGAATCCACGGACCGGGACTAAAGGCCTTTAGTCCCGGGCGATGGTAAGAACCGGGACTAAAGGTCTGACCTTTAGTCCCGGGTGCATCCATGAGTCGGGACTAAAGGTATTTTTTGGCGGGCCGCGAAAACGTAACCGACCTTTAGTCCCGGGTGGTTGATCGACCCGGGAGTAAAGGTGGGTTGCAGTTGGCATCCTGCCGGTTCCAGAGGTTTTTCCTTTTTTATATATTTCTTTTATATAAATATGCAGACAGTTATTAATTGCCTAATAAATAAAATATCATCCAAAAAATTATAATAAATATTCCTGTACTTGGTTTTGCATTATTATACACAACAAAAATTTGTAACCTATACTCTTTTGTTTTACTGTATAAATATTTAATATAGTGTAAATAATAATTACAATTTGCACCATGCAAAAATATACCACTTGATTAAAATTATTAAAACTATTACTTTTCGACAGGAAATAAGTTTTCACATCTTATTAACATTGATCATTTGGTTTTTCATCACACATTCTCTACGGGAAATCTACCGTCAAGCAGAAAATTCATTTAAACCATAGAAAATACGAAAACACGACAAAAAAAACTGAAGTCACAATTATTACATAATAGGTCTAATACATCACTATATATATCAAGTGGGCACAGTAGTGAACTTCTTCTTAACGTATATCCCTTGGTTATGATCGCGCCATAACCATGGAGGGTCCTCATCATTTAGCTGGATGCTTGGGTCTTTGTTCACTGTGAAGGGTGGAATTCGGTCATCCTTTTCATAATCTTCTGATATATCTGACTTGTCTTCAATTCCGACGATGTTTCTTTTATCTAAAAGAACTATGTGGCGCTTTGGCTCAATGATTGGGTTGTTGTTGTTTTTTCCTCTCTTCGGTTTTGTAGACATGTCCTTGACATAGAACACCTGATTCACATCCTTGGCAAGGACGAACGGTTCGTCTTTGTACCCAATATTGTTGAGGTCCACGGTTGTCATTCCGTACTGGTTGTCGACTGCTACCCCGTCTCCAATCGCCTTTACCCGTTGGCACTTGAACAAAGGTACCTTAAAAGTAGGTGCATAGTTTAGTTCCTATATCTCCTCTATGCGGCCATAATATGTTTGCTTATTTCCATTAGGGTCGGTGGCATCTATGCGGACACCACTGTTTTGGTTGGTGCTCCTTTTATCTTGGGCTACTGTATAAAATGTATTCCCATTTATCTCGTACCCTTTGTATGTGAGGATATGCCACGATGGCTGCCTAGCCAACAAATACAGTTGCTCATCAATACTCTCATCATCCTGACATTCTTTTCGCAACCAGTCGCTGAAAGTTTCCATGTGCTGACGCGTAATCCAAGCTTCAGACTTCCCTAAAAACTCGGATCGGAGCAACTCTTTATGTGTCTCGATATACGGATCCACCAAGGAGGAGTTTTGCAGAACTGTGTAGTGTGCTTTATTAAAATAATTGTCCTGCGTACCAATATATGTTTTCTTCCCTAGTGTCCCCTTTCCACTTAGTCTCCCCTCGTGTCGCGATTCAGGAACACCAATCGGGTCAAGGTCGGGAATAAAGTCAACACAAAACTCAATGACCTCCTCTGTTCCATAGCCCTTGGTGATGCTTCCTTCTGGCCGAGCGCGGTTGTGAACATATTTCTTTAGGACTCTCATGAACCTCTCAAAGGGGAACATGTTGTGCAGGAACACAGGACCAAGAATGCTAATCTCTTTGACCAGGTGAACTAGAAGGTGTGTCATGATATTAAAGAAGGAAGGAGGGAACACCAACTCAAAGCTGACAAGACATTGAACCACATTATTCTGTAGTTTAGCTAGATCCATTGGATCGATTGCCTTCTGAGAAATTGCATTAAGGAATGCACATAGCTTCACGGTGGCCAGACGTACATTTGGAGGTAGAATTTCTCTTAATGCAACTGGAAGCAATTGCGTCATGAGCACGTGGCAGTCATGGGACTTTAAGTTTAGGAATTTCTTCTCTGGCACATTTATTATACCCATTATATTCGAGGAGAATCCAGATGGTTCCTTGATGCTTGCTAGGCATTCAAACATGCTTTCCTTCTCTTCTTTGCTAAGAGTGTAGCTGGCAGGACTTAAGTAATCGCGTCCATCATCTGTCTTCTCTGGATGTAGGTTGTCTCGTTCTTTCAAACACCGCAGGTCCTATCGTGCTTCAAGTGTGTCCTTAGGCTTCCCATACACACCCATGAAGCCTAGCAGGTTCACACAAAGATTCTTCGTCAGGTGCATCACGTCGATCGCGCTACGGACCTCTAGGACTTGCCAATAGGGTAGCTCCCAAAATATGGACTTCTTCTTCCACATGGGTGCGTGACCGTCGGCGTCGTTCGGAACAGGTTCGCTGCCATGTGCCTTTCCAAATACTACTTTCACATCCTTGACCATATTGAGTACATCCTCTCTAGTTCGGTTGCCCGGCTTGGTCTGGTGGTCTACCTTACCTTTAAAATGCTTGCCTTTCTTTCTTAGGGGGTGATTCGCAGGAAGAAATCGACGATGGCCAAGGTACACAACCTTTCGACATTTTTTCAAAAATATACCTTTAATGTCATCGAAACAGTGCGTGCATGCATTATATCCCTTGTTTGATTGTCTTGAAAGATTACTTAGAGCAGGCCAATCATTGATTGTTACAAACAACAATGCTTGCAGGTCAAAGTGCTCTTGTTTGTGCTCATCACACACACGTACACCTGGTCTGTTCCACAAAAGTAGAAGTTCTTCAACTAGTGGCCTCAGGTACACATCGATGTCGTTGCCAGGTTGCCATCGACCTTGGATGAGCACTAGCATCATAATAAACTTAAGCTTCATGTATAACCAGGGAGGAAGGTTGTAGATACATAGAGTAACAGGCCAAGTGATATGACTACTGCTATGCTCCCCGAAAGGATTCATACCATCCGTACTTAAAGCAAACCTTAAGTTTCTTGCGTCATTTGCAAACTCCCAGAATTCTCTATCGATTGCTCTCCACTGGGACCCATCAGCAGGGTGTCTCAACATATTGTCTACCTTACGGTCTTCTTTGTGCCATCGCAACAACTTTGCATGGTCTTTGTTTCTGAACAGACGTTTCAAGCGTGGTATTATAGGAGCATACCACATAACCTTGGTAGGGATTTTCTTCGTGGGACGTTCACCCTCAACATCACCAGGGTCATCTCGCCTGATCTTATACCACGATGCATGACATACCGGGCATGCATCTAACTTCTCGTACTCCTCACCACGGTAGAGGATGCAGTCATTAGAACATGCATGTATCTTCTGGATTTCTAATCCCAAAGGGCAGACTACCTGTTTTGCTTCGTACGTAGTGACGGGCAATTCGTTATCCTTCGAAAGCATCTTCTTTTGGATTTTCAGTAACTCCCCAAATCCCTTGTCAGATACACCATTCTTTGCCTTCCATTACAGCAATTCCAGTGTGGTACCCAACTTTTTCTGTCCCGCATCACAAGTTGGGTATAGCAATTTCTTGTGATCCTCTAGCATGCGCTCGAACTTGATCTTCTCCTTTTCACTTTCGCATTCTCTTTGTGCATCACGAATGGCCTGGCCAAGATCATCAGCGGGTTCATCTTCTGCCACTATCTTTTCTTCAGCTTCCCCCATTGCAGTATCATTGAAGGCACCATATTCAGCAATAATGTCATCATCGTCCCATTGTTCTTCTTCACCTTCTTCTATTACAACCCCGGTTTCTCCGTGCTTCGTCCAACAAATATAGTTTGGCATAAAACCCGACTTCAACAAGTGTGAATGAAGACTCCTTGAGCTAGCATATTTCTTCAAATTCTTACATATGGCACATGGGCAGCACATGAAACCATCGCGTTTGTTTGCCTCGGGCACATGTAAGAAAGAATGCATGCCCTCAATGAACTCTTGGGATCGGCGATCAGCATTGTACATCTAATGCCGGCTCATCTGCATTACATGACATACATATCATATTAAAACCTAGAACATAATTAGTTAATTATACGACATACATGCCACCACACAAGGTATTAATTTATGAAAGTCTCGCTACAATGTAGACAATCCCAACTACCAGTAAAAAAACTAAAGCTAAAATGCACTTCAGCAGCATAAGAATTTCGCGACCAATCCCAACTAAAACAGACAGATCATGCGTTTGTTCAACATCTATGGGCTTCTTCCGTAGGATCACTGCCTCATCAGCCGCCGTAGCCACCTATGCAAGAGAGTTTTGCACGTGTTCAACATACTCTTCCTCCCAGTACCAGCCTAAACATCCAGTGCCATCTCACTGAAATTAAAACAAAAAATTAAAACTTTAATCACAATCATCATAAAAATAAGTATAAATTAACCATAATCACCAAATGCGACAAAATAACTCACATTGCGATCTGGACACTTGTAGAAGATACGACCTTTGTTGGAACACTCCTTCCTTACCTGGTACTCCATCACAATCTTCTCCTCACACTTGCCGCATGCAATGAGAGGGAGGTCCGGCCTCAATCGCTTTGGAACCCGATGAGAGGCCGAGGACCCAGAAGCAGTTGTCATCTACTCTCTATACTCATTTTTAATATAATATAAATTTCTCATTTTATAAACAAATAAAATTAAAAAAACTCTAAAATTCTCTATATCTCTAAACCATGAAGTTTGCTATGCATGCTAGAAATGAAAGCTTAATACTAGTTTTGAATAACTACTTTAACCTTCCTTCACCCAAATATGGAAACTTTAAAGTGATTTTGAGCTTAAATGGCTTACAAATAAAAAAATCCACCATAAAAAACCACATATATCTAGTCTACAAAATGAGATATGCTACTGATAAAATATGAGAGTATAAAGTTGGTAACCTTTATAACCGAAGAATCGATGGAGGAATCGAACAAAATCTTATGATTACCGACGATGAGGAAGAAGAGAGGCCAGCGATGAAGCAAGAAAACACTAAGCTCGAAGTGGCTCGGGCTCGGGGAGAAGAAAGGCTATATAGGAGGGGAACTGTAGTCCCGGTTGGAGACAGAAACCGGGACGAAAGGTCTCTTTCTAGTCCCGGACGGAGCCTCCAGCCGGGAGTAGACTTTTACTCCCGGTTGGAGATACCAACCGGGACTAAAAGTTAACCTTTAGTCTCGGTTGGTCGCTCCAATCGGGACTAAAGGTCCCCTGCAGCAAAAGCCTGCCGCAGTAGCCGTTGGGCAGGGACCTTTAGTCCCAGTTGGAGCTACAAACTGGGACTAAAGGTCTCTCTACTCCCGGGCGCAAGAAATACCGGGACTAAAGCCAAATTTCGAGGCGGGATTAAATGTCGTTTATCTACTAATGATCATTTGGGCCAATACCCTCATGATACTGTTGTCGACTTGTGGATTGATGACCTCGTGATTGAGTCCTCTTATTGTGCATCTTATATATTGATCCCGTTCGCTTCGCTGAAAAAACAAGCCGAAAACACTGTTCCGGCTGATTTGTTATGAGAGAAAAAATACTGTTCCGGCTGAAAAAGATAGATTATAAGAGAAGCGAACAGGACCATTATGGAAATAATAAATTATGAATGTGGTCCATTTTTCATGCTTAAAGCTTATTGAGCACTGGTTATTATGGCCACTGATTATGTGGGCGGCAATTGAATACCAAGGTCCTGATTGGATAGATCCACCAACGGCTCCTGAAGCCGTTTGGAGCCGTTGTATGCCAAATAGGGTAAAATCAAACAATGCCACCTATATATGGAGCCCCTTAAAATATGCTGAGACAAATGATTGATTTGGAACCGAGCTTAAAATAGTGGGTTCACTTAGCTCCAACTCGCTCTAGTGAGCCCTATGTTGAATGCTATGAGAGAATATTTTAAGGAGCTTCACATATATGGAGCTGTTTTGCCAAACGGTTCTTAAAAACCTTTCTAGCCCTCAACTTGTAGAGCTACTCATGGAGTTGAAGTAAAAAAAATGGCTTCGCTGATGAAGTGGAGCTGTGCCTAACGAGACCCTATTGTAGGCATAAATAGTTTTGTCGTTATTCTTTACGTAGCCACCATTATGCACCGTACGGACATTAACTAGTTGACCAACATTTTCTATGCCCTAGGATTCCTGAATATGCTTCTGTTTCGACCTAAACACCATAGCATTACGAGCTATGTCAACATGGCTTCTAGCAAGGCTGCAAGATTTAGGAAGCTTTTGCGAGTTATGTTCTTTGAAAAGATCGTAAACCGTAAAACATCTCTTTATTTCTATCCATTTGGAAAAGAAAAAAAGCTAAAAGCAGAGTCCAAGAGGTTGGGAGAATTGTACTACATAAAAACAGCGCTGCTTCTAAAAAAATGCTTCTGGTTCAACCTATTTGGTTAACTTTTATAGTAGGAACACTTTACAAAAGCTGAACCAAGCATAGTCTTAGATGCCAAAGATAAATGATTAAAATTAGTTGAAATGTTCGGTGATGGTGAAAAATTCTATTAAATTCTGAAAAATTCTACTAGTGTCGAGAAGGTGATGGTGAAATGTAAGCATACGAGAAACTGATAACCAACCTCAACATGTTTTGCAAGTTATAAAATTTAACTTACATGTTTCACAAGAAAAAAAAAAGATGCTGAAAATAATGTAGCATGACGGGATTTCACAACTAGTGAGCCATTCGAGCCAGCAAAATAGCAGGAAGATATGTATGTCGTCGTTCCTTTTCCTTCCTTCGAATGCAGACCAGGAACCTTGGCTGCCAACTAGTCGGCGCACCGACCCCCCCCCCCCCCCCTCCTCCTCCTGTTTATCTTCCTCCCTCCACTGCACGATTCGGCCAAGTAGCCCACCAACGTGCCTGCGCCTCCACCCGAGCTCACCGGCGCCGCCCTCGTCTCCATCTCCAGCAGCTCTCTCCCTCCCTTGTCTCCAACTGCGGCGGGATTAAAAGGAAAGGGGTCGGGGGGAGGCCCAGAAGCCAGGCGGTGGGGATGGTGGCCGGGAGGTTTAGGGGAGATGGCGGCGGCGGCCGAGCCAGGCTAGGGCAGGGGAGTTATGGCTCGCCGGTGAGCATGGCCATGGCGACGGCGAGAGTAAGGCGGGGGAGGGAAAGAAGGAGGCCGCTGCGGCCACGGCAGCGGAGCTCCGGTGAACCCTAGCGCGGCCGCGGCGGTAGGCGGCGAGGTGGCGGCAGCGCGTCTCAAGGAAGAAGGCTGGACTATAGTGGGCCGCGCGGGACGGGGCGAGGCCCAAGTCGTCGCCCTGTCAGCGCGTGACTCGGCGCCCCCTGGGTCGCCGCATAGGGAGCCCCAATGCAAATGGTCCAATGCAGTGCGCATTGAAACACGTACAGTGACACCCATACTGCCACATGTTATGCAATGGTTGGTGTGTAGTATATTGTTTTTAAGCCTAATTTTTTGAGAACTCTATTTAAATGTACAACTTCAACATTCCTGATGATGTTTCAACTTCATATGAATTATTGCACCGGTGCTCTCAAATTGTTGAGGTTTTCCCCCATTTGAAGTAAAACATGTTGAGTTTGCTACCTTAATTACAATGATGCCAAGTCTTTTGCGTATTCGAGAAAAAATGATGAGTTTGCCAAAACGTTGATCCATATTTATGCTGACATGAGTTGTGTTTATATTTATTAAAAAAATAAAAAAAAAACACTTCCGTATGCACCACTTGAACAAGACGAGTTGAGATGATTTTCAGCAAAATAGATAATAAAACTTCAAATATGATATGCCAAACCCTTTTTTTTGGCACTATGAAAGGTCCCTGAAAGGTTTTGCAAGTGTGTTTGGGCTGGAGATTCAGAGAACGGCCGGACCCGTCGATTTTCAGTTTCAACTTTCTATCCCCCGCATACTGCACTGTTCAGATCGAGGTCACAGCCTCACTTGGATCTGCGATTCTGATCCAGCTGGATGATGACAGGTGACTTTTGGGCCTCTCCCAGATTATCCTGGGCACCCATACCATCTCCATCCCAGTGCTCCATGACCTCTCCAACTGATCTCTAGCAGGCGTTCCGAGCCCCACATGCCATGCCACTGCAGGAAAGTGAAGTCGTTCTTCAGCGCGCGGCATGATGTTCGGCTGTTCGCAGGCTCCCCCACCCCAAATCACATCCATCCATCCAAGCAGGAAGGAGAGATCGAGGACATGCGTTACAGCGTGTGCAATAATGTCGTCCGGAAAAGCCTGCAGCCGCAGCCTCCGATCCATCATGGGAGCTTAACTGTTCGAGCTTCAGAGTGTTCATTCAGTCGTTAAAGAGTTTTCAGTCTTCAGTGTCAGTAGTGAGTGGCCCTTCTTTCTATCTGAACCTGACCCACAGATTTAGTGATCCTTTTTCCCTGGCCATGAGACGCTGGTGAGGATGAGCCTTGAGGTGTCGCCTTTTCCCTCTGGTCGCGTAAAGATTGACAGCACACCAACACCAAAGCATTAGAATGTGTCGATCGTAAGCAGCACTTTCATTTGAAAATTGGTCTAGCTGGGTTGTGTATTATGTTTCATCAGATCATTTGCCTGAGAGGAATAATTCTCATGCTTTCGTAGATAGACAAGCGTATACCAGCAAAACATGTTGGACAACACTGCTAGCATGCTGATAAACCTCGAACCATCATTCATGACTTGACAATTTTGATTGTCAGCACCTGTTTTTTGGTTTCGGTAGCGTGTTTTGCATAATTACTGTCCACCCGTAGCCCTACCCTAGTTGCTATCCAACGGCCTGGATATATACCTCGTCCGGAGCTACTTGGATAGAAACATTGGGAATGGAGCTTATCAACTTTGCTAGTGTCTACTGTAGGTCATAGGAGGCAAAATGTACTTTTGCAGTTTTGCGTTCAGGCTTTGGTGCTAATTGATTGCATATATCATCCTTTTGAATATTCTTCCCAGCAGCTTACGGTGATAGAGCCTCAGTGCAAAAGCGTCTTTGGCACCTCAGGCTCAGGGTAATGGCATCTTTGGCACCCACCATCAATGGAGACTAACACTCTTAGTAGTTCTAGCATAAATAAAGTGATCCACATAAGGTAGGAAATGTTTAGACTACTATTCACATAATGCAAAGCATCACTACTTGTGGTTTATATAGAAATTTTTTCCTTTCATCATGCCTCGGTCACCTTTATTCTCTCTCCCTCTTCCTTTTTAGCATGGATCACCTTCTCTCTCAATCATATGTAGCTTCTGCAAACTACTATGATAAATATAGAGTACTTATTTTTTTTATCCGATCCTACGTGGCCCGATGCAAGCAACACTTTGTTCAGTTCCCTTCGTAATTGCCGCAGGTTTTACTCCTCTCTTTCGGTGAATTCTCGTACTACCTGCCTGTTGTTGCATGGTCCCATGTATACAGCCAAGATGGATGATAAAGAAAGCCACCACGGCAGCTTTTATCTGAAGAGCACGGGAGGGGGATATCAGATTTGCTTGGTGACGACGACGACCACGACGACGACAGCTACGAACTGGCGGGTGCTTTCTCGGTTCTCGGTAAAGATACTTGCTGGGGTCTCCGACTCTCGGTAAAACTAGGGCAGCATTATTGCTTCCAGATCTTCAAATAAATCAGTGTAGCAGAGTACTATGTCATCACAGCGATCAGATAGGCGACCACAATGCTCTGTTCGGCAGGATTTATTTTGGCTCCAGCTGATATGTATGGCTGATTTACTGTGAGAAAAAAATATTGTTTTCTGGTTGGCTGATTCTGACTGTAGCCCTGTTCGCTTGGCTTATAAGCCGTACTTTTTCAGCCAACGAATAGTATTCTTCTTTCACAACAAATTAGCCAACAGTACTTTCAGCCATGGCTTATCAGCTCAGCGAACAGGGCTAGTCAACAAGATACTAGATGAATTATTTCCGTGATTCCGTCCCTGCAGATGCAGAGCTCACAAGACACAAGCAGGACTGAAACTGAAGAACATACTACGCGGCAACGCCATAGGCCATCATACGCGCAGCTGAATAATCCCTCGTCCGTCACGCACAGGAAAGCGAGTTCGTTCTCAACAGCAGCTTGATGCATGATGCACAGCCATGCAGCCGCCCCCGGCGGTCCAATCACAGTCACATCTATCAGTCCACTCCACCATCCGTCAGTCAGGCTTTTCTACTGTTCCCCCCAACAACCCCAATGCGGTTCACCGATCTTGTTCAGAACCCAGCAGGTCAGGACGCAGGACTCAGGACTCAGGAGGGGCCAATTGGCCATGGAGTTTTCAGTCTTCACTCTTCAGTGGCCAGCCGGCCTTTTCATCCGTCCTAGGATTCCTTCCACCAGATGATATATACTGACAGTCTACATGCCTTAATAAGTTGTCATTAGTTCTGATCCAGTGGCCTGTGTATTCGTCATCCCAATGTGCTTAGGTCCAAATCTTATGATCCAGTAGCTAGGTAGTATGTGTCGCTAGGAAGGCAAAATGCACTTTCGCCTCTCAGGTTTTGCTGGTGCTCGTTAGATTCCCCAGTGACAAAGGCCTTTATTTGGGTCCGCTTATGATAATGGCGGCCCTAAAGCTAGCTAGCTCGCCTCAGGTTAACGGCCACTTTGTTGGTACCTGAATACCTGATCAGCGCGCATGATTTGGTTAGTTCACTTTCACTGCCGCCGCTTTGCTGTGCTAGCTGCATTGCATGCATGTCAGTGAGTCAGTCACAGTTAGTGCACCTTAACCTGCTGATCAGTACTACTAAGTAAGAGCTCCACACTTTGATGCATGCTGACGGTATTGCTAACGCCTAGCTAGCAGCCATGATTGCCGTGCTCTTACTTTCTACGGATTCTCACTACTACTCACGCCTGCTGGAGCCTGGTCCTATCCCATGTAAAAGAGAATTGCTCAAATGCATGCAGGCGAT
Source organism: Miscanthus lutarioriparius (assembly GCA_904845875.1). Lineage (NCBI taxonomy): Eukaryota > Viridiplantae > Streptophyta > Magnoliopsida > Poales > Poaceae > Miscanthus > Miscanthus lutarioriparius. The sequence goes on from CAJGYO010000010.1 coordinate 27,231,321, forward strand.
GTCGACGAAGAAGATGCTAGAGCTTAGCTGCAGCAGCATTATATCGTCGATCTTTCCATGACAGGCAACATGCATGCATCCATCAGAGATGCATCTGTTTGGTGAACCGTGAAGAACATGACGACAGTGTCTGTGTGCTCTCGCGTGCCTCGGTAAAGATTTATTCTTACCGGTTACCGTGGGCAGGGCAGGGACACCATGTCGCCATTGTTCCTTTGGATGTTTTTATCGCCCTGTTCGCTTGGTTCATGCATTGTGATGTGATAGCTGGTGAGTGGTGACCCGACCAAACACGGCCCCATGCATTGTGATTGTGGAGTTGGGATCAAATAGACCTGCAGGGTGGGGGCAGAGACAAAACCGGGGCCTCTGCTACTATGCTGTTGCTGTTGCACTAGCTCATCAGAATCCGTTCCTCATCCTCAGGACTTTTGTGTCCCGAGTTCCAAGGCTTTGTGTGCATGTGAGTGCTCGGCTGCTCGCATTTGTTTCCTGTTGCTGTTGCTGGCTCTCCTACTACAGTTGCCAAGTCTGAATCGTAGGAGTACAACAAAGCAAAACAAATGGGGAACAACAAACAGCGCCCTATAATTGTACGGACTACATTGCACAGCTGACTGCAGGACAGTCTATCTGACTTCGTGACGGGACATCTTTGCTATCAACTGTGTCCACTACAATCAAAGAATACAGGTCATGGAGGTCCCATTATCGTCGGTTTTCATTCTCATTGGTGACAACTGAGATTAAGAACGTCGGTTTGCAATGATAAGTTTATATCACGGCCGTCTTATTGAGTGACCACACACAACGTTGATAAGTTAATATCACTGCTGGCTGCGGTAACAACCCGACAGTGAAAAATCTATTTAAAAAAACAAAAAAATAGTTGTCGATGTCGGGTAAGCCACGCTAAGGTCATGGGGCCACTACTGCACGAGGGCCACCTTTGTGCCAAGATGCCACCGCCTCAAGGTCTAGGGCGGCCGGCTTTAATTCCCGATCGGAGGTTTCGAGCAGTGGCATAGGAGGCCGGGGGGGGGGGGGGCACCGGTGCTAAGAATCATGGGGAGGGAGAGAGGAAGAGAGGCAATTTTGCAAGGAGGGAGAGAGAGAGGGAAAGGGACAAAGCGAGAGGGGTTGGTGAACACACGGAGGATGGAAGAGAGAGAGCACTACAACAAATCTCTTAATCCATGACGGATTCAAAGAACGTCACTAAGAGTGCACCGTCACTAACAATACAGGTTCTAGAGTTGTGGATATCTAGCCCAAGGCCCAATACCCGCTCGCATATATATAAGGAGCCAAAAAAACCTAACACACCCACTTCGGCTACCTCCCTCCTCTACACCAATCCATCAGCCGCCACCTCTCTTGCCCCCAAACCATCGCGGTTGTGGCGCGACACACCCAATCCCGGCCAGTGGCCTCCACTCCCACCCCATTGGAGCAGCTCGAGGTTGGGGCATGCTGGCGCACGGGGGAGGCAGGCGGATTTAGCTTCACTAGTTCCATGCCGATAGATATCCATTCATGGTTGTATCACCTGTAGGTTATAATAAGTATATGTGTTGTTTTTCTAGTCGTGTTATCTAAAAAAGTGAGTTATGGACTAGATGCAACCAATGATGGCTAATCCTCTGTATCCGATGACTCAACAAGTTAACGCCTCAGGTTTCTGCATATGAAGAGAAAACCACAGCTTCGGATAAATATTTGTTCTCCTATCAAACTATGAAGATGGTATACATAGTATTAATTCCGAAGGAAAGCGGTTGGTGTTCTCCTCTGTTCCAAACGTTCTCCTCATCTTCCTTTCGTTTATTTTTGTTTCCTTCACTTTTCCTACAAAATTCCTTTTGCTCTATACAATAGCTAGTACCTACATACACATTACCTGTAATTTGGAAGAAAGGTAAACAGTTTTTATAAGCTATATAGGCTACAAATAAACCGATAATACCAGTCCCCAGCCCTATGCACCTCGGCATGCAACTGCATTCTCCAACGTCATGACATCAGCAAACGGTCCCCGCATGGGCGTGCGAAATGTAGCATGCATGGAAAACAGGTGCATACGCGGGAAACGGGGTGCAGGCGCAGGCATCTGTCCAGACGTCCGGACGCTAGCTGAAAGGGATCGTGACGCCTAAGAGGGGGGATGAATGAGGCAACTTAAAACTCTAACTCTAAACTATGGCCTCTTTTTCTACCTAGTCCAAACCTATGCAAGAGATAAACTATCTAAATGTGCAACTACGGTTTTGCTAGTATGTTGCTATCTCTACTGCAAAAGGAGTTATGCAACATATGTTCCAATCCTATTAACTAGCCTATCACTAAGCTTGAAAAGTAAAGCACACACCAAGATTGTAATGTAAATGCGGAAGCTAAAGAATAAGGTAGAGATATGCAAACTCCCGTCGGCGACTCCGGTATTTTTATCGAGGTATCGAGAAGCGCGCAAGCTTCCCCCAAGTCCTCGTTGGAGCCCCTCGTAAGGAATCCCTCGCAAGGGCCAAGCTCCCGGTTGGGTAACTCCGTGGATAGCCTCAGGCCTTCCCCACGCGCAAGTGGGTCTTCGACGTGCCTTCCGGCAAGCCTCTCCCGGATGCTCTCCGCCATCTTCACAATCAAGCTTCCGATCAAAACACCGCGGGCCTTATTCCCTCCGGTACACAGTGGCGGCCACATCACAAACGCGATTGATGTGATCTCGCAAGATTACAAGCCCCTCCGATGTACAACAATGGTGCGCGCAAGCACCGAGTGGTAAGAGGTATGCAAACCTCACTAAACACTAGGCCTAAACCTAGAGCAAGCATATAATCGATAGTCTAATCAACCTAAGCACTTCGCAAAGCACCTACGCTAATCACCTAATAAATCACTAAGCACTATACAAGTGCATATCACTAAAATGGTGTATCAACACCCTTAATATGTTTCCTCAACTCTCTACATCTCAAATGGCAGGTTGGGGGTCTATTTATAAGCCACATGGAGAAAGTAGCCATTAGGGGCGAAATCCAGCTTTCTGCTACTGACCGGACGCGTCCGGTCGTCCCGACCGTTAGAGCGCGCGTTGATCGGACTCTGGGCCGAGTCCGGTTTCACTCGATCGGACGCGTCCGGTCGCGCTGGCGCCGCTCTGGAATCGATCGGACGCTGTACTTTGTGCGTCCGGTCGTCCAGTGCCGCTGCGTCCGGTCACGCTAAAAACACTGTCGTGACGAAGAACAGTGTCATCGGTGCGTCCGGTCACTGCTTCGCTCAGCATCCGGTCGCTGCTGACGCCTGCTGTTGACGAGCAACTGATCGGACGCGTCCGGTTCTTATAAGGGTCGCGTCCGGTCACCTCTGCCCAACACGTTTCTTCGCGATCTTGCGTCCGGCTTGGTTCCCATCTTCGTGCTTGGACTATGCTGGACTATGCTTGATATCTTGGGTCTTCTCTTGTGCTTCTAGGGTCCTGCTTATGGTGTTGATCGTGGGATCATCATGTCGCCTTCGTCCAAGTCACATCTTGCACCATATTGAACTACAAAACAATTATTTACAAATTCATTAATCCAATTTGATTGTGTTGGTCATCAAACACCAAAATCCAAATTAAATGGGCCCAGGGTCCATTTTTGTTACACTAGCAATCCCGTTCTCTTTTTCTTTTATCTGAAAATAAGAGGCTTGTAGATTTTTTTGGGAGTGTGTAGTTATTTATCAATAGATTTTATTTAGTCAAATCTATCAGATTTTTTTATAAATGCGACCCAATAGACAGTTATAGCATGAATTCTAAAAAACAATCAAACGTATAGAAATCCGATAGATTTAGTGTAAAAAAATCTATCAACAGATAAATAGCAAAAGTCTTTTTTTTTCTCATTTACTAGCGCACGTAAGTATATATCTTCTTATTATAAATTTATAATGCTCAAAGAGAGACTCAGTCCTCACCGACGATCGTATATGCCCTCTCGTACCAGCTGCCACGGAGAAAGAGAAACTACCCAGGAAATAGATACCGATCCCCAGCACCATCGTCGCCAGTCGCCACTTCAATTCGCCACGCCGGAAGGGGCAGCTCGACCTAGCTATCTATGCGCATCACTATCGTCGTCGTCATGGATCAATATGATCTTGCATTATCTTCCTCAATCGTCGTACTCGTACATGATGCGTTCCTACGTGGTGTCGTGCGTGGTCCTGCTCCCGTCCTGTCCTGCGCCATCGTCGCCACTTCCATTCGCCACGCGCAGGAAGGAGCTCGACCGACCTATCGGCTGCAATGGTGTCGTTGTCGCGCATCGTTATCCTCGTCCTTCGAAGATTTTTTTTTTCGAAAGCGGGCGCTGCACGTGCTTCATTAAGAGAAGAAAGAGTTTTCGTTACACAATGGTTGCACATCATGGCGAGTTGCCATGATATACAAACCAAGCACACTAACAAGGATCACCGGCTTTAACAGCGGAGCTAAACCTTTGTACTAAAGTTTTAACAAATGTTGCGACCGACGGCGTTGGGTGCGCGCTCTAACCGCCGCCAGCCATGAAGAACGACGCCAGACACCTGTACCCGGCGCCGATGTAGGCGTCCAGCTCTTCGGTGACCACGGCGAGCACCAGTGTCGTCGTCATGGCAACGTTGCTAAAGGTCCTGCTGTTCCGTTCTTTCCAGATGATCCAGGCGACTAGGAGGCCCGTCTTAAGGTTCCTGGGACTTCATCGCGTGTCAGCAGCCACCAGTCGGCGAGTGTGGACTGTGGAGTCGTTGCCCTGTGCAAGGTGCTGGTGCCCCGCCGAGGCGAGCAGGCGTGCCCAGACCTCGCGCGTGAACGGGCAAGAGGCCAGCAGGTGGTCGGTCGTCTCGCCATCTTGATCACAGAGCGCGCACGTAGCTTCCGGCTGCAGTCCATGTCGTTTGCGACGGTCCGCTGTCCAGAGGCGACCATTCGAGCGAGCGAAAAAAAGAACTTGACCTTTGGCGGCACGGCCGCCCTCCAAACGAACTTGGCGCCCGCGGAGAAGTCACACCGATGAAGAACGCCTCACACGCCGACGACGCGTGTAGGTGCGGCTGTCGATCCACTTCCGATGTAGTGGTCGGAGGTGTGCGGTGATAATCGAACGTCTCTGTGGTGTCCCAAAGATGGATATACTCGCAGAGTACCGCAGCGGTGGGCGCGCCAGATGATGATGTCCCCGGTCCATTGCCGGCCGTCAAGGGCGTCCTTGACGGTGCGGTTGCGCGGCAATGGCATGCTTGCCTCGAAAAGGTTTGGGGCGAGCGGCGAGATAGGCCCGTTCGGCGCCAAGAGTCCGTCCCGAAACGGGCGGGCGCCGCCGCCGCCGACCGGACGTGTTGGTGTAATCGATCACACATGTGCAAGGAGTATGCAATGACGTGGCGTGTCCGAGATGGAGACGGCAAGGCGGGAAGACCAGTTTCAAACCGGAAGCCAAGCCAGCGTGGTGACCACGCCCGTTCGCTCGCCGTTAATCGCAACATGTGTTTTCGATAAACTTGTATCGAGTGTGTAGCGTTTTATATAGCCGCAGAGTGTGTGTTAGCTTGACATATATAATGCGAGGTCATTAGGGAGTTGTGTAATGCGTCGTGGTGTCTGGTTAAGCACATTGTATCCGAACAAACCAAAGTGAAAAAGGGCACCGCCTCCCGTAGTCCACCCGGCGGTTCCAGCTTCTTGTGTTCATTGTGTTGATGTTCTAGCGCATTCCTTGATCTTTGTTGTTCGATCCAACCACCATACAGTGCGTAATTGAGATCCTAGACCTTCATTTGGTATCGAGCCTTGATTACACGCGGAGACACTCCAGATCGGAGCCATGAGCGTGAGCGGGAGAAGGGCGGCGGGGAAGCTCGTCAGTTTACCCGACTTCGACGAACACGAATTACACCAGTTGGTGCATTCGGGTTCAGCGATCATGGAGGATCGGGGAGTGGGAGGTGGTGGAGCCGAGGCGGGAGCGGGACGTCGGCGACGCCGAAAAGTGCGGAGAGCGGCGAAGGCAACCGCCAAGGACAAGAAGGTCAAGGCGCATCTTCTGCGCAGTGCATACCGGATGACTTGTCGATGCAAGTTGCCAAGAAGAAGACCGCAAGGAGGTGTGGGAGTCCTCAAAGGCAAGATTCGTCGGTGCAGATCGAGTGAAGGACGCTCGGATGCAGACGCTCAAGGGCGAGTTCGATGCAATCCGGATGAAGGAGGACGAGCCGCTCGATCAGGTTGTGGGGAAACTGACGACACTGTCAGTGAAATATAACAGCCTGGGTGGAAGCCTTGATGATGCAGAGATGGTGAAGAAGCTTTTTGACATTGTCCCCGATCGTTACCTCAACGTTGTGGCGGGCATAGAGCAGTTCTATGATTTGAAGACACTTGCATTTGATGAGGCGGTGGGGCGTTTGAAAGCGTTCGAGGAACGCACACGGCGGAGCAGTGGCGGCACGCGATCTGACAGTGGGCAGGTGCTGCTCACGCAGGCGAGTGGGAGGCCAGACAGAAGAGATCAGGTGGTGATTCTTCGGGGAAGGGGAGGAAGCATGAAGGCGGCGGGCGAGGTCGCGGTCGAGGCCGATGTGGAGGAAGCGGTGGCCGCAGCGGTGGCAGTGACGCCGGAAAGGACGGCACGGGGAAGCGTGACAAAAGTCACATCAAGTGCTTCAAGTGCCGCAACTATGGGCACTACGCCAACCGGTGCCCGGAAGAGAAGAAGAAGGAGGAGGCGCACTATGCAAAGGCGGAGGAGAACGAGCCCACGGTGCTGCTCGCAGAAACAGCGATGCTGGGACTGAATGAGCACTCGTCATCAGGGCAAGTTCAGAAAGTTCAGAAAGTGTTTCTGAATGAAGCCGAATAAGTGCGAGCTCCACCGTCGAGGGGAGGCAATTCGACAGGCAACATTTGGTACTTGGACAATGGGGCAAGCAACCATATGGACCGGTGATCTTCGAAGTTTAGAGATTTGAATCGAGCTATAACAGGCAAGGTAAGATTTGGTGATGACTCTACTGTAGCAATTCGAGGTAGAGGTACTGTAGTGTTTCAAGGAAAATGTGATGATCAGTGGGTGTTATCTGATGTCTACTACATTCCTAAGTTGAAAAGCAATCTTGTCAGTTTGGGTCAGTTAACTGAAATAGGATACAAGGTTGTACTGGATGAAGATGTGTTAGAAGTGTTAGAGAAACATCCTGTCAGAGTTATCATGAGAGTGCCTAGAACACAAAATAGGATGTACAAGATTGAGTTGAGAATAGTAGAACCAAATTGCTTATTGGCTAGCATTGATGATCAAGCCTGGCTTTGGCATGGGAGACTTGGACATGTGAATTTTAGATCTCTCGAATCACCGTGAAAAGGGAGATGGTCGTGGGAGTACTCGAGATCATCACACCCGATCGTGTGTGTGCGGTGATTGTCTTGCGTACTAAGCATGGCACTAGAGCACCATTTCCTAAGTCTACACAATGGCATTCAATTGAGAAGCTCATGCTGGTTCATGTTGATTTGTGTGGACCAATATCACCAGAGACAGCAGGAAGGAACAGATACTTCATGCTGTTAGTTGATGACCATTCTAGATGGATGCAGGTGTACATGCTACAGAGGAAGGATCAAGCATGTGAAGCATTTGTCAAGTACAAAGCAGATGTTGAAAATGTCACTGGGTGCAAAGTGAAAACACTCAGGTCAGACAGAGGAGGAGAATTTCTAGCTGGACAATTTGCCAAGGTGTGTGAACAAGCAGGAATCAAAAGGCATTTCACAGCCCCATACTCACCACAACAAAATGGTGTGGTGGAGAGGAGAAATAGGACTGTGATGGAAATGGCTAGAGCACTGTTGAAGAGCATGAAAATACCAGGAAGGTATTGGGGAGAGGGTGTCAGGCATGCTGTTTATCTGTTGAACAGACTGCCAACAAAGGTGTTGGGTGACAAAACTCCATATGAAGCCTGGAATGACAGGAAGCCTAGTCTGGGACACCTGAGGGTGTTTGGGTGCATATGTCATGCCAAGGTTGCTGTACCCCATCTGAAAAAGCTTGATGACAGGAGTAAACAATTGGTCTACTTTGGAGTGGAAGAAGGGAGTAAAGCACACAGATTGTATGACCCTGAAAACAACAAGATTGTCGTTAGTAGGGATGTAGTGTTTGAAGAGAAGAAGATGTGGAATTGGGGGTTAAGCCTGGGCACAAACATCACTGAAGAGTTTGTAGTTGAAGGAGACTTTGAGCCTGAAGGTATTGTGAATGTTGACAATGTTGTAGCAGATCAGGCAGGGGAGACAGATGCAAGTGTTGAGAATTCTGTCAATGTGCCAGATGAGCTACAGATGCCTGTAGGAATGTATGATCAGGGAGATACTGAAATGGTCAATGCAGGTATGTTGACACCACATCACAGCATGTCTCAGAGTGACAGTTCCACACCACCATCAGTTAATGAGAGTGGAGCAATGAGGTTCAGAAACCTTGATGAAATTTATGATGAGACCACTGAAGTTGAACTGATGGACTCTGATGTAGAGGCATTGTTGGCAGAGGCAGATGAGCCATCTTGTTATGGTGAAGCAGCTGGTCATCAAGAATGGATGGAGGCAATGGATAAGGAAATGCAATCCATTGAGAAGAATAGAACATGGGAGCTGGTTAAGCTGCCTGTAGGGAAGAAGCCTATTGGATTAAAATGGGTCTTCAAGTTGAAAAAGAACTCAGAGGGTGAAGTGGTGAAGTACAAAGCAAGATTAGTTGCAAAAGGTTATGTGCAAAAGCAAGGAATAGATTTTGAAGAGGTGTTTGCACCTGTAGCCAGATTAGATACAGTGAGACTATTACTGGCTTTTGCAGCTAATAATGGCTGGAAGATTCATCACTTGGATGTGAAGTCTGCTTTCTTATATGGGGAGCTTGAGGAAGAAGTCTATGTGTCACAGCCTGAGGGATATGCTGTGAAGGGAAAAGAGCAGTATGTTCTGAAATTGAGCAAAGCTCTTTATGGACTTAGACAAGCTCCTAGGGCTTGGAATGTCAAACTTGACAAAAGCCTGAAAAATCTTGGGTTCAGAAGATGTTTGAGTGAACAGGCAGTATACACCAGGGGGAATGGTGTTGACACAGTCATTTTAGGTGTCTATGTAGATGATTTAATTGTTACTGGAGGAAATCCTGAGGCAATAAATTTTTTCAAGAGACAGATGATGACTGAGTTTGAGATGACAGATTTAGGCTTACTGTCATACTACCTTGGGATTGAGGTAGAGCAAAAGAAAGACTATGTTACTGTGAGACAGACTGGTTATGCCAAGAAAATTCTGTTGCAGTTTGGGATGGGTGATTGCAATTCAACAAAGTTCCCAATGGAGCCTGGTTGCAAACTTGATGCAGACAAGAGTGGTCAGGCAGTGAATGCAACTGAATATAGAAAGGTGATTGGGTGTCTCAGATATTTGCTTCATACTAGACCTGATTTGTCATACTCAGTTGGAGTAGCAAGCAGGTTTATGGAGAAACCAACAATTATGCACACAAAAGCAGTTAAGCAGATCATGAGATATCTGAAGGGTACCATCAACCTTGGACTGGTGTATGTGCAAGGTGGATGTTCAGATAAGTTAGTGGGCTACACTGATAGTGATCATGGTGCAGATGTAGTGGAGAGAAGGAGCACAGGTGGCATGGCATTTTATTTGAATGAGAACCTGATAACATGGTGCTCCCAGAAGCAAAAGACAGTAGCATTGTCTTCTTATGAATCTGAATTCATGGCAGCCACAGCTGCAGCCAAGCAGGCATTGTGGTTAAGAAATATGATCAGTGAGATCACCAAGGAGAAGCCTAAGGCAGTGACTCTCTATGTTGACAATAACTCGGCTATTGCACTCATGAAGAACCCTGTCTTTCATGGCAGGAGCAAGCATATTGATATCAAGTACCATTTTATCAGGGAATGTGTAGAGAGAGGGCAAATTGTTGTGAAGAGAGTTGGTACCGAGGAGCAGAAGGCAGATGCGCTGACCAAGCCACTTGCAGCAGGCAAGCTGATTGTGATGAGGCATTTGCTTGGTGTGAGAGATCTCGGTGTGTGCCAGGATTAGGGGGGAGTGTGTTGGTGTAATCCTGATCACACATGTGCAAGGAGTATGCAATGACGTGGCGTGTCTGAGATGGAGACGGCAAGGCGGGAAGACCAGTTTCAAACTGGGGAAGCCAAGCCAGGCGTGGTGACCACGCCCACGTTCTGCTGTTAACTGCAACATGTGTTTTCAGTAAACTTGTATCGAGTGTGTAGCAGTTTTATATAGCTGCAGAGTGTGTGTTAGCTTGACATATATAATGCAGGGTCATTAGGGAGTTGTGTAATGCGTCGTGGTGCTGGTTAAGCACATTGTATCCAGAACAAACCAAAGTGAAAAAGGGCACTGTCTCCCGGTAGTCCACCCGGCGGTTCCAGTTCTTGTGTTCGCTGTGTTGATGTTCTAGCGCATTCCTTGATCTTTGTTGTTCGATCCAGCCACCATACAGCGTGTAATTGAGATCCTAGACCTTCAGGACGGACACCGAGGCCCGGAACATATGGTCGACCTTGCGTTCCGGCTTCGACGGCAGCAGCGACCAAACCGCGTTCGGCTGGGATCGACGCAGCCACTCCCAGCGAAGCCGCAGAGCAAAGGCGAGCACCCTCAGGTCCGGCAGGCCCAGGCCACCGATGTCCTTGGGGGAGCAGATGATCGGCCAGGCAACCTTGCATTTTCCGCCAGCGACCGAGTCCGTGCCTGCCCATAAGAAGGCGCGCCTGCGCTTGTCAATCTCACCGATGGCCCAGGCGGAGAGGCTACAGCAAATGGAATCGTGCACCGGTATCGCTGATAGGGTAGTTTGCGTCAGCGTCGCCCTGCCCGCGTTCGTCAAAAGGCCCGCCTTCCAGGTCGGGATTCTGGCGGAGACGTTGTCGATGAGTGTCTGCTCGTGCGCGCGGCAAAGTTTGGTGAGTGACAATGGATCCCCCAGGTACTTGGTTGGGAACTCCTGGACTCTGCACGGGAACACCGATAGCACCTCCTGGATCATGCCCTCTGAACAGCGGATCGGCGTGATTGTGCACTTGTCCAAGTTGGTTGTCAGGCCGGAGGCCCCGGCGAAGAGCTCCAGTATTTGCCTGACGCAAATGAAGTCCTGAGTTGATGGTGCGAGGAAGACTACGAGGTCATCCGCATACACAGATGCGCGGTGCTTGATTGCGTTCCCAGGTAGCGGCGCAAGCTCCCCGCGACGGTCGGCCTCTGAGATGAGGGCGTTGAGCACATCCATCACAATGACGAAGAGGAGCGGAGAGAGTGGGTCACCCTGATGCAGATCGCGGTCGTGGCAGATGCGTCGTCCAGGGCGGCCATTGACGAGCACCTTGGTGCTGGCCGAGCCCAACAATGCCGACAGCCAGTCGCGCCACCGTAGCGGGAAACCGATGTGCTCTAGGACTTCGAGGAGGAAAGGCCAGGCCACGGTGTCAAAGGCCTTCGCCAGGTCGACCTTCAAGAGCACCGTGGGGTGGCGCCGAGCGTGGAGCCAGCGACAAATGAGCTGCACGGCATGAAAGTTCTCGTGTATCTGCCGTCCTAGGATAAAAGCCGATTGTTTGGTCTTGACGATCCGGGACATGTACGGCGCCAGGCGGAGAGCGCGCCCCTTAGCGACCAACTTGCCGACGGAGTGAACCAGGCTAATCGGCCTATAGTCCTTGAGCCCGTCTGGTGCCGCCGTTTTGTGTAGCAGTACCATCATTGCTTCGTTCAGGAGGTTGAAGCTTCTAAAGTCCAGCTCCCAGAAAGCGTGGAACACCCGTACGATGTCGGGGCCAACGACGTTCCATGCGGCCATGTAGAAGACCCCGGAGAAACCATCAGGTCCGGGCGCCCTGTCGGACGGCGTCTCCCGAACGATTCGCGCAACCTCCTCCGCAGTGAACGGAGCCACCAGATCCCCGAGGTCTAGGCGTGGGAGGTCGAGCTGTGCCAGGTCGATGCGGTGTTGTCTGCCGAACGCCTCGCCGAGAAGGCCGCTGTACAATGTCCGCCTTGGCCTCTTCCTCACTGAATGTTTGCCCATTGTGCGCGATGGCGAACAGGTAGTTCTTACGCCTACGGTGACAGGCCTGCAGGTGGAAGTACTTCGTGCACGCGTCACCCTCCCGTAGGTTCCGTGTCCGAGCACGTTTCCTGGCCATGGTGCGCTCCAAGGACGCCAGGCCGAGGATGTTGGCCTTGAGCTCACGCCGGAGGTCGAGCTCACCCGGCGAAAGGAGCCTGGATTCTTGCGCGAGGTCGAGTTCGAAGGTGACCGCCCTTGCCGCGGCGAGCTGGAGCCTGACATTGCCGACGCAGGAGGCGCGCCCCAGCTCCTGAGCGCCTTGGCCAGCGAGCGGAGTTTGTGGTCGCCCAGGTGGCCGCCCCAGGCCACGGTCACCACGTCCATGAAGCCTTCGACCTTCGTCCAGTAGTTGTCGAAACGAAACCGTGGCCTAGCCCAAGGCTCAGAGTTGAGAACGAGGAGCAGAGACGCGTGGTCGGAACAGTCTGACGAGAGACAACAGAGCTGGTGGCAGGAGTACTGGTGAATCCAGTCAAGTGAGGCGAAAGCTCTGTCGAGGCGCTCCAGCGTAGGGCGATCTCGCCCATTCGACCAGGTGAAAAGCCTACCAGCCAGGTGGACCTCGACCAGCTCCAGGTCGTGGAGGAGTCCCTGAAAACGCCGCATGATACCGCGGTGCAATCTGCCGTTGTTTTTGTTAGCCGCCTTGTAGATCATGTTGAAGTCCCCGCATAACAGCCAAGGCCCCGTGCAGGAAGCACGGACGTCGACAAGTTCCTGGAGAAAATCCGGCTTCTCTCCCCTAGCGGTAGGCCCGTAAACATTTGTAAGCCACCACGGTTGGCCGGCCCGTTCAGCGGAAGGCGGATTTTGCAGCTAGCCGGTCACTACGTCTCGGCACCCAGCAGTCGTCGATGTCCTTGGAGACGCGGGTGCGTGGAACCGTCCGGAGGAGCGGTTTCTCCAGTGGCAGCCGGATTTTACTGACACCTTTGCGTGGTGTGACTAGAGCTGCCTCATTGGGTCGTGCGCGCGTTGAGTGACAGGAGAGGGTGAGCATGTGCGCGGCATTGGGTCCTCCGAAGATTTCGTCTTCTCCACAGCAAGGTACGCTCGGAGATTCGCAATCGCATTGGAGGAGCTGTGATTCTTTTTTCCCACACAGCAGCAGCAAGGTGTACATGTACATGGCGACATGACCTTCTTGTCTCGGTTTTATTCATCGCATCGTGTTGTCGTCCTCGATCAATCAACACGGTTTAGCAAAGCTAGCTGTCGGGCCCAATCTGCAGGGGTGCTGCTGGACGAGGGGATGTGACATGATATTGATTTGTTTCCTTATCATGGAATTTTATGTGTACTGGTGCTTTCTTTAAATTATGTGCTTGTAATACTAGTCTAAATATAGACATGTCATAATACTTTAGTCAAAATGTATAATTTTTTATTTTAAATTAAAAGCTGAAAATAATTTTATAATTTGTTAATGCCATTAGCGAGTTTGTTGGAAGGTACATCGAGTCCTTTAGGGGTCTAGACCCAAGAGGGAGAGGGTTGAATTGGGTCTATAAAACTTCCACTTACGTCTTTATTTGAACTTAACTATAAAAAATAAACTAACTCGCATAACATGCAAGGTTTTCTAATATGCTCTGACCTACATAACTCACAAAAGACTTTGGAAATTAGAGTCAATCCTATCAACTAGCCTATTCTGATCTAGAATGGTAATGGCAACACAAATCAAGCACATGGAAGCTGAATACAGTAAGTAAAGAGCAAGTCAAGCGAGGGTAAACTCCTAGAAACCTATGTTAGTCCTAGTAATTGGGTTATCATCATCTCATCAAAACCTATGCTAAAATAGTTGTCATGGGCACATGATTAATTCTTACAAAGTTGTTAAGGAACATCTTTCATGAGTGCTAAAATATAAAATATATATTTATCTCCCGTGCATGAATTTATACTTGATTTGCATGATAGCACACAACACGTATGTTTACTCAGGCTAGTTTTTATGATAGTAATAGAATTGGATAATTGAGAAACATGTATAAGCATAATATATGGTTATTCAATTGTTGTTCATAATATATATGATGGTAATTTAAATGTAGATTTGAGGGGATATTCTAGTTTATTTTTAATAGTGGCATAAGTGGTAACTTAGAAGTGAAGTTAAGGGTTACTTAAGTTTCATAATAGCATAGGTTGGTAATTTTGATAATTTCTTATTTTTAACCCTTTTTAAAAAAAAGTATGTTAAATAATCTATCTGAAAAATAATTTTTAGATCTGACACATTTAGCCGTCCTGATCCGTGAGGCACAACAGGACAATGCTGGTGTGGCATGCTGATGTTGGAGTGTTGGACTCTTGCCACACCAAACAGATCTGCATGAGAACTTGGTCCATGAGAAGATAAAAAAATAAAAAAATGAAGTGTGAAAAACGACGAGATATTGAAATATCAATTTGAAAAGGATGGTTGAGCATCTCTAATAATAGTTCCTAAAAAGCAATTGCTAAATCAATGAGTTTTTCAAGTATATCTCCCTGTTAAAAGCTAAAACGCAATCTTCCATCAGAAATCTCAGACTATTTTTAAATCACCCCAGCTACTTTTGTAATTTTTTTCTCTTATACATTTGTATTGGGAACCCTGTCATTTCTCCTTTTCTTCCACACGTCCATCCACCTCCGGATTGCCCGATTGGATATAGGCGCGTATATTTGTGCACCATTGGATCAATTTTTTCAAGCGCGGAAAGATTGGGAGTTGAGATAAGAAGTTGTTGGAGAGAGTTTTTTTTCAATCTTATCAAAAGAATCAAAGATTAGGATTGAGTTTTGAAAACCCTTGAGGATGGTGTGCCCGTGCCGTATTGGTCCCTACTATCGATTTGGGGGCATTCGGCCGTCTATACTTCTCACCCATTTGGGTTGCCATTAGAATTTGTCATGGGCCACTAACTCCAGCACTCCATGGGCGGCTTGAAATGGGAGTACGGGACAAAGTTTCACACTGTCCATATGCGTCTCCCAAAACGGATCATGGGCCACTAACTCCTGCATCAACTTTATGCCAGTATATGGGCTGGGCTATGCGAAGAGGTCACAACGTTGAGGTGGGTTCAAGGTGTAACATCATAGTGACACCCTACAGAAATGCAGTATAGCAGCAAGATATATGTATGTGTTCCTAAAAAAAAGCAAGATATATGTATGTCGTCTTTCCTCCCTACATAGAAATGCAAACGGTCCAATACGGTGCGAAATGAAACACATACAGGTGTTTGGTTAGTGCAGTGTCAATGCAAACGTAAGTGGGAATCTAAAAAACCAATGAAATACTAAGTCACTTCGACATTTTTTGGTACATAGATCTTGCTATTTACTTCGTCTGTTCTAAATTATAAGTCGTTTTATCTTTTTTGGTACATCGAATTTGCTATATATCTAGACATAACGCATGTTTAGCTAGGTACATAGCAAATTCGATGTACTAAAAAGTCAAAGTTCACGTAAGATAACATTGCCAATGACATAATCCCTCCATACTGGTAATTCAAGTCGTTTTGGACAAGTCTTGGGTCAAACATTTGAAACATAAATTATGAATAACTTTTAAGTTGTTGAGTTTGAAAATATAAAAACCATATGAATAGATTTGTCTTCAAAAATACTTTCATAAATATATATATATATATATATATATCACTTTTCAATAATTTTTTTATAATAAATAAGAAGTCAAAGTTATGTGCGGTTGTCCAAAACGACTTAATTACCAGTACAGAGGGAGTAATGCGTTTGCGGAAGTTTGTGGGTGGTAAGCGCACAGTATAGCGTGCAATCAGGTCACGCCGTGAACTGATTACAAATTTACAACTCAACTTAAGCAAACAGAAGTTTCGTCGAAAAAAAAAGTTACGTTAATGAGTACCACCGTGAACAGTCGGGTGCAAAATAGCCCAACCAAACAGGACCACAGTGACACCCATAGTGCCACGTGTTATGCAATGGTTGGTTCGCACATAATGTAGTTTCAGCTTTCTACCCTCCCCCCCACCCCGCATACTGCACTGTTCAGATTGAGGTAACAGGATCTGATCCTGGATGACAGGTGACTTTGGGCCTCTCCCTGATTATTCTGGGCACCCATACCATCTCCATCCCACAGGAAAGTGAAGAAGTCGTTCTTCAGCGGGCGGCATGACGATGTTCGCAGGCCCCCCACCCCAAGTCACATTCATCCATCTGTTCAGAGTTCTCTAACTGTTTCAGCAGGAAGGAGAGATCAGAGATCGAGGCCGTGCGTTACAGCGTGTGCAATAACGTCGTGTCAGGACCGAAGTTCAGTCTTCCGTGCCGAATGAGCAACAGGAGGCATCTGTGCCGGGCTCGGCGGAAGGAAGACATGAACAGGCTAAGACTAAGCGCTCGGGTGTTTGGGCCGTAATGGGTGAACGAGTGAGCCCAGTAAGACATAGCGTGTGCGTGCGTGAGTTGCCTTTCTCATATATGTGCTGGCCTCTGCCTCTTAGGAGGCATGACTATTGTAATCAGATATTCCCAAACTGAATACTAAGATTCGTCTTCCTCCTATCTTTTGCTCTGCTGCCTCGCCCCTATCCCAATTCCTCCTTCCCTTCCCCGATTGCTAACAAATTGGTATCCAGAGCCTATCGTTCCTTGGCCGATCCATCCTATCCCCATCCTGGAACCCCACGAGATCGTCCACGACCATTTCACCAGGTTCCGTAAGCATCTCGGTGCCATGGATCCCAACACCAAGCTTCTGCTGGATGAGCTCAAGTCCGTGAAGACCTCGCTCGAATCATCCCTCGGCGGGCGTATCGGGGAGGTGGAGGCGTCTCTGGGCAAGCGGACCGGGGCCGTGGAGCACTCCATCGTGGACCGATTCAACCGATTGGAGGACGCCGCCAAGGTGTTCGATGAATGGAAGCCCAAGGTGGACGCGTCGGTGGCTGAGCTGCGCTCGGAGTTGGGGGCGATCCGCAAGTTCGATGTGGTGGTGGAGCAGTTGCGCGAAGAGATGACTACCCTTCGCAAAACTGTGAGTCGTGTGGTGCTCGACTTGGAGCCGACGACCACCGCTGGTGTCCTGAAGTCCCAACCCGTGGTGGCCGCGGTGATATCATCTGCCGGGCACCCGGCCATCGGCCCGTTTGTTGGGCATGGCGTTGCACATCATCACCGGGGGTTCGAGTCCATGGCTCAACCCTCGGTCAAGGGTAAGCACACCATCCACTCCCTTCCCGAGCCCACCCATCAGTTTGTCCTGCATCGGTCTCTCTCTAGTTCAACGTTGGAAATGGGGGGTCGAGAGTTTCATGGTGTTGAGGGTGCGCCGCATGAGCATCGTGCGCATTGGGGGCCTCAGTATTCTAGTAGTAAGTTACCGAAGATGGATTTTCCAGTTTTTGATGGGGAGGATCCAAAGCTGTAGCTCAGTCGTTGTGATGATTATTTCGACATGTATTTTGTTGAGCTCAGTTAATGGATTCGTGTAGCCATGATGCGGATGACAGGCACTGCATCTCGTTGGCTGTAGTCCTTGGATCCAAAGGTGAAGAAGGTCAGCTGGGAGGAGTTTTGTAAGTTGGTCCTAGATCATTTTGGTCGGGATCAGTATGAGTTGCTGATTCGCCAGTTGTTACACATACGGTCTGGGTCTTAAACATCCTTTCACTGCTGCTGGGGTAGCTAAGCTATTTTTATCCCAAGTTTACAAGTTGCACGGGTTGCCCAATGCTATCGTATCAGATCGGGATCGTATCTTTACCAGTCACTTATGGCGGGAGCTGTTCAAATTGGCTAGGGTTGATCTGTGTATGAGTTCAGCATATCACCCGCAATCGGATGGACAAACAGAGAGGGTCAATCAGTGCTTGGAGGCTTTCCTCAGCCGTTATGTCCATGCCTGTCCTCGTCATTGGAGTTCTTGGCTTGATGTGGCGGAATTCTGGTATAACACATCACTCAATTCTGCTCTCGGTCATTCGCCATTCGAGATGCTGTATGGGTTTGCTCCTCAACAGTTTGGGCTGCATGCTGCTGATGATCCTCCAATTTTTGATCTGACTCAGTGGCTACGTGACCGTGAACTGATGACTGAACTTGTCAAACAGCATCTCTATCGAGCTAAGCAGCGAATGAAGAAGCAGGCGGATGAACACCGCTCAGAGCGCGAGTTTCAGGTTGATGAATGGGTTTTCCTGAAGCTACACCCTTATGTGCAGTCGTCCTTGGCAGATCGTACTAATCAGAAGCTGGCATTCAAGTTTTTTGGGCCATTTCGTATCATCGAGCGCATTGGGTCCGTCACATACAGGTTGGAGCTTCCAGCTTCTTCTTCTATTCACCCTGTATTTCATGTTTCACAACTCAAGAAAGCAGTGGGTGGTCATCACATTGTGGAGAAAACTATGCCTCCTTCCATCCGTTGGAGTATTCCTGAGAAAATTCTTCAACGCCGCTCCATTTTCAAAGGCTCGGTTCCTGTGCGTCAAGGCTTGATCAAGTGGTCCCAGCTGCCTTCATCCCTATCAACATGGGAGGATCTTGATTACCTTCGTCAGTAATTTCCACGCGCTGCTGTCTGGGGACATCTAGGCGCGCAAGGGAGAGGGGATGTCAGGACCGAAGTCTAGTCCTCCGTGCCGAATGAGCAACAGGAGGCATCTATGCTGGGCTCGGCGGAAGGAAGACCTGAACGGGCTAAGACTAAGAGCGCTAGGGTGTTTGGGCCGCAATGGGTGAACGAGTGAGCCTAGTAAGACGTAGCGTGCGTGCGTGAGTTGCCTTCCTCATATATGTGCTGGCCTCTGTCTCTTAGGAGGCATGACTATTGTAATCAGATATTCCCAAACTAAATACTAAGATTCGTCTTTCTCCTATGCTTTGCTCTGCTGCCTCGCCCTTGCTCCAATTCCTCCTTCCCTTCCCCGATTGCTAACACGTCGTCCGGAAAAGCCTGCAGCTGCAGCCTCCGATCCATCATGGGAGCTTAACTGTTCGAGCTTCAGAGGGTTCATTCAGTCGTTAAAGAGTTTTCAGTCTTCTGTGTCAATAATGAGTGGCCCTTCTTTCTATCTGAACCTGACCCACAGATTTAGTGATCCTTTTTCCCTGGCCATGAGACGCTGGTGAGGATGAGCCTTGAGGTGTCGCCTTTTTCCTCTGGTCGCGACAGCACACCAACACCAAAGCATTAGAATGTGTCGATCGTAAGCAGCACTTTCATTTGAAAAATGGTCTAGCTGGGTTGTGTATTATGTTTCATCAGATCATTCACCCGAGAGGAATAACTATCACACTTCCATAGATAGACAAGCATGCATACCAGCAAAATATAAATATTGCGCATGTGTGACGATAAACAACTAGTTTTCAAGCAAAGACTGCCAAAGCTCTCGGTCGTGAGGACTCTGTCAGGGCATGTGTGTTTGTCGGGATTTCCTAGATCGGTTAGCATTAGCAAGACTAGAGCGCCACCTGTAGTTTTTGAACCGGGTTTGAAAAAAAAATAGAGTCGATGAGTACAAAATAGATGATATATTGGTTTGTTCAGTTTGGGTGTGTCTCAATCAGTCTTAGCCCTTCATACATACTGTCGAGTACTTAAGAACCAGCAGTGATAGAGAAACACCTTCGGTTCCTAAGAGAAAGAGCTGTCGCAGCCGGTTCAAACTAATTAAGCACCAGTAGTAATGACCGGTTTGGAAAATGGCAGTAATAGGCGGATCTGGAGTAGTGAATGCATCAAAAACATGTTGACAAACAATACTTGCATGCAGATAAGCCTGAAGACATCAATTGTTCCTTGGCAATTTTGGTTGTCAGCACCTGCTCTTTGCTTTCTATAGCTTGTTGTGCATAATTAGTTAATTACTGTCCACCGTAGCCCTACCCTAGTTGCTATCCAACGGTCTGCATACATCCTCTGAAGCCACTTGGATAGAAACATTGGGACTGGAGCATATCAGGTCTGCTAGTGTCTACTATATAGATCATAGGAGGCAAAATGTACTTTTGCCGTTTTGCGTTCAGGCTTTGGTGCTAATTGATTGCATTCCCCAATCATATACCATCCTTTTGAATATTCTTCCCATTAGTGCAAAAGCGTCTTTGGCACCTCAGCCAGGGGTAACGGCGTCTTTGGCGCCTTAATATCCAGTCCATGCATGCTTTGGTTTTCTGTAGCTTTAATTTCCTCTTCATCTGCATGCTTTTCAGTGCAGCTAAAGCTCTCATGCACTGAATGAAGCACACCAAACACCAACCACACGCATTTGGTGCAAGCACGCAGCACTTGTTCAGTTCCCTTCGTAATAAGTGCCGCAGGTTTTACTCCACTCTTTCTGTGAATTCTCGTACGTACTACGTACCTGCCTGTTGCTGCATGGTCCCATGTATACGCCACCACGGCAGCTTTAATGTGAAGAGCACGGGAGGGGGAGATTAGATATGCTAGCTTGGTGAACTACGACAGCGACGAACTGGCGAGTGCTTTCTTGGGTCTCGGTAAAGTGCTTAGGACTCGTCCCCTGCAACTTCCAAAAACCTATTTCCAAGGGTTCTGTACTGTACTTTT
Organism: Miscanthus lutarioriparius; assembly: GCA_904845875.1. Classification (NCBI taxonomy): domain Eukaryota; kingdom Viridiplantae; phylum Streptophyta; class Magnoliopsida; order Poales; family Poaceae; genus Miscanthus; species Miscanthus lutarioriparius. Next base: position 27,252,060 of record CAJGYO010000010.1, read on the forward strand.
TTTTAGATAGGTTCTGTACTGTACTTGTGCAGATTTTATTTGTTTCCTGTTGGTGACCCCAATCTATCATTGAGAAGCTTGTCAGCAAGGACAGCAGCAACGTCCACACTTCACACAGGTTGATAATCTAGTCAACAAGATATATAGACTAGGTGAATTATTTCCGACCCTGCTGATGCAGAGCTCACAAGACACAAGCAGGACTGAAACTGAAGAACATACTACGCGGCAATGCTATAGGCCATATGCAGCTGAACAATCCCTCGTCCGTCACGCACAGGACAGCGAGTTCGTTCGTTCTCATCAGCAGCATGATGCATGATGCTCGCTGCACTGCATCTGCATGCACAGCCATGCAGCAGCCGGCCCCGGCGGCCCAATCACAGTCACATCTATCAGTCCACTCCACCATCCATCAGTCAGCTTTTCCACTGTTCCCCAACAACGCCAATGCGGTTCACCGATCTTGTTCAGAACCAGCAGGTCAGGTCAGATCAGGAGGGGCCAATTGGCCATGGAGTTTTCAGTCTTCACTCTTCAGTGGCCAGCCGGCCTTTTCATCCGTCCTAGGATTCCTTCCACCAGATGATATATACTGACAGTCTACATGCCTTAATAAGTTGTCATTAGTTCTGATCCAGTGGCCTGTGTATTCGTCATCCCAATGTGCTTAGGTCCAAATCTTCTGATCCAGTAGCTAAGTAGTATGTGTCGCTAGGAAGGCAAAATGCACTTTCGCCTCTCAGGTTTTGCTGGTGCTCGTTAGATTCCCCAGTGACAAAGGCCTTTATTTGGGTCCGCTTATGATAATGGCGGCCCTAAAGCTAGCTAGCTCGCCTCAGGTTAACGGCCACTTTGTTGGTACCTGAATACCTGATCAGCGCGCATGATTTGGTTAGTTCACTTTCACTGCCGCCGCTTTGCTGTGCTAGCTGCATTGCATGCATGTCAGTGAGTCAGTCACAGTTAGTGCACCTTAACCTGCTGATCAGTACTACTAAGTAAGAGCTCCACACTTTGATGCATGCTGACGGTATTGCTAACGCCTAGCTAGCAGCCATGATTGCCGTGCTCTTACTTTCTACGGATTCTCACTACTACTCACGCCTGCTGGAGCCTGGTCCTATCCCATGTAAAAGAGAATTGCTCAAATGCATGCAGGCGATGTCGACGAAGAAGATGCTAGAGCTTAGCTGCAGCAGCATTATATCGTCGATCTTTCCATGACAGGCAACATGCATGCATCCATCAGAGATGCATCTGTTTGGTGAACCGTGAAGAACATGACGACAGTGTCTGTGTGCTCTCGCGTGCCTCGGTAAAGATTTATTCTTACCGGTTACCGTGGGCAGGGCAGGGACACCATGTCGCCATTGTTCCTTTGGATGTTTTTATCGCCCTGTTCGCTTGGTTCATGCATTGTGATGTGATAGCTGGTGAGTGGTGACCCGACCAAACACGGCCCCATGCATTGTGATTGTGGAGTTGGGATCAAATAGACCTGCAGGGTGGGGGCAGAGACAAAACCGGGGCCTCTGCTACTATGCTGTTGCTGTTGCACTAGCTCATCAGAATCCGTTCCTCATCCTCAGGACTTTTGTGTCCCGAGTTCCAAGGCTTTGTGTGCATGTGAGTGCTCGGCTGCTCGCATTTGTTTCCTGTTGCTGTTGCTGGCTCTCCTACTACAGTTGCCAAGTCTGAATCGTAGGAGTACAACAAAGCAAAACAAATGGGGAACAACAAACAGCGCCCTATAATTGTACGGACTACATTGCACAGCTGACTGCAGGACAGTCTATCTGACTTCGTGACGGGACATCTTTGCTATCAACTGTGTCCACTACAATCAAAGAATACAGGTCATGGAGGTCCCATTATCGTCGGTTTTCATTCTCATTGGTGACAACTGAGATTAAGAACGTCGGTTTGCAATGATAAGTTTATATCACGGCCGTCTTATTGAGTGACCACACACAACGTTGATAAGTTAATATCACTGCTGGCTGCGGTAACAACCCGACAGTGAAAAATCTATTTAAAAAAACAAAAAAATAGTTGTCGATGTCGGGTAAGCCACGCTAAGGTCATGGGGCCACTACTGCACGAGGGCCACCTTTGTGCCAAGATGCCACCGCCTCAAGGTCTAGGGCGGCCACCATTAATTCCCGATCGGAGGTTTTGAGCAGTGGCATAGGAGGCCAGGGGGGGTGCACCGGTGCTAAAAATCATGGGGAGGGAGAGAGGAAGATAGGCAATTTTGCCAGGAGGGAGAGAGAGGGAAAGGGACAAAGCGAGAGAGGTTGGTGAACACACGGAGGATGGAGGAGAGAGAGCACTACAACAAATCTCTTAATCCATGACGGATTCAAAGAACGTCACTAAGAGTGCACCGTCACTAACAATATAGGTTATAGAGTTGTGGATATCTAGCCCAGGGCCCAATACCCACTCGCATATATATAAGGAGCCAAAAAAAACCTAACACACCCACTTCGGCTACCTCCCTCCTCTACACCAATCCATCAGCCGCCACCTCCCCTGCCCCCAAACCATCGCAGTTGTGGCACGACACACCCAATCCCGGTCCAGTGCCCTCCACTCCCACCCCATTGGAGCAAGTTGAGGTTGGGGCATGCTGGCGCACGGAGGAGGCAGGCGGATTTAGCTTCACTAGTTCCATGCCGATAGATATCTATCCATGGTTGTATCACCTGTAGGTTATAATAAGTATATGTGTTGTTTTTCTAGTCGTATTATCTAAAAAAGTGAGTTATGGACTAGATGCAACCAATGATGGGTAATCCTCTGTATCCGATGACTCGACGAGTTAATGCCTCAGGTTTCTGCATACGAAGAGAAAACCACAGCTTCGGATAAATATTTGTTCTCCTGTCAAACAACAAAGATGGTATACATAGTATTAATTCCGAAGGAAAGCGGTTGGTGTTCTCCTCTGTTCCAAACGTTCTCCTCATCTTCCTTTCGTTTATTTTTGTTTCCTTCACTTTTCCTACAAAATTCCTTTTGCTATATACCTAGCTAGTACCTACATACACATTACCTGTAATTTGGAAGAAAGGTAAACAGTTTTTATAAGCTATATAGGCTACAAATAAACCGATAATACCAGAGTCCCCAACCCTCTGCACCTCGGCATGCAACTGTATTTCGCCAACGTCATGACGTCAGCAAACGGCTGAACACGCACCGTCCGGTTCCGTTCCGTTACGCTAATAGACGAGCCTTCGCATGTGCCCACAAGGTAGGTGTAGGTAGGTAGGCTCACCGCGCGCACCTCACTTTCACAGTTTCACGGTGTGGCGTAGCGCCAGCCAGCCGCCAGTACAAAAGCCGCCGGCAGGTGGCCACTGTCCGCGGCTGCCACCGCACACGCACAGGCACAGCGAGAGTGCACTGCACGCCAGCGCAGCCGAGGCAACCCACCAACCGGCCGATCGATGGGCAAGTGCGTCAGGATCCGCGGCAGCAGCAAGCCGCGGCCCGCCGCGGCCGCGGCCGTGTTGTGCCTCACGCTGCGCAGCGGGCGCCGCGTGCCGCCGGTGGCCGCGTCGTCGGCGTGCAGCCCGAGGACGAGCGGCAGGCCGCGGCGCCACCGCGGATCAGCCCGCCGGTGGTGCGGCGCCGAGGCCGCGGACAAGCAGCGCGCGTGCGGCAGCCCCCGGCGCAGGAACGCAGGCCGGGTGCTCGGTGCCCAGCAGCTCTGCCACGACGGGCGGCCGGAGGAGGAGGAGGTTCCGCCGTCGCGGGCGGCAGATACCGGTGCCGACGCCGTTGCCCGCGGCGCCGACGACGGCCGTGGAGACAGCTTCGAGTGAGTGCAGTTTTATCATTCCTGCTGCCTTTCATTCTTCGGACGGATCACAATTCACAAAACCGATTTCTAATTTTAGTCACAAAAAAGAGTCAATTTTTAATTTCGAGCAAATTTACGAAACAATGTATCTTATCTACCATAGTTGCACAAATTATTCATCAGGACACAATAATTAAGCAGTTGTTTTAAATTATTTCAAATTGTCTTCAAATATGTACCAGGAGACCAAAGACGCCGCTGATGACTGCCGACTGCGACGCGGCCGCGGCGAAAGTGAAGGGGAAACACGCGAACGAGAGCCACCGCTGCCGTGGCGTCGACGGCCAGCTGCCGCCGCCGACAGAAGCAGAGATAGAGGCCTTCTTCGCGGCGGCGGAGCTCGCGGAGCGCCGGCGATTTGCAGAGGCGTAAGCACCACGGCGTTTGATTCCCCCACACGGTTGGGTTGCCGTGTACAATCCAGCTTGTTCATACAAGTCGTTGGCTGACTGGAGCTCCGCACTCCCTCTTCAGGTACAATTACGACGTTGCCCTCGACCGCCCGTTGGAGGGGCGCTTCGAGTGGGCGCCGGTGAGAACGTGAGGACGCGACTGGGGAGGGGTAAAACCGTCAGTCAGTTAACCGCAAGAACCGCTCCTAGCTGCCCTGGGACGCTGCAGACTGGAGTTAGGGCTTAGATTCTCCTGCTGGTTATTCTCCCTGATGTCGTGCGTTAATTTACAGAAGAAGAATAACACTTATCCATTAATTACTACCCTTTTATATTTTATATCATCAGTAGCTTAGCATGCTGGTATAGTAGTAGGCACTACTGGGTTCAGTTTCAGTAGTTCATCGGTTTATCACTGCATGTACTGTCTCTGACAACCACATAGTAGTATGTATGTGTATAGGATAATAAGGTGATATCCATTGGAGGAAGCTTCTGAGCTCCCCACGCTCATCATCAGTTCCCACTGTACGTCCACCATGATTTTCATTCTCCTCATTTGTTTTTTTTTTTGCTTCAGTCTTCAGCTCTTCATCTTTCATTCAGCGATCTCCCTTCTTTAATTTGGGAATAGTATTATTGTACTTCAATTTTTTCTTATTACAACTGATGTGTTATTCAAATGTACAATTCTGCACAAATTAATTCCGCAAAAGAATTCGATACGTATCCTGCAAATGGAATTCCTTGCTAACTCCAAACTAGTTCTTTCTCTATATATATGCAAATTTTTGGAGTAAGCTAGCACCACCTACATGTGCAAATTTGTTACTGATGAACCGGTCATATACAATTTCCCTCATGACAAAGCTGCTTAGTTACTCGGACAGCAGCGTAATAACCTAGGTTAAAGTTGTTCTCCAGCAACTACTGTGGAAATTGACGGTACTGTTCGCAGTGTTGTACTAGTTGACTGGAAAAATCCAAACTGAACACGGTACCCTTTCCGATACAAGAATCTCACTGACATGTGAATGTTATGTTATACATGTGAATTTGGCTTGGCTTCCAGCCGGCACTGTGTCCGGTCCGGTCCGATGCCTTTGTTCCTTCCGGGGGTTACTTCGCCCTGATCCGCACGACGACATGCTACACGCGTACGACATACTACGTCCATGCATGCACATGACGACATGATGCGCATGCAAGTAGCATGCATATGACCTGTCGTTTTTTCCCGGTGTAAAAATTATCCCTTTTATTTTATTTATCTTTGCCTTTACTTTTCACAAATGTTGATTTTATCATCGTTCCATGTATTGTTAACTCCCACGATTGTTTGCTCGTCTTGTTATATTTCTTAATTTTGCAAGGAATTCAACTCTTCTTCAACCTGATGCTGATTTTAGGATGGATTAATTCCTAGCAGCTAGCTAGGCTTTCATGTGTGGGTGATGCTAGCTAGCTAGTATTTTCTTCCCTCATGGAAAATAAAGGGATCAAAAGTTCATTTATATGACTTAAAAAGTACATTTGCCATGTCAGTCCTCACTCCTGTCCGTTTCCATGCAGATGGAGTCTCTCTTTCTAGCATCTAACCTCTAGCTGCTATGAGCTAATGATATTTCCTTTTACTTTTATTTCCTCTCCTTTCCTTTTGAAAACTGCAAAGTGCAGACTAACACAGCTAGCCAGCAGTCGTTTTCACCTCTTTCTTTGCACACCATGACATATATTGGTACAACAGATGTTACAAAGGCAATAGTAATGGATTAAACACATGCAACATATAGCCAAATGTTGCTGTGTACTAATTAATATTTGCTTCTAACGTATGTCGCAGTATCAATCGGGGTAAATGCTATCTGATCCATCTGCTATGACTTACACAGTCATGTAAACAAGTCAAAAGGCACACATCAACTTGTTGTTGGGGGCATAATTGCAGCAGCAAACAAAGATGAACTCCCCCGCCCCCCCACCCACCCAAAACCTCCCCCACGCACCAAAGGCAAGAGAATACAAAGGAGATGGAATCTTGGTGCATGCCCTTCCTTTGCACTTTTCTGGGTGCTTAATCATTTGGTGCACTATAGTGGGGTCCCTTGCTTCTCCCTTGGTCAATATAATAGCAGTAGCTCATTTGAGTAGTACAAACAACCAGATGAACAAGAGCTTAAAGCTGTCCATTTTTTAACAATTAACCACTAGACCCTCCTGCTGGTTGGTGCTTTGGATCGGATCTGAGGCTCATCAGCTGCTTGCTTCATTGCCTGCTTGTTTGGTAGGTGTAGGGAGAGGGGAGCATCCAGTGATGGTATATTCGCGGGGACCTAGGGCATCCAGTGATGGTATATTCGCGGGGACCTAGAGCAGGTACGTATATACCAGGTAGTGGCCTGGTACAAAGTCTCTTGCGGAGAGAATGAATTTTAATCAGATTCCTGATGCAGGTAATATTCACTTATATTACTAAATGCAACTGTGTATATGTGCCTAAAATTACATCAAGGAATAATATGGTACAGTAATAACTGGTCTTATGCAGAGAATATGGTACATCAAGGAAGAAACAAAATTCCCCCATCCAGAGCCCATATATCCTGCACTACGCCAGATTTGCACATTACTCCCGGCCTCATCACTGCCGAATTTGTAAGAACTGGCAGTGATGTACCTTCACTGTCGGTTATGAGCTTGAAAATGAAAAAATGATTGGTGCTAGGCTAAAACCGGCAGTGAAGGACCACATCACTGCCGGTTTTTGGCTTGAACCGGTAGTGTTTTGGCGGGCACTCATCACTGCCGGTTTAAGCCAAGAGCCGACAGTGATTGGGCACTATCACTGTCGGTTCTAACCAAGAACCGACGTTGATAAGCCTACAACACAAAAAGGCTACAGCCGTCCTCTCCTTCCTCCTCTCTTCCATCCCGAGAACAGAGGCGCACATTTGGACCCTTCCCCCCATTGTGGCGGCTGCTCTTCACCATAAAGCTAGTGCTTGGATTTTGAAGAATGGCTTGATCTTTTTGCTTTAAGGTTAGTAACAAGCATCCACTCCTTTGATTTTGTTGCTTAATTAGCTTCGTTTTGATAGCTACATTGCTTGATTCTCATTCTAGTTCTTTCTTCATTCTAGAGAGCACTTTTCCAATTGGACATTTGTGCAAGGCTCAAATTATGGTGAATCCATCATCCAAAATGTTGGTGTCTATGAACACATTTAAATTCCTAGCTAATTATTCCATGGTGGTCAAGATCACCATTGTTAGTATGTGATGTTATAATTAGTTCTTAGAAGTAGAGTAGAATAGTTGTTCTTCAATATTGTGCAATAATTATTTTTTACTATGATTTTCAATTTACAGGGCCGGGGCTAACAATTTCAAAATTTTCAATAATTAGTGTACAATAATGTTTTTCAAAAATGGTACTTTCGAGCTACAATCGTTGTTCATGAAGCTCGATTTCTTATTAATTATTTGTAATTACTGTATCAGTATTTTTTTGTGCAGAGATGGATCGAGAGTGGATGCATCTGTCCCGAACGGACAAGCGATACATGCATGACGTCAGCCAGTTTATCACCGATGCCAAAGCCCATGCTGGGAATGGGAACCCTGTCCTCTGCCCATGCAAAGATTGCAAGAATCATAGGAACTTTCGTCAAATTGAGTCTATACGACCGCACTTGATTACCAGGAGGTTCATGCCAAATTATACGATATGGACTATGCATGACGAGGTTGGTCTGAATGTTCTGCAAAGAAACGATGATGATGTGGACATGCCTGATGTAGCCATCCACGATGCTGACGAGGAACCCGGTGTCAACACGGAACCTATGGCCATAGTTAATAATGTGTTTAGCAACACGCTAGCTGACGACACTAAGGATAACATTGGCATTTCTCAGCTGCTACATAATATAGAGACCGTATGTCTTAGTGAAAGACAGCTGAGAAAGCTAGAGAAAATGAGACAAGATGACAAAATACCATTGCATAGGAATTGTCCAATGAGCAAACGGGAAGCCGACATCATGTTGTTAGAGTTCAAATCGACAAACGGATTGAGCGATAAAGGCTTCGACCAGTTGTTAGATATAATAAGGAAAATGCTCCCAAAAAAACGAGTTGCCAGAAAAGACATACTTGGCCAAGCAAATGATCTGCCCCATCGGCCTCGAGGTTGAAAAAATCCACGCGTGTTCTAATGATTGCATATTGTACCGTGGAGAAAAATACAAAGACTTGGACAAGTGCCCTAAGTGTGAAGCTCCACGGTACAAGGAAGGACCGTCAGATGAGGGTACCAAGACCAGAGGAGGTCTCGTAAAGGTTGTTTGGTATTTCCCTATAGCTCCCCGGGTGCATAGGCTGTTTGCATGTGCAAAGTCAGCCAAGCTGTTGCGCTGACATGGCGAAGAGCGTAAGAAAGATATAATGATGAGGCACCTCACTGATGGGTATGACTGGTGGACTATCAATACTATGTTCTATAAGGACATCGGTGGAGAGGTAAGGCACCTTTGGTTTGCTTTGAGCACAGATGGGATGAATCCTTTCGACCAGGTTAGAAGCAATCATAGCACCTGGCCTGTGACGCTCTGTATATACAACCTTCCACCTTGAGTCTGTATGAAGCAGTCGTACATCTAGATGCCACTACTGATCTAAGGGCCAAGACAACCTAGGAATGACATCGATGTGTTTCTGGAACCAGTGATCGATGAACTAGTGGAGATGTTTGAAAATGGTGTGCCGGATGTTTGGGACGAGTACAAAAAGGAACATGTCACGATCAAGGGAGTACTTACCGCTACAATCACCGACCTACCAGGTTGAGATTCATTGTCCGGAGAGAAGACAAAAGACTATACTGGATGTGTCGAGTGCTTGGACGACACCGATGTGGTAAATCTGCCAAATAACTCAAAGATAGTTTATATGGAACACCATAGGTTCCTACCTAAGGATCACCCTTACCGCAGGAACATAAAAGATTTCAATGGTTCTATTGAGAAACGCTTAGCTCCAAAATATCGAGACGGGCCTGCGATACTTCGAGAACTCAACAAACTGGAAGAAAAAATTGGTTTTCTGGAAACTACCTTACTGGCCATTTCTGAGTGTACACCACTGTCTTGATCCCATGCACCTCACTAAAAACGTGTGCGCTAACACTCTTAACACCTTGATGGACACCGGGGGGACATTGAAGGATTCACTAGCCACACGTTTGGACATGCAACACTTGGGAATCAGGAAGGAGCTGCATCCCGTGGAGCTAGAGAATGGCCAGTTCGAACTTCCGGTTGCATCATGAACATTGAAGAAGAAAGAAAAGCGTGTGCTTATTTCTTTCTTCAATGAACTCAAAGTCTCAACGGGCTACTGTGCGAACCCAAAGAGGCTAGTGAACATGAGAGAACTCAAGTTCAACTATGGCCCTATGAAGGCCCATGACTGTCATGTCATTATGACTCAGCTGCTCCCTGTTGCCCTACGTGGTATCCTCGCCCCAAAGGTCCGCGCCCCAATCATAAAGCTTTGCTCGTTCTTCAACGCGATCTCAAAAAAGGTCATTGATGTGTCCACGCTAGAGCAACTGTAGCGGGACATGGCCGAAACTCTCATTAGGCTTGAGATGCATTTCCCGCCGACTTACTTTGATATCTCATTGCATCTGCTCATTCATCTTGTTGACCAAATTAGAGCCCTTGGCCCAATGTACTTGCATCAGATGTTCCCTTTCGAAAGATTAATGAAAGTTTTCAGGAGGTATGTTAGGAACAGATTTAGGCCAGAAGGGGCATGGTTGAAGGATGGTCAACGGAGGAGGCTATTGAGTTCTACACATATTATCTGGACATCAAAAGGGTCAGAGTTCCAGAATCTCGTCACGAGGGAAGACTACATGGCAAAGGAACGATCGAGGAGAAATCTGTTACAGTAGACGACCTTGTTTCTTTCAGACAAGCACAGTTCGTTGTTCTCCAACAAGCCGAGGGTGTGATGCCATACATTGATGAGCACAGGCAATCGCTGCAAACTCTATATCCGAGCAGGTCACAGGCTTGGCTGGATAAAAAAACATAAGGAGAAATTTATCAACTGGTTGCGACGTCGCTTGCTTGGAATAAAGTTGGGTAATCAACTGGATGCCTTATCCAAGGGCTCTCATTGTTGATGCACCTAAAGATAGTTAGATTATTGTTAACTATATAATCATTATGCAGATATTGTATCAGTAATTTGTACTGAATATTTAATTTATATTTTATGCGCATCTCTACAATTTAATTATTGGCTATGTAATCAAATATTAAGATGATGTTCATAAATACTATTATTTGATAATTATAGACCATTAATTAATTATCATAGAATTAAATAATCACGACACAAATTTTTGGGTTATTTTAGACTATAAACTAACTGCATTATTTCTATTAATAAATAAATAAAGAAAAGCAAACTAAGCGAACTCCCTATCCTAGCTCAGCGGTTAAGGCCACGCACTCTGTACTCTGAGCCCGCGCTCGAATCCCAGGCAGGCCAAACTTTTTTGATTTTGCATTTATTATTTAGTAGTGCACTATGATGGGATAAAAGAAAAAAATAAAACCATTCTAACCGAACTCCCTATCCTAACTCAGCGGTTAAGGCCGCGCACTCACGACACCGCGACCCACGCTCGAATCTCAGGCGGGCCAAACTTTTTTATATTTTTTACAAAAAGGCTGCGATGGCAGGCTCCAATACGATAGTGTTTTTTTATATTTTTTACTAAAAGATAGCGGCAGGGCCCTTCACTGCCGGTTTTGGTTTTAAAACCAGCAGTGATAGCTTCTATCATAGTCGGTTGCTCAAACCGACACAGAAGGCCCAATTCACTGTCGGTTTTTAAACTAAAACCAATAGTGATGTGTAGATGCTCCTCACATGCCAACAGTGCTCCCATGACCATAACAGTTGTGTCGGATACCACAAGAAGGGGTACCCTAAGCAAGATCCAAGAATATTGCTTAAGCCTTGCTAAAATCAAAGCCAAAAGACTACTGCAAGGTCTCGGCAGAATTCTCCGATTCGTCCGAGGCCTTGCGCCGAGGCCTCATGCGAAACAGGCCTAAAACGTCCCGCCGAGGCCCTCTCGCCGAGACCCTCTCGCCAAGGCCTCGCCCCGAAAGGCCTCGGACGGATCTCCAATTCTCCGATTTGCTCGAGGCCAGGCTCGGCGAACGTACTCGTAACCTCCGTCCCGACCAAACTCCTCTGGCAAAACGTCACGTTCGGATTAAATGCACCCAACCACTCCCGCAAACGTCAGCCGCACACAGGTACAGTGCGGGCAGAACAACTAACAGGACAGGGACCGGGCACAGCAGGGGTTACCTGCCACTATACTCACCACTGTGCTCCCTCCTAACACTTATACTGCCCTGTGCTACCTAACCCCTGCGCCAAGGACAAAGCGGCATGGAAGGTCGAGTCCATGTCCCTGTAGCCTCGAAAATAGCAGGAGAGCCCAGCTGCTCGGTCTCTGCCTCGTCCGAGACCACCCGGCAAGGCCTCGGACGCGCCATTCCTTCTCCGCCTCGGCCGAGGCCGGGCTCGTCCCGCATTCTCGTCGCCTCCGCCTCAATTGCCCCTCTGGCGGGCCGTCCCATCCGTGTAAGTACCCCTAGTTACGCCTACGTCAGCCACGATTGGCAGGGTATGGCAAAAGGGGCGATGGGACGGCAGTTAAATCACCTTTTTACCATCCCCTGCTGACGGTGCAGAGACTACAGCTCCCTGCGGACGCCCATTCCGCACTTTTTCACCGGAATTGGGTACGACACAGACCACCGAGACCCCCGCGTCGTACATAGGTCACCTCCGAGGCCTCGGCAAAGAAGGCCTTGGCACAATTAGCTCCAACACCCGCTAGGCCTCGGCACTCCACCAGGACAAAAGTCCACCAGGCACGGCATGTCACCTACAGTGGAGGCCATACTGACTAGACGTCAACAAGGACTCTTACGACTTCAACAGCCTTGGGCATGGCCTGCGTGACGCACCGGTGATCAAGTACCAATTGCCATTCCCGACACTGTGCTGCTATAGGAATAGGCCACAGTACTGGATCTTCCTTTCTCGCTAAGGCTCCACGTGTAGCTCTCTCATGTACTCCTGGCTCCCTCCTTGTGGCTATAAAAGGAAGCAGCCAGGGCCATTTCTAGGGATCAAAACCACGCCAGTCCTCACGCAAAAATGCACTCACTCAATTCACGCGCGCTCCCACGCTGCCTGAGAGCAACGACTCAAGCAGCCCACACCATTCCACGCCGAGACCTGGGACTAGATCCCTCTCTCACCCAGCTTGTAACCCCCTACTACAAGCACTTCGGTGCAGAGAATACAAGATCGATCTCCTAGACTGGACGTAGGGCACCGATTGCCTGAACCAGTATAAACCTTGTGTCTCTTTGCATCACCATCCAGGATTAGGGGCACGCAGTTCACATTTACTGGTTGGTTGAGGACCCCCCAGTCTGAAACGCCGATAGTTGGCGCGCCAGGTAGGGGAACTCTGCGTGTTAGCGTGATCGTCCCAACAAGTTCCGAATGGCTGACCCCATACGCCCACTACGTCTCGGCACGGTGGTCTGGTTTGGGAGCCTAGAGTTCATGTCTCTAGGATGTGAGTACGATATGGTACTCCTAACACCCAAAGCCCCACCGGCCGGCGACGACGTTGCGCATCGGTAGCACCGGCGCAGGCGGCGCCCGGGCCGCCGCTCTCGTCACGCTCGCCAGGCACGACGTGAGCGGGACTACTCTGACGCCACGTGAACTTAGGGCTGCGCGCCGCACTCCGCCGACATCCCATGCCCGGCTGTTGGTACAGAGTCCCTGGCTGGGGACCTGTCTAGCCTAAGCATGGGCAGGGGAAGGACACCGGTAGCGCGCAGCGATGTCCCATCGTCAAGCTCTGCCCCGCCGCTTCTAGGGGAATCAACTCAGGCAGAGCGGAGCCCAGCGGTGGCACCATCCCCGTACCTCTTCGGGCTGAAAAACATCGCCGCCGCCTACGCTTTCACTTACGCCTCCGCGCACGCGGAGCTCTCAGGACACCACCAATGATTCGCCCTCGACTTCTCCACCACAATCTCGACCCATACCCACACTGACTCCTCGAAGGAGGACGAGGCATGGGCCAGAGCGGACTTCTCCGGGCTTCGTGCCCCCGAGGCTATGCGCCGCTTCTTGGTCGCAAGCGACTACTGCTTCGGCCACTCCGACTCCGATGACGAAAGCACTTACGATCCCACTCGAGAGTGTTTCCACGTTGGGCTCGGAATGCTAGGGGCAAGTGACGAGGGGGAGAGGGCAGGCAACCGGTCCCCACTCCGCCAAGGGGCGGGTGACGCCACACCCCCACTCGTCGAGTTCCGGGCGGCGCGGAACGTGAACATTGCCCCCGGGGATACCCGACGCCTAGACCTGGAGCAACTCCGCGAGCTCCAGGCAAAAGTCGACCAAGATCGACTCCTGCTGCAGCACCTCCGAGACACTCTCGAGCAGGAGCAGCAAGGCCGCGGTGATGGCGGAGGGGCCCGGCAGAGGGCCCACGACGTGCATCGCCGCATCAACAACGACGAAGGAAGTGAGCAACCCCCAATCTTCAATCGCGCTAGCCAGAACATCGCGCCAGGGCGCGATGCTAGTGTGAGCGATGCCTGAGCCCTCTACCACGGAGGGGCGACGGGTCCGCGGTGAGCTCCGAGACCTTCTCGAGACCGCCGTAGTACAGCAGGCCGAGAGCTCCGCGTCTCGGCGATGTGAGAACATCTCGAAGTGGCCCTCGGTGCACGATCGCCTCAAGGCCCCCTCAGTCCACGACCGCCTCAGCGACCGACGCGAGGCGCAAGAGGACCACGACATGGTCAGCAGGCGATGGCGCCACGACAATGATGGGCTCGCCCGAGGTTACCACCCACACCGAGGTGGCCGCTACGACAGCGGGAAGGACCGCATTCCTTCTCCTGGGCTGCCTGGCCCTAGAGTCTTCAGCAAGGCCATCCGCGGCGCTCCATTCCCTACCCGGTTTCGGCAACCGGCCAATCTCGCAAAGTATAGTGGCGAGACCAACCCCGAGCTGTGGCTGGCCGACTACCGCCTGGCTTGTCAGCTAGGTGGTGCGAGCGATGACCTGCTCATCATCCGTAACCTCCCTTTGTTCCTGTCAGACTCGGCGTGAGCCTAGCTCGAACACCTCCTGCCCTCACAAATTCACAACTGGCATGACTTGGTCAAGGTCTTCGTCGGGAATTTCTAGGGCACATACGTGCGCCCCAGGAACTCCTGGGACCTCAAGAGTTGTCACCAAAAGCCGGACGAGTCTCTCCGAGACTTCATCCGGCGCTTTTCCAAGCAGTGCACCGAGTTGCCCAGCGTCGGTGACTCGGAAGTTGTCCAGGCTTTTCTCTCCGGCACCTCCTGCCGAGACCTAGTCCGAGAGTTAGGCCAGAACATACCAACTTCGGTGGCCGCGCTCCTTGACGTCGCCACCGACTTCGCCTCAGGCGAAGAAGCTGTCGGGGCCATTTTCCCCGACGATGAAGCAAAGGGGAAGCGGAGGGACGAGACTTCTGGGGCCTCGCCCTCCCATTTCCCCAAGAAAAAGAAAAAGGGGCGCCAAGGGAAGCAAGAGGCCCTCGAGGCCGAGGTTGTCGTAGCCGCGGATTGCAGGAATCCCCGAGGCCCCGCCAGAGGTCCCGGACTATTCGACGACATGCTCAAGAAGCCGTGCCCTTACCATCAGGGCCCGGTAAAGCACACCCTCGAAGAGTGCACCATGCTCCGACGCTACTACGCCAAACTCGGACTTCCCAACGACGACGCCAGGAAGAAGGGCGCCGGCGACAGAGACAACGACAGGGACGACGGGTTCCCTGAGGTGCACAATGCCTTCATGATCTTTGGCGGGCCTTCAGCGTGCCTCACGGTGCATCAACGAAAGAGGGAACGCCAGGAAGTCTTCTCGGTTGAGGTAGCTACTCCCCAGTACCTTAACTGGTCTCGGGAGGCGATCACCTTCGATCAGGAGGACCACCCCAATTATGTCCCAAACCCCGGGCAATACCCGCTCGTCGTCGACCCGATTATCGGCAACACCCGGCTCACCAAAGTGCTGATGGACGGAGGTAGTGGCCTCAATATCCTCTACGCCAACACCATGGAGCTCCTAGAGTTCGACTAGTAGATGCTCCGAGGGGGTGGCGCACCTTTCCACGGCATCATGCCAGGGAAGCGCGCATGACCCCTCGGATGCATTGATTTGCCGGTCTGCTTCGGCACTCCCTCCAACTACCATAAAGAGATCCTCACCTTCGAAGTGGTTGGATTCAAGGGAACCTACCACGCCATTCTGGGGCGCCCGTGCTACGCCAAGTTCATGGCGGTCCCGAACTACACCTACCTCAAGCTCAAAATGCCCGGCCCCAACGGCGTCATCACCATCGAGTCCACGTACGAGCATGCATACGAATACGCAGAGGCTATCGTGGAGGCCGAGGCACTCATCGTCAACCTCGACCAACTCGGTAGCGAGGTACCCGACTCCAAGCGCCGCGCCGGGACTTTCGAGCCCATAGAGACTGTCAAGCTCGTCCCGGTCGACCCCAACTGCTCCAATGGCCGAACATTGAGGGTCAGCGCCACCCTCGACAGCAAATAGGAAGCCGTGCTTGTCAACTTCCTCCGCGCGAATGCCGATATGTTCGCATGGAGCCCCTCGGACATGCTGGGCATACCGAGGGAGGTCGCCGAGCACGCCTTGGACGTCCGGGCCGGCTCTAGACCTGTGAAGCAGCGCCTGCGCCGATTCGACGAGGAAAAGCGTAGGGCCATCGCCGAGGAGGTGCAGAAGCTCTTGGCGGCTGGGTTCATCAAGGAAGTATCCCATCCAGAGTGGTTAGCCAATCCTGTACTAGTTAGGAAGAAAAATGGAAAATGGAGGATGTGCATAGACTACACCAGTTTAAATAAAGCATGTCCAAAGGTTCCATTCCTGTTGCCTCGGATCGATCAAATCGTTGACTCCACTGCAGGATGCGAGGCCTTATCCTTCCTTGATGCATATTCTGGTTACCATCAGATCAAGATGAAAGAGTCCAACCAGCTCGCGACTTCTTTCATCACCCCATTCGGCATGTACTGCTATAGAACTATGCCATTTGGCCTCAGAAACGCAGGGGCCACATACCAACGGTGCATGACCTAGGTCTTTGGCGAGCACATCGAGCAAACTGTCGAGGCGTACGTGGACGACATCGTAGTCATGTCCAGAAAGGCCAGTAACCTCATCGATGACCTGGAGATTGCCTTCAAATGCCTCAGGGAGAAGGGCATCAAGCTTAACCCCGAGAAGTGTGTCTTCGGGGTCCCCCGAGGCATGCTCTTGGGATTCATAGTCTCAAAGCGCGGCATCGAGGCCAACCCAGAGAAGGTCTCGGCCGTAACCAACATGGGGCCGATCTGAGACCTCAAGGGAGTACAAAGAGTTATGGGATGTCTTGCGGCCCTGAGTCGCTTCATCTCGCGCCTTGGCGAAATAGGTTTACCTCTGTACCGTCTCTTGAGAAAATCCGAACGCTTTTCCTGGATCCCCGAGGCCGAAGAGGCCCTCACCAAGCTCAAGGCATTACTCACCAACCCCCTCGTCCTGGTACCGCCAACCAAGGGCGAGGCTCTCTTACTCTACGTCGCCGCAACGACCCAGGTGGTCAGCGCGGCAGTAGTAGTTGAGAGGCAAGAGGAGGGGCATGCTCTATCTATCCAATGACCTGTTTACTTCATTAGCAAAGTACTCTCTGAAACTAAGACACGCTACCCCCATATCCAGAAGCTGGTCTTTGCCATAGTGTTGGCTCTGCGCAAGCTGCGTCACAACTTCGAATCCCACCCGGTGACCGTGGTGTCATCCTTCCCCCTGGGGGAGATAATCCAGAACCGAGAGGCCTCGGGTAGAATAGCCAAGTGGGCTATCGAACTCATGGGGGAGGCCCTGTCTTTTGTGCCCTGGAAAGCAATTAAATCCCAGGTCTTAGTCGATTTTGTGGCTGAGTGGACCGACACCCAGCTACCACCTACTAAAATCCAATCAGAATGCTGGACCATGTACTTTGACGGGTCTCTGATGAAGACCAGGGCAGGCGCGGGTCTGCTTTTCATCTCCCCCCTCGGAGTGCATGTGCGTTACACAATCCGGCTCCACTTCGCCGCCTCCAACAATGTAGCCGAATACGAAGCCCTCGTTAACGGCCTGTAGATCGTTGCCGAGCTTGGAGTGCGGCGTCTTGACATATGAGGCGATTCACAGCTCATCGTCGACCAAGTCATGAAGGACTCGAATTGTCACGACCCCAAAATGGAGGCGTACTGCAAACTGGTACGTCGCCTTGAAGATAAATTTGACGGTCTCGAACTCAACTATATTGCGCGAAAGTTCAACGAGGCCGCGGACGAACTGGCAAAGATGGCATCGGCACGGGCCTCGGTCCCCCCGAACATATTTGCCAGAGACCTGCACAAGCCCTCAGTGGACTAGGCCTCGGCAACACAAGAGGGCCCACCGGCCGAGCCACCCACAGGGCCCGAGGCCCCCTCTGTTACCGAGACCCCGGCGGCCGAGCCCGAGGCCATGGAAATCGATGCAGAGCCTCCCCAAGCCGACCAGGGGGCAGACTGGCGGGTCCCCCTCCTTGATCGCCTCGTTTGAGGAGTGCTTCCTGCGGATAGGACCGAGGCCCAACGGCTTGCGCGATGAGCCAAAACTTACGTCGTCAGTAACGGTGAGTTATACAGACGAAGTCCATCCGGCATTCTCCAACGATGCATCACCACCAAGGAAGGCCAAGCCCTACTTTGGGACTTACATGCGGGAGCCTGTGGGCACCATGCTGCGCCTCGGACGCTTGTCGGAAATGCTTTCCGCCAAGGGTTCTACTGGCCAGCGACGGTTGCCGATGCCACCAAGCTGGTATGCTCCTGTGAGGGATGTCAGTACTATGCGCGGCAGACGCACCTCCCGGCCCAAGCCCTCCAAACCATCCCCATCACATGGCCGTTCGCCGTATGGGGACTGGACATGGTTGGGCCTCTGCAGAAAGCCCCCGGGGGCTATACCCACTTGTTGGTAGCTATTGACAAGTTCTCCAAGTGGATCGAGGCTCGACCGATCACTCAAATCAAATCCGAGCAAGCAGTATTGTTCTTCACGGACATCGTCCACAGGTTCGGAGTTCCAAACACCATCATCACCGACAATGGGACACAATTCACCGGACATAAATTTCTGACGTTCTGTGACGACCACCACATCCACGTGGTCTGGTCGGCCATAGGACACCCTAGGATGAACGGCCAAGTAGAACGTGCCAACGGCATGATTCTTCAGGGCCTCAACCCAAGGATATACAACCGGTTGAAGAAATTCGGCAAGAAATGGCTGATCGAACTCCCGTCGGTCATCTGGAGCATAAGGAATACACCAAGCCGAGCCACGGGGTTCACGCCATTCTTCCTGGTCTATGGAGCCGAGGCCATCCTCCCCATAGACTTGGAGTACGGTTCCCCGAGGTTACAGGCCTACAACGAGCAAAGCAACCGCACTACCCGCGAGGACGCCCTCGACCAACTAGAGGAAGCCCGAGATGTTGCGCTGCTACACTCGCCCAAGTACCAGCAAGCCCTATGACGCTATCAAGCCCGGCGCATTCGAAGCCGAGACCTGAAGGTGGGTGATCTAGTGCTAAGACTGAGGAAGAGCAACAAGGGCCGCCACAAGTTGACCCCGCCATGGGAAGGGCCGTACATTGTCACCCGAGTGCTGAGACCCGGGACCTACAAGCTGGCCAACGAGAAGGGCGAAGTCTTCACCAACGCTTGGAACATAGAACAGCTATGTCGTTTCTACCCTTAAACTTCCAAGCATTGTATACATTTTTCTCGAAATATATTAAAGAAGCGTTCTTTAGTTGCTCTAATTTTTGAGATCGACGTTGCGATAACGCAATGAGCGAGGCTCAGCTCTGCCTTTGCAGAACCAAGCCTCCCTCGGGGGCTAGAAGTGGGGGAACCCCCTATGTCCCAGGCACTATTTTTTAATCGTTTTTTGAATAAATTCCCACGCCAAACTCTCTCGCATACTCTGACATGTCGATTGTAAAAAATCTAAGGACCAAAAGCGCGCCTCGAGTGCAAAAGGCCGGCTGAGCCGCGAGACTGCCTATGCCTCTGGGCTACGGCAACTCCCTCACCACCTTTCGCCAGAGGGGCAGCTCAGGTTTTGAGGAAATTGTTTGCAGAGACTTGTCTAGAAACAAGGCAGAGGACAGAGGCTCAGAAAAATAATATAAACCGATTAAAAAAGCGTGCGCACGAGTACTTCAAAGGCCTCGATGGCCACAAACGTCATGACACGACAATAACTTAATTCATTTACATGGCCCCTTTGGCCTAGATCACGGCTCGGGATCTCCTACATCGGCGGCGGGCGCAGAGGGAACCACTTCTTCCTCAAACAGACTGGCCAACGCCGTCCCAGGGACCTCAGTCGCCTCCATCAGCTTGGCGACCTCCTCATCAGCCTCCTCATCATCATCAGGCAAAATGTAACCGTCGCTGATGGCCTCGAGGTTGACGGCGTAGTGCGAGGAGACGACAGCCAAGGCACGCTTGACGCCTGTATGCAATGCCACCCGAAGTCGCTCCCGCACTTGGCCACTCAATGCAGCCAGGCGGCTCCTGAGGGAGCTACCTGACTGAGCCTCCTCAACAGCTAGAGCCTCGCAGATGGTACAAGCGGTGGCCTGCAGTGCGTCGTGCTCCTCGATCTCGGCCTCGAGCGTCGCCTGCACTGCGACAAAGGCTTCTGCCACCCAGGAAACCTCCTTCTCCAACCCTGCGCCAAAACGAGCAGGATGAGGTTCAGCACGAGAGAAGAATAAGTAAAACAGGGGCAAAGGCCCACGGGACTTACCCTCGGATTTCTCTCTCCAGCGCTGGACCTCGACCCGTGACGCCTCTGTCGCCTTGGAGGCCTCCTTCTTCAGCTCTGTACCACACCAGAGAGTTAGGGGGCTGAACGCAAGAAAAATAAACAAAATAAAGGGAACAGAACTTACCCTCGAACTTCCCCTTCCAAGCCAAAGCATCGACCCGAGAGGCCTCGGCCGCCTTGAGGGCCTCGTCCAGGGCGCCCTTTGTCTCACCCAACTGTGAAGCAATGGACTTGGCAGAGACCGTCGCCTCTTCAACCCGGGAAAGAAGGGCGTCCCGCTCGCCGGCCACCCGGGTCAGCTCCTCTTCCAGCACCTTGACTCGCGCCGCCAAAGGAGCGGCCTGCTCCCGAACCATGGCCGCCTCGGCTTTCATATCTGCACAGCGAAGGTGGAGGTCCTCCACCTCCGCACTCCGAGCCGATAGAAGCTCGTTGGTGCTCGCGAGCAGGTCCTTCTGCTGCCCAAGTTGGTCCTAGACGTCCCTCTCTTGACGAAGGAACAACGACTTCCCGAGAGACCGGGCCTCGAGCTCCTGGGTAGGTAGAACAGGGGTCATGCATCGCGAAAAGACTCAGAACAAAACGACACCGCATGAGAAAGGAGGACGCATACCTGGGTGACGCCGGGCAGATCGTCGTCCATGACGGACAGTGCCATTCGCAGCGACTGCACCGCCAGTCGGCGATATTGCTCGAAGGAGCTCCAGCGCCCCCCTGAACTGTGTCCTCGAGGGCTAATAGAGGCTCCCCCTCCGGGTCGTCCCGGCTCAGCCACGATACACGCGGGTGATTCCACCTGCGGGGCTCGGGTCGTACCCGTGCGAGGGCCGAGTTCCCCTCTCTAGGAGCTAGAACCGGTTGCTCGGCGGTGCTGTCAGCCTCGACATCTGCTGCCTCCTTCCCCCGGGAAGTATCAGCAGGAGAGGTCGCCTGAACTCCCACCTCTCGGGCGCTCTCCTGCGACAGCGGCAGGCCTTGGTCCAGGGGCGGCACCAAAGGATGTCCCACCTCCATCTCAGAATCCCGGGCCGCCACACTCGTCTCGACCATTTCGGCATCGGAAGTCCCAGGGGCCTCGGCTTTGCTCCCGGCCTCGGCGACTGGGGGCACCCCGGCCTCACCGGACTCATGGGCCTCGACAACGCGCGGCGTAGGCCCTTCCTCCTTCGTCTGCTCCATAACCGCCCCGGGAGCCTCTTCCAGAACAACCAACCTCTTCAGGTCAGCCCCGGCCGACGCCGTGTCAGGCTACACGGCGGTCTGTGCCTCCGCCACCTGGTGAGCAAGGGGATCGGGGCTCACTTTGAGTGCCTTGCGTGGCACCAAGGCTGGCACCTCCACCCGATGCTTCCGACTGAAGGCAGAACACCCACTTGGTCAGCTTATGACCATAAAGCAAGTAGGGGACGATGCGAACTCACCTCAAGCGGGGTTGCAGTCGTTTTGGCACCGCGACTCTCCTCTGCAACGGCGGCGGCGGTAGAGACACGGCCCCGGTATCCGCTGGCGCCAGCCGACCCTCGTCGGACTCCGACACCCCCTCAACCCTCTGCGGGGGTAGTTGCATCGCCTCCACCGCCGCCTGCCCCACCACTACCATCGAGCCCAACGGGCCAACGGCACGCTTCCCCAGTGCCTGTAGCTCGGGCGTATCAGCCTCGGACGCGGGGTAAGCGATCGCCGACCCTGGGGCGCCACCTCCTCCTACCCCTGGAAGCACCGGGCTGCTCGCCGACGCCCCAGGCACTGTCTCCCCAACATCGGGGAGATGGTCTAGGGGACCTCGCCCCCCCTCGATCCCACCATCTTCATCCGAAAAGTCCTCTGATGGCGATGGCGACGGAGACAACTCCACCGGGAGACCATCCTGCTTTTGATGCCGACGACGTTTCTCCAGCGCTTCGCGCTCGAGTATCTTCTTGTCACGCTTTGCTGCCCTGGCATCCTTCTTCTTCTTCTGCACCTCGACATGTGCTCGGTTCGCCGCCTGCCGCCTTGCATCCTCGGGAACGGGTGGCGGGGAGGCTCGCACGTCTCTCATCCCCTGCGGGAACGGCGAGCGTGAGTATGCAAACGGAAAAACGATGAGGAATGAGGAGGCCTTGGGGGCTGCAGCGGTGCGAGACTTACCAGGGAGAGATACCCCCGTGATGGGCACATAACAATGTGGGTCAGGCCACTGCTCTTCATCTTCCCATCCACCGCCTCCCAAACCCGATGTAGAACCGCATCAACGGAGAGGGCGGCGGCAGACATCCGGATGCCCTCGATTGGCTCACCCGGTCTCATTTTGAATAGGCACCGCCGCCGAGCCATCAGCGGCATCACCCTCCGGCGGTGGAAGGCCGCCACAACCACGGCCGCTGTAAGGCAGCGGTTCCGTAGCTTCTCCAGCCCGTCCAGGAGCGGCTGCAGCATGGGCTGCTCCTCCCTCGGGACGCCATACCTCCACTTCTCCAGACAGTCCTCCACAATCCGTCCGGTATAGGGGGGAAGTCCACCATCATCGTTGCGGAGGTAGAACCAGCTGGTGTACCAGCGGTGATTGGACGACGCAAGCTGGGCCGGGATGTAGAGGTGCTGTCGGTCTTGGCGCACCTGGAGAGTACAGCCACCGGCCCACACCATCTTCCTCGTACCCACCATACCCGCTGGCTTGGTGGTATGCCCCGCTCAGAAGAGGTGGAGCCATAGCTCCCAATGGGGGGCAATCCCCAGATACCCCTCGCAGACGGCGATGAAAATAGCCGCCTGCGCGATGGAGTTGGGGTTGAAGTTGTGCAGCTCCACCCCGTAGTAATGCGGGAGCGCCCGCATGAATCGGTCTGCCGGCACGCCGAGACCACGCTCGTGGAAAGAAACGAAGCTCACGACGTACCCCACAGGTGGCCTTGGCTCCGGCTCACCGAGCGGAGCGATCCATTCTGGCCTATCGGGGTCGGTGATCGGGTAGAGAAGGCCATCGTCGACGAGAGACTGCAGCATCTCCACGGACACATCGGACGGATCCCAAGGGTCCACCTCGATGACAACAATGTCGCCAGCCATGAGAGCGGTGGAAGGCTCGACTACAGCGGTGAGTCTCCCTCCCTCTCTCTCTCTCTCTCTCTCTCGCTCTCTCTCTCGATCTTCTCCCTTCTTCTCCCCGGCGCTCTCTGTTCTTGGCAACGGACAGGCAACGGAGATTAAGGAGGGAAGGGGCAAGCCCTGTTTCGTATTTATGCAGGGTAAGGACGAAACGGACATGCGACGAAATCGGGGAAGTTTTCCTCGAGTTCAGGCATAATTAATCCAGATCCAATTCTACCACCCACGCACCCACCTTTTCCTCATTAATTGCGGGAACAGTTACGTCCCATCCACTGACGCCGCGTCACGTCCGACCGATGCAGCAGCAAACGTCGTTTCGCCCCCCAGGAAATCGCCTAAAAAGGCGCGCCGGCCATTGTCGAATCAATGGGGGAAACATCCCCCCCACCCTACTCCTTTCAGGTGAAGGAATCGGGCGCCGAGCCCGTTATGGTCCAGGGGTTCGAAGGCTGGACCACTGAGGGTTTCGACAGCCGCCCTAGGACAACAGAGTTAGGGACAACTATGGGTGAGCCCATACATGGCCATGGCCCGAGCAAGCGATCGCTCAGGATGCCCTAAGTCGTGTCCGAGACCAGCGGGGAGTTCTCCGAATGGGATCCCACCGTAGGGAGGCGCCGAGCCCTCGGGGCCAATCGAACGGCCCTGGGACCCAATAGAGAAGCCCTCTGGTACCTTTAGAGTGCGTCTCTAGACCGCTAGCCGACCCTTATCGAATGGGGCACGGGCCTCCACTCGGACTTACCCGATAGCAGCTCACTGGAAGTGTCACCACTCGCGCCCACTGAGGGTAGCCTGGCATATTCCATCCCTCCTTCTGAGCAAAAAGGATGCGCGAGGGTCGCATAAAAATCCAGAGGAACTCCTGACCGCCCTCTCGCTCCATGCGGAGGCTCGGGGCTCTCCCTGCAAACCTTACCAAGACCCAGCGACCTAGGCTCGCCCTCGATGGGGTTTCGGCAAACAAACCCCTCCTTCCAAACGAAAAGGTTGCGCGAGGGTCGTACAACAAGCCAGGGGAACTCCTGATGGCCCTCTTGCTCTAGGCAGAGGCTACGGAGCTCTTCCTACAAATATGCCAAGGCCCCGTGACCCAGGCTCGCCCTCGAGGGGGTCTCAGCAAACAAACCCCTCCTTCCGAATGAAAAGGTTGCGCGAGGGTCGTACAAAAAGCCAGGGGAACAACTGACGGCTCTCTTGCTCCGGGCAGAGGCTATGGTGCTCTTCCTACAAATATGCCGAGGCCCCGTGACCTAGGCTTGCCCTCGAGGGGGTTTCAGCAAACAAACCCCTCCTTCCGAATGCAAAGGTTGTGCGAGGGTCATACAAAAAGCTAGGGGAACTCCTGACGGCCCTCTTGCTCCGGGCAGAGGCTACGGAGCTCTTCCTGCAAATATGCCGAGGCCCCACGACCCAGGCTCGCCCTCGAGGGGGTCTCAGCAAACAAACCCCTCCTTCCGAATGAAAAGGTTGCACAAGGGTTGTACAAAAAGCTAGGAAAGCACCTGATGGCCCTCTCGCTCCGTGCAGAGGCTAGGGGGCTCTTCCTGCAGGTTTGCCAAGACCCAGCGACCCAGGTTCACACACGAATGGGCTCGGCAAACAACCCCCTAACCGCCCTCTCGCTCTGTGCGGAGGCTCAGGGGCTCCTTCTGCACTCAAGACAAGGACAAGCCACCCAGGCCTGCACTCATAGATTTGGAAAAAAGCAACAAAAAGGGCGCCGAGCCTGTTACGGTCCAGGGGTTCGAAGGCTGGACCACCGAGGGTTTCGACAGCCGCCCCAGGACAACAGAGTCAGGGACAACTATGGGCGAGCCCGTACATGGCCATGGCCCGAGCAAGCGATTGCTCGGGATGCCCTAAGTCATGTACGAGACCAGCGGGGAGTTCTCCGAATGGGATCCCACCGTAGGGTGGCGCCGAGCCCCCGGGGCCAATCGAACGGCCCTGGGACCCAATAGAGAAGCCCTCTGCTACCTTTGGAGTGCGTCTCTGGACCGCTAGCCGACCCTTACCGAATGGGGCACGGGCCTCCACTCGGACTTACCCGATAGCAGCTCACCGAAAGTGTCACCGCTTGTACCCACCGAGGGTAGTCTGGTATATTCCACCCCTCCTTCCGAATGAAAAGAAAGCGCGAGGGTCGTATAAAAAAGCCAGGGGGAACCCCTGATGGACCTCCCCGCAGAGGCTAAGGGGCTCTCCCTACAACTTTGCCGAGACCAGCGACCCAGGTTCGCACTCGAGGGGGCTCGGTAAACAAACCCCTCCTTCCGAACGAAAAGGTTGCGCGAGGGTCGTACAAAAAGCCAGGGGAACTCCTGACGGCCCTCTTACTCCGGGCAGAGGCTAGGGAGCTCTTCCTGTAGATATGCTGAGGCCCTGCGACCCAAGCTCACACTCGAGGGGGTCACAGCAAACAAACCCTCACGCGCGAGAGGCGTATAAAAAGCCAGGAGAGCACCTGACGTCCCTCTCGCTCTGTGCAGAGTCTAGGGGGCTCTTCCTGCAAAGTTTGCCAAGACCCAGCGACCCGAACTCGCATTCATGGGCCCGGCAAGAACGATGAGACCCCTTGCTCAACGGAGAAAAAAGCCCCTAGAGGAGTAAACCCACTCCTCCAGGGCCTCGGGGGCTACACTCGGCGGGTGCGCTCGCGCGCACCCACCAGAACCACCAAGTACAAAACACGATCCCGACAGGAGCTGTTGCGAACCAAGTCTCATCAAAAACCTCAGGAGAGTGCCCGCACTCCTCCCGAGGCTCGGGGGCTACTGTCGGATACCACAAGAAGCGGTACCCTAAGCAAGATCCAAGAATATTGCTTAAGCCTTGCTAAAACCAAACCTAAAAGACTACTGCAAGGTCTCGGCAGAATTCTCTGATTCGCTCGAGGCCTTGCGCCGAGGCCTCATGCGAAACAGGCCTAAAACATCCCGCCGAGGCCCTCTCGCCGAGACCCTCTCGCCAAGGCCTCTTCTCGAAAGGCCTCAGACGGATCTCCAATTCTCCGATTCGCTCGAGGCCGGGCTCGGCGAACGTACTCGTAACCTCCATCCCGACCGAACTCCTCTGGCAAAACATCACGTACAGATTAAATGCACCCAACCACTCCCACAAACGTCAGCCGCATGCAGGTACAGTGCAGGAAGAATAACTGATAGGACAGGGACCGGGCACAGCAGGGGTTACCTGCCACTATACTCACCACTGTGCTCCCTTCTGACACTTATACTACCATGTGCTACCTAACCCCTGCGCCAAGGACAAAGCGGCATGGAAGGTCGAGTCCATGTCCTTGTAGCCTCGGAAACAGTAGGAGAGCCCAGCTGCTCGATCTCTGCCTCGTCTGAGACGCCTCGGCAAGGCCTCGGACGCGCCATTCCTTCTCCGCCTCGGCCGAGGCCGGGCACGTCCTGCATTCTCGTCGCCTCCGCCTCAATTGCCCCTCTGGCGGGCCGTCCCATCCATGTTAGTACCCCTAGTTACGCCTACGTCAGCCACGATTGGCAGGGTATGGCAAAAGGGGCGATGGGACGGCGGTCAAATCACCTTTTTACCATCCCCTACTGACGGTGCAGAGACTACAGCTCCCTGCGGATGCCCATTCCGCACTTTTTCAGCGGAATCGGGTACAACACAGACCACCGAGGCCCCCGCGTCGTACACAGGTCACCTCCGAGGCCTCGGCAAAGAAGGCCTCGGCACGATCAGCTCCAGCACCCGCTAGGCCTCGGCACTCCACCAGGACAAAAGTCCACCAGGCACGGCATGTCACCTACAGTGGAGGCCATACTGACTAGACGTCAACAAGGACTCTTATGACTTCAACTGCCTCGGGCATGGCCTGCGTCACGCACCGGTGATCAAGTACCAATTGCCATTCCCGACACTGTGCTGCTTCAGGAATAGGCCACAGTACTAGATCTTCCTTTCTCGCTAAGGCTCCATGTGTAGCTCTATCATGTACTCCTGGCTCCCTTCTTGTGGCTATAAAAGGAAGCAGCCAGGGCCATTTCTAGGGATCGAAACCACGCCAGCCCTCACACAAAAACGCACTCACTCAATTCACGCGCGCTCCCACACTGCCTAAGAGCAATGACTCAAGCAGCCCGCACCATTCCACGCCGAGACCTGGGACTAGCTCCCTCTCTCACCCAGCTTGTAACCCCCTACTACAACCACTTCGGTGCAGAGAATACAAGATCGATCTCCTAGACTGAACGTAGGGCGCCGATTGCCTGAACCAGTATAAACCTTGTGTCTCTTTGCATCACCATCCGGGATTAGGGGCACGCAGTTCACATTTACTGGTTGGTTGAGGACCCCCCGGTCCGAAATGCCGACAAGTTGGAACACTGCTCCCACCTACCCCGACAACTTTAGTTCAGAAATAAAAATGTACCACAACTGCTAGCCCCTATAAAATGGCCCTCGACTAGGAGGTAGCCTCTCCATGCATGTTGGTTTCAGCCAGACCTTATCAGCCATGATACAATATTTTTCTCTCACAACAAACCATAGATATCATTATGCATCATAGTCCACCAAAATGGTGCATACATGAGGTACTAGAAGAATGCTACTGAAGATAGAGCAACGCTGAAGATTAGAGATGCCATGAGGTTCACAGAGCCATCCACTATGGTGTCGAGCTGAATCCGATGTGCTCTGGACAGTACCAAGAAAAAGGCCATGTACAGCAGAGACATGGATTCATCGATGCCACCTTATCATCTCCAACCGGTATAGCTCAAAGACCACCTCGGTGCTATTGTTTGAACCCTAGTTGGTGCAAGAAGAATGCTACTGAGGTGGTTAAATTATAATGTGTTGATACACATTGATGGTAACATTGACGTGTACACAAATAGGTCTTTGTTATCGTATATGAAATTTTAGTGTAAGGTCCTTGTTATTGTATATGTAACTCATTTCTAATTTTTTATAATTTTTTATGTATTTCATTACTATCTAAATAAATATATCGTTCTTGTTAAAACTTTCCCACTGTAGTATCTAAATAAATATATCCTTTACATATATGCACCTTCATTGTCGGTTCTATTTAGAAACCAGCAGTGATAGCCACCTTCACTGTCGGTTCTATTTAAAAACCGACAGTGATGTCCATGCCCCCCTATATAAAACAAACTGCTGGCCACATACATCGATCCCACTCACCCACGAACTCTCTCAGTC
Source organism: Miscanthus lutarioriparius (assembly GCA_904845875.1). Taxonomy (NCBI): domain Eukaryota; kingdom Viridiplantae; phylum Streptophyta; class Magnoliopsida; order Poales; family Poaceae; genus Miscanthus; species Miscanthus lutarioriparius. Next base: position 27,280,675 of record CAJGYO010000010.1, read on the forward strand.
TCATTTCTTACATTTCACTCTCACTTCTCAAGACATCCACTCTCTCTCTACGTGATTTGGTCATGGCTCCTGCATTTTCAATGGTATTGATATGTTGTCTTCTTCAATATTCTATCTATATTCATTTGATCTATATTTATATTCATGTTTCTTTGCATTCTACATTTATATATATTCTTATTCCTTGCATTCGATCTATATTTAATTATGTTGCCACATTTTACTTGGAAGAATTTTTTTGTGCATATATTTTATGTTCATATTTTTTTGCATTTTATCGATCAGGTGGTATGAACAACGGACCTTCCCCACCACAAGAACCAGGTTTCCACCCTGGCGATGAGCCATTCGCTCCTAATGTGGTCATTCCACGGTTCTCTGTTCCAGCTATTGTATGAAATATTTTCCAACATCTTTTGTTTTTTGATGCTAACAAATAAGTGTAATTAGTTTAATATCATTGTTGCATGCATATATGTCGTAGACTATATCCCCAATAGATTGGTTGCGAACATCACTTAGCTGGTTCTTTATCTCGAACATCGTCGAGAACATGGCATCTAATGCAAGTGGTCGGCTATGGACGTGTGAACTCAGTTTTTTCATCCCTATGAGGGGTTCAAATCATCAGAACCATATCCACGAGACAGGAATATAGAACCCACATGTGATAAGCGCCCAATTAAGTGCCGTGTGTATCTGTTTAGAGGCACTTCGACGTATTTGCTATGATGTGCCTGATTTCTCGCACTTCAAGGCACTTGCTTTGAATGCTGGTGATATCCCTGTCCCGCAAGCAAGCGAATGGTTTGCGAGCTACAACCATGCGGATGTGGTAAAATGGGCACTATACCTGAGTCATGGTTATTTGTTGTTTATTATTGTTATAACATTCTCTAATTTTTTTCTTTTTCTCCGCATGCAGATTGCGCTACAAGACCTTATCTATGTTGCATGTGGCTTGTGGGCCATTCTAGACCAAGCTACGACGCAACTCGGGTACGATTGGGACTTCTGCAATGGAAACGTCGACCAGCTCACTATAGAAGGACGCCAGTACTACATAAGGATTACTAACAGGTGTAGTGATCGTTCAGCAGGTTACATTTATGGCCGACCATTCTTTTGGTTTTGTGAGGCACGAGAGAGCGCACTCATACGGGCATTGGACTTCATCGATATAAGCGGATACATAATCTGTGACATCAATTACCATATATGGCTATAGAGGCATGTTAGTGTGTGTGGCCCGATCGATCCCAGCAGTGATTCCGATAGTAATTACTGTTTATTTAGCTAGGTTTTCAAGGTCGTAGTTTAATTGGGTTCTAATTTTAATATGTACGGTTTTGTGTGTTTAATTATTGTCATGCATATAATTCGTGTAACATTTGTTGGGCAACTAGAAATATACATTCCGGTATCGTATTGGTCTCAAAATTATTCTCAGGCTTGCATGTGCCACATGTGAAGAAAACACCAAGTTTAGGATTTTCCGGAGATGGTTTGCTAATTTCTGAGGTTTAATTGAATTTCCGCGACACCTATTAATTATAGGTTGAACTGAGTCTACCCACGAAAAGATCCAAAATGGTGTCAAACTTTTACACAAGCTCTAATGTGCACTAGGGATAAGAATTTTATGGAGGTGGATGAAAAAATCTATTGGGTCCAAGATGAAATTCACCCTCTTTTGTCTTATTTGGCACAGAGAAAAATATAATAAATAAAAAAAATGATCAGAAAAACCTAAGATCCTATGTGGGGTCTTAATTTGGGTGTATATGCTTGCAAAAAAAATTTCAAGCCTTTTAAACATAGGCAGAGTATACATGCTTCACAGAGGTACATTTGCCTTTTCATCGAACCATGACTATACACATAGATTATCAAGGTTTCTGTGGTTCATAGGCATTCTAGTGTCGTATTGGACTCAAAATTATTCTCAGGCTTGCACATGCCATGTGTGAAGGAAACACCAAGTTTGGGATTTTTCGGAGATGGTTTGCTACATTATGAGGTTTAATTGAATTTCCACACGACGACACCGTTTAATTATAGGTTGAACTGAGTCTACCCATGAAAAAATCTAAAATAGTGCCAAACTTTTACACAAGCTCTAATGTGCCCTAGGATAAGAATTTTGTGGAGGTGGATGAAAAAAATCTATTGGGTCCAAGATGAAATTCACCCTCTTTTGTCTCATTCGGCACAGAGAAAAATATAATAAATAAAAAATGATCAGAAAAACCTCAGATCTTGTGTGGGGTCTTAATTTGAGTGTACATGGTTGTCAAAAAAATTCAAGCCATTTTAAAATAGGTGAAGTATATATGCTTCACAGAGGTACATGTGCCTTTTCAATGAACCATGGCTATACACATATGTTATCAAGGTTTCTGTGATTCATGCGCATTCTGGTGTCGTATTAGTCTCAAACTTTTTCTTAGTATTGCACGTGCTACGTGCGAAGGAAACACCTAGTTTAGGATTTTTCGAGATGTTTTGCTATTTTCTGAGGTTTAATTGAATTTTCGCTCAACGACACTGATTAATTATAGGTTGAACTGAGTCTACCCACGAAAAGATTCGAAATGGTGCTAAACTTTTACATAGGCTCTAATGTGCCCTAGGAATAAGAATTTTGTGAAGGTGGTTAAAAAATATCTATTGGGTTCAAAATGAAATTCACCCTCTTTTGTCTCATTAGCACATAGAAAAATATAATAAATAAAAAAATGATTAGAAAAACCTAAAATCCTATGTGGGATCATAATTTGGGTGTATAAGCTTGCCAAAAAAAATTTAAGCCATTTCAACATAGGAATACATATGTTTATATTTATTCAGTATATAAAAGAATTTTTTAATATATATAAACATCATAGTCGGTTTCAAAAAACCGAGAGTGATGAGAGGAAACTGACAGTGATGCTGGTTATCACTGTGGTTTATTTTGAAAACCGGCAGTGATATATAAAAAAAAAAAAAATTATGCCAGCCTCTCGGGTTTGAGCTCGGGTCTCGAGCTGCAGAGTTCAGAGACTTAACCACTACGCTAGTATAGGATGTGTGCCAAGGTTTATTTATTTTTTCTTTTTGACCATTAGACCGCTTAATAAATTATAAAATTAAACCAAAAAAATTGGGTCACCCGGGATTCGAACACGGGTATCGGGGGCTAAGTTGCGGGGTCTTAACCGTTGAGCCAGTAGGAGGTATTCGAAAGAAGTGAAAAAGATAACTTACTTATGCTGTAACCGCTACACGGCAATCACTGCCGGTTTAAAGAATGGCCCGGCAGTGATGTACCCTATCACTGTCGGTTTAGACTTATAACCGTCAGTGATGTACCCCCATCGTTGTCGGTTTATAATTAGAACCGGCAGTGATGAGGTCTGGTATAAAAGCTCGGCGTGGGTTGAAATTATCCAAATTTCAACCCCACGCCAACCGTTCCCAGCCCCGTGCACCTCTTCTTTGACGCCGACGTCCATGCACCGCCCCAAGCCGGAGCACCAGTCCACCGCCCCCCGCGCCCGTTCCTAGCCCCACGCTCCTCTTCTTCGATGCCGACGCCCGTGCACTGCCCCACTCCGGAGCACCCATCCACCGCCCCCCGCACCGCCGTTCCTAGCCCCACGCTCCTCTTCTTCGACGTCGACGCCCGTGCACCGCCCCACGCCGGAGCACTCCCCACGCCGTCCACCGCCCCACGCCGGAGCACCACTAAGGCCTTTAGGAGCGCGTGGACAGCTGCTTTGCCACCCCCACGGTGAGTGCGTGGCTCACTAGCCGCTAAGTGTTTGATGAAATGTCCCATGGTTGTTGTCTTCCCAATAGCAGCCGATTTCTATTCGATTGAGTTACATGCTGTTACTCCTTGGTTTAGCTATCCTTATATGTACATGCTATTACATAAACCAGTTAGTTTTTCCCTGAAGAAATTATGCTACCTACTGATTTATTGAGGACCTAGTAATCATGGCCCTAAACTATTTAAGAACCATTGGTGTTATTTGCATGTTGTCGCAACAAGTTATTCCCTCGAGTCACAGCTAAGTGACCTTTTACGCTGTGTGTAGTCTAAGTATTTAAACATTGATCATCAACACCTCTTAACATAGTTAGATTGAATATGTGACAATGATATGAGCATATCTGTCTCGAATAGTAGTTGCATAATGTTATGATATCTTTGTACTTTGTAATTATTGCAAGCAATGAAAACTAGCAGTCAAAGGTACACGTGGACGTCTTATTTGTGACGGTAGGGAGTGTTCTGTTTGTGTAAGAGTTAGATAAGAATTTCTACTCTTGCTTAAGCAATGATGGATTCTTATCAAATGTGTACATGTATAATCGCTATAGGTAGAGTGTCAATTAATGGCCATATAACTTGAATAATAACTCTTGTTTAGTGAGTTACCATTACCACTGACCACAAGCCTAATTTACTTAAATGTATAGGCAACCATGGCATGGTATGTAGTGCATGTTGGTCACATGCCTGGGATTTATCGAACCTGGGAAGATTGCTATGCTTAAGTCAATCGCTACCCTGGTAATTTGCACAAAAAAATACAACACAGAAGCTAAAGCTTTGAGGGCCTACTATAGTTATCCGGCCTACCTTGCAAACCATGGGCAACCGGACCTACTATGGTCCAATGAATGCGAACCATGGCCATCCGCTGGCACTAGAGATCGAAGAGAAGCCACCCGCCAGAGATGTGAAGATTAGGAGAATTGCTCCTTGGTCTTGGAAAGATGTCATTGTTTTATTTATGGCTATGGTCATCGCTTTTCTTATTTGGAAGTTGATGTAGGCTTAGTTTCATAGAATAGTAGGTGGACTTTGTTGTATGTGGTCAATCAAACAATGAATTTGTTCTAGGTGAACATATGCTATTATTTGACTTTGTTGTATGTGGACTTATTATTAGACTTTGCATTAAACATATTATATATATATGAACATATGCTATTAGTAGTTGTCCGTGGCCAAAACTAACCACGATCGTGTCACAACCATGACTCATCATCGCCTGTTACCTTGTCACCGAAGAACAGATCGGCAACAAGAAGCGGCTAATATCGCTGGTACGAGAGAGCCGCATGATCCAACAAACGGTGATGGTGTCAATTAGGTCGGTGAGAATGAGCAGCCATGGACCCCGTCCGGCTTGCTCGATTTGGGTCAAAATGACCAAGATGGCTAGGTAACTTTGGTATCATGTGACTATGTAGCTACACAAGCTAATCAATTAAGAGGGTCATAGCTTACTTGGTGTCTCTAGCAGGAGCCTCCCTTGGTCGAGGAGCTAGAGGGTTCGGGTAGCAGGAAGGCTAGATCCAAGCGATGCATGTCAAAGATTCCCGTTGGTAGGAATGCACACTGGCACATTACTGAGTTCGATGAATTCGGGGATCCACTCTCACCGCCTATAGCTTTGACCAAATACAAGACTATCCTCGGGTTACTTGTTAGGGACTTCATCCCGATTAAGTACAGGAAGTGGATTGGGAAAGATGATGACCGATGGAGGGTTCCTGAAAGCGAGAAGGATTACATATGGGATGTCAAGATACCAGAGTATTTCACTTTTTTAGCCGAGTATGACAGGGGGTTAGTCAAGAAAAAAGCAAAAGAAATCATAGGGACATGCTTCAAGAATTTCAAGGGGACATTGTACAAGAATTTTGTCCTCCAAAATAAAGAGCCAGATTTTGATGGTGGATAGTTTAGCAAGCAGAAGGACTTCTGGCAGGATTTCAAGGAATATAGATTATCCAAGGAGTACTTAGAACTGAGCAGCAAGAATAAGAAGAATTCACAGAAAGTGACGAATCATCATCATCTCGGATCTCGTGGCTATGCTAAAAAGATGCTAGAATTTGAAGCAGAACTTTAAAAGATGGATCGCCTTGCTGCGGAAGGCATTCAGGTTGAGACCGCCGATTGGGAGCCTAGATTGGTATTATACTGTATGGGGAGAAATGTACGGCACACCGAGGACGGGAGCTTTAGCTCCTCAAATCAACCCTTGAGCGAACTCATCCAAAGGATCTCCCAGGTAACTGAGGAGGTGAGGCAAGGGACTCGCACTTCTAATAGGGAGAAAGACGTGCTCACCCAAGCACTTAGAACCAAGGAGCACCCTGGTCGCACTAGAGGAACCGGCGTTGTTCCTTGGAAACAAGCATTCCCCCAAGAATCTAACACTTACCAGAGCCGCTCGAGGGGTAGAGCGGAACAGGAGGCAGAGTATTTGAGCAGACTAAAAGAGATGGAATACAGAATGGAAGCATGGATTGAGGCGACCGTTGAAGCACGAGTCGAGCAAATTTTGTTGTCCAAGGGGTCAATAGTACCACAAAACCCTACTCCTACTGCCTTTAGCCCACAGTTTAGGGGTTGCAGCAGCTGCGGATTGACCCCGCTCGATGAAGAAGAGGTGAATGTGCCTCATCCGGTGGACGACATCACTGAACCCGTCAATGTCATGTTGTACATCCATCAGGAATGGACAAAGAACAAGGTGGCGCTCGGCCAGGCCTGGCCTGTGGGAGACGGGACAATTAATGGCCGCCCAATTCCACTGGGGTACGCTTGCGTCACCATTGACATAATACTTGATAAGAAGTATAACAAGATACCCATTGGGTACCCCATAGCAGAAGATAGGCCAAAACTTGGTCAAAACAAGGGCTCTCAAGTGGCCTAACGCAAGCGCTTCATTAAGCTTGACCATCAATTGTCCTCTGATGATGAGGACGACTGCGAGTCTTCTCCCACCCGTGATGATCACTCACCATCTCCCAACAGAGATCACTCCCCTCCTCATCCGGAGCCATCACCCCCGAGAAGACAGAGGTCTCCTTTTATTCCTCCTCGTCTGACTCCATCTTCATTAGCCCCGAGAAAAGAGACTCCTCCTCCTCCTCCCTCCATCTTCATCAGCACCGGGAAAACAGAATTCTTGTCGTCATCCTCCTCCTCCACCTCAGCCCAAAACAAGATCAAGGACATTCTCGCAGTTGCAGAAAAGGTCCTTGGATTCGGTCGCTAATGCTCCCAAAGTGGACTAGCAGAAAAGAAAAAGGTGGTTCAGTGGCAGCGTTACCACCTTGATGAAAGTAAAATTTACAGCACAAATCTCGAAGGAAGATTGTATTAGTTTCTTCAATCTCTATGCCTCACTGCCTTCATTTTTGTTGAAGTCTAAATTTGAAAGGCAAACATAGAATAAATAAGCTACAACAAGAGACAAAGAAATACACAATAAAGATTTAAGGAACATACAGAAGTACGTCGAAGACAACCCATGATTAACCATGGAAGAGGCCGCGACCATCTATTATGATGTACAAGGGACGGCAACACCGGCAATGAAGTATGAAAGGGGCAATCTTTTGGTTCTCGATCATGAGTATAAAAATCTGACAACATACATGCGCCAATTACATGAATATTACATGGCTCAAGCAATAGAGACGAACGACTTTAGTTTTGAGGTTATTATCCGTTCGCCACATGTTTTCCATTATTCTGAAGAGAAGTTCGATGTCGAGTGGGAGTGCTTGTTCCAGCTATACCAGAAACACTCTCTCGATGTTCAAATGTTGACGCTGTGGACTATGTAAGTACCCTACACGCACGATTTTATAATTAACTACTCCCTCGAGACATAAATTGTTAACTTTTGAGCACTTCCTATGATTTTATGTAGGTGTATAGCAAAATTTTGTATTTTAAAAAGCAAATGGGATTACATAGGCTTCTTGACCCCATGCGAGTCAATGAGAGGACATGTCTGGGCCTCTATGGATGATGTGAAAGACCTAAAACAGAGATTGATTACTGTTTTCGACGAATTCACGATGAAGAACAAAACCCACATACTTCTAGCCTACAACTGCGAGTATGTGTTCTTGGCTTTTAATTTTATGCTTCTTTTTTCATTAAGATTATTCGATAATTATGATTCTATGATTGCAGCAACCATTTCGTCTTCATTTGTGTTAATCTTGCCAAAAATCTGCTCAAGGTGTGGGACTCGAAGAAAAAACCATTTCATCATCTGTATGCACTGGTGGCAGTGCTAAATTAGTAAGCGATCCTAATAATATATTATTTTCTAATCACACATACCGCTTTCTAATGTTTCTCCTTTTAATGTTGCTCAGTGTCCGAAGAAGACATATCGGTGGGACGCCGGTCCCATTCAAGGTTATCGAAATGGAGGGGAAGTACCTATCACAGCCGGCGAGAAACAATGAATGCGGGTTTTATGTAATGTGGGCAATGCATCGCTACATCGACGGGAAATCGAAAGAAGTGGATAAGTTGGTGTGTATAATCCTCATTTCATTTATGTCTGTTAATAATTCAATAAAATGATTTACTGTTCCTCTTTGAATATCATCTTTTTTGAACGACAGCGCAAGAAATATAAGCACGAAAGGCTGCTAGACATGGAGATTGTCACACTACAATCGGAGCTGGCAAAATTCATCTTAGCCGAGGTATTGGAAAAAGATGGTATATTTTTCATTGCACAATCCGTGAAGTACAAGGACCAGTATGGCCCAGAGCGGCTCACTAGATTATTGTAAGAAGTCCAAGAAGCATTGCAAAATCTTTAAAGTCCGAGAACAATTCTTTTTTGTTTTGAGTTATCGAGATCTTGATAAGAACATTTGAACTGTAACCGTGACATTTGTAATGTTTAATATTGATGAACCTGTCGTCTACGTAGCATATATAAAACGAAACCCGATTCTACGAAAAAATATAAATTAAAATCAATTATAAAACAATAAAATACGAACGGGCACCGCCGGTTAGCAACAAACCGGCAGTGTTGTCGTAACCATCACTGCCGGTTAGCTCAACACTGTCGGTTTTAACCAAGAACCGACACTGATGTTTACGACAACACTGCCGGTTTGATCCATGAACCGACACTGATATTTACTACAACACTGCCGGTTTGAACCATGAACCGACAGTGTAGGCTTGCTCAACACTGCTGGCTTGAGCCAAGAACCGACACTCTTGAAGCAACCGTCACTATCGGTTGACACTACAAACTGACAGTGTTGTTCAACTAGATACTGTCGGATGGAGCCAGAAACCGACACTATTTCCTGTAGATCAGTGTTGGTTTTTAAGGACCGGCAGTGATGTCAACCCCCCATCACTGCCGGTATGCCACCGTCGGTTCAAAATTCGACAGTGAAGTGGGTTTTTGAATCGGTAGTGATGTCTAGATCTGGAGTAGTGCTGCCCAACTTTGCTTATTTCTTTCTCCGTTGTTTTTTGGCTCATCTCTACCCTTTTTCCGTTTCCATCGCATAAAAAGCATCTATATATAGGTTATATATATAATGATAATGAAGAGATGGCACACAAAGGGAGAGGGCATTTGTACATGCTGGTGACTCTGTACGTACTTAATAGAAGAACAACAGTGGCGATGCCAGGAATTTTGCGAAACCTGGGCGAGACACAACGCCATACTAAGAAAGTATTTGGCGGAGCTCTGGCTCTGGCACTGTCGTGTTATTGTAGCGCCAATGTAGCGGAGCCGGCGGAGCCCCAAGACGCTAGCTTCGGCGGCTCCTTGTGTTTACGGTCTTGTTCGACTTACCCTATATTCGGCTTGTTCGACTTCTTTTTTTAGCCGGAACAGTGTTTTTCTTTCACAACAATTTAGCCGGAACAGTGTTTTCAGCCAGTTTCAGCCAAGTTTCAGACCAGCGAACGGGGCCTACGTCGTATTCTGGAGGAGGAGCCCCTTTTTGCCAGCTACAGTTTTTATACAATGTTTCACAGTGCAAAATAGTGAACGGATGCAGGAGCCAGAGCCTCTCAGAACCAAAACAAACGGGGGCCTAATAATAGCAAGGTTTGGCAAAATAGTGCAGATATAATTATATATATAACGTGGAAGCAAAATTAGACAGCCACAATAGTTTTAATTCTAAAAAAATTGACATAATCACTAAGTGATAGAATCGGAGAAGCCTGCTTCCTGCCTAATATGTGTACGTAGCTAGCTGTCACTAAGACTTTTGAGCATTTGGGGCTAATAAGGTGTCATCAGTAGCAGCCAGCAGAGGAGCCCGACCATCAGCCCAGGGTGGCCGGGCCTTTGGCTCCGCCAGTGCGTGTGCATACACAGCACAGGCATGACCTCCCTTTTGCTTCTTTTCATCCATTGGAATTGGAACTCCCCAAGAAATAGCAGAGTGGATGTGCACGTGAGAGGATGATGCGGCAGTAAGGTACGTACATACTCCGTACAGATATACCTTCTCTCTCTGCACATTCAGTCAGTCACAGCAATGTGGGGACTGTGTATGTGTGTGAGAGAGTGATAGATGCATGGGGGCCCACCATGTCAGGATCAAGAGAAGCAGTAGTAGTGTGTAATCTTTGGATGATGACGCGATATATATTCTATTATCCTGCCTCGAGATCCGAGATGGAATATACGTACAGCAGTAAAAAAAACAAGCGGTGGATATGCATGATTGATCTTTTTGAAGCCTTTAAGGACAAACTCACAAACAAGGTCGGTTTTTGCCTGTGAAGGCCACTTTTGCGTGGACGTGGACGGTGAAACGTACGAAACACAAATGCATGCATTCCGTATGTAGTTGGACATGGTCCATGGATGGACGACGGTGGTGATGATATATACAAGCCTTTCTTGAAAGCTAAAACGTCTTGCTTTGATTGTGCATTCTTTCGGTGTGCTTCTTCCTATGTGGACTGCTAAATCTCACGGGACTTTTCTTAAAGCAAGCATCCGGAAGAAAAAGGTTTAAACTGGATGAACGATCATTAGAACGGTAATGCCACCTGTAGGCTCACTGCCCACGCCCATGCGTCCCCACATGCCCTGCCATCCACGCGTCGATCTATCCTCTTCCTCCCCCACGCCACTCATCCTGTTCACCTCCTCCCTCTTTCTCTGTTGTGGCTCTTTCTCTCTTTCTCCGCGGTGGCCCTCACAGATGCCTCATTGGTGGTGGTGCTTGCCCCTCGTAGCTCCCTCCCCATGCCGCGTTGCCTCATCGCCATCCGTGGTGGTGCTCGCAGTCGTCTCCCGCATGTCGCGTAGCCTCGTCGTCACCTACGGCCGTCCCTCCTCCGAGTGAGCTCGCCGGCATTGGTGACGCGGTCCTCCCTGCTCCGCGTCGCCCATGCCCCTGCTTAGCCACCTCACCTCCCTCGCACGCCCGCCTACCACCGCTCTTCCTCTACTGCTTCGTCGTCGCCGCCGCCCTGGTCCCTCACCCACCGCTAGTATCGTGGGCGACCTGACTCTTTTCACTCAAGATGGATGTGACAACGGTAAAGTCCAGATCTTTCATGTATTTATTTCATTTGTTTCAATTGTTCGTTTCTCTTGATGCGGATTTTGTTCACTTTTCTGGGATTTCTATTCTATTTTTTTGCTTGTCCGTCTCTATAGGATTTGTGATGTTTCAATGTTTGTTGGGATGGTTGATTTGAGATGTTAAGGTGGGAATCGGTGTTGCCATGGGGGTATCCTTCTTCTTCGCGGGCTGACTTCGTGAAGGCAACACTTTCATGTTGCAGCTGAATGAATTTGATGTTGCAGTAGCCTTGTTCTGATGTTGCAACAAATAATATTTCTTTGTTGCATTAGTATTTTTTTGTTCCATGAGTTGTTATCGGATGTTTCAATAGCTAAATTACAAGGTCTCCCTCTTACAGGAAAAAAGGGATTCCGATCGGATGTTGCGGCATGAAACATCTCTGTTTGTTCCGGAGGAATTCGTTTTTCTTAAAATCTCATGGGATCAAATGACGCTATTCTTATCATAATTTCTCATTGTTGCAAACAAAAACTTCTGAAGTTGCATCTCGCATTGCTCTGTGTTGCAAAGCCACTTTTGGTTGGATCACTTGTGACATTTGGATCCTCCAAGCCACCATGGCGTCCGCCGTTGAGCACACAGGCTCCACCATCATTGATCCATCCACCGTCTGCCGGATCCTTTGCCGCGCTCTCGGACGGTTGCACATCTTGAGCACGGGTGCGAGTCATGAGGCGAGTCCCTTCGCCTCTGCGTCGTAGGCAACATCCGCTGCCAATCTCGTCAGCTCAGGCGGCGCTGGCATCGATGGGAGGAGAAGCAACAGGGGAGAGGATAATGTTGTGTTTGCGAAACGAGAGCAGGAGAGAGGATAAAGACTGTGCTAGATCTATAGGAAGGAAGCGGCGTACAGATAAATATAATGTTTTAGCGGGAATTTGCACCATCCAATGCTAAGTCCGTTATGAAAAGGTGCGAAAATCTGTCATAGTGTCTTGTCTGAAAAGATTGTATCATAAATCTCCTTTATTTTCTCAAAGTCCGAGACGAGACCCCGTGAATTCACGATTATTTTTTTTGGTAAAAAAGTACATGGGGCGCTGGCTATGTTGAACAGCAAGTCTAATGAGTAATAACGAGTACTAAATGAGGGAGGTGCTTTATTTGTGAGCTTCTTTGGGTCTCAGGATGGAGGGAGCATTTGGGCTTCGACTCGGTAATAATGCAAAGATAGTGCTGCGACGCAAACAGGCCCTAAGCCCATGGGCTGCAAAGTAAGGCCTTGTCGACTGGTACGGTGGCCGTGAGCTTCAAAGTCCATCTCAATTTTTTATGAAATTTTCTAAGAATTAGTCAGATTTTAGAGTTTTTAAATGCATATTTTTACAAAAAAAAAATAGTTTGATAATTTTTGAAAATATATTTCTATATATTTTTTGGGAAAAAATATAATTGACTTCATACACTATTAGTCCGGTTTATCTCTCTCGTGGTTGACATGCATGGTGCCATGTGGATGTGGTGCTACATCAGCGAGATCGGTTTAAAAAAAACACTTAGAGTCGAAAAATTAGCTTTTCTGGTTGAATCGGATTTTTGTGATAGTAGAGGAAGGTCGAATGAACTTTTTCCTATATATTATGGGAGAAAACAAGATACAAATGTCTTCCAGCAAATCTAAAGGCTGCACATGTACAACCTAACTAGGGGATGGAAATGAAGACAAACAGGTCGGAAACCTCCTTAACCATTCCCATATGTGTATTTGACCATTGAAAACGAGAAAAGGACGACCAGGATAGCCGGGAACGACATAAATGAGATATGCGGGAATACAGAAACAAACAAATACGAATAGCAAATGAAAACTTAAGATAAGATTATAATATGGCTTATTGTGCCTATTTGACATGTTAGGAGCCTTGTTGAAGGGGAGATACAAGTATCCATAGCAGAGAACAGCATTTTATACAGGATAAAAAATATGGTTCTTTTATCCATCAACTTTTGTAGGGACAGACAACCTGTGGATTTGTCACGGGGTTGACTCCAATCCAAAATCCAAATCCACAACCTATCCTTATCATCGCTCCAGTGTGTGAACTCGTCGATGCTCTATAGCATTATTAGCACCGGCGCCTCCACGGCACTTTCACCTCGCCTGCTCGCCACACGTCCCCAGAAAGACACCCCAGCACGCACGCACCACGCGCCCGCGCCGGCGCGCCGCCGCACCAACACGCCCGGCCATCTTCTCCCCGCAGTTCAAGGCGGCCCCGAAGCTCCTACGACCTCCCGGGAAGGGCTGCGACGCTGCGGTATGTGGGAGCGGCACTACTGGGGCGGCGGCCGGCGGCCAAGCTGGGCGCCTGGAGGGGACGGAGCCGGCGCCGGCGGCGTGGTGGTGATGTTCGCGTGGCTGTCCAGCCAGGAGCGGCACGTGCGGTCGTACGTGGAGCTGTACGCGGCGCACGGGTGGGCGTGCCTCGTCTGCCACTCCGACTTCCTCACCCTGTACGGCCGTCCCGTCTATCTCGTCTCTTCCATCCTTTGCCAGAGACGAAAACCGTGAAATTATGCGATTAGGGAGTAAGAGGTTCTTAGTTCGTTCGCTCTGGCATGTATACGTTCTTGGATTTGCTGGAATCTGGGATTAGGAGGGGAGGCTTCAGATTCTTGTCTTCCAAATTACTACCTCCGTCTTGAAAAGAACTGTGTGCCACGAAAAGTGGTTGACGCTTGACTAAGTTTTTAATTCATAATATTCACAGTTACATCTTTAAATTAATTTATTATGAAAATAGATCTCGTAATTAATCTAATGGTATTTATTTGGTATCATAGATCTGGATACTTTTTATCTATAATTGATCAAACTTATGGTACTAAAATGTGACACTGTGCTTGAATTTCATTCTTTTGGGATGGAGGGAGTAGTCGTTGGCGGTATTTGTGGCCACGCAACTGATGGCTTGGCATGGATTCATGATTGCGTTTGATTAGCCGTTTCCAATCCAATTGATTCAGTTATAAATATGCGAAATTTCATACAGCTAGGTTGGGTAATTCTTGGGAAAGTGTGATGACAGATGTATCCTCTTGGGTTACTTTGTAGCAGGAACTTCTATTTTTGGTAGCATGGCTCCATAACTCAGTACAATTGAATCGATTACTTATTGTTTAATCACGTGCGTGTTACACTTACTTAAGCAGGTTTTTCCCTGAGAAGGCTGCCATGCTCGCAGACAGGGTGATTGGGGAGCTTGTCAAGGTATGCGTTTACCTCAATGCATTGTGATTTCAACCTGCTTGGTTCGTTTTCCATTTTGGATGAATGTTTAGGCGTGTCTATCTGTTGCAAGCATCACATGTTGCCATACCGCTCTGTGAAATCCAGGTGCTGAAGATTACACCTGTACCTGTGGTGTTTGCGTCATTTTCGGGAGGGCCAAAAGGGTGCACATACAAGGTTCTTCAGGTGAATACCCTTTAGCATAATAATCTCTCTTGTTGAAGGTTAGACTCTGTGGATCTCAATTTAAAGCTTTATTTGTTGACTGACAGCTAATCGAGAGAAGATGTGAAGGGCAACTAAGCCTAGTATGACCCTCTTTTCCTGTCTTCCCTCTTCCTATGAACTCATTGCTCATAGAAATTTTAGTTGAATCTTGTTTGGAAAATGGAAGAAGTCACATCCATATATTTGTGTATTTGAGATTGAGTTTACTCATTTTGAAGAGCTCTGTTTTCTTTCTTTTGGCTTCCTACAGGATGAGTACCAGCTTGTACGAGATTGTCTATGTGGACAAATGTATGATTCAAGCCCTGTGGATTTTGTCAGTGACTTAGGCACTCGCTTCCTCCTCGATCCAAGTGTCCTAAAGATGTCTGAACCTCCTCGTGTGTTGTCATGGATGACTAAGGGCATTGCCTCAGGTCTTGACATTCTTTTCATAAACAAATTTGAAGAACAACGTAAAGATTATTGGGAAACACTATACTCATCAGTGGTATGCCCCTCTATTGACTACATTGACTAAAAGCCTGAATGTTGATGAATGTACTTGTGAATGCCTGTAACCTTAGTCCATTGTACATGCAGCATTTTGGTCCAATACTAATACTCTGTTCAGAGGATGATCAGCTTGCTACATATTCAGTTGTTCAAAAGTTTGGCCAGCATCTGCTAGAGCTTGGTGGTGATGTGAACCTAATTAAATGGCATAGTTCTCCTCATGTAGGTATGTTCTCCGTTTTCTGTTACCTAACAGCAGTTTTAACCAGGAATTGTTTTGATCTTTACTCCATTTCAGTACTAGCCATTTTAATCATTGTGACTTCGTTGCTAAAGTTGTTGGCAAATTTACAAAACAGCATTCCACACTAGCTCCCTGTTTACCTCAGCCAACATACCTCTACGCAATAAATGCAAAGATTGGACTTGTTATTGATTACTTATCTTGGTTCACTAAAATAAAATGACAAGAACTATTCATTTGGTTTGGTTACTGACAACATCCTAAAAATGCGAGGGGAGGAGAATGCATAATGATGGCATAATGGAATTTGTTCCCACAATGCTGGACTTCTCAAGCAGTATTGTATCTGTAGAGTTCCAAAGCTCTCAACTGGAAAAGTAAAATTGGAGCATTCACCACAATTGTATTAGTGTACTGGTACTACTCCCATTAATATCCGAAAGTTGATTGAATTCAATATAATTAATTGAAAGTTGCCATATAATCTAATAGAAGGATTTGAGTCAGTAACCAACCAGATAACTTCTTTTATGCTGGTGTTCTGAAAATTTCTCTTATTGCTGAGCATTTGTTAGCATGATCTGAATCAATTTGAGATATCCGTTCTCATTCACAATTTTCTCTAGATTAAACACAACCTTTTTAAGGTAAAACATGTATTGTGTGCAAGTGCTTGCACACATTGCCAGAATTGGTTATATTGCCACCTGCGAAGCAGGTAGCTTCTAGTTTTAATGGGAAAATCTTCTCCAAAAAAGGGAAAAAAAAGTTTTCAGTGGTGATATAAGGAAAGGCTTGTCCCAGCGCTACTAAAAGGTCATGGTAAAGCCATCATGTATTTTGCTTTTGCATGGAGCTCATTTTCATCAATCCAAATGGAATGATAAGGTTTGGATAAACATTGGACCTTGTGTGCAGAATTTTGAGCTGATTATATAAAGCTTGGCATCCATTTCTTTATGTATTTCCTCTCATCTGAAATCAACATTAAGAAGCCCTATGATATTTTTGATGCACTTTCTTACAAGTTTCTTAAGACTAAATGGTAAAGAATCTTGTGCATGCTGTTCCCTAAATCCGTCAATATCTGGAAAATCTAGTCTTGTGTGGCTGTACAGGACGTCAAGTCACCAACACAATGAGAACACAGAATCTAGATCATTAAACTAGTTCATGACCCACGTTGTAATATAAGAGCTCCTTGCAAGAGTTTGTTATTATTGGTGTTGTCATCAAATACGTTAATCTTAATTTTTCTTAGATTTAGAAAGGATGGCAAGAGATTTTCCTTAATTTTGTTAGAACAAAGACGACAGTAACTAGGCAACACTTACAACACACATAAACCCACCCTGCCCTGAACAGGGGCCCAAGAAAAAAACAGCAACAGATGACAGATCAACCACCAAAAGAGACAGAAAAAAATCACACATCGTGGAGCAAACTCGACATAGCTAAACTATATTGATAAACCAACTCCTTGATTAAAAAGCAACTTCCAGAGGCTCCTTTGTGAGCTGCTGAAAGGTCCTACGATTGCACTCATTCCAGATGTTCCACCAGAAGAATATGACCATGCCATCAAAATATCTCCTCACAGCTTTAACAATCTTTGCTCTACATCTGTGCCACCTGCATCTCTGCACCGGAGAGGTTCCTCCAATGTAGCAAGGTTTCCCATACCTGTTGTGTAAATAGGCAATTTTTGCACAAATGGATGGAAGTCTCTGGTAAAGTGTTACGCAATATTCAAATATTTGGCCAGACCTTTTTCTGCAGATTTAGCAGTCAATATCTTCTGATGCAATAACGTCAGTGGAAAAACAGCATTTTGGTTCTCCTCTTGTCCACCAAATTGGACTGATCTTGAGTTTATTTGAATCCCCCATGAATTGTATCAAATGCACTCCGTTCTGTCAGATGCACTGTGGGTCGTGTATACTCCATCAGATGTCCATCACCAGCTTATTTGATCTTTAGTCTCTAAATCACTTTGGGTCCTTCCTGTTAAAATTGCAGGATCATTAGATGTAGATCTAGGGGTGTTGACTTGACTAGAATAGGATAAACATGCCCTAGAACATGGACTACAAGATCCAAGAGGGAGAGGGGAGCAGAGGTACCGACCATCGGAGGGCTTGGTGGAGCTGGAACCGTCCATCGCGTCGGTAGAGAGGGCGGTGAAGAGGTGGCACTCCAGTGGCGGTGTAGCGGTGAAGTGGTCCAACGGCGACGGCGTCCCGGTGATGGTGCTTCCCGTCGCTGGCTGCGCCCCTCACTAGATCGGGTTAGGTTGTCGGTGGGTGTGGCGGCTCACGGTGAATCTCGTACTGAGAGCCGCCGGCCCCACCTCTCTTTATAGCGCAGTGCGACGGGGGCCCCACCAACCATGTAGGGTTGGGCGCCCCCAATCAAGGCGCGAGGTCAAGGCCCAACTCGGCCGTTGGGCCGAGCTGGAGAGATCAACATTAACACTTCCAATAGCTTCCCAGAGGAATACAGATTCCTCTGTCTGCTGGTGTTGAAATTGGCAGCGTGTGCCCGACTCAATGGTTGTTTTTTTCAGGCTTTTTTCACCAAGATTTTATTCGTGCTTGCCTTTTCAAATTGCAAATGGGCATTGTTTCTAGGGGCACTTCCTTCAATCCAACTTGAGAACCAGAACAGAGCCATATTCTCTTTCCCTGGCGTGACCAAAATTGAAGCATGAAACAGTTCCCTATCTGTCTTGTCACAATTCACAAGGGATGTCTAGTCCAGACCAAGTTCTTTCTTTGTTTTTCCACCTGAGTCACATCTAACTTAATCTTAAAGCCCTTGCGAAACATTCTAGATATAAGATACCGAAACCACCTCTTCCCGATTAGGCAATGCCCACCGCTAACCTTGTCAGGCTCTTCTCCTTTCCAGATGATTGCATGCCTGATCCCCTATCGCGAGGGATCTTAAAAATTCAGAAGGCATGCCTCATATTACACTTTCCCGATGTTGTGTACATAAAATTTGTTCATAGGGATAGATAACCTTGAGCCATATGAAACTGATGAGTATACACTTGTACGCTTTCTGCTTATTATCTCTCTCTCCACCACTTGTTATGCAGGTCACTATAAGTTCCATCCTGAGGAATACAGAGCTGCTGTGACAGAGCTACTAAAAAAAGCCTCGGTGCTCTACATGAGCAGAAGACAACTTAACGGATATGATGTGGGCACAAGTGAACACAGTGACACTCCTCCATCCACCTCCAATCTACCCAGAACTGATGCAAGCTCTGTTGGTAGGCTGAGACGAGCACCAATCGATCCAACCGACCAGTTTTTTCTACCGAGCTCCATGGAGTACCATGAAAGCAGTGAAGGACCGCAACCGGAGATGTTTAACATGCCAAGCCTGGAGAGCCTGAGTCTGCATGGGGTTCTGGGGCAGGTGCTGTATGATGTATGCGTCCCGAAGAATGTAGAAGGCTGGGACCTCAAGCCTTCCACATCGATGAATGGGAGGCACATCCATACTGCTGCGCCTCGGCATGGTACCTTCAATCCAATGAAATGTGTACGGCGCTCGAGATTGTGAAATTTTTGGCCGGAACATGTGGATGCATATAGGTGACTTGTGTGTACTATACGAGAGAATGCTGTTTGGTGGATGCTGGTGAAACTTGAGATAGCTAATTAGCTATCATCCATCGAATAAAAAGCGAAGCTTGATTTTGTATGTTTGCCAATGACGTCCTATATTTTTACCGAAGGGAATTTGTGCAGGCTTATATAGGATCTGGCCACTTTTTTTTTTACCTTTGCCTGTAAATGAAACCTCCTTGGCTTGGTAAACCAAAATGAAAAAAAAAACTAACCTAATTATCAATAGGACTCGTAAGGTGAGTCAATTGAAAAGAAGATTTTGAGCAGAACCATGTACAGAGTACTGAGTTTTGAGAGAATTCTGAGAAGCATCTTGGAAATAATGTTAATTTTGACAAAACTCTGACCAGAATCATGTAGTGTAGTAAAATCTAAGAGTTCATTGTGTCTTTGTTAATGGAAAACATATCATATTTCTGAACAAAATGTGTCTCAATCGCAGGATTTAATGTTTTAATGGATATTTTGTTGGATACGGTCGAAGCTGGACAACGAGGGTTGCAGCTATGTATGCAGACCTAAAGAGAAACTTTAGGCCTTAAGCCCTTAAGGGGCATACGTGCAAGGAAAAACAAGCATTAAGGGACCAGAGGGTGAATAGCTGCCCAAAAAAAAAGAGAGGCTGAGGGCATATATGCAAGCAAAAAACTAGCAGCCAAGGAGTGGCATGTGAATGTGCAAAGAGATTTTGGACCTTCATGCAGGACAACAGAAGTTGGGAGGGCCTGAAATGAATCTTTCAGGGGCATATGCGCAAGGGAAATCACAGTCAGGGGCGTACCTGTAAGACGGCCAGGGACCAGCGCGTAAAATCTCAAAAAAATTTGGACCATTTCTCGATTTGTGCGTGTCATCCTTGTCGTTCCAATTTTATCGGATGTCTCCGAAGAGACAGTACGGTTCCCACAGCTCGGCTTATAAGCTGGCGTTTGGGTCGTTCGCTGGTCGGTTTGGTACTAAATCCCAAGTTGGTCGCTCGTTCCCTTCCCCGCAAGCCATAGTGCTGATGCCCTTTTAGACTATTTCTCGATTTATGCGTGTCATTGTTTAGCGTGGCCCAGCTTTCATGGGAAACAGCAAAGTGGGCTTCGTGTTTGCCCTTGGGAAGATTGCAGGCCCTTTTGCACTTTGACGCATTATACAAGTGTACAATTAGCAGGTCTGCCAGGGTACTCCCGAGTCCTGAACTCCTGATAAGTGCGGCTCTCGCGAGTCATGATTCCACGATGAGTACTCCGAGTTTGATAACACTCGGCAAGCCAGCAGTTTGCTTGGCCCTAGAGTTTCTGTGCTGATGCCTGTGGGGCCGTAATGTCATATATCTCCTATATTATATTAGTATATGACCTTTCGGCTCTTACTAGTACCATCTACTAGCTCGTATTTATTTTCTTAGTCAGCTCCCAATCGCAACATTGATTGTTATGTTAAAATGCACGAACTGCTTAATTAATATATAGAACCTTAGTTGCCAAGATTCTGCTCTAGTTGACCAATGTGGGCCATGTTCGCTTGTCATATAATCCGTATCTTTCGGCTTGTTTTTTTCAGCCGGAACATTATTTTTTCCTCATAACAAATCAGCCGGAACAGTGTTTCGGCTTGTTTTTTCAGCGAAGCGAACCGGCCCGTGAGATGTCCTCTTTTGCTATGTCTTTTAAAAACGGTCATTAGCAGACATGTACTCTCTCCGTTTTCATTTGTACGTCGTATTAGTTTTATCTTAAGTCAAATGGTTGTATCTTTGACCATCAATTCTATAAAAATTATATCAGTTTGGCATAAGGTTTATGTTTTTAGATTCACTATGAGAAATATTTTTATATATAATCTATAATTTATTGTGAAACTATAAGAATTTTTTGACATGGATGAAGATAGTAATGTTTGATTTAATTAGTACAAGCTAATATGACATTAAGAAAACAGATGGAAGACACCATTTGCTTGCTGTTAGTTATAACTCCAGTTTCGTTTACAGGGCATTAGTGATTGTCATCAATATCCTTGACCAGCGGTTGCCGTGGACTCCCAGCTACCCTTCTTTTCTTCACAAGGGGCTAGTACACACTTGTTTCTTGTCCGGTTGGGATTCTTCACTAGGGCGCGTTTGGTTCGTTGGTGCCTGGCTCGCATCTGGGAACCGGGCTCGCTCCCGTAGGACAGGCTGTGCAGATGCAAGCTATTGTTGTTTGGTTGTTTGTACTATAGTGCCCGGCTGAGAAGAGAGAGCGTTTGGTTGCCTGCATGAACCCGTATCGCACGAAATAAAAAAAAAACAAGTGATCTTATAATATTTAACTTGTGTAACTGCACTCTAATAGTTTCAATTTTACTTCTAATATCTTAATCTATTTTAAAATACAATAATATCACTTAATACACGTTAATCACATGGTAATAATATCATTAACAGAACCCTGTGCTTCTTGGAAATAATGTTAATTTTGACAAAACTCTGACCAGGATCATGTAGTGTAGTAAAATCTGTGTCTTTGTAAATGGAAAACATATCATATTTCTGAACAAAATGTGTCCCAATCGCAGGATTTAATGTTTTAATGGATATTTTGTTGGATACGGTCGAAGCTGGACAACGAGGGGTGCAGCTATGTGTGCAGACCTATAGAGAAACTTTAGGCCTTAAGCCCTTAAGGGGGGCATACGGGCAAGGAAAAACAAGCATTCAGGGACCAGAGGGTGAATAGCTGCCCAAAAAAAAAAGAGAGGCTAAGGGCATATATGCAAGCAAAAAACTAGCGGCCAAGGAGTGGCATGTGAATGTGCAAAGAGATTTTGGACCTTCATGCAGGACAACAGAAGTTGGGAGGGCCTGAAATGAATCTTTCAGGGGCATATGCGCAAGGGAAATCACAGTCAGGGGCGTACCTGTAAGACGGCCAGGGACCAGCGCGTAAAATCTCAAAAAAATTTGGACCATTTCTCGATTTGTGCGTGTCATCCTTGCGCAGGGGCCATGCTAATCTTCTCTGTATCGTTCCAATTTTATCGGATGTCTCCAAAGAGACAGTACGGTTCCCACAGCTCGGCTTATAAGCTGGCGTTTGGGTCGTTCGCTGGTCGGTTTGGTACTAAATCCTAAGTTGGTCGCTCGTTCCCTTCCCCGCAAGCCATAGTGCTGATGCCCTTTTAGACTATTTCTCGATTTATGCGTGTCATTGTTTAGCGTGGCCCAGCTTTCATGGGAAACAGCAAAGTGGGCTTCGTATTTGCCCTTGGGAAGATTGCAGGCCCTTTTGCACTTTGACGCATTATACAAGTGTACAATTAGCAGGTCTGCCAGGGTACTCCCGAGTCCTGAACTCCTGATAAGTGCGGCTCTCGCGAGTCATGATTCCACGATGAGTACTCCGAGTTTGATAACACTCGGCAAGCCAGCAGTTTGCTTGGC
This sequence comes from Miscanthus lutarioriparius, assembly GCA_904845875.1. Taxonomy (NCBI): domain Eukaryota; kingdom Viridiplantae; phylum Streptophyta; class Magnoliopsida; order Poales; family Poaceae; genus Miscanthus; species Miscanthus lutarioriparius. Next base: position 27,303,348 of record CAJGYO010000010.1, read on the forward strand.
CCTAGAGTTTCTGTGCTGATGCCTGTGGGGCCGTAATGTCATATATCTCCTATATTATATTAGTATATGACCTTTCGGCTCTTACTAGTACCATCTACTAGCTCGTATTTATTTTCTTAGTCAGCTCCCAATCGCAACATTGATTGTTATGTTAAAATGCACGAACTGCTTAATTAATATATAGAACCTTAGTTGCCAAGATTCTGCTCTAGTTGACCAATGTGGGCCATGTTCGCTTGTCATATAATTCGTATCTTTCGGCTTGTTTTTTTCAGCCGGAACATTATTTTTTCCTCATAACAAATCAGCCGGAACAGTGTTTCGGCTTGTTTTTTCAGCGAAGCGAACCGGCCCGTGAGATGTCCTCTTTTGCTATGTCTTTTAAAAACGGTCATTAGCAGACATGTACTCTCTCCGTTTTCATTTGTACGTCGTATTAGCTTTATCTTAAGTCAAATGGTTGTATCTTTGACCATCAATTCTATAAAAATTATATCAGTTTGTGAAAGTGCATCTAGCCCTTTATTAGGTTTTGGATGATTGAATGACAACGTGATTAAAGGTCTAACCCGTTTGCTAAGTGTGGACAGGTGATAGGTTATCTCACAGGTACTTAATGAAAGCCAAAATAATGTGTTGTTGTATAAACAATCTAGTTCAACCACAAGACAACAATGCAAATAGAATTCATGCTTAGGCTTATTTATTGTGGGATTTCCATATACTATGTAAAAGCAAGCTTGTGAGAATTAATTAATGAGACATAAGGGATTGCATATGGAATGGTCTCATATTTGAAGCTTGCTAAATTGAAATAAAAAAAGAGACAACAATACAAATGAATGGATGATTCAACACAAGATGTGACTTGATGGCTTGAGATGGTGAAGATAGCAAGGAAAGGCTTCGAGGTACTAAGCAAGGGTAAAGGGCAAGCGACGGCTTGGCGGCCGAAGAACCTAGCTAGGGTGAAGAAGAAAGTACTTGCATTTAGTTGAGGTACTAATCAAGCTACGATGGTCATATTGATGTGAAGGGTCAAATCACTATTGGAGTGTTTGATAGAAGTGACTTGATACATTTGGGATTATTCAAATTTGATGAATGGAATCAAGTCACGTGCTCAAGATGGCTATGCTCAAGTGAAAAAGATCTATATCAACATGTTGGCACCCTCACTTAATGAAGATTGGAATACACGGCTTCGGTTCAAAAAGAGCAACTCAAAAGGTTTAAATTTGTTATACTTTTAAATTTGAGTAAATAGGAATGCCGTACTATTAAGAGGGATGCATCATGTTGATAGATAATGTTTCATAAGTGCTCAAGCCAACCCAAGTGAGTTTTGAGTATTTGAGCGACAAAAGAGCTAACTTTATTTTTGCTGGTCTGGCTATACCAGATGTGTCCGGTATGCATACCGGACGTGTCCGGTATTTGCCCAGTAACTGTAAAAGTGTTGTTCTCGGGTTGGTTCGTTAGGAGTTCCGACGTATGTCGGGAGTTCCGACGGTCGGAAGTTCCGACAATGGTCGGGAGTTCCGACGTCTCGCAATTTAAATAATTTGGAGAGTTCACTGTCCAGGTCATACCGGACGTGTCCGGTATTCATACCGGACGACCAGAGGCCAACTACTGGTTTTCCAAAGCCTTGAGGGTCGGGAGTTCCGACGTAAGTCGGGAGTTCCGACGGTCGAAAGTTCTGGCATGTGTCGGGAGTTTCGGCACCTCATATTCTTTAACTCGTTACATGGTTTTCAAATTTGCTGAGGATCGGGAGTTCCGACGTGAGTCGGGAGTTCCGGCTGATCGAGTTCCGAATTCTTCGGAGTTCCGACGTCTCTCACAACTTCACTCAGAATTTAGTTACCGTTAGGCGAAGTAAGTCATACCGGACGTGTCCGTATTTGCAACGACTATAAAACGGCTAGTTTTTCAAGGGGCTTTAAATACCCCAAGCCTCCACCTTTGGAGGTCAGCCGATTCTCACGATATACACACACGTTTTTGAGCCTTGTCTAGTCTCCTAAACCCTCTCTTAGTGAGTGTGTGATCCAAATTGCAAAATCAATTTGTGGGTTAAGAGAGAATTTGAAAAAGAGAGCAAGCCACCACTTGAGCACTTGTGCATATTGTCAATCTCGTGATTTGCATTTGTTACTCTTGGACTCTTCATCCCCTAGACGGCTAGGCGTCGTCACGGAGAGCAACCGAGAGATTGTGGTTGCTTCGGAAGTTTAGAATCGGTCGATTCCGCCTACCGGAATCATTTAGTGGAAGGAGGAAAAGGAGTTGGAAAGACTCCGCTAGAGTGACCTTCGTGGTACCCTCTAGGGTGACCTTCACTGGTCGCCTGCAGCCCCCCTCAATCGGAGAGTTGGACTCGAGCGAGTCCGAACTTCTATAAAATAAATATCGTGTCGTAATTGCATTTCATTTGATATTTGTGTTGCTCTAGCTATTCTCGCAGTTCTCTCGTGTATATTGTCATCTCCATTAGGTGCCTGCAGTTTGGTTTGAAGATAGAAATCGAAAGGAGCAAGTTCGGGGCCGATCTTACGAAATCGTGTATACCGGGACACGTCCCAGATTTCACCTCTACACTGAAAATATTTATTCTCTGTTCTAACTTGGTGTTGCAGGGTTGTAACTTCTAGATATATTCTTTATACCTTGTTTACTCTGTGGCTAACTTGTGAGGGGTGGTAGTACTCTTAATTTGGAGTTTCCATTTTGGAAACTCCCCTTTCTAATTGTTTCCGCATTCAAAGGTGTTAATTTTCAGAAACGCCTATTCACCCCCCCCCCCTCTAGGCGACATCCTAGGTCCTTTCAATTGGTATTAGAGCCTGGTTCTCACCTAAAACTTTACCGCCGTGAGAGAAGGATGTCGACGCCTATCGAGTTGGAGCCGGTGCTTCTCCAAAATGATGGTTCAAACTTTCTACCTTGGTCAATTCATGTACTCAATGCTTTTAGACATATTAGTCCTATTGTTGAGCATATTGTGTTTGCAAGCATATCTCTTCCTATATGTGATTAGACCAACTATAAGAATTTATCAAAAGAGGAAGAGATATGTGTGCAACTCAATGCTCAAGCTATTAATATCATTTTGAGTACATTGAGTGCAGAGGTTCAAGATGAGGCAATATTCAATGGACAACCACCTCCGGAGAGTGCTCATCTCATTTGGACCAAACTCGTTGAGTTATATGGAGAATCCAAATGCGATGATGCACTTGAGGTCGAGTCAATGGAAAGTATGTCCATTATGTCTTCATGCAGCAAAGAATCCTCACAAGACCTCAAGAGCACCGAGCCGGAGCAAGAAGTGCAAGTAGCACATGACTTGCTGTCTGCCTGCACATACCGGACGTGTCCGGTATGCCTATCGGATGTGTCCGGTATGGCCGAGGTAGCAGACCAGCAAGCAGCTATTTGCAGCGATGCTCAAGCCCGGTGGCGACCAAGTGATGAGTCAATCTCAGTATCTCATGATACTCATCACTTGTGTCTCATGGCCAAGAAAAGTAAGAAGAAGAGTAACAAGAAAGATCAAGAGAAGGAGAAAGCACAAGTAGATGATCAAGATGAGAGTGACGTTGAAGTTGAAGATGACTACAACCTTGATCATCTCAACCACAAAGACAAGTTCATCATCATGAAGATAGTTGAAAAGAATGATGAGCTTGAAGAAGAGATTGAGAAGCAAGAGCAATCACTTTAAAAGCAAGAATTGTTTCTCATCTCTAAGATGGAAGAACTAAAGGCTCTAAATGAAAGGTATGAAAAATTGTCAATTGAGCATGCTTTAGTTACTAACTCCTCTTCTAGTGTTTCCCAACTAGAGAAGGAAAACTTAGAGCTCAAGGCAAGGCTAGATGAACTATCAAGCAAGTACAATGTGCTACAAGCTAATTATGTTCATCTAAAGTGCTCTCATGAAGAATTAGTAGAATCAAGCATTATGCTTGAGGTAGCACATGAGGTTGTGATCACATCGGTAAAATCCTCTCAACCTCTCACACATTCACTCACTAGTACACCATCTCAATTAAATGTTTCTTGTACTAATGAGTGTGCTCCTCAAGCAAGCCAATCTTCGATTGAGCTAAATCTCATAGAAAACATAGAGCTCAAAGAAGAGGTGAAAAGATTAAAGAAAGATGTGATTCGGTTGAAGGGTGAGGAGAAAGCACAACCTTCTCAAGATAACCGTGATTACATGGTGAAGAAGCTTGAGAAGGGTTCAAACCTTGCTTTCTCCAAAACCCAACAAAAGAATCACATTTCAAGCAAGGCCAACACAACCAAGAGCAAGAAACATGGAAAAAGAATGTGCTATGGTTGTAGATTATATGGACATGAGTGGGCTATGTGTCCACATAAGAGTTGGGCCGACAAATGTGAAGTGGCCGAACAAAAGGCCTCAAACAAGTTGGCCAACCAAATGAAGAGTGATGGACAAAGCACTTGTCTCATGAGCAAGAAATTGGGGCACCCTACCAAGAAATGCCCAATATATCAAGGGTCAAGAAAGGTAGCCCAAGTTGCAATAAGAAGATGCTATGGATGCAATGAGATGGGCCACAAGATTGATAGATGTCCATACAAGCAAAACAAGCATAAAGCAAACAAAGGCCGCATATGCTATGCTTGTAAGAGAAAGGGGCATTTAAGCTATGAATGCCCAAATGGTAACGCTCCTAAGCCGAACACATTTATTTATAATGATATGCTTAGGAAGACCATAAATGGAGTTAGCACTAACAAGGTGATGTGTTCACCACAAACTAGTGCTAAAGCCATTTGGGTGCCTAAGCACTTGTTGACTAACTCAAAAGGACCCAACAAGAGTTGGGTGCCAAAGTGTGCTTAGGTTAATGATGTAGGTACTTGGTGATGAGATGAAGACATCGGGGTGGTTGAGCAAGCAATTTGACAATATTCACTCAATCTATCAACCAATTCTTATCATAATTCCTTATATGGTTGACCCGAAGATAAGTTAATGAATATATCATGTATTTCATCCTCACCATTGATAACAAGTACCTAAACCTAAACCTTATAGGATAGCCACTTTGTTTACTTTATGCTCAATGACTCACAAATAGGCATGTTTGTGAAATATTGAAAGTGGCTAATTATCTTTACTTGATAGTTATCATGTTTGCCATATGATGTTTTTAATAATTCTCTAATAGAGCAATTTATTTGTTGAGATGCAAGTGTCAAATAAATAATAGAGATAAATGAAGAATCACAAGCAGTGAATTAATTGGTTCTGTCCTACACCTATCGGACGTGTCCGGTATGGCCAGGGACAGAAAGTCAGTGTTTCTGTTCTATGTATTCCGGACGTGTCCGGTATACAACCGGACGTGTCCGGTATTACAGGAACTAGAACACTAATTGAATTGCAACTGAGTCTTTGATTCATATATGTTCATATATCTCTAATTTACTCAGAAGCTTGTGATTTATTAAAATCTAAGTGGATTGTGAGCATCTCCCGAACTCAATTTTAAATATGGCAAACTTATTTGATTTATGGTCAAAATAGAAAATTGGCTCCCGATTTCTTAATAGAATAAAAGTGCTTGTTGAAAGTTATTCAAATTACTTAAAGCACTTATTTAGTGGGAGCTAAGTTTCTATTTTGTACCAATGTGGACTAACAAATCTATCTAGCATTCTTTATAGTCCTTTGGATGAAAAGTGATTTAGAATCTAGCATGATTATTAGGCAATCAAGGTCAACATAAAGATTATCATGCCATGAATCTTCTTAGTGGTATTCTTGTGGGCTCAAGGCAAAGGTATGTGTTTACATATATACATTGCAAGCGCATCTAAGGTCCTTTATATGTTAGAATGTGCATTTGTGTGACATAGGAGAGATGTTTTTTCAAAAACCCCTAACTAGCATGAGTAGGAAGTGTGAATTTGAAAAACTATTTGAATTTTGGTCTTTGTGACCTAGCCTTGTTATGTGATGATTATAGCTCTCCTTGATTGTTTGATCGGCTAATCACACATGACATGGCTCTCTTAAGTCCACAATCTACGTTGTCTCACTTTATCTCTCTCAAGCAAGCAAATTATTGATTATGCCATATATTTGGAAAAGAGAAAATCAATTGATGGCATTGGATAAGAGAAGTGATCATATTCGGTTTGGATCAAGATTTTATATCTTTTTGGACTGAGAAATAATAGAAAATGGGATTGGAAGAGAGAAAACACTTTTTGGAATAACTTGGGCCAGCCCGCGTATACCGGACGTGTCCGGTATGCTACCGGACGTGTCCGGTATGAGCGGGACTATAAAAACAGAAGTACCCCTTCGGCCCAGACCAGTCTCATCTTCTTCCAAGCCACCCAGCCGTCGTCTTCTTCCTCACCTAGGGCAACTGAGGATTTCACCAACAAAAGAGAGAGAGGGTGATCGCGTTGGAGAAGGCTTGCATCAAGATTGAAGGCCCGAGGATCTGATTTCACATCGCCTTCTCATCTCTTCTCCAAAGGTACCCTAATCGCGGACCTCGTCCGATCTACATGGTCAATGCATGATTTTGAATTTCCTCCGGTCAATATGCTGCATTGGTGATATAGAAGCAATGCCCAAAGTTTGGAATTTATCTGTGATGCTTTGAATCGAGGAACCCTGGTTAGGGTTGCTGGGCGCCCATATCGGACGTGTCCGGTATGCTACCGGACGTGTCCGGTATGCTACCGGACGTGTCCGGTATGGCTCAGCAGAGCAGCTCCTCTGCTTCCTTTTGATTCAATCCGAGCATAGAATTGTTTGTTAGGCTTAGATTCTTTTGTATCTTCGTTTTGCAAACTTATTGATAGTTGTATGTCAAGATAATTGTAAAACCATGGATCAAAGATTCTACGTCTAAATTGCAATTCGAGATTAAATTTTGGGCACATATCTAAAATTTGTTGAAAATCTTTGGATACAGGACAACAGCCATGAGTGGACGACAGGAGCCTAGATCCAAGCATAGGCATGATCCAGCACTAGAGAAGCACAAGAAGGCAAGACAGGAGATGCATCCTGGATTCCAGCCGAGCAGCAGGAGGCCTACCAGAGCTACCTCTAGTGTAGCACCTCAGTATGCAGAGGGATCAGGGAGCTCTTCCTCTGACACTGACACTGATGAATTCAGAGTGGAGTCCAGAGAAGAAAGAAAGAGGAAGAGCACTGATAGAGGTTCAGATGGTGATAGCTCAGATGAGGAGCAGGAGATTGAGGAGGCGGAGCCAGTTCCTCCAGTTCAGCACCAGCCTGGTCAGGGGATGCATTATGGTCTCCTTGAGACACGTTTGCCCAATGTGCCCTCTTATGTTCCTAGAGTTGACTTTAGGGGAAAGGGTATGACCAGGAGAGCTAGAGATGAGCGAAGGGTTGATCCGAGGGGCTTACCTAAGGTTCAATACGATCACCGCTTCCAGATAGCCTTTCACCTGGACTTCTACTCCAGTGTGATTCTCACCAGGAACCCTGTGATTGCCAGGTCTCAGTGGATTGACTAGCAGTACGTTAGAGAGTTGTAGAAGGCCTTAGTTGATCATGCCATTGCCATCTGCCAGAGCACAGGAGTTTATGAGATCATGGAGTTCCAGCATGACTGGAACACAGAGGTAGTAGCTCAGTTCTATGCTACTCTGTTCGTTGAGGAGGATGAGAGGCGGATGCACTGGATGCTTGAGGGCCAGTGGTTCAGTGTTGACTATGATGTATTTGCCACCCACCTTGGCTTCTCGAGAGGATGATCTCTAGAGGGACAGGATCCACACCGGCAGTGTTACCTCCCGAGCAAATTTCTCACATATATGTATCCTCCTGGTGGTGAGAGAGGAGCAGTGGGGAAAGTTCTAGGTCTTCACCCTACTTACAGATACCTAGACAGGATGTTTAGGAAGACTATTGACTGCAAGGGTGGAGACAAGGGCAACATTGCTGATTATTCCAGGAACCTACTCCACAGGATGGCACCTGATGCTCGGCCCTTCAGCGTGTTTGATTTTATTTGGTCCGAGATCAGGAGTGTGGGAGAGAGGCCCTCAAGGGCTGTGGTTTTGCTCCTTATATCATGCATATGATTGAGCAGTGTGACAGGCACACGCTCGAGTATGACAAGATTCACAAGGCCACGAAGATTGTTGCAGATCTGCCTGAGATAGGATTACCTCTAGCAGGACCAGGAGGAGCAGCAGCAACACCAGAGGCAGATGCACCTGGGAGTGGTGCACCAGCAGGAGCTTCACCTTCACCACGTGCTCCTTCACGTTCTACTTCATGCCGTGGCGATCCTCCCTCGCCTATCCACAGTGCTTTTCACTCCCATATTTGGGATGTGCGAGACATCCGCACCAGCAAAGCAGAAGGAGAGGGAGGCTAGGAGGAAGGACACTCGGACTTTGAAGAAAATTGCTTCTAATCTTGAGCTTGATCCTCCTAGATCTCCTCTATCAGATGAGGCAGCTAGTGAGCCTGAGACTGAGGAGCAGCAGCAGGCTAGATATGATAGAGAGTATGTTGAGTTCATTCAATGACAAGAAGAAGCAGAAGAGCACCACAAAGACCGACACTCTTCCACTTCAGGCTCGTGTGCCTACTCACTCTCAGCCACGTCCTAGTACTGCAGATGAGTATGCTACAGATTGGTGGAGTGACCTCACAGGCGGTGGCGGCTTCTATGGGTCTAGTGGCTATGACCCGTTCGGCGCAGGAGGTTCTCGTCCAGCTGGTGTTACACGCTCAGATGATGAAGATGCTGGGAGAGATGATGATGATGATGCTGAGTGATGCCAGAGATTAGATACAGCTTGCAACCCCTTTTGTCCTTAGTTTGTCATTGTTGGACCTTTGTGGTGATAGATGACAAAGGGGGAGAGAGACTGATTAAAGCTTTAGGATTTTTGTTTCATTTGCTTATCTTTGTACCTGAAGATATGTACTGCAGGCTGTAGTTTTTGTTCATGAGCTTCATTGATGTATCTTGAGTTTGAGATTGCATTGTATCATGTGAGAGATGAGACTCACTTACGCTTTATCTATGGATCTATTGAGATATGATCTTTATTATCTGTGGCTTGTGGACTTGAGAAAATATGTAATGAGTGCTATGTGTGGCATACATGTGTTGTATTTATTTTTCATAAGGTCTATGCATGATAGAATGAAAATATTTGATGTGATGTCTTTATATTTATTCTTGTGTGATATATCCTGTCATATGCATCACAATTCTATTTTGTCACACACACATGCACCCCACGGATGCAATGATTTAGGGGGAGTCTCCTATATGTTTTAGTATGTGCAATTGACAAGTTGAGGTCATTTTGTGAATTCCAATCACAAGCACATATTAAGGGGGAGCCTCTTATAAATCATTGAACCCAAAAGCTTAAATGTTTATATTCTTTTGTAAGCTTTAATCAAGTTGTCATCAATCACCAAAAAGGGGGAGATTGAAAGTGCATCTAGCCCTTTAGTGGGTTTTGGATGATTGAATGACAACGTGATTAAATGTCTAACCCGTTTGCTAAGTGTGGACAGGTGATAGGTTATCTCACAGGTACTTAATGAAAGCCAAAATGATGTGTTGTTGTATAAACAATCTAGTTCAAGCACAAGACAACAATGCAAATGGAATTCATGCTTAGGCTTGTTTATTGTGGGATTTCCATGTACTATGTAAAAGCAAGCTTGTGAGAATTAATTAATGAGACATAAGGGATTGCATATGGAATGGTCTCATATTTGAAGCTTGCTAAATTGAAATGAAAAAAAAGAGACAACAATACAAATGAATGGATGATTCAACACAAGATGTGACTTGATGGCTTGAGATGGTGAAGATAGCAAGGAAAGGCTTCGAGGTACTAAGCAAGGGTAAAGGGCAAGCGATGGCTTGGCGGCCGAAGAACCTAGCTAGGGTGAAGAAGAAAGTACTTGCATTTAGTTGAGGTACTAATCAAGCTACGATGGTCATATTGATGTGAAGGATCAAATCACTATTGGAGTGTTTGATAGAAGTGACTTGATACATTTGGGATTATTCAAATTTGATGAATGGAATCAAGTCACGTGCTCAAGATGGCTATGCTCAAGTGAAAAAGATCAATATCAACATGTTGACACCCTCACTTGATGAAGATTGGAATACACGGCTTCGGTTCAAAAAGAACAACTCAAAAGGTTTAAATTTGTTATACTTTTAAATTTGAGTAAATAGGAATGCCATACTATTAAGAGGGATGCATCATGTTGATAGATAATGTTTCATAAGTGCTCAAGCCAACCCAAGTGAGTTTTGAGTATTTGAGCGACAAAAGAGCTAACTTTATTTTTGCTGGTCTGCCTATACCGGACGTGTCCGGTATTTGCCCAGTAACTGTAAAAGTGTTGTTCTCGGGTTGGTTCATCAGGAGTTCCGACGTATGTCGGGAGTTTCGACGGTCGGAAGTTCTGGCAATGGTCGGGAGTTCCGACGTCTCGCAATTTAAATAATTTGGAGAGTTCACTGTCCAGGTCATACCGGACGTGTCCGGTATTCATATTGGACGTGTTCGGTATGGACGACCAGAGGCCAACGGCTGATTTTCCAAAGCCTTGAGGGTCGGGAGTTTCGACGTAAGTCGGGAGTTCCGACGGTCGGAAGTTCTGGCATGTGTCGGGAGTTCCGGCACCTCATATTCTTTAACTCGTTACATGGTTTTCAAATTTGCTGAGGATCGGGAGTTCCGACGTGAGTCGGGAGTTCTGACGGTTGGGAGTTCTGGCATTCTTCGGGAGTTCCGACGCCTCACAACTTCACTGTAACTTAGTTACCGTTGGGGCAGTGTAAGTCATATCGGACGTGTCCGGTATTGCAACGGCTATAAAACGGCTAGTTTTTCAAGGGGGCTTTAAATACCCCCAAGCCTCCACCTTTGGAGGCTGCTTGATTCTCATTGATATACACACACGCTTTTTGAGCCTTGCCTAGTCTCCTAAACCCTCTCTTAGTGAGTGTGTGATCCAAATTGCAAAATCAATTTGTGGGTTAAGAGAGAATTTGAAAAAGAGAGCAAGCCACCACTTGAGCACTTGTGCATATTATCAATCTCGTGATTTGCATTTGTTACTCTTGGACTCTTCGGTCCTAGACGCTAGGCTAGGCGTCACGGAGAGCAACCGAGAGATTTTGGTTGCTTCGAAAGTTTGTAACATTCGATTCCACCGCCTCGTAATCATTTAGTGGAAGGAGGAAAAGGAGTTGGAAAAGACTCCTATAGAGTGACCTTCGTGGTACCCTCTAGGGTCGACCTTGTTGGGTCGCCTGCAGCCCCCTCAATGGAGAGTAGGACTCGAACGAGTCCGAACTTCTCAGAAAACAAATATCATGTCGTAATTGCATTTCATTTGATATTTGTGTTGCCCTAGCTATTCTGCAGGTTCTATGTGTATATTGTCATCTTCATTAGGTGCCCGCAGCTTGGTTTGAAGATAGAAATCGAAAGGAGCAAGTTCGGGGCCGATCTCATTGAAATCGTGTATATCGGACACGTCCCAGTATTCATACCGACACGCCGGTATTTCCCCGCCTACAATCGAAAAAATATTTATTCTCTGTTCTAACTTGGTGTTGCAGGGTTGTAACTTCTAGATATATTCTTTATACCTTATTTACTCTGTGGCTAACTTGTGAGGGGTGGTAGTACTCTTAATTTGGAGTTACCATTTTGGAAACTCCCCTTTCTAATTGTTTTCGCATTCAAATGTGTTAATTTTCAGAAACGCCTATTCACCCCCCCTCTAGGCGACATCCTAGGTCCTTTCAGTTTGGCATAAGGTTTATGTTTTTAGATTCACTATGAGAAATATTTTTATATAAATCAAACACAGAGGGTGAAAAGCATAATTGTTTGGCATAATTGTTTTGGATTCAGTTTGGCATAATTGTTTTGGCAGCTATGTATGCAGACCTAAAAACAAGTGATCTTATAATATTTAACTTGTGTAACGGCACTCTAATAGTTTCAATTTTACTTCTAATATCTTAATCTATTTTAAAATACAATAATATCACTTAATACACGTTAATCACATGGTAATAATATCATTAACAGAACCCTGTGCTTCTTGGAAATAATGTTAATTTTGACAAAACTCTGACCAGAATCATGTAGTGTAGTAAAATATGTGTCTTTGTAAATGGAAAACATATCATATTTCTGAACAAAATGTGTCCCAATCGCAGGATTTAATGTTTTAATGGATATTTTGTTGGATACGGTCGAAGCTAGACAACGAGGGGTGCAGCTATGTATGCAGACCTAAAGAGAAACTTTAGGCCTTAAGCCCTTAAGGGGCATACGTGCAAGGAAAAACAAGCATTCAGGGACCACAGGGTGAATAGCTGCCCAAAAAAAAAGAGAGGTTGAGGGCATATATGCAAGCAAAAAAACTAGCGGCCAAGGAGTGGCATGTGAATGTGCAAAGAGATTTTGGACCTTCATGCAGGACAGCAGAAGCTGGGAGGGCCTGAAATGAATCTTTCAGGGGCATATGCGCAAGGGAAATCACAGTCAGGGGCGTACCTGTAAGACGGCCAGGGACCAGCGCGTAAAATCTCAAAAAAATTTGGACCATTTCTCGATTTGTGCGTGTCATCCTTGCGCAGGGGCCATGCTAATCTTCTCTGTATCGTTCCAATTTTATCGGATGTCTCCGAAGAGACAGTATGGTTACCACAGCTCGGCTTATAAGCTGGCGTTTGGGTCGTTCGCTGGTCGGTTTGGTACTAAATCCCAAGTTGGTCGCTCGTTCCCTTCCCCGCAAGCCATAGTGCTGATGCCCTTTTAGACTATTTCTCGATTTATGCGTGTCATTGTTTAGCGTGGCCCAGCTATCATGGGAAACAGCAAAGTGGGCTTCGTGTTTGCCCTTGGGAAGATTGCAGGCCCTTTTGCACTTTGACGCATTATACAAGTGTACAATTAGCAGGTCTGCCAGGGTACTCCCGAGTCCTGAACTCCTGATAAGTGCGGCTCTCGCGAGTCATGATTCCACGATGAGTACTCCGAGTTTGATAACACTCGGCAAGCCAGCAGTTTGCTTGGCCCTAGAGTTTCTGTGCTGATGCCTGTGGGGCCGTAATGTCATATATCTCCTATATTATATTAGTATATGACCTTTCGGCTCTTACTAGTACCATCTACTAGCTCGTATTTATTTTCTTAGTCAGCTCCCAATCGCAACATTGATTGTTATGTTAAAATGCATGAACTGCTTAATTAATATATAGAACCTTAGTTGCCAAGATTCCGCTCTAGTTGACCAATGTGGGCCCTATTCGCTTGTCATATAATCCGTATCTTTTAGCTTTGGTCTTTCAAATTTAATGATATTTTTCCTCACAACAAATCAATTGAACAAAGATTTTTTGTTTTTTTTTCCGGGCGAACCGCCCGTGAGATGTCCTCTTTTGCTATGTCTTTTAAAAACGGTCATTAGCAGACATGTACTCTCTCCGTTTTCATTTGTACGTCGTGTTAGCTTTATCTTAAGTCAAATGGTTGCATCTTTGACCATCAATTCTATAAAAATTATATCAGTTTGGCATAAGGTTTATGTTTTTAGATTCACTATGAGAAATATTTTTATATAATCTATAATTTATTGTGAAACTATAAGAATTTTTTTGACATGGATGAAGATAGTAATGTTTGATTCAATTAGTACAAGCTAATATGACATTAAGAAAACAGATGGAAGACACCATTTGCTTGCTGTTAGTTATAACTCCAGTTTCGTTTACAGGGCATTAGTGATTGTCATCAATATCCTTGACCAGCGGTTGCCATGGACTCCCAGCCACCCTTCTTTTCTTCACAAGGGGCTAGTACACACTTGTTTCTTGTCCGGTTGGGATTCTTCACTAGGGCGCGTCTGGTTCGTTGGTGCCTGGCTCGCATTTGGGAACCGGGCTCGCTCCCGTAGGACAGGCTGTGCAGATGCAAGCTATCGTTGTTTGGTTGTCTGTACGTGTGGAGCCCGGCTGAGAAGAGAGGGCATTTGGTTGCCTGTATGAACCCGTATCGCATGAATTAAAAATAAAAAACAAGTGATCTTATAATATTTAACTTGTGTAACTGTGCTCAAATAGTTTTAATTTTACTTCTAATATCTTAATCTATTTTAAAATACACTAATATCACTTTAATACACGTTAATCACATGGTAATAATATCATTAACAGAACCCTGTGCTGCACCATACGAGCGTGGCTCGCCAGAAACGCAAATGAAATCTGTATCTGGATAGCCAGACTCTGGGCTGCCTTTTGCATCTGGAGAACCTGGTTCAGACCTTGATGCAAACGACTAAACACCTTAAACTTGCATCTGAGGAGCCTGGCTGGGCAAGAAGCAGGCAACCAAACGCCTCCTAACTTGCACACCTACGTAGGGAGTGTTTGGTTTCTAAATTTTAGTCGCTGTCTCATCGAATGTTTGAACACATGCATGGAGTATTAAATATAGACTAATTACGAAATTAATTATACAGTTTGTGACTAATTTACGAGATGAATCTTTTAAGTCTAATTAGTCCTTGATTTGACAATGTGGTGTTACAGTAAACATGTGCTAATGACAGATTAATTAGGCTTAATAAATTCGTCTCGAAGTATTGACGAATTCTGTAATTTATTTTTTTATTAATATCCGAACACTCCACGTGATACCCTTACGTGATACGTCCTAAATTTTAGTCACTGAATTATAGCACACGTACTTCTTTCTTCTTAAAGCTGTGGCAGGTCCACTGCTGCCTGCACGATGAACTTTGCCAGAAAGTACGTTTCTGTCAGCATTATGAAAGGCTGTTAGTAGGCAGGTACGTCACGTTATGAAAGGAAGAAAGGTGCAGACGATTTCAATTTCTTTTTATAAACAGGGAATTAAAAACAATCTTGTAGAAATAGTATGCCATTTATAGTTTGTTGAGCAGCGCTCGTGGAAACAAATTGTGGCACGTAAGGTCAAGTTAACCTTCTTCGTTGGTTTAGGGCCTGGTTAATTAAAAATTAGCTATGTTGGATCTAAACAAACTCAGCTAATCGATTATTAGATTATAATAATTAGCTCAAATAACCTAACTGTGATTATGGGTATTATAATCAAAACATGATATTACAACAATCCATCCTAGACCTGCCTTTTGGAGATGATTATCGGTATTTGGCACTCTAACCAACAATAATGCAAGGATCCAAATACATACTCCTATTATTATATTCCATGATTCACATTCTAATAATCCTATATATAATCACATGACCAAATAAATGAACAAGTCATCTAATAAGCAGTTAATTTGTAGTCAATTGGCTCGTATCCTTCACCAATTCATAGGTATTAGGAACTAACTATTAGCGGTAATGGAAAACAACACTTCAACCAGACACCTTGTAACGCACTACTACAAAAACGATTTTGCGCAGCGTTCCACTTTTGCACTCCGTGACGGGCTCCTATTTTTGCCCGCTGCGGTAAATCCCAAGATTTACCGCGGCAAGCATTTTTTATTTACCGTGGCGAGCATTTTTGCTGCCATGTAAATCGATTCTCGTGGCGGGACGCCCCAAGACGTCCGCCTCAAAACTACCTTATTTTTCCGAGGCGACGTTTTAGGACGTCCGCCACGGTAATGGATTTACCGTGGCGCGTCCCTATGAGACCCGCCTCGCTTAAGGCCGGCCCAAAAGGCCCAACGGCCCGATAGCCGTCTTCACATATAAATACGTAGTCTTTAGGGTTTCACTCCTAGTCTCCCTTTCTGCCTCAGCCACTCCTCCCACCGAAGACCGAACAAGTCCACACCTCCTTCCCTCTCCTTCCATCGCACCCTCTCCGTCGTCCTCGCGCGCACCTCCCTGCCTCTCCTTCCATCGCACCCCCTCCCTCTCCGTCGTCCTTCCTCTCTTTCCGTCAGCAGGGTACGGTGGCGCCCGACTCCGGTGGCGCGCACGGAGGCGCCCACGGTGGTTCGTGGGGCCACGGCAGGTCGCCAGGGCCACAGCGGGTCGCGTAGGGCCACGGCGTTGTGCGGGGCCACAGCGGCGCGCGGGACGGCGGCGCGGGTCGCGTGGGCGACGATGGCACGCGGGGCGGCGGCGCAGGTCGTGTGGAGCCATGGCGGCGAGCGGGCGGAGGCGCGTTTGCGCTGGTCGGGTCGCCTCTTTCCCCTTCTTCTCCGGTGTCGGCGGATCCACGCCCAGATCCGGCGATAGCGGGCCCTCCACCTCCCATGACGGCGATCCGGCGCGCGGGCAAGATCGAGGTAATGGCACCGCCAGATCCTCTACCTCACTCTCTTTCTCCATCTCTCCTTGCTCCTCTCCCTCACTCCCTCTTTCCTTCCTCTCTCTTTCCATACAGTGAGGTGGATCTTTAGAGGCCGGTCTTGCCCATCTCCGTGGCCTCCGTGGCTCTCTCCGATCAAGGGGCCAATCGATCCGGCGTGAAGAGGTGGAGGCAATCGGATCCGTCCGACGACGACGATGCAAAGATCCCGCAGGCACTAGGGTTATGGGTCATCAAGCGGGCTCGGGATATGGGCTCGCCGGTGGGCTTTGGTTTTTTTTTGTTTTTTCTCGCTTTACCGTGGCGGACGTTCTAAAGTGCCCGCCATTGCTAATAAAAGTTTCGGCAAGCATGGGCAATCGACGACGCTCGCCAAGGTGGATTCACGATTTATCGTGACCTTCTCACCACCAGCGACGCGCTTTCCCTTGAAATCAAAATTGCCCACCAAGCTTAAGCATTCTGTTGTAGTGACGAGTAATAGTTAGTTAGCTGATAGTTAGCCAGTTAATTTTAGCAAGGAGATATTAGCTAGCTAACTATTTTAATTTACTCCTTAATCGATTTTGATATATTCCTTTTTTTGTCTTGATATAATTATTATGTGCAGCTGTGCACCGTGGATATGAAACGTGCTGTGATATCCTTTTGGTGACATCATTAAAATATTTACGGCGTAGAGAAAGGCCAAGAGAAGAGAGAGGGGGGGGGAGAGATAGACTCATATACATACAACGAGAGTGATAACAGATACCGGAATGATACCAATACCATGGAGAGTTCCAGCTCAAGAAGCAAAGGATGGATACGATGTCTCTTTCCGTTCTATTATTATCGGAATGATACCAATACCATGCATGGAGAGTTCCAGCTCAAGAAGCAAAGGATGGATACGATGTCTCTTTCCGTTCTATTATTATGTTAGGAGTACTTCGTAAATCCTCGTTCATTTAAACTTATCAGCCTGACTTATCAACCATAATAACAAATCAACATAAGTCAGCTTATCATCCGCAGAAACCATCAGCTGAACAGCTCTGCCTCGTTGTCTTCCTTTGTCTTTTCTGGTGAATGGATGTTGGGCAAGTTAACGCAACGCAAATAGAAGCCTCGTGAAATATTTTTCATGCCATTTTTCTAACTAAGGGTAGAGGGTACGTTCTATGTAGTTATTGGCCTCGTTTACGTGCCTTTAAATTTGGCTTGATTTATTTATCTTTTTTATCCGGAATAGTATTTTTCTTTCACAAATTCTTTCAATATTCTTCTAAACCATCTAGATTGCTCCAGAATTCAGATAAGAATTTAGATAAATAAATAAGCCCAATTTCCAAATTCCTCCGAACCACGCAGACAAATTTAAAAGCCAAAAAGATGGCCAGCTCCTCCGCCAGGACCACCCTCCACGTCACTCCAATTTTTTTCCTCCGTCGGATTTCGAATCGATGGCCTAGATCTCTTGGAGTTGATTCTCGTCCGAAGCGGCTTCCCGTCGTCCTCTCCAGCTTCTTCCAATTCTTGGCACTCTTATTTACCTTATACGGCTTCTTCTCATAATCCAGCGAAACGAATATAATACCCACCTTCGGATTTCCCTTCCCCAGACTTCTGCTTCTCCTTCCCCTTCCTCGCTCTCTCTCGTCCGCTCCCTCCCTCTCCCGATCTCTCCCGACGCGCGGCCAGGGCGGCCACCGGCGCCAGCAGCGCGGCGCGGCTGCGGTCGCCCTCGTCCTCCTCCTCCACCTCCCCACGGCGTGCCGGCCGGGCAAGTGCCGCTGGCTCACCGCGTTGCCAGGCCGCGCCGCCGCTCCCCGGCCTCTGCCGCGGCACCGCGCGTCGCCGGCGGCGGTGGCTGTCTCCGGCCACGGCGCAACGTGACCGGGCCCTGCCGGTGGCTGCCCCCCGGCGCCGCATCCTCCTCTAGCCCGCGGCCGTTCATGTGCTACAGGAAACCCTAGGTCGGGAGCTCCTAGCGCCGAACCCCGCCCCCGACTCCTCTCTCTCTCTCTCTCGCGCACGCCGAACCCGCCCCCGGCTCCTTTCTCTCCCTGTGGCGTGTGCAGCTAGCTGAGGTCCTCCTATGGCTGTATTTCGATTTTATGCCTGTGTATTTTTTTAGATGTACCTCGATTTGTTTGTTGCAGGTTCCTGATTTGGTACGCTCTGTTAAGCATGGCCAATCGACAAGAGGTTCGTGTATTCATGCATCCTTCTGGGATACGATTCAGCATGTTCAGAACCTTTGTTACATGGCTGTTAATTTTTTTTTGTGCATACTAATGCTAATTTGGCTGTCTGCAAAATTATTTGTCCGTCAACTAATGCTGCTTTCATTTCTTTGTAGTTATGCTGGTTATGACTGCGTAAGTTTAATAGCAATATGATAGGATCCCCTGCAGTGCTTTTTTTTTCTTATATGTTGGTGATTTTCAACATGTAAAGGAAGGGCACGCTAATTTCTTTATGAAAATAATGGCTGCACACCTTTTTTTTTTTTTTTTTTGCCCCTCATGCAGCTTTGCAATGATACAGTCCCAGTGCGTGTTGGACCAGTCTCATACTTGCTCCTCTCTAAACCTGCCATGGGTGTTCACAGATCTTTCTCTCTTCTTTCACTTCTTGGTAGTATTTTCCCATCTACAAGTAAGCATCTACACAGAGCAGCCAACATATTAATATTCACCAAATACATGAAGGCCACCTGTGGACCACATTAGTTATTTCGTTTTGCTGTACCTCTGTCCCTAAAAGTTATGTAAAGATCGCTTGCTTGGAGCTAATGATTGAGCCTCTCCTGTTCCCTAAAGTATCGTATGGAACTCAGACTGGATGGCAGGCCACCGAGTTTCACTTTGTTGCTTAAATTTTTTACCTCATTCCCATAGGGAAAATGATATTTTTTTTACATGCCACTCATGCATTAGAAAAAAATAACCATCACAGCTCAGGCCATGCCAACCTTGACTCTTTTTAACGCCCCCGCCGGCGACAGTACCGGCGGCCACCAGGTCGATGTCCTTCTGAGACTGCAAGGCCGATGACGGGTAAACTCCCATCTCCTCTCTCTCTCTCTCTCTCTCTCCTGCCCTCGCTCTCTCTATCTTTGTTGTGTGGATCTAGGTACTGCATGATTAGCGTTCTAGGATTTACTATTATCGATAGTGTTGCTTTATATCTCACTGCTATACTTAAAGTCTCTATTGTTCATACTGTTGCTTTGTATCTCGCTTCAATACTTAAAGTCTTCTGCCTCACTGATGGTTACATTACCTTTGCAAGAGCCGCTGTATAGATGGTTCTTACCTGCCTAATAATTGCTACGTGTTATATTGGACATGATCTGCTTATGTTTCTGATAAAGTCCTATACTTTCGATCTCTGTTCGACAGGATCTGTTTATTGGGATTGGTTGTTCACGATCAGGTATCTCATGATACTTTATCCCTATTTGTGTTGTCGGATTCGTCGCCTGATGCTCTAGCTATTTGGTATAGTTCCTACATTGCAGGGATGATGGATTTAGTGTTGGTTCATTATTTGGTATCTTGGATTATGAGCTTTGTGTGTTATAATAGATATACATAGAGTTATGGACTCACAGTATGGGTAGAAATTAACACCACACTTCGTTAATGTTGCAGACCAGATATTAGAGTATATGCTTATGCACCTAGCCAAATCAGCAAAGCTTTTCAGGTCGGTTATCTGTGATCCTCATCATTGGTCTTCCTTCATTTTTCGTGATTTTTTTTTGACTTTATCTCCTTACAGGTCACTCAGTTCCTAGATGGCTCATAGTTTGGGGTGGAACAGATGGTTACCAAACTCTTATGAATACCGATATGAGCGGGGCCTATTTTGCTGATTACTTTATGGCGCCACCTATTTGCTCATTTCCGGACCCCCTAACTTTCTTCAGGCTAATGTTGACTATAGTGTTGGGTGCCTTGCTTTTTAATGGCTCGATGCATATAGTTTGGTCGGATTCATCAGGCCTAATTGATTGCTGCTCTTTTTTTCCCCTGAAATAGTGACAGAGAATAACAATCCCTGGAATACTAGACACCCAATTATACTAAATCCATGGAGTGTAATTTTCATGTATATGGCCAGATACTCCTACAACATGATCAGGTGATGATCTACAATATCTGATGATTACATCATAAATTATGTTTAACTTTTACAGCAATGATCACGGGAGATCTTTCCTTCTTGTGTTTTTCTTTTCTAGAATTCAGCCTATTTTCGGTGAGTTCCGTTCTTAATGTTTGACTGATTTGGTGTGTTCGAGTTTTATTAGAATCAAATTGGGTTCGAACCCATTCCTGGTGAATTTTGGACAGCCTCCGTTTGTACACTGCATACTATTGTGCTTTTGAAACAATGGTTTTCACATACACAGCAATAGCAAAAGCAGCACTCTTCTAATTTTCAGAACCGTGACTCCTTCCCAGCAACAGTTACCTACTCATTGTCCTTATCTAATTTTCCCACCTTTTTATTGGTTTGATTTTTTGGGTGAATTTGAGAGTTGTTTAGTCAGCAGGCTTATGTACTGTTCCGAAACTTATTGAGAAGCAATAGTTGCCAGGCTGCTTTGGTTTCTCAGTCTAGCTGCAATGCAGCGTGTGCTATTCCTCCGACCGCCAGATAGCTCCTGACTGAGTTTGGACAACAAGTTCAATCCGCTGAACCTGGTAGCTGCATCTCCTTTCAGTGTTTTAGTCATCGGGAGTAGTAGGATTTCGTGGCTGCAATCTACCAGGAAAACATCAGTTGTAGCTAGGCCAATATTATCTATGCACTCCATAGCTTGTGTAACAAATTTGTACTATTCTGGAATTCCGAATACAGGTATCTTATTTGCATTTGCTTTTTTCAGTTCCTAATTCCCATGACTCTAGACAAAGGAAGTTATCAGTCATGGTTGATCCTATCCGTTTTACCTTGAATCGTTGCATCCATTGTAAAATGCTTATCTACTTTTACCTGTTTAAAACTGAAAGCTGAGTGCTGATCAGGTACTTCTTTGCATCCATCTAGAATCCACTGTTCTCTATTTTCATACATAAAAATAAATGTATTGTCTTCGATCTCCTGCTTGTTTCAAAGTTCTGCTATACACATATTAGAGGTTCATACTATGATAGTATAAGTCTTGAATTTCCATCGGTAGTTCTACATTTGCCTACCACATTAACAAGCAATTTATCCATTGCAAGCTTGGGATCAAAAGAACAAAATCAATGATGCTTTGTACATTCATTAAAATGTTGTGTTTCTTGTGCTTACTCACACTTAAATTTGAAGGTCCCTCTTCATGACACTGGTTAACTGCTAATGTCGATTTATTGTACAGAGTATTGCTTCATCTGGTTGATCTGCTATTTTTTTATAATGCCTCTTCTGAGAAAATTACATTTTAAGTTTACATAAGCTAGCCTTGTATCTTGCTTCCAGTAATTTGTTAACATGGTGGTACACTCTATTTTTTCAGAGAAACAAGAGGCAGTGAGGAAGCTGATGGAGACCTCAGGTATCTATGAATCTTTTTTCTAGATCTCTGAATGTCTTCCCTCCTAATGCTACAGCTGTCATATCCTCCATTGATTATTATATGCCTTTAATACGTTGGGGCTAAAGAGAATTCAGGGTGTAGTTTTTTTAGAGCAAGGTGGTGCTGGAGGTTTTGTCGGTATCAAATTGAAAAATCCTGAAATGAAACGTGTGTGTGCTTCTATGGAATAATTGCATTATGGTTCTACCTCTGCTTTCTATTAGGTAACTAAAGGTACCTGTACAGATAAAAAGCGGTATGCATTTCCATCAATTTTGTACCATTAAATGGTGCATTAACAACTGTGTTCCCTGGACTCAATATAGTGGCCTGATCCTATTCATGGCTGCTGATATGCAAGTTCTTTCCCCTTATCAGGATCTCGGGTTGATGATATTTGTAGCTCATTCTAAGGTATCCTGTTTCTTTGATGTTAGGTTCTCATAGTACATGCTCATTTCTTTTTATTAATCTTACATATAGTGCCGTGATCCTTTTCATGGACAAGTGCTCTGCCAATTTGAGTTTTTCAATGGTTCTTCCACAAACATACCATGTCACAATTCTTTGACTGCCTCATCCAATAAGAGATTGAGAAATGTATCATGATCCGGGTTAGGATTCGATTCCTATATTTTTTAAGATTCAACGCTTTTCCTTGTGTTCTATTTTTTTGATTTAAGAGGAATATATATCAACTGAGTTTAGGATAATAGGTACATTTAACTATGCCCAGCTTTACCCACTGTTAACATGATTTCACCATGATATGATATTTTATTACAATCTAGGTTTACCGTACACACATTATTCTTCAATTTAGTTTGCAAACAAATAATAGTACTGATTCCTATTTTTTGCATTTCAGTATTGGCAGCCATTCATCAATAATTTAACGTACCCGCTGATCACAGCTTGCTAAGAGAACTTCCTATTTACATCAGCACCATCATGCATCGCCTATCACCAGACCTTCACCAGCACCACCACACATCAGCAGCGCTACTACCACCGAAGACAACTATTTGTGTACACCGGCTTTGAGATCAGCTACCGTGTATAGCTTTTCCACTATAAAATACTTATCCCTGTAATATATTTCAATAGACCTGTATAACCTCTGAACGTGCTACCGCGCGAGCGCGCGGAATCGCGCGCCAATCGACTAGTATTATCACATGATGGCTTGCAGTGGACGGCGGACGGATCATCCAGCAGCCGCATTTTGCTGACGTCATAGTGTTACTACAGCACTCGTACTTTTTTATGTATGCTTGTACTGTCAACTCAGCTACAGGGTACCTCCAGTGTTGGGGGCAGACAGCGTGTTTGGCTGGTAGTGAATTTCGGATGGTCTGATTCAATAATGTTATATAAGAGAGAATAAGTTGAAACAAGTTGAAATAAGCCATAAGGTGACTAGCTGAACACACTGAGAATCGGTTATCCAAAGCGAACCGTACACACTAGAGATTGCGAACCGTGAGTGTCATATGAATATTTACCACTATTAAGGATGACATCTTATATTATATCACTGACACATGAGTCACTGATATGATATTTTTTATATCACCCACGTCACCATGACGATAAATATGTAAACATTCCCATATTCAAAAGCGCACCTTGCAAACGCGTAGCACCCAGCCAATTAAAATAATATATACATGGCCGTTACGATTCCTTCTCCTAGGTTTCTTTTGGCTTCAAATTTAAATATAATATAATGCTCCTTTTTGTTTTTGTTCTTCATTTCTGTTCTTAATTTTCTTCTAAAACACCCGCGGGCCTGTTGTACGTGCTACCGTTGGGTGAACTGAACTTCCCCGAAATTAAAACGGCCATGTCCTCCTTCATTATTCAGCAACTGTCAGTTGCTGTGTCACAATTACCCCATTAGCAAGGGGAATGAGAATTTGATACATTTTCATGAGAATTTACAATAATATCTTTGTCGCCCTATTCATTTTCTCGCGGTTTACGTACTTGTTTTTTTTTTGGGTGTGATGGAGACATAATGTAACAACAATGGCTTAGTTGAGTAATGAAATAAAAGACTCATAAAAGTATCTACGAGAGGGAGAGAGGAAGTAAGGAATAAGGAATATATAAGCTAGTGTGATGAGAATGACATCATGATCTACCTCAAGAAGCAAAGGTTAAAGAGGGAAAGGATCTATACTGCAGTGATGTGAACACAATCGTTTTCCAAAAGATATTGTAAAGATAGCAATCGAAACAACAGTCAAGGTCATAAGTGTAGTTTCCCATCTTGGAGAAGCATACTATAAAGCTACTAATATTTAGCCATCATAAATAAGTGATGTTTTAGGTTATTTAAGCCAACAAATCGACACTTTGGTTTGAACCACCATTTCAGCTTACTTAAGTTGCCACCATCTTTTACTGTAGAAATTTTAATGACTTGTTTTTCCTCTCCCAAAAGTTTATAAATCTAGAAACCTTCACATTATTAGATATATCATGAATTATACTACATATTTATTAGCTTTTTTTAAGTGTGTACTTGTAAACTTTTTTTTGGAAAAGATCGATGCAATCAAAGTTGCTAATAAAGTGGTGACAAGTAAACTATGAAGGAGGTAAGTAGCATATTTATTCTTATATATTTAGCTTTGAAATTTTGAAGATGATACGAGTACATTTGTTTGGAAATGTATTTTCACAAGAAATATAATTTTGCTATATCTCTAAAAATTGACACCAAAGGGAGATAATGCATTAATGGAGCCGGAATGTGCAATTCACATCAACAATTTTGTTCAAGCCTCAAAGGTTACTCCCTCAATTCTAAATTGGGCACCGCTAGCGCCCGAACGTTTGGACGCTTGCGGTTGCAGTTGGTTTCCCCTTCGTTTCGCCAATCCACACGTGGGCCCGCGCCATCCAGACATCACTTGATCGCGCCTACATCACCCGGCCCATGCGGGGGCCCACACCACCCAAACGTTGCCCGCGAGGGGACCGCTCGTGCCCCCTCCCGCTTCTCACGCGCATCTCATGTGCAACACGCGATCTACTTTTGAAACATTCAGATACAACACTTGCAACATACAAAAAAGATAGATGAAACATTCGAAATATGCATTTGAAACACTTGGAAAAATAATTGAAAACCATTGCAAACATGCGCAACATCTAGATAAAACACTTGCAATATATGTGTGAAACATATGCAACATCCAGATAAACACGTTTGCAACATGCGTCTGAGAAAACAAATGAAACATTGGGGACAGACACTTGCAACATACATGTACAACTATTGCAACATATGGAACATCATGATCTACTTTTGCAATAACCGTGTGAAACACTTGAAACATACCTCTAAAACACTTGAAACATTTCAAATGTACACTTGCAACATACATCATATCTCGGTGCGGCCTCCTCCACCGTCTGTATTGGGGCGCTGCAGCCGTAGTAGGAGGCGAGCCTGGAGGGCTTCCGCGCTAAGGCCTGACGCTTCTCCTTGCGTTGACACCACCTGTCGGCATCATCGGACGGAGCGGGCGGCGGAGCAGGAGCAGCAGGACGAGTGCACGGAGCAGTGGGGCGGGCGCGTGGAGCAGTGGCGGGAGCAACAGGCGCGGGAGCAGCGGTAGGAGATGCGGGTGCGGGCGCGAGCGTGGTGAAAGGTCCTAATGGCTAGAGGAGGATGAATAGCCTATTAAAATTTCTACAACAACACTTAGCAAACCGGTTAGACAAATATGAGACGAAGCGAGTGTTGCGCTAGCCTACTAAAAATACAAGTCACCTACCATAATTCTAGTTTGTATAGTCTCTATCCACATAATGGCTATGTGACTACACTATGTTAGTATGCTCTCAAATGCTAACTAAAGAGACACACTAACCAAACTAACAAGCTCTCACGACTAGCTACACTAAAGAGCTTGACAACTAGTTTGCGGTATGGTAAACAGAGAAAGCAAGATGGTTATACCGTCAAGTCGAGGAATGAACCAATCAATCACAAGAGTGAATACCAATCACCTTGGAATCAAATGTTGACACAATGATTTTTTATCGAGGTTCACTTGTTTGCCGGCAAGCTAGTCCTTGTTGTGGTGATTCACTCACTTGAAGGTTCACGCGCTAATTGGCATCACACGCCAAACTCTCAATATGGTGCCACACAATCAACACAAGATGAGGATCACACAAGCCACGAGCAATTTACTAGAGTACCTTTTGGCTCTTCCCTGGGGAAAGGTCAAGAACCCCTCACAATCACCACGATCGGAGCCGAAGACAATCACCAACCTTCGCTCGACGATCCTCGCTGCTCCAAGTCGTCTAGGTGGCGGCAACCACCAAGAGTAACAAGCTGAATCCCACAGCGAAACACGAACATCAAGTGCCTCTAGATGCAAACACTCAAGCAATGCACTTGTATTCACTCCCAATCACAAATATGATGAATCAATGATGGAGATGAGTGAGAGGGCTTTGGCTAAGCTCATAAGGTTGCTATGTCAATGCAAATGGCCAAGGGAGTGAGCTAGAGCTGGCCATGAGGCTTAAATAGAAGTCCCCACGAAATAGAGCCATTGGCTCCTCAGATCGACCGAACGCAGGACCCCAACGTCCGGTCGCCCGATGCTTGCCACGTGTCATCAGCTTCAAACGTTGATCGCCCGATCTCAACGGTCATCGGTGCACTTAAGTTGTCACTGGACACAGAACCCCAGCATCTGGTCACTTCCAGTAAGGTTCCAGTCGTGACCGGACTCGTCCGGTCGCCCCTGAACGGACTCACCCAGCGTCCGGTTAACACACAGACCAAACCTCCGAGCGCCACATCATTAGCACCGGACGCGCCAGAGTAGCGTCCAGTGGTTTTATCAGCCAGCGTTCGGTCGTTTCCAGAGAGCTCCCCGAGCCTCTGATTTGCGACCGGACGCGTCCGGTGCAGCACGACCGGACGCAGACCAGTGTCCGATCAGCTCTCCGCCCGCGCGCCAACTCCAGCGTCGCCTACGTCACCATACGTCACACGCGACCAGACGCAACCCCTGCTCGTCCGATCACCTTTACTGTGCAGCGTCCGGTCATTTGATCGAGACCACATCCAACTGCTGCCACTGACCGGACACACTGGTGTTGCCGAGTCCAGTGTCCGGTGCACTCTGTGAAACCCTATATTTTCTGTACAGGGCGCTGGTGGCACCGTTAGACACTCCGCCAGTGAAGTTTCGAATCCTTGCTCCCAAGTGCTAAACGCAATGTGTATCACCTTTGTACATATGTGTTAGCATATTTTCACAAACATTTTCAAGGGTGTTAGCACTCCACTAGATCCTAAATACATATGTAATGAGTTAGAACATCTAGTGGCACTTTGATAACCGTATTTCGATATGAGTTTTACCCCTCTTAATAGTACGGCTATCAATCCTAAATATGATCATACTCTCTAAGTGTTTCGATCACTAAACCGAAAAGCTCCTATCAATTTCACCTTTGCCTTAGCTTTTTATTTTTCTTTCCTCTTTTCCAAGTCCAAGCATTTGATCATCATCATGTCATCATCATCGTCATGTCATGATCTTCATTTGCTTTATCACTTAAAGTAGTGCTGCCTATCTCATAATCACTTTGATAAACTAGGTTAGCACTAAGAGTTTCATCAATTCACCAAAACCAAACTAGAGCTTTCACGTGGGCGCAGACGCGCGGGAGTAGCGGGAAGAGGAGCGGGGCGGGCGGCGGAGTGGGAGATGGATGAATTGACCGGATATTGCAGAGTGGGCGATGGATGAATTGACCGGATATATTAAACAAAGGTTGTGTCACGTGGCCCCAAGCCCGTGTTCGCCCGATACTCGAGTCAAGAGCCGGACGCTTGGATCGAAAAATTATTGTTTCATATTATAAAATATTTGTTAGACTTTTTTAGTTATATTATTTTTACTATATATTTAAGTGCACAACGTAGGCTTATTAGCCAGCTAAAAAATAGTGTTTTTCTCTCATAACAAATCAATCATATAAATTAGCTTGAGCCAAAATAAGTCCTGTCGATCAGAGCTAGAAGTTATACGTCTAGAAGAACTAAAATGTCTTATAATCCAAAATATCTTATAATTTGAAACGTATAGAAATAAAATTTCTTTTTGCTGTCAACGGATGTTTATCTGCGAATGAAATATACTCCATATATTCCTCCTTTTCTTTTTTTTTCCAGAAAAGGGATGAGCCAAGGAAAATAAAAATGGCTATTCGAGGGAAGTAAAATAAGTGCAGTGGCATCGTCATCACGATATCAATTCCGGTGAGGGGTGGAATTATCCCTTCCGGCATTCTTCGATCCCGGAATATGCCCCGTCTCCCTCCTCGCGTTCCTTTCGTCGGTACGCTCCTGCCGCCGCTGCCGCCTGGCTCTCACCGCCGATTTGCCTCAGTCCAGATCGTGCCTCCCTCTTCCTAGATCGGGTCCGAATTCGGCTACCGTTGCCGCCGCCGCCGCCGCCCTACGCCAGGTGCCACCAAGGCGTTCGCCGATCTCTTCGCCGTCGAAGAGCGCCCACCAGGTATTGCCCCACCCCCCCCATCTCTTCTCTTCCCTATCCGCTGTGCGAAACCGAGTTCCCAAACTCTGACCTCAAGCTATTCGGCTATTTGATTGACGCCGACCAACTTCTAACATTTTGCAGAAATTATCGGGTGTACCGCGTACATGTCTACATCCAGCCATGTCCCTTTATTACTAGATCCGCCCCCTGATTGGAAGCACTAAAGGTTGCAATTTCTGTTGCGAATTCAGAATTCTGGTGGTTCCCGTAGCTTGTGGATGGAGGAGGAGCTGGGTCATGGTGAAAAGCTTTGATTTTGCACGCCGCCGCTGCTAATGCCCTTGCTGGAGGGTGAAGGATCCCATGGTGGTTTGATGGTCTGTGCTATCGGGGACGACCCCGTCGTCGTTGGTCGGCGCGCAAGATGTATGCCGTGGGGAAGGTGGGCAGCCTCATCTCCCGCAGCGTGTACTCTGTGTCCGGCCCATTCCACCCGTTCGGTGGCGCGGTCGACGTCGTCGTCGTGCAGCAGCAGGACGGCAGCTTCAAGAGCTCGCCGTGGTACGTGCGGTTCGGCAAGTTCCAGGGGGTGCTCAAGTCGAGGGAGAAGGTGGTCGACATCTCCGTCAATGGCGTCGAGGCGGGGTTCCACATGTACCTGGACAGCAACGGCGAGGCCTACTTCCTCAGGAATGCGGACCCAAATGGCGAGGAGGAAGTGGAGTTCATCGTCTCCCCCGCCTCGTCGGGAGATGAGCGGGAGGTGCCGATCCAGGAGGCTCAGCTGAGGAAGTCGAAGAGCACTTCGTGTGATAGCTCGACGATGGAAGCTGATGTTGGTGAGGGCAAGATTCTTGCGAGGACAACCTCGAGGCGGACAACCATACTTGAAAGGATGTTTGGTCGGAAATCGGTTAAGAATAATGCCCATGCTGTGGATAGGGTGAGTTCGTTGGAGCGAGCAGAGATTGCTGTGGAACTCCTTGATACCAAGTGGTCAACAAATCTCCCACGGAGTTCAAAAACTAATGGTTCAAATGATGAGCCTTCCAAGAGCAATTTGGCAGAAGTTAGCAACAATGATCAGATGGAAACATCAAAACCTAATGGTTCAACTGATGAACCTTCCAAGAGCAATTTGGCAGAAGTTAGCAACAATGATCAGATTGAAACCTCAAAACCTGTGTTTTCAGAACATAGCTTGGATCATGGAAAAGAGATGGACTCTGACTGCGATAATGCTCACTGCAATTCATGTAGCCCCCGTGGAGGAAGAAACAGTTCAGCACATGAAACCGATCAGTGTTTACAAGCCACTATTGTGAAGAAAGAGGTGGTTGAGATACACACGCGTGAGAGTAGCGACTTCACTGATAATATCATTTCAATCACACATCAACATGGGTCTGAATCTTTGTCAAATGATCTGGGAACAGATAAACTTACACATCAGCCTGTTGATACTCAAGATGAGCTGCTGCATGATGTTGAAGATGTCGCTGGAAGGGAGACACATACAGAGGAGGTTGGGATACACACGCCTGAGAGTAGCGACTTTGCTGATAATATTACTTCAATCACACATCAACATGGGTCAGAATCTTTGTCAAATGATCTGGGAACAGATAAACTTACGCATCAGTCTGTCGATACTCAAGATGAGTTGCTGCATGATGTTGAAGATGTCGCTGGAAGGGAGACACATACAGAGGAGGTTGAGATACACACGCGTGAGAGTAGCGAATTCACTGATAATATCACTTCAATCACACATCAACATGGGTCAGAATCTTTGTCAAATGATCTGGGAACAGATAAACTTACGCATCAGTCTGTCGATACTCAAGATGAGTTGCTGCATGATGTTGAAGATGTCGATGGAAGGGAGACACATACAGAGGAGGTTATTTCCAATGGCATTTTTGAAATCCATGTTGTTGAGACAGACATTACAAGTGGTAAGAGTGAGGTGGTTTCTGAGATTGTTACTGTTGATTCTGATGGAGCTAACCAAAATTTTACAGATTCAAATTACCAAAATTATGTCACCACAGATATATCAGCTGAAAGGCATGAGGTTTCATTGACCCCTTCTGCACATGATGCATTTCAAGAGAAAATAGTTATCCTCAGCAGTTCTGAGACTGTGGAGGGATCACTAGATGCAGTTCAAGAGAAAGTAGTCATTCTCAGCAGTTCTGAGACTCTGGAGAGCTCATATGCTGTGCCCTGTATTTTGGATGACACAGTTCATGATGCTTCCGATATCTCACAGGCTGACAGTGTACAACATGAGGAGCACTCTAGTATCTCTGATGTGAGCACAGAAAAGCTAATTTCTGAGGAAAGTTCTTTAGTATGCTATGGCGCTCCCAGCAACAAAAAGGACTTGGTTAATGTAGTTGTTCAAGAATGTGAAGCTTTTATCTCAGAAAATCCTGCTCCCCAAATCTTGGAAGAGAATGGTCCAGATATGGATGTATCTACCGACAGTGTTTCCCTTTCCCATGCAGACGCAGCTCATGATTTAGCTTGTCAGCATGTTTCTTCTAGTGTTGTAGAGACACCAAGTTATGAGCTTGACATCGGTCCTGAAGATGTAACAAAGAACTCAATTGTGGAAAATGAAGCATGCAGTGGGGAGCTTGTTGTTTCTGTTATTCAGACCTCAATGGGAGATGGACTGACAAAATGCATTGCTCAGCCAGCTGTTTTTTCTAATAAAATAGAAGTAGAGGGCTCACCAACTGCTGTTGGATTTTCCAGTTTGGTTAGTGTTGAAGTGCAAAACACAAAACTAGAAGATGACACAAACAAATCTAGTTCTGTGATTGGAGATGAAGTTGGTTTTGCACCTGAGGCTACAGCTGAGCTTGATGAAGAAGCAGAACCAGTTGTATCATTCTCTGAATATACAGAAGAAATTCAGTTTCAATTTAGTGATACTGAAAATTTTGCAGATAGAAAGGCCACAGATGACATGGTGGCTAACAAAACAACTGGTGAAGTAGAACATGATGAATCTGATTGTGACACCAAAAAACAGGAAGGAGGTGATGTAGTTCTTGCAAATGACTTGGAGAACTGTTCTGATTCAATAAAGCCTGGGACTAGCCCTGTTTCTATTCCTGCAATTGACTTCCAGTCAGGAGATAGTAACATAGAGGCTAAATCTCTACCAAATCTCCGTTCTCATATACATGATCTTGAAAGGTCTGATAGTTTTCAGCTAAGCCGCTCACTACAATCAAATGCTGAAAATAATGGGGTTGACCCAGTCAAGAGCACGGATTCTGCTTTTCTTGAGCAGAAATCAGAAGTTATTGGTGATTCAGAAGGAAATACCAGCCCACCTGAGGTTACCAGCAATGTAGCACCTGATGGCAAGCATGCTGATGACCTGAAAGTTGATGCATTCATCCCTTTTGCAGGTGAGTTATTTTCTTTTTGCCTGGGACTAACATTTATAGTTGTTTTAACACTAGTAGGTTATAATGGTCTTTATCTTGCGGAGCTTCATACTGTTCTAAAATTTCCCCTATAATTTAGTTGTGCTAAGTGAATAGTGAAACTTTGATAAAGACAAATTTGGTGGATTGTTCTGCTAGTTTTGTTGCAGTTTTTGTGATTCCTGCAATGTCGAATAGTGTGTTACTGAACTACTGAAGTAACTTGACAACAATGATAATCTCTATCTGTGCCATTTTTGCAGAATTATCACTATGCAGGCACCTGTTATCTGAAGGCATGGGCGAGGATGCTGCTTGCAGTGCATTTGATTCTGAGAAGGTAACCTTAGAGAAGTTCCGTGACATGAAGCAATCACTGATGCGAAACAACAAACTAGTTGTTAGGATTGCTGGCCGCTATTTTCCCTGGGATGCTGCTGCGCCTATAGTGCTTGGTATGATTTCTTTCAGTGAGGAACAAGTTTTTGAACCCAAAGGAATGATAAAGGTGGAGCGGGTTGAGCAAAGTGAAGCTCCAGGTGGCAGCTGGAGAATCTGGCCATTTAGTTTCAGACGAACAAGGACTATTAGTGCTATCCAGCCAGTTTGTGAAAGTACTGTTGAGACTTCTGTATCCACTCCTAAAGAATCCACACCTATTAAAGAACTAGATAGAGAAAGGAATAAATCCAGGGCAAAGAGGATTGAGAGGAAGGTGCGATCACTCACTCCGACATCTGAGGAGCTTGCATCTCTTGATCTCAGAGAGGGAAGGAACGTGGTAACATTTACTTTCTCAACTGCAATTGTTGGGAAACAGCAGGTTAGTTTCACTTAATCTTTTTCAAGTTTCACTAAGTTGCATTTCTCATCCTCCCTTCTTTTCTTTAACAGGTTGATTGCCACATATATTTATGGAAATGGAATACACGCATTGTAATATCTGATGTGGATGGAACTATCACTAAGTAAGTTGCAAAACTGGAGCAATCAAACATATGTTTGGAGACTTGATCGTCAGGAGTGTCGGTTATTCCACCTTTCAAATGATACACATATTCTTTGGTTGTGTCGTGTATGTATGCAATGATAAGTAGCTCTCATGCGTATTCTAGAAAAAAATGATACGCAGTTATACTTATATTGTTCTGTTAACCCATGATTCTAAATTTCTCTTTGTTGAAAAATCTTTATTTGTAAAGGGAGCAAAAAAGAGGAAGATAATGAATTAAATACAACTAAGTTTTATCATTAAACAAAATGGGAAATCTGATTCATACCACCAAATAATGCTGTATATTAAAATCTTACAAATGTTTATGTTTTGTCATATAATTGTAGGTCTGATGTTCTTGGGCAGTTCATGCCACTAGTTGGAGTTGATTGGTCCCAAAATGGAGTTGCTCATTTGTTTTCTGCAATAAAGGTATTCATGCTACTCATGCTTGTAACAAAATAAATGAATTTTCAATTCAATTCCAGATCTAGTTGTGCCATAGCAGTTGATTGAGTCTTTTTTTTTTGAACATCATTCAAGTCTCAAGAATGCCATCAGTGAATGTTTGTTGACTTGGGTTTGTTCTTGTTATCTGGTTGCTTGCATCCACAGGAAAATGGATATCAGCTTCTATTTCTGAGTGCACGCGCTATTTCACAAGCCCACATTACAAGACAGTTTCTTTTCAACCTAAAGCAGGTACTTCTAAATTCAGTCCTTAGTCCTAGTTAATCTTCTAACTGTTTGTGGCCTGGTAAACACAAGCAGCCATGAATTCTGTTATGCCCAATCACGTAACAATAGCACAGGCCTGGTCATGTCACACATTC
This sequence comes from Miscanthus lutarioriparius, assembly GCA_904845875.1. Taxonomy (NCBI): domain Eukaryota; kingdom Viridiplantae; phylum Streptophyta; class Magnoliopsida; order Poales; family Poaceae; genus Miscanthus; species Miscanthus lutarioriparius. The sequence goes on from CAJGYO010000010.1 coordinate 27,337,109, forward strand.
ACAAAGACCCAGCTACAGCGAAACTAATAAATAGAACCTGGTGCCCATCTATCTTATTCCCTCATGTATATTTTGATTTCAGGATGGCAAAGCACTTCCTGATGGCCCTGTTGTTATATCTCCAGATGGTCTCTTCCCGTCACTTTACAGAGAAGGTGAGCACATCCTGATATATTTTTGCTATTTTCTATTCAGTTAATTGTGAGTGAGCAAAAAGAGTAGAAGACACAAAATTACTTATCTCCACTGTGAAAAATGTTGCATTCATTACCTCTAATATTAACTTGGGTTCACATGAGTAAACTGGGTGTTGCTACCTTCTAATAAACTCGGTGTTTGGTAAGCATAACATTTCTGAATAACAAAATCACCACTCTTTTTGGTTTTGGACCCCCTCAACCATTGTTGGATAAGAGGCCCACTCCTTTTTTAGCAGGTCTATGATAAGTGCTTATAATACGATCATGTTGACATAAAAAGTAATCCCTCCTTTTCAAAATGTAAGGCATATTAGAGCAAAAAATCTAAGCTTTGACCATCAATTAGTCAAAACATTTGTACATTTAGTGTACAGAAGATGTATTGACATATTTGTACATTCACATGCCTTTTATTAAGATGTTGCTTTGTAGTAGTTGCTTGTACAAGAAATTAATGGTCTGCCAGGATCTAACGACTTTCTTAAATCCTAACATGCCTTATAAGAAGAAACGGAGGGAGTCTCTGTTGACTACTTTATATTAGCTATATGTTTGAGTGATGCTAATGTTTTCTGACATTGGTTTGTAGTCATCAGAAGAGCTCCGCATGAATTCAAGATTTCATGTCTAGAGGTGAGTACTCCCTGCACACATATAGAAGGGTTCTTCGCTTCTTTGATGTTCTATTGATGATTTCTCTGTCCTTTACAGGCTATCAAAGATTTATTTCCACACGACTCAAATCCATTTTATGCTGGATTTGGAAATAGAGATACAGATGAGCTTAGCTACCTCAAGGTTGGTATTCCTATGGGCAAGATCTTCATAATAAACCCCAAGGTAAGAATCTAAGACAGCAATCACTCGTTTCCCTCCTTGAACATCTTTATCTGCATAACTGTGCTGGAGTTCAGCCAGTGAGAGCATACTCGCACTGGATATGGCATCTAGAGAGTTCGTGTTGAAATTTTCCTTTGATGCAGGGTGAAGTTTCAGTGAATCGGCGGGTTGATACAAAGTCATACACATCCTTGCATGCTCTTGTCCATGGGATGTTCCCTCCAATATCGTCATCGTCTGAGCAGGTCAGCACTCCCTTAGTATTTGCCAGCAGTTCAAGTGTACTTACTCCTTTTCAATGTAAATTGCTTCTTGTTCTGACGTCAAGTTCTTGGTCAATTCAGGAGGACTACAATGCTTGGAATTACTGGAAGATGCCATTGCCTGATGTTGATTTGTGAGGTACAAGTCAAGTCTGCACAAAAGCACTGCAGTAACTTTATGATGCGCCGTAGTGATCATGAGAAGGCAACCATGGTGAAGGTAGCGCACCCTGAGGTATTGCAGTTCAACTATTTTTGGTCTACTTAGTTTCTTCCTTCATGGGCTTGTGTCTAACATGTTCGATGCATTGGCCACCTCTCTCTGCAGGCCAATTGTTGGTTGGCTACATGTGGATGCTCCTGATATAAGCTCCTGCAAGATCGAAATTGTATATATAGGATCATAATAGATGACTCACAGTCTGTATGCAGGCGGCAGCAATGTAGCTATTTCTTGTGACTCCTGTTGTCGGTTTTTTTTTTTTGAGACGAACTCCTGTTGTCGTTGTTGTAGGACTGGAAATCATACCCTCCATGTCCTGTAACTGAAGGTACATAATTTAGTGAATGGAGGGATCTGATAGTGGAGTATGTTGCCAACCCCCCTGGCCCCTTTTCGTTTCATCCTTGATGCAATTGTGGTACCGATGTAATTTGTACAAGAGCAATTCAATAATGCAATAGAAAGTCAGCTGTTCATATGCAGATATGCTAGTGGTTAACTCGTACACCATTTTGGCAATAACATGTTGCATTGAATTTTGGTACAGTATTTATCAGCTTTGTGTGTCATATTTGGTGTGCCTGCCGGTTTTCAATAGTACTAGCCACTCGCTGCCCGCGCTTCGCTGCGGGTGATGCGCTTGGTATAGGAAAAATCTTGAGAAATATGGCTTATATGTCTAATATGTTTTCTCATCATGTTGGTATGGAAGATTGGTCTCAATACTGTAAACGAACATAGATGGTGCCCATTCTAGGCCAGCAAAAGAATGACATGTTAGTGGAAAGAAGTATTTGATGGAGTTAAGCTCAAACAACTAACACACTTAGATTTAAAGCACAACATTGGCTTTATTATATTATAGATGAAAATAGCAAAAACTACAACACATTTGGTAAATCTGGAATTACATAAAAGATTACACGGTGTCGAACAATAAACTACACTAGGATTTAAAGTTATATGGTTAAGAGCAACCTAGCACAACCAAGGATTACTCTAGAAGTCGGGATAGACGAGGACAATGGAGAAACAAGATAATGATTATCCAAAACATGGCGTATGACCAACAAATCCAGAAACAGGAGACTGAGAAGTCAAACATCATGAACCCTAAGACCAAACTAACCAACGGTAGACTTGAACTTCTTCGAAAACCAGATCCCTTATTCTTATATTACACCATCACCTCAATCAGACGAAATGAGGACTGGATCTCGTAGCTCTGCTTCGGATTCGAGAAGGATGGGGATGAAGAAGAAGAGCAAGGACCAAGGGCATCTTATAATGACGAACGAAGATGGGGCGCAGCGCACCGGAAGTGGAGACGGTATGGATGGGATACGCTACCGGTTCACGCTGTGGAGATACAGCTGGCCATGGCGCGCTCCCTGCTCAAGCGAGCGGAGGGGGGTAATAAAGGAGAGGAGAGAGGGTTCGCTCGACGAGGGAGGCGTGCAGGTGGTCGTGTCCCCAAAAGAAGAAAGAAGGGAGGGGTCTAGTACGGGGACGATGGCGAGGATCAAGAGCGGACCAAAGGCCGGGAAAAGGAGAAGCGTACAGTGCACGAGGACGACGAGTGCGGCACGATGTCGAGGCCATGCGAGGACAGGGTGCTAATGGGCTCGACACCGACGGCGTCCGCGGGGCACGCGGTGACAGCGACCCGGCGTGCGTAGCGTGGTCGAGCTGGGCACAGTGCCTGGGACTTGACATCCACTCAGGCTTTTCTAAGCATTCCCTACTACCCAAGGCTAACTTTTCCTAGGTGTTCTTCTTTCCTTCCCTTCGTTGTCCACAATATGCGCCAAACTTTGTATGAAGTGAGATTGCAACATACATACTTCCTCCGAAACCACCTCCTCTTATTTACTTTGAGAGAATACTATTTCATCAACCCGTTGTGGATTTCTCGTTCAAACACCCAAATATTTGTATCAAAAGTGGTATGGCGGTGTAACTTGGTAAAGGTACTTGGTCAACAACCTCGATACCAGCGCGTGGCGAGCAACGCCACCATGTGGCAGTTGTTCCACAGGGAGCCCTCGGTTTCGTCACGACACCATAAGCTATTAACCAGGCAACTACTACCGACTTCATGGCTGGAAGGCGGTGGGGTCATAGACCACAGAATGAGGGGAGTATTGCAAGGGAAGATTCAAACAACAAGGTTCCCTTCACAACAAGGGACAATGAATTCAAATCCAGTTGCAGATTTGATTTAAAGAGATTTAAGTGTTCTACTGGGACATCCACAATTAATCGATACAGCGTCCTATATTATCCAATCACGACTGATTTGCTGATATCTGGATGGCAACTTCTCTTGTAACCCACATACCATTGCCCTTGAAAAATCTAAGCACGTTTAACGGGAATTAAGTAGATGGACGCAATAAACACAGGGTAATAAACCAAATGCATATTCCAACGGTCTTATACAGGTACATCATACAGGCATCCAGTCTCCCATTCACGACACAGCATTCACCTTCCCTACGATGGACAATCTCAACAGTACGTACGAAAAAAACGGCAAGAGTACAATACCGGAAGATAGCGAAGAACAGCACTACTACTACGGGTACAGCATCTCAAGGAAACTAATCTACTTGGAACCACGCATCTTCATTCCCGGGCTTGGCGGATTCTTCAACCACCTAGGCTATGGATCTACATCTTCTCTTGGCGATGGCTGAGTGAGAGGAATCAAGGGCTCTACTTCTGACACTTCTGAAGGTGGAGGTCCTGGCGGCACTGCAACACCGGTCCTCCTTCTTTCAGGCGGGTGGACAGGGATCCCTTCCAAGATCGGGGCATCCTGCCTTTCAGGAGCCAACGTCCTCTGCTTGGCCCTAGTGATAAGATAGGCCTCCTGTAGCTGATGGACATATCGATCTTCAGCCTCCTTCAGAGCTTCGGACATGGCAGTCTCCCGGCTCTCAGTAGCTACAGCACTGGCATGCACCTTGGCGAGCTGCACCTGGAGGATTCGGGTGAAGATCTCAGCTTCCTCCGCCCGCTGGAGGCATATCCTCAGTTCCAAGGCTTGCCGGTCATACTGCTCATCCAGGGCAAGAAGGTACGTGGTCGAATGCACCATGGTAGGACTATCCTCTTGCGCATCCCGCCCTTGCAAAGCCTCCATGCGAGCCCTCCATGCCCTCCGATTCCTGTCCAAAGGTGGAAAGAACCGCATGGGGGTACCGGCAATGGGCTCCTCATAGATTTGGCAGAGGTACCACAAGGCTTTGCAGGCCACAACCTAGTAGGTGTCGATAAAGCTAAACCCGGTTGCGGTCACACTCTAGGCTCCAGTGAGGTCGGGGAACTCCTCACTCTTCCCGATGTAGACGGTAACCTCACACCGCTCGGTGCCTTGCTCCTCATACTCACGGCCCTCATACTCGGGGACGATCTTTGACTCTGAGCTTTTGCAGGGTGGCATGCAGGATTCTAGGAAAACCCTCAACGTTCAGGCAGTAACTACTAACCTAGGCTCCTACCATTTCTGGTGGTGGTTGTGAGGGAGGCTGAGCGAAAAGCTGGCTCAAAGGAAAAGCTAAGCGAGCTAAAGTGCGCCGAGTGGTGGTACCAATGGCTAAGCCAGGCTCTACTTATAAAGGTGGAGCGGTCTGTGGTCCTGACGTGGTTCATTAGGGTTCCTGCGCGGGATCACTACGAATGAATCGACCAAATTCTACGTGTTCGAGGCGAGCGACGTGCGGTGCCATTACTGAGTAGTACGATTGTAGGGCAAGGGTCCGACAAGAGCACAGAAAAGGGGTACGAGGAGACGTGGGTCACTACAGGCGTGAACCACGGGTGAACGTGGAGGACAAAACCACAGTGCAGACCTAACTCTAGAACAGGAACGAGTAGGTCATGCACAATATGACATGCGTGACACCTATGGATGGCGTATCTGCTAGCAATGCGGCACTATAATGCACAAACAGGATATGCATGAATGCATGTCTTATATGTCCTTTCACTGTTGCTAACATATAGGGAAACCGTTCTTAGCTTTTTGGCACATCGTTCTCTCCCTGTTGGCGACCAACCCCAACCACCGACCACCTCGGGAGCAACGTGCACACAAACCAAGCCATGTCTTAGATGCATGGATGCATGTGTAAGTACAAATGTTCCTGCATGGTCGATGAATCGCTTTTATCTAATGGTAAGGAGGAGAGGCATTAAATGTGTCCATTTGCCCGACTTGTTTTTATCTGATGGTATCATGGAGGGGAGGCATTAAATATGTCCACCTGCTTTCGACCCACCCTGCGTAGGTGAAGATGTCAAACGCTTTTAAATTTACCGAGTGAATTTCTGGATAGCTTAGGGAATGGCCTCAGACACTGCTCGTCTCACGCGCGTAAAAATCCTGCTGCTTTCCTTTTATTGTTCTCTGCACCAGACTAAATGGTGGACTACGCCAGGCCCAATGACCACTCCTCCATTACAAAAGGCCTAGCCTAGCCACTTGGTACCACCACTCGGTGAGTCTCAGCTCACCTAGCCTTTCTCCCAAGCAAGCTTCTCGCTCGATCCTTCCTTGTAACCATCATCCACCAAGGATGGCAGGAGCCTGGGTTAGCAGCTATTGCCTAAACACTGAGGGTTTTCCCAAAATCCTATATGCCACCTTGCAAAAACTCAGAGTCAAGGATCGCCCCGAGTATGAGGGTCGTGAGTATGAGAAACATGGTACTAAGCGATGTGAGGTCACCGTCTACATTGGGAAGAGTGACGAGTTCCTCGATATCACTGAAGCCTGGAATGTGACCGCAACCGGGTTTCGCTTCGTCGACACCTACCAAGTTGTGGCCCGCAAAGCCTTGCGGCATCTTTGCCAGATCTATGAAGAGCCAATTGCTCGTACCCCCATGAAGTTCTTTCCACCTTTGGAAAAGAATCGACGGGTATGGAGGGCTTGCATGGAGGCTTTGCAAGGGCGGGACACGCAAGAAGACAACCCAACTGTGGTACATCTGGCCATGTATTTGATTGCTCTAGATGAGCAGTATGACTGGCAGGCCTCGGAGCCAAGGAAGTGCCTCCGTCGAGCCGAGGAAGCCGAGATCTTCTCTAGGGATGCTCGAAGTGCAACTCGCTGAGGCGCACGCCAATGTGGCAGCCACAGAAAGTCGTGAGACTGCCATGGTGGAAGCCCTAAAGGAGGCTAAAGATTGGCACACCCAGCAGCTGGAGGATGCTTATCTAGTCACAAGGGCCAAGCGTAGGATGCTTGACACAGAAAGGCAGGAACCCTTGGTCTTAGAGAGAATTCCTGTCCACCCGTCGAAAAAAGAAGGAGAACCGGTGTTGTAGTACCACCAGCACCTCCACCCTCGAAGGTATCAGAAGTAGAGTCCTTGCTTCCCCTCACTCAACCACCACCATGAGAGGAGACAGATCCTTAGCCAGTGCAGAAGAAGAACCAACCGAGGCCAGGAATGAAGCCGTTTGGTCCGACGAAGTAGATGAGTTGTCCTAGGGGACATGTACCCGTAGTTAGTAGTGCTTTTCATCGCCATCCTCTAGTGTTGTAATCTTTCCATTGTATTTCATCCGTAGATGTTAAGAATCATCGGGTCGTAGGAGCCAAACGATGTGTCGAGAATGGGAGAGGGAGTGCCTGTATGTTGTACTCGTATAAGGATGTTTTGGACGTGCATTTTGCTTTATCCGTTGTGTTTGTTATGTCGATTTACCCTTAGACCTCGTTAGACTTACTTAGGGTTCTCGAGGCAAAAAACAAACGGGTTACAAGAAAAGCAACCATTCAGATGCAAGCAGACCAGCTATGATTGGAAATGATTCGCAAAGGAGGTAACAAATTAAAGCCGCCTTTTCACAAATTAAAGACCTCTCACAAACATAGTGTAGGCTTTCATTTTCAAGTTGTATGTTTGACCTAAGACCGCATGCAAATTAAAGCCACGCGCACCGCCAGTGGCCACTCACCCGCGCTCCTTTTTCTCGCACACTGGTGCCGTCCTCTCAGCGTCACGCCGCTGTCTCTTCTGCACCGCCACCCACCGCACGTCGCACCACCGCCCCACGACACCGCTCATGATGTCACTTCCATTGGGCCGATGCTGCTGCTGCTGTCCCCCACAAACCTGATTCCCTCAGCCCCCGATGCTGCTCAGTGCCGCCGATAATGGCGCGCACCCACCCTCTAAACACGCTGTCAATCGCCTATAAAATGCCCCCAGCTCCCCCTTCACAACAAGACACTCCACACTCGATACTAATCACCCGCATAAGCCCCCTATTCAAATGCCAACCTATTTCAACATTTTAAGAAGAAGCCTGAGATAAGTGCTGCAAGCTGGAGACTATCGAAGAAAACATCAAGCAGGAGCTAGAGTACATTGTTAGAAGCAAGAAGCTGACACTCTTAAGATGTGCTTAGATGAAGATGAGCTCACCATGACCATCTTTGCTATCCTAACTCCTACTATGGTGGCATCAATCATATTGTATATCCTTGTAATGCGCCTGCTACCCTATGAGAGGCCCAGAGATAGTTGTTGAAATAAGAAGAGCTGAATAAATATTCAAGCTTCGCGGATTTATTCAAATTTTGAGGGCATAGGGCCTGTCCACAACCTGACTACGCATGATTAAGTTATTTCTTACATTCACCAAATAAATAGCGGCGCAATTCCTATACCAGCTATATTATGATGCGAGGTCGTTTGCAATTGTCATTGTGGTTAAGTTTTTACGTACCTAGCATAGTATTAGTGCTAGGTATCCATGTGAGTTCCTTGTCAGTAATAACTAAATAAAGTTCGTACAGGCTGCACTTTAACATTTACGAGGGATACTATGGTGGCTGTAATATGCAATATTACTTTTACTCATTCTACTGTGGGGTATCATTCTATGTGGAACCGTTTCAGGTGGTAGTACTTAGACCATATATATGGCAGCGATAATGCATTTGTATGGTTATATGCCTGCTACCACCGTGTCCTCCCATACCTTGAGGTTAATGGGAATAAGGAAAAGAAAACATCTTAGAAGATCAGTACAGGTGACGGCTTTGCTTCTTCAGAAGGTCATTTTTCATCTAGAAGGTGGTTTTCCAATCTCGCTGCCCCCAATAATACTTGTTAGCCTGTACGTGTATCCTATGCAATCTTATCATTGTTTCAGAATAATTATTTTAATATTTTTTTGTGCTGCTGTCTCCGATATCTACACAATACACAATTCCCTGAATTTGTCACAAGATAGCTCTGAGATTCCTAGAATGCTGCTCCACCTATAAAAGTGCCAAATACTTATACTGATGCCCTATTGGCAGTCGCAAACTTAGTCATGCCTATCACTTATCTGTATTAACCTTTTTTGTAACAATTTTTATCCAAGCTAAATAGTATAAAAGCAAATATAAAACAAAAGGTTTTGGTAACCCACATGAGTCTGCCAATTATTCAATGGTTTATGTGATGCTTATTTACGTACTCTTTGTCAGATAGTGAGAAGTTCTAAATTATGAACTCATTTGGATAGACCAAAGTTATATGTTCAATTAGTACCACATAGAGCTTATACACCTTCCAAACTTACACTTAAATTTATACAACTTCCAATTTACACGGTGGAGCATATATTTCTTTCTCGAACATGCAGGAGAGCTACGTATCATTTCATTAAAAAGAAAAGAAAGAGTAATGCAGTAGCAAAGCCAGCACTTCTATTCAATCCAATACAGGGCTATGCACTATATAGAATAATAACTCACCAAGGTAGGGTTAGAAATTAAAGCCAAATATTAGGCAGCAACAAATCTGAAAATACCAACCAAACAGAATACATGAGGGTAGATCCACCTGAATGCTGTAATTGAATGCTATTGTCTTTGTTTAATGCTAAGATGGACAAAGGCCTAAAACTCTAAAAAAATACATGAGGGGAACATTAGCTGTAAATTGTAATGTACATGCACAATACATTTACATACTGCTGGGGAAAAACGACTTAAAATGAATGGCATTTTTTTCATAACGGTACAGTACAATCAGGCAATAACATCGATGATGCCACTGGTGTTTAGTAGGTAGATCCAACAGGAATTTACTGTTACTGAAATTTCGCAAATTAAATGTGATTTTCTACGTCACACTTTCATATTTGAATGCAAGCAACTCCCTAGGAACTCAAGCAAACTGTTGAGGAAGTGTCATGTACTGGCTTCTGCATCGAGTGTACTTCTGACTCCATCTTGAAATGAGATTGGCTTGGCACCAAGAATCTGGGTTAGCTTGGTGGTGTCCATGGAAAACCACCCAAGTCCGGCACCGTCAATCAAACAATCCAAAATACAGACTAGACCTGAGCAATCTCAATCAATCCATTTCAAAATTTGAAATAGACACGTTTCATCTCAAGAACAAAGAAGCCTTCTCATTCTGATTCTGATCCTTGAAGCTCTTTTCTTGTTGTTGCTGCTACTCGTTACCAATGTCATGCTGCAAAGCACAGGCCACCCACCAAACTCTGATGGTCTTGTCAAGGCTCCCGCTATAGACCATGTAGCCATTGCTGAGCCTGCATCAGGACGCCTGGATGCATTTTACAGGGCCCTCGTGGCCTCCAATGACGCCCACCTTAGCTAGCTCGTCGCCGCTCTGCCGGCGCCAAAGGCCGATGGTCTTGTCGATGGAGCCGGTGCAGAGCAGGTCCCTGACGACGCAGAGGCATAGCGCTGCCATGTCGTGTGCCTTCACATCGCACGCGAGGGTCCAGCGCGCGGCGGTCCCAACCGGCGACGTGGCCGTCGGAGCCCGCGGTGTAGACCCGGTGGTCGGATGCGGCGATGGCGAGCGCGTTCTAGGACACACCATCGCGGGCGACGAGGATGGCCTGGAAGAAATGCGACGCCTTGCCCTTCTCCCACGCCTTGACGCGGCCGTCGGCGGAGCCGGAGTAGACGATGCCGGCGCTGGCGGCGACGGCGTTGACGGCGTCGTCGTGGGCGCGGATGTACTCGAGGCACTTGAGGTCAGCGATGCGCCAGACCTTGAGCGTGCGGTCCCAGGAGCCCGAGTAGAGCAGCGTGGCATTGTGCACCGTGGCGGCGATGGCGAGGCAGGAGATGCTGTCGGCGTGCTCGATGCAGAGGCAACGGTGGCTGCGCCGCGCCATCGTCAGCACATAGCTGGCTTGGCGGAACACCCGGCCCAGGTAGTCCCTAGCGGTGGGCAGCGCGGCGATGAGCTTGAAGGCATTCTCGGAGCGGGAGCGGCGAGAGACGCGCCAGACGCGGACGCGACCATCCTGGTGCGCAGAGAAGACTCGCCCGCCCGTGGCCGCCAGTGCCTTGACGGAGCCGCCGTTCTTCGCCATGGCCAACCTTCCCTAGCTCACCACCGCAGCCGCGGGGCGTGAGCGACGTGAGAGGGGCACAAGTGCTGCCCCACGAGCGCGAGCCTACGTGGGCACCTCCGGCCCCGCCTCCGCCGCTGCCGGCCCCGGCCACGGGTGCACGCGAGCCCAGCCGGCCACCGTAGATGATGCCCTACCGCTGGCCAGGCGCCGCCGCAGCCATAGGCGCAGCCCTCGCAGGCCACCGCCGAGGCGCGAGTGCAAGCGCGAGCCGCCGCGATCGCCGCCAGCCTAGCCGGTCGCCCACCGCAGGTGAGGGGCGTCGAAGGCGCGAGCCCACCTGGCTGCCTGCCTGCCTCTTCCTACTCTTTTTCCTTCTACGTTTCTTGAAGAAAAGAGCAGGGGAGAGGTAGCAGAGGATAAAGGCGCCCGGTCAAATCCCATGAGCTGGCTGGGTAGCTCTCGTACGAAAAGAAGCCCTCTGTGCTTTCCTGAAGGAGATAAGGATGGGTACAGATAAGGATGGATGCTAGTTGGCCTGAAGCCACTGCTGGTTTAAAGGCGTGCATGCATGCACTGCTGCTGCCGTTGGCCCACTTTTGACGTATTCTCGTAGAGAAAGGACAGGCCAAAGAATTTTACCTTCTCACAAGGAGATAAGAACGGGTACAGCTAGGGCGCCGACCATGCATTCAAAGCAAGCAAGGCCCCAGCAGCATGCACGCATGCATACTCGCATGCGTGACGACCACCATGCTAATTAGGCACCGGTCCATGCATGCCGAGAATCCACCATCCCCTGCTACGCGCCACCGTCCATTTACGTGCCGCGTACGATCACTATGGAAGCCATACTTCATTGAATGCGTCCACTTGCTTCATCTGTCCACTGCCGAATGCACGGAGGAAGGTCGGTTGTGACGCGCCTCATCTGAGCTATGGAATTTCGATCTAACGCACCAACAAAAAAAAACGTACGTGGACACCCTGGGAGGCCGCCGATTCGGCGTGCCTTCATATCTTTAATGTAGCCGGAGAGAGTCCAGAGCTGCAATTTTTAGCTGCAGCTATGCGCATATGTGTGAAAAAGAATCATTATTTTCTGCTAATTAAAGCTTTCTTATCATTGTTCTACTAGCATCTCACATTATTTTATTGACCACTAATATATTTTTGCAATAGATTTTGCTAATATATTTTTTGAAATAGATTTTGCGAGGACTTTAACATGTTTCTAAACTAAATGATTTTAATGTAATTAATGTTGTAATTTTTAAGATTTGGTATCGACATGTCTAACTCCTACACGATTTTAAGACCGAGGGAGAACAAAAACAATAACAGGGAAAATATTCAAAATATAAGGAGGAATAAGGGAATAGAGTTTGCCTATTGATGCATTTCCTATTCCTTATATATTCTGTACTATAATATAAATGGTTAAGTAGCACCGTATATTACATGAAACTTGTGGAAGGAGAGGAATAGGAGGATCTTCGAAAATGTTCACAAAACTGCGCAACAGGTAGCATCCATAACCAAAGATGACATAGTGAAGAGACATAGGGTAATGGCTGTGGCAGGAGATATGAACTAGCTGTGACATGTGTCAGGTTCATAAACCCGGGGTCCCTCATGGACCTGCCTCCCAGCAAAAGCTCGACTCAGCAGACGACGTTGCAAACAACGCGTAACTCCTGGGCCGGCCCAAAAACCTAACGACAAGCCAGAAGGACGATCCTGTCTTCGACCGGAAGGCCTGGCCAAAGAAGAACGACGCTCGCTTCCGACTCCGGCCCGTCTCTCCGACCGGAAGGCCTGACCAAGGAGGACCGATGCTCGCCTCCGACTCCGGCCCGCCTCTTCGACCGGAAGGCCTGGCCAAGGAGGACCGACGCTCGCCTCCGACTCCGGCCCGCCTCTCCGACTGGAAGGCCTAGCCAAGGAGGAACGACGTTCGCTTCTGACTCTAGCCCGCCTCTTCGACTGGAAGGCCTAGCCAAGGAGGAACGACGCTCGCCTCTGACTCCGGCCCGCCTCTCCGACCGAAAGGCCTGGCCGAGAAGGGACGACACTCGCCACCGACTTCGACTCGCTTCTCTGACCGAGAGTACATCGAACCTCTGCTTATAGCTCTTCTCTGACCAGGAGGCCGGAGCCGGCTAGGGAATGACCGACCGAGGATGCCCGCTCGGTGAAGACCCAGAAAATAGACAGAGCAAGTAAGGCAGGGCGCTCCAGTCAACCATAATATCAAGGACCGTACCATGCACACCTGCAGGACAGTACTGTCAGGTCATGTCAGAAGGGTACTTTATAACCTTCCAGATATATCAGAACACCCACAGTGTTGTGGGCACCGACATTTATCCTACAGTATGGTAGGCGCCGACATTGGCCATACCAGAAGGACGTAGTGGAACCGACCACATGCATCCAGCCATCAACAGTATTGTGGGCGCCAACAAACCACCTTGTACCCAATGGCGTGGGCAACAAGACTAGGTGGCACACACACACTCTTTCTCTCATACTCTCTCTTGTAAAGCCGTCCTCTTCATCTATAAAAGGGGATGCGCTATCTCCAAAAGGAGGAGGACGATTCAGACAACACATGAATCATTCTGATTCTCTTTGCTTGGCTCTAACACTTAGCGCACGTCAGAGCTCCAATCACTATTGGCCCTTCGGTCCGGAGTTCGACCGGACCTCTGATACCCCCATCTTACTCCCTCTTGTTTGTAACCCCACAACAAACTTTGGGCACCTGGGCTTAGGAATAAAGTCACCGACTGACTCAAATTGGACGTAGGGCATGTTGCCTGAACCAGTATAAACCCTATGTCATTGAGTGCTAGGCCACATCCGATCACAACGTACGGCAAAACTATAAATATTTACATGTTGGTCACTTTTCGCACCGATAGTTGGCACCGTTCATGGGGAGAACGCCATACGTTCATGCTTTTGGTCATCGGATGGTCCACCTTTCCGCCATCTTCGGCATGGCGGGCTCAAGCGATACGACTTGCTTCGGTTCGCTGGAGTTCCCCTCACTCCCACCTGTTGGGATGTGGGCTCCTCTAGTCTTCGAGCCGTCCTAGGCCTTCCTCTTCGAAAGCCTAGACTTCATCGCCGGTCGGCTCGACGTGCTTCACCTCTGCGAGGAGGCACCTATCCCGGCGCCCGTCGGAGGAGCAGCGTCCTCTGTCGGCTTCGGGACTCCCAACGACTTCAACGATGAGGCGCCTGCTCTTAGTTCTGAGCCTACGCTAGGCTCAAACCCCACTATGAGTAACATACATACTATTCTTTACTCGCTTTTTTATATTTTCCGCCGACTCTCCGAAAGGACCCCGTTGTCCCTGCCGCGACCGCCTTGCGACTAGTTCCCCTACGGCCTCATGTCCCCCATGGACGCGTACGCATGGGGGCTCCGAAAGAAGCTGGCGCCGCCCCCTCTCACATTCGAATTTGTGGGGATGGCGGGCTACGCTCCCGCCTCTTTTCACGACCTCATGGATGACGATGTTGAGAGCCATGGCTCCAGCATCGGCGACATCATGGAACCTAGCCACCCTCTGTCCCGGGAGTGAGCTATGGTGGATGCTCCGGGACAGCCGCTGGTGGTGGCAGAGTCTCTATAGACCCACACCCCTCCAGACCCTCGCGCGGAGGCCCTCGCATGTGCGCAGAAGCACGATGAAGAGCTATGATAAAGGCGGCAGAACCAGCCGCCACCTGCGCCGGCGCGCTCGGCACACCACGTTGCGCCCCGTGCGCATAACCCAGCGAGCAGCGCCCAGGGTCGTGCCCGCTAGGTTCAGCGCAACATCATCGATGGGGGAAACGATCCCCCACAGTTCACTCGTGCTAGCCAGAACATCGCCGCGGTGGCAAAGCTTCTGCGCGGCGTTCCCGAGCCTGCAGATCCACAGGAGCAGGCAGTCCACTGGAACCTCCGGGCGCTGGTGGAGACCACCGCCGTTCAACAGGCAGAAAGCTCCATGTCGCGACACCGAGTCACGGCCTCTCTCCCCACTAGGGGAGTGGGGACACACCAGACGCATCACTCCATCCGCTCACCACTACAGCCGCTGGGCATGGAACAGGAAGCCGCAGCTATGCTACGACCTGACTCGGCGCCCGCTCCACACCGGCCGCCTATGCGTGAACGCCTCGGGTCGAACCGAGATGCTCGCAGCGTCATCAACAACCGGTGTTAGGCTCGGCATGACGATGACGTCCATCGGCGGCGGTGAGAGCAGGCAGCATGGGCTCTGGCCGGACCGTCGAGGGGACCGGTGAGACGCACTCTAGGCATGGTCACCGACCCAACAATCGGAGTCCTAGCCTGGATGGCCTAGGACCATGGGCCTTTGGCCGACGCATCTAGAGAGCACCGTTCCCATAGCGCTTCCGACCGCCTACCAACATCGCCAAGTATACCGGGGAGACGAACCCCGGTATATGGCTCGAAGACTTCCGGCTCGCCTATCGAGCCGGAGGAGTGGATGATGACCACTTCATCATTCAGTACCTCCCCATCTGCGTGGGGGAACATGTTCGAGCATGGCTCGAATTCCTCCCGCATGACAACATCCGCGACTGGGCGGACCTCAAGAGGATCTTTGTTGGGAATTTCCAGAGGATGTACGTCTACCCGGGGAACTCCTAGGACCTCAAGAGCTGCCAGCAGGAGCCCAACGAGTCCCTATGGGACTACATCCATAGGTTCTTGAAGCTGTGCAACTCCCTTTCTAATGTCGTCGACGTGGATGTCTTCAGCGCATTCCTCTCCGGAACAACCTATAAGTCTTTGATTCACAAGCTTGGCTGCCTAAAGCCTTGGACCACCCGTGACTTGCTCGACATCGCCATGAACCACGCCTCTAACGAGGAGGCGGCCGGAGCGGTCTTCAACGGAGGCCAGGACAAGGGTAAGGCCAAGCGCGAGGACCAAGATGAGGGCCCCTCCACACAGAGGGGCAAAAAGAACAAGACGTTGGTCGCCACAGCTGATCGCGCGGGCAAGCAGCCCCAGTAGGGCCAGCCTGACCACTTCGACAAGCTCATGGATAGCCCATGCACCAACCACACTTACCCCCTCAAACACCTCTACAAGGAATACGAGCTCCTCAAATGCTTCCTACGATAGGCCGGTGGGCCAAAAGAAGGAAAAGGAAAGGAGGCAGCAGTCAAGAAAGGAGGCGCAGTGGGCAAGGATGGGGACAGCTTTCCCGACCCCGAGGAATGCATCATGATCTTTTGGGAGCCAATGCCATCTACTCCAAGTGCCAACACAAAGTGCGCTACAGAGAGGCATGCGTCGCCAAAACGGTCATCCCCTCCTTCATTCATTGGTCAGAATCTCCGATCACTTTTGATCAGAGGGACCATCCATCCCTCGTTGCCAGGCTGGGTCGCTACCCGCTCATTGTCGACCCCATTGCCCGCAAGAAGCGCCTCACCAAGGCGCTGATGGACGGAGGCAGTGGCCTCAACATTCTCTATGTCGACACCTTCGACGCCATGTGCATCCCCAGGTCGGAGCTCCACCCGGTGAGCTCTCCCTTCCACGGTGTGATCCTGAGAGCGCAGGCATACCCGCTCGGGCAGATCGACCTGCCCGTCACGTTTGGTAATCGAGCCAACTTCTGCTCGGAGGTACTTATCTTCAAGGTGGTGGACTTCCTGAGGTCTTACCATGCCATCTTGGGGCGGCCATGCTACGCCAAGTTCATGGCGGTCCCTAACTACACCTACCTGAAGTGGAAGATGCCGAGACCGAACGGCATCATCACTGTGGGTAGCACCTTTTTGCACGCCTACACGTGCAACCACGAGCATTACGAGCTTGCCACTGCCATCATCAACTCTTCCGAGCTCCCATGGCTCGAGGAGTTGTCGACCCAGCAGTCTCGGACTGCAACAAGCCAACCTCCTCGACTGCCTTCCGCCCACTCGAGGAAACTAAAGCGGTGGGGATCGACCCCATTGACCCTACCAAGACGGTGTGGATCAGGACCCAGCTCCCGACAAAATAGGAATGCGAGCTCGCTGACTTTCTATGCGCCAATCACGATGTCTTCGCATGGAAACCTTCCGACATGCCAGGCATACCGTGGGAGGTCACCGAGCATGCACTACGCCTTGTCCTAGGCTCAAAGCCCACCAAGCAACGCTTGCATCACTTTTACAACAAGAGGCATAGGGCCACAGGCGAGGTAGGTCACCAAACTCCTGGCAGCCAGATTCATCAAAGAGGTATACCACTCTGAGTGGCTTGCCAATCCTGTTCTTGTTAAAAAGAAGACTAGGAAATGGAGAATGTGCATTGATTATACTGGCCTCAACAAGGCGTGTCCGAAGGACCATTTTCCTTTACCACGCATAGACCAGATAGTTGAATCCACCTCAGGATGTGAAATCCTCTCCTTTCTAGATGCCTACTCAGGCTATCACCAGATCACGATGAAAGAGTTCGACCAGCTCGCGACTTCCTTCATCACTATGTATGGTTCGTACTGTTACGTAACCATGCCTTTCGGTCTAAAGAACGCTGGCGCCACCTATCAATGGTGCATACAGCAATGCTTTGCCGATCAAATCGACCTGCTCGATTAGCCTAACCAAGTCGAGTGGTCGAAACCAACAATCGCCGTTTATGTTAATGACATAGTGGTCAAAACGGCTCAAGCTTGCGACTTGATCACAAACTTGGCCGCAACGTTCACGAACCTCCGAAGGTTCAACATCAAATTGAATCCCGAAAAATGTGTTTTCGGGGTTCCAAAGGGGAAGCTGCTTGGATACATCGTGTTCGAACGCGGTATCGAGGCCAACTCCAACATAGGCCCCATACGCAACATCAAGGGCGTACAAAGGCTCACCGGTTGCTTGGTCGCCCTGAGCCAGTTCATCTCCCAGCTCGGCGAATGGGGGATGCCTCTCTACAAGCTTCTCAAAAAGACGGACGCTTTCGTCTGGACGGAGGAAGCACAGTGGGATTTGGAGAGCCTCAAAGCATCACTGACGTCGTCCCCAATCCTCGTCGCTCCTGAACGGGGAGAACCCCTCCTCTATGTCGTGGCAAGCAACCACGTGGTGAGCGCCACCCTAGTCATCGAAAGGGAGGAGCCGAGACACCACCTTAAGGTCCAATGACCCGTATACTTCATCGGGGAGGTACTCACCGACCCCAAGGTCCGGTACCCCCAGGTGCAAAAACTCCTATACGTCGTGCTGATGGTGACCCGGAAGCTCATGCACTACTTCACCGACCACGAAGTCTCGGTCGTCACTTCATACCCGCTCGAAGACATCATCCGCAACTGTGATGCTGTGGGACGAATCTCCAAGTGGGCACTCGAGCTAATGGGCCATGACATCAGGTATATCCCCCATACCGCTATTAAGTCTCAGACTCTCGCGGACTTTGTCACCGAATGGACGGAGGTCCAGCTCCCGACCCCAGACGTCACCCACGAGTACTAGACGATGTACTTCAACGGATCCATAATGGCTCCTCACTCGGGGGCTCGAGTGGTTTTGATCTCCCTAGATGGGAGTAGGCTCCGCTATGCAATCCGCCTCCACTTTTTGGCCTCAGACAATGCTATGGAATATGAGGCCCTCATCAATGGACTACGCATCGCCATCGAGCTCGGTGCTATGCGGCTCTACGTCCGCAACGACTCAGAGCTGGTCATCGACCAGATCATGAAAGAGTCCTCTTGCCAAAGCCCCCTCATGAAAACATACTGCCAGGAGGTGTGCAAACTCAAGGATAAATTCTAGGGGATCGAGCTACACCATGTCCCCTGAAAGGACAACGATGCCACCGATTTTCTTGTAAAATTGGCTGCCAGCAGGTTCCATCTCCGGATAGGGTCTTCATCAATGACCTTCACTAACCATCTAGCCACATCCTAGAAGGTCCAATCCAGACACACCCCGACACCGACCCGACGCTTGGGGGCTCCGACCCTAGTGCCTCCATGACGACGTCGCCCACCGATGTCGCCATGGTGGCACTCGATCAAGCCGACTGGCGAGCGCCGCTACTCGCCTACCTCCTCGAGGAGGTTCTCCCACCCAAAAGGACTGAAGCACGATAGATCGCTCAACGCGCCGAGACATTTGTCGTGATCGATAATGAACTCTACAAACGAAGTCCGTCGGGAGTACTCATGAAGTGTGTCCCTGGCGACCAAGGGAAATAGCTCCTCCTCAAGGTCCATGTCGGAATCTATAGACATCACGCGGCCCCTGAGGTCACTGGTCGAAAACCTTTCGCCAAGGTTTTTACCGGCCCACCACGCTACGAGATGCAGAGGAGGTCGTCCATAGGTGTGAGCGATGCCAGTTCTACGCTCAGCAAATGCACTTGCCGGCACAGGAGCTTCAAACCATCCCTATCACCTGGCCGTTCACGGTCTAGGGCCTCGACAAGGTAGGACCCCTCAAAAAGGGCCCAAGCGGCTTCACTCACCTACTCATAGTGGTCGACAAATTCACCAAGTGGATAGAGGCCAAGCCCATCACCAACATCCGCTCGGAAGAGGCAGTCAAGTTCTTCCTCGACATCATCTACTGGTTTGGTGTTCCTAACTGTATCATCACTGACCACAGAACTAACTTCACCGGGAAGAAGTTCCTGGACTTTAGTGATGGATACAGCATCAGGATTGACTGGGCCTCGGTCAGCCATCCACGTACTAACGGTCAGGTCGAGCGTGCCAATGGCATGGTCCTCCAAGGACTGAAGCCACACATCTTCGACCGACTCAAGAAGTACGCCGAGCGATGGGTTGCAGAGCTCCCAGCGATCCTCTGGAGCCTAAGAATGACCCCAAACCGATCCATAGGGTTCACACCCTTCTTCCTGGCCTACAGAGCTGAAGCAGTGCTGCCGTCCGACCTCGACCACGGTGCCCCAAGAGTGAAAGCCTTCGACCGTAACTGAGCCATGTAGGCTTAGCAAGACGTAGTCGACCTGCTCGAGGAGGCCCATGAGACGACCATCATCCGCTCCGCTCGCTACCAGTAGACTCTCCACAGGTACCATGAGAGGAAAATCAGAGGAAGGATCCTCGAGGTCGGAGACCTCATGCTTCGAAGGACCCAATCAACCAAGGAAAAACACAAACTCTCTCTGCCTTGAAAAGGACCCTATACGGTGACCGAGGCGATCCGACCGAGCGCCTACCGACTGAAGGACGACAACGGTGACGTTCTCGCCAACACTTGGAACATCGAACATTTACGTCGTTTGTTCCCCTAAAATTCGGTTTTACCACTTTCTTTCATTCAAGTTCGCTCCTACAAAGCACCTTGGCTCGAACACTTTTGGCCCGGGTCGCTCGGGGGCTCCACGGAGGTGCGATACCACCTCTCTTTTTTACTATCATATGGTAAAAACTTTTTTACCCGAACGAAAGGGTAGTCCGTTCCTTTAGTTACCTTACGTAACATTGCTTTAAACATTCCGACCGATCACACCCCCATGACCTATGGTTGTGAGCGGCTGAGCCTCACGGGCCATGCCTAGGTTCTTAAGGTTGCAGCCTATGGTTCAAACGGGCAGGTGTGAAAAAGAAAGAATAAGAAATAGAGCTATGCTAGGGTAAAAATAAGGAACGAATGGGACATGCTTCCCCTTACGAAGTGATTCCATCACAAAAATGAAACTAATGTATTCATAAATACACAAAAATGTTTACATGAGGACTCCCCCATGAACTTATCCCTTACACATACTGCATGTTTCTACTTTACTTGCTATTGTGGCTGCTCGGCGGCATCGGCTGCCGGCGAGACCGGCGAAGACGAGGGCTGCTCGGTCTCTGACGGACGACGTTTGGCTCGGTCAGAGGCGGGACGATGTTCGCTTCCGACCTAGGCTCCACTCCATCCGTAGGTTGGGCGATGTCCTCCTAGCGCGCGCCTTCAGCCGTGTTCGCACGGCGAGCCTCCATCACCCATTACGCATAGACTTGCTTTGCCACCATCTGTGCGCATGGCAGCAAGCTCTCCCCGAGCGCATGGATGGCGTCCGGGCTCCAGCCGTTGGCATACCCGCTGCAGATGGCAGTGAAGTCTAGGTCTAGGTGGTGCGTCACCACCAAAGTCAGCACCCCCGATGTCCTGTAGAACATCCCGTCAGAGATAAGCGCCCAAACTTCATCTAGGACCTCTGCCAGTCGGATGGCGGCGTGTTGGTGCTCGGCGCTGACCCGAACACCTCCGAGATGATGACCTGGGCGGCATTATGGATCTAGTCAAGCTCCCCCTCGAGAGCACATCGCTCTTCAAGGGACTTGGCTAGTGCCTCTGTGCTCCAACCAATCGTCGCCTTGGTCGTCTCCAAGTCCTGCTCCAGAGAACCAACCTTTCCGCCAAGCTCTGGAAGAAGGATGACAAGCTCAGAAGCAAGCTAAAGGAAAAAACCAAGACATCAAAGGTGGAATAGGTACATACCAAGGCAGGTGTTCTTGAGGATGGAGAGTCCCTCCTCCTCCCGAGTCACCTGCTCATGCAGCCGAGCGTTCGACTCCTTCGTCCCTAGCACCTACCCCCGGAGCGCCAGCACTTCCTAGTCAACCTCTGACCGGGCCTTCCGCTCTGACTCTAGGGCCTCCAGGGAACTCTAGATCGCCACCTTGGTCTCCGCTAGGGACTTTTGGAGTGCCGCCTCGGTCTCCGCCTGGCGGACCTTCGCTGCGTCAAGTCGCCCGCTCCACCGCGAGCAGTTCCACCGCCCGCGCCTCCATCGCCTTGGCCACCTAGTCTTGAGACTCACGGCGGGCGAACTCCAGCTGGCGCTCGAGCTCGGCGACCTACCGCGACGCCGTGGCCTCCTGCTCCATCCGAGCGTGCTCCTCCTAGAGAAAACGGGACTTGCGGCTCGACATCTCCTCCAAGCCGTGCAAAGCAAGAAGCAAGCGTGCTAAGACAACCGATGAAAGACCAAGGAGCCAAGGACAAACACAAAAAACTTACCTCTACGACATGGGGCAGGTCGATCATCACCGCCTGATGGACGGACTTGACTCGCTCCAAGGCTTCCTCGAACCTCGCCCTGGTTTGGGTGAGATCGGACTCCATCGTGAGTCCTCTCCCCCCAAGCATGTCCTAGAGCTGCACCTCCTCCTCATCTCAAAGGATGAACTGCACCTTCCTCGGGTCACCGGGTAGGGCCCACACTAAGTCGGTTGTTGCCCTCAACCCGTTGGAAGGCCTAGCCGCCGACCATACCACCGCCAGCTCCAGCGATGGTGGGATGGCCGGGGGCTCTACCCTGGTGCCTATCTCGCTGGGGAAGGGGACCTCCACCTCCTTGACCCCACGTCCCACCATCGGATGCTCTGCCTCTGGCCTAGCCGCGTCGCCTCCCGATGCCTCCAGCTCTGACCAGGAGGGCGAGCTGTGCGTCCCTCTGCCGAGCAAGGCAGGGAGCTCGGTCTGCCTCCCCTCTTCCACCATAGTCGGTGCAGGAAGGATCGCGAGGGTCACCTCCAACCCGGCCTCCACTGTCGCCACCAGGATCGCCGCCAACACCGTCGCCGCCGCTGTCGCCGTACTTGCGACCAACCGGGAGGATGCGGCCCCAGAGGGGAAGGTTGCACCACTGCCACCCTGCTCTCCCCGCCGCTCTTCACAACGCGCTGCAAGGAGGGCCTCCACTCCTCCCACACGGGAGGCAGGGCGATGCTCAACCCCGTCAGTAATTGGCCACTGCCAAAAAAATACAAGTCAGTCGCATTCAAAGTATCTAAAGCCTCGACCCGCTGGCAACGGGCCTGCCAGATGAGGGCTGCTTGCAAGTCGCGAGCCATGCCCCCTCACCTCGACTGGGGGGAGTCGACCCAGCCGGCTCCCGATCGGCTTGCAAGTTGCTGCGACCGCCAGCTCGAGGCACGTCGACCACAGCAGCTGGCGGGGCGTCCCCAATGATGCAGGGGTGCGAGCCCGCTCCTCCGACCGCTTGGGCTGCCCCACCGTGCCTAGAGCAGGTGGGGACAAGGCCGGCGATGCCTCCAAAGGGCACGGCGACTATGTCTGCTTCGCCTCCCACTCGTCGACAGTGTCCGAGCTCACGGCGCGCTTCCTTGGCGCGGGAACGTCGCCACACCTCTCTGCCTCCTGCCCACCCCCAACGGATGTAGCCATAGGCTCACGACGCTCCACTAAGGTCACGACGACCTCCTGGCCTCCCTCATCCTTGTAGGGGATCTCGTCGTCACCCATCTCCGTGGGTTCCTCCGACTCGAGCTCTGTCTCAACGTCGCTCCGATTCTCCCCGGCCCACATGCGTCGGGCGATATCCTGCTCCTTCTGGTGCCTCCTCCGAGCCTTCTCAGCTCTCTTCTTCTTCCTACCATTCGCCACCTCCTTCAGGGTAGCTTGCCGAGCCACCCCCTCTAGCCCCTTCGGAAGATGCGGCCGGGATTTATAACCAGTGAGTCCCTACGAAGCAAACGACTTGAAGTCAAATTATAGGAGAGCAAGACCAAAAGGGACACGGAATAAGGAGAGGAGAACGTACCAGATTGGGTAGTTTCCCGGTGTGGAGAGGTCCGGGCTTTCCTTCGAGGGTCTCCCGGGCCTTCAGTTGCAGCACCCGGTCGAGCCGGCTCCAAACTTTGTCCTTCACCAACTACACCAGCAACGTGCGGTTGGGGTCCGTCGGGCTAGAGTACAGCCACATCGGCCGCGTCCTCTCCGCCAGCGGGGCGACCCGACGGTGGAAGAAGGTGTGGAATACCCGCACCCCGTCGAGGCTATGCTGCAACAGCTTCTGGAGCTCCGCCCCAATGATCTTTTGGTTGTTCTACCAGCTGGAGGGGCCCCACGACCAGCTCTCTTGCCTCTCCGGCCTCCTACCGGTGAACGACAGGAACGGCGGCTCCACCGGGTTCCTTATGTAGAACCACTCCCCGTGCCACCCCCGATTGGAGTCGCAGGGGGTGTACGCGGGATAGGAGCCCGATGAACTTGGCTTCTTCTACAGGGCGAAGCCACCAACCGGCGCGGTCCTAGCCAGCTTCCCCTCCGACAAGGCTCGCCTAGTGAAGATCCATCGAAAGAAGTCCACATGCGGCTCCATCCCGAGGAAGGCCTCACAGACGGTGACGAAGCCGGTGACGTGCAACACCCCAGTCGGATTGATGTGCTATAGCTCCAGGCCCCACTCATTGAGGAGCCCGCACAGAAACTAGTGTGCGGGGTATCCCAGCCCGTGCTCATGGAAGGCGAGGAAGGAGACGACCTTGTCAGGCTGAGGTCGAGGGAAAGCCTCCCCTATAGGAGCCCTCTAGTGTGCCACCTCCTTCGACGGAAGCAGACCCTTCTCAGCGAAGGCAGCCAGCACCATCTCATCCACATTGGATGGCCTCTAGCTCAACATCTCGCTTTAGAATCGCAAATAGATCTATGAGTTCTCCTCTCCCTCGCTCTACCCCTTTTTCTCCTAGGAACCACCGTGGCACACGAACGCTCTTGGCGAGAAGGAAGAAGGAAGAGAGGCGGCAGTTGAGGAATAGGTGAAGGAACGAGACGAATACCCTATCCCTTCCCCTATTTAAGGAGAAGACACAGCAGTTGGAGAAAGGCAAAGGATTGGGGCGAAAAACCCTCTCCCTTCCCCCATTCAATGCGGATGGGATGCGGTAGGACGTGTCCTGACCGATGGGATACGCCTTGCTCGACGAGACGGCGCCTGGTTATACGGGACGTGGCCTAGGCATTGCCTACCACTACCGCACGCTGGGCATGGAAAACAAGGCGCAACCGTGCACAGGCAGCCCTCCGCCTTCCTAGGCAGGACCTGGAAGGGCCCAACGACGGGATCTCCGCCCAGGAGAGACCAACGGTCTTCCTGAGTCGATCGGACAGCTCAAGCGAATGCTGAGAGATAGGTAAGGAGCAGAGGGATGCCCCATGTGGGCCATGCCGACTCTGTCATGAACGACGAGCATGGATCCCATTCGGACATCTCCGATAAAAGCTCCCCAAAACCCGTCACTCGAGTCATCAAGGTGACTTTACCAAACCCTCTCACTTAATTTTTCTGATGCATGATCATTCATCCATCCATTCTCATACACGCATTCACACATTCATTCATATAGCCATTCATTCATCCCATACATCCGAAGCATCACATATGCAATTAATGCATCACAACGCTCCGTGTTGCGTCACGAAGCGGTAGTTGCCTCATTCAACATGAGCAACGACCGACCGGGGTTCGAAGGCCGGCCCGCGAAGGGCTCAAGGCCGCCTCACGTCAAATAGAGCTAGGGGAGAAAATGCAGATGAGCCCCAGCGGCCCTCGCCCAATCTGCTCCGAAGCAGATAGGGTCATCTCAACCTTCTCATTCGATCCTAACCTTGAGCCATGCCCACAGAATCTCTATTGAGGGGAGACCAGCGGGCCACCTGAGTCGATCTCTAGAATGACCCAGGCATCTGCTAGGACGTGGGTTAAGGAGCAATGGAATGCCAAATGAGGGCTATTCCGACCCCGTCACGAACGACGAACCCGGATTCCACTCGAACATGCCCGTTAGCGAGCTCACCGAGCGCGTCACTCGAGCCATCGAGGCAAGCGATGTTAGCTCAGCCCATCCGATTGCAGAAACCACAGACGGGGTAACGCATGAAACTAGACCAACCCCTACCAAGCCCAACGGGGCTTAGGGGCTCAGGTCGCCCGACATCGACTCGGGAAATCAACGAACCTCGTAGGTCACGGGCGGGACAAACACGGGAGAACACCCCGAATGACAGTCTGTGGCCCCAGGAAACGAGTACCAAGATGCTCAGCCTCCAACCGACTCACCAGTCGGAAGCAGGCTCGGGGGCTACACCCGTGGGTGCGCTCGAGCACACCCGCTGTCAAGACAAAAATCCCCCCGCTGGCAAAATGAAAAAACCCCCCAGATGATTCTACTCGAATTGCCCGGGGGCTACACCCACGGGTGCACTCGCGTGCACCCACTATCAAGACAAAAATCCCTCAGACGATTCTACCCGAATCGCCCGAGGGCTCGGGGGCTCCTGTCGGGTTCATAAACCCGGGGTCCCTCATGGACATGCTTCCCAGCAAAAGCTTGGCCCAGCAGACGACGTTGCAAACAAAGCGCAACTCCTGGGTCGGCCCAAAAACCTAACGACAGGCCAGAAGGACGATCCTGTCTTCGACTGGAAGGCCTAGCTAAAGAAGAACGACGCTCGCTTCCGACTCTGACCCACCTCTCCAACCAGAAGGCCTGGCCAAGCAAGACCGATGCTCGCCTCCGACTTCGCCCACCTCTCCGACCGGAAGGCCTGGCCAAGGAGGACCGACGCTCGCCTCCGACTCTGGCCCGCCTCTGAGACCGGAAGGCCTGGCCAAGGAGGAACGACGCTCGCCTCTGACTTCGGCCCGCCTTTCTGACCGAAAGGCTTGGCCGAGAAAGGACGACGCTCGCCACCGACTCTGACTCGCTTCTCTGATCGAGAGTACATCGAACCTCTACTTACAGCTCTTCTCCGACTAGGAGGCCAAAGCCGGCTAGGGAACGATCGACCGGGGACGCCCGCTCGGTGAAGACCTAGAAAATAGACAGAGCAAGTAAGGCAGGGCGCTCTAGTCAACCATAATATCAAGGACCATACCCTGCACACCTGCAGGACAGTACTGTCAGGTCATGTCAGAAGGGTACTTTATAACTTTCTAGATATGTCAGAACACCCACAGTGTTGTGAGCGCCGACATTTATCCTACAGTATGGTAGGCGCCGACATTGGCTATACCAGAAGAACGCAGTGGAACCGACCACATGCATCCAGCCATCAACAGTATTGTGGGCGCCGACAAACCACCTTGTACCCGACGTCGTGGGCAACAAGACTAGGTGGCATACACACACTCTTTTCTCATACTATCTCTTGTAAAGTCGTCCCCTTCATCTATAAAAGGGGATGTGCTCTCTCCAAAATGAGGAGGACGATTTAGACAACACATGGATCATTCCGATTCTCTCTGCTTGGCTCTTGAACTCTAAGGCCAAACAGAGCATACGCTCGAACACTTAGTGCACGTTGGAGCTCCCATCACTCTTGGCCCTTCGGTCCGGAGTCCGACCGGACCTCTGATACTCTCATCTTACTTCCTCTTGTTTGTAACCCCACAGTAAACTTTGAGCACCTGGACTCAGGAATAAAGTCACCGATTGACTCAAATTGGACGTAGGGCACGTTGTCTGAACTAGTATAAACCTTGTGTCATTGAGTGATAGGCCACATCCGATCACAACGTATGGCAAAACTACGAATATTTACGTGTTGGTCACTTTTCACACCGACAACATGCGTGTAATTCTTCGGTCAAAGGACCAGTTTGTGCGCCATTGTTGGAGCCATTAGTATATAAACCTCTTCTTAATTGAGCGGCGGAGCTCTCGTCCTACTTTAAAAAAACACTGTATATTACATTAATCTAGGGAAATTCTGGTGATTGTAAATGCAAAGGTTGCGGAGGGCCTGAGCGCAAAAACTTGCAATCCTCTTAAGCAGGAAGGCCCATTTGCTCACCTGCTTCAAAACCCTAGAGCCGTCACCAATGGCGGACGCCGAAACCCTATCCACGCCCCCCCGCGCCTCCGCCTCTGCCTCCACCAAGAAGAAGAAGAAGCACTCGAAGAAGCACAAGGCCACCTACGTAGCCCCCACCAATGTCACCGTCGAAGCCCCCACCGATGTCACCGTCGACGAAGCCCCCACCAATGTCACCGTCGACGCCTCCCTCACGGGCGGTTCCTCCTACGCCGCGGCCGCCCCCGTGGTCGGCTACTTCCCCTCCGGCTACGACCCCCTCGCCGCCGCCGCCGCCGCCGCGGGGGCGGAGTCTTCCCCCCGCACCCGGCTCTTCCGTCACGAGAAGCACCCCACCTGGGTGGACCTCGTGGTCCGGAGCCCCGGCGGCGGACCTGACTTCGTCGGCCGGAGCTATGCCGGTGAGGCCGCCGCGCCGCAGCTCTGCGAGTATGCGCTCGGCGTCCTTGACAAGGCCTCCGGCACCCTCAGGGTCGTTCCCATTGCCGCCAAGAAGGTGAGGACCAAAATTTTGACCCTTCCTTGTAATGGTTGCACTTGAGTTGCAATTTTAGCTAAAAGGAAACGGGTTTTTATCACACATATATGAAATTTTATCTGTTTAATGAATCAATATCAGTTTTTTAAGTACTGTAAGCATTCTCTGCTGTCTAATTATGCAACGAAAAGTTGCAATTGGATGGGCACTACTGGTGTTGTGACATTACCTGCGTAGTTAGGATTTTAGCAGAGTCGCACTAAAGCTTCAATCTCCTGTTCTGATTTTTTTTTTTGTTCACTTGCATTGGAGTGTAAGCTGCTGTTGTGATTGTCATTCCAATCATAAGAGTAGCATACATTTTAAAAGGGCTAAGAAACATTTCTGTGCAAATGGCATGAGGCATTGAGGATATCGGTGTGTAAAGTTATTCTTGATGTCTGTACTCTGTAACAGATTCTGAGGCTAGAGCCACATCTTGAAGTGCAGCGCCCAGCACATTCGCAGCACTCTGAGGTGGCATCAGAAGCTGCTTCAGCTGCAGGAAATGATGAATTGAAGGTTCAAGATTTGACCATGATGTATGGAACCAAGATGGACAGGGACAAGGTATGTCTGTGTCTAGGTTTACTAGCGCGCTGTTGATTATATGTATCAGAATTGCAACCAGAATGTGAGCTTGAGACATACAGTTGCAAGACTATATGAAACGAAAGAGACGACAATGCCACTATTCTGTGCCCCTGTTTGCTTATTTTTTTTAGGAAATAGTTTTTTTAAGATGATGTTCATGACACAGTTACAGATTAGATTTGTTGAGCAGAACTCATTATTAACTGTCATGGAGCCAGTATGATTTCCTTTAGTTTTGTATTTGAATCTGTATGATAACAGGGAGATATTTTGTAGTTATACCATTGTCTTAAACAAAAAGCTGATTTGTAGATTTATCTTGAGATGATCATAATAATTTCCATTGTACACTGGTCAAATTTATTTTCATGAGCTGCAGAGGTACTTGCAGCATTCCTTGCAATTTAGAAAAGTTAAAAAGAAAATTTGGTTGAAGCTTATAATCTTTGCAGGACAATAAGTGGAGATCGTTAAATGAACAAAGGAATGATCCTTCTGCTTTTGAGGACATTGACCTTGGAGGATCAGAGACTGCTGCCAACACCATTGATAGTCAGGAACCAGTACTTACTCGGAACATTCCACCTTATGATCCTACCGCAGATACATCAGAAAAGGCATATCTTTTGGATGAGATTATTCCAAAGAGTATACGGCAACACCTTTTACAAATTATCGATCATTTTGAATCAGGAGAATTTTCCTCAAAAGGCTATGGGGGTTTTGTCTCAAAACGTGTGCACAAGTTGAACGAGCTTCAGGTGATTAGTTACACTTTTCTGTATGCTTGAGTTCTTCTATAGGAAGGCATATAGTTTAAGGTGCTGCGTAATTTAATGGTAATGGTAACTCTGGTGAAACACCGTTAAATGGCAAACATTCTTGTGGTAATTTAAAGTACCTTTGTTTTTCTTCTCATGGAACTTGTGACAGTTTATAATTGATTCTTAGCATGACTTTTTACTTGTATATCATTCTGATAGCAGTATAGCAGACACCATTACTACTAAAATGATGACAAGTTGAATGGCACTGCTCTCTGTGTGCCTCTCTTTAGGAAGTGACAGTTTGGCTGCCAAAATGATGGCAGACAATTGTTGCCCTTATGCCACTTTTTATTTTGTTATAGTACAGTGTGTTTATGGATCTTTTCCACTTGTTTCTAAAAGAAGCTACTTTTCCCTTGCATTCTTTTAGGGTGAAGATAAAGAGCGGTTTGCTTGGATACTGTCCTACATCCAACATCTCCTATCTTTATTGGCACGGAATGGCTCCATGTCCAAGCGCCAACGGAAAGAGAGAAATGAAAACCAGACAAACCGTGGACCAGCAACCCCGCAGGCTGTATATCGCAGGCTGTTGCTGATGTTTACGGAACCAGGGTCCAGTGTCATGTCAACAGAGAAAAATGAGCTTCTGATCAACTACATATTGGTCCTAACACTTTTTGCCGATGACTTCAGATCTAATCCTAACGACATATGTGAGGACCTTAAAATGACCCGCCAAAAGCTTAAACCATATTATGACCAGTTGGGGTGCAAATCTGTGTCAGAAGGTGCTTTTAAGGGCAGTGTCATGACGCTTCCAGCCCCTCTCAAGTTTCCAAAGGATGTTACGAGAAAGCGGCGACGGCAATAGGACTTTATCTCAAGGAGAGAAACCAATGGCTATTCATCTCACAAATGGCTTGCATTGCATGAATGGTTGGAAAAAGGCCTCTGAATTCCAGGACTCCCAATCGAAGGCAAGTTAAAGGAATCGATGCTAGAGGCCTGATTTTGCAATGTACTGGAAATGAAAAGTTGTTCAGTGTTTTATTTCAATTTTTTGGTTGCCCATCGACATTGTTGTCAAGAAAGGAAACATGTCATCTATGTATTGATAAATATTTGAAGCCCTGTACAAGTGAATGTATTGAAATGAACATGGAGCACGTTTGGAAAATCCTTTTGGTAGTTTGAAAAATGAACATGGAGCACGTTTTCTCTCTCCTCGGTTATGCTTCGTTTCATTTTGTTTTTCGTTGCCCGTCGACATTATTGTCAAGGAAACATGTCATCTATGTATTGATCAATATTTGTATACCTGAATGGTTGAATGTATTGACATGCTTCCTTTTGGTAGTTTTCCGGCATAATAGCCATTTTGGTCCCTTAACTATTACTCGAGGCTCATTTTTATCCCTAAATTTTTAAAACGGACGTTTAGGTTCTCAAACTTATGTTTTAAATTCAATTTCATCCTACAATAAGTTTTAAATTCAATTTTATCCTACAATTATGAAGATGATCGTTTCAGTCCTCAAATTTTGTATTTTGGGCTCAATTTCATCCATAAACTATCAAAGTGCATTTAACTTTTATTTTCAACTCAATTTAGCCTATTCAAAAAGAAAAGTTTATATTTTAGGCACAATTTCATTCATAAATTGTCACAATTGTAGATATGCTATTATTTCAATATATCCATGTATCTTAGAGAATAAATAGTGTTCGATGCAACTGTAATTGCTCCCACAAATATCATTTAGGGATATATATAAATGGTACCATTATAAGGTAACACTAAAAATAACAGCTTGGAATTATTAATGGCCACGAAAGAGTTTTTGGATGAATATTATTTTTCTATCTCCAATCACCGGTGATGTTGAAGCTCATCAGGTGCAACAATGTAGCATTTCACGTAGAACATAGACAAAATTGAGTTGAAAATAAAAGTTTAAAGAACAAAATACACTTAGATAGTTTATAAATGAAATTGAACCCAAAATGCAAAGTTGGAGGACTAAAACGATTCTTCATAGTTCTAGGATGAAATTGAGCCTAAAAGTAGAGTTTGATGACTAAAACGGATGTTTTGAAAGTTCAGAGACGAAACTAAGCCTCAAGTAATAGTTGAGGGACCAAAATGACTATTCTGCCTTTGGAAAATGAATGAGACATTATTGTGAAGGAAACATGTCATCTATGTATTGATAAATATTTGTCTACCTGAATGATTGAATATATTGACATGCTTCCTATTGGTAGTTTGGAAAATGAATATGGAGCACTGACATGTTTCCTTTTGGTAGTTTGGAAAATGAGCACATGCTTCCTTTTGGTAGTTCGGAAAATGAACATGGAGCACGGTTTATTTGATTGGAAAAAAAAAACCCTCTGTTAACTTTGTATTGCAGAATTGCCATACATATTGCAGCCGATGTATCTCACTGTTGCATTAAAACTGTGACAATTCACAGCTCAACAATCAACATGTCACAGATACATGGATTAGTGACCTATATGTAAAAAACAACTGCGAACCAGTTTTACTTACCAAGTTACATCAGCTCATAAACATAGGTGAAATCCACTAGGGCAACAGGTTCATATGAAATCATTCCGTAATGGCTACAGCAATGTAAGGACGCAGTATCAATCTTGGACAGATTACACCACCAATCTAAACTTTGTTCTACATCAATCGATGAGACTGACCATCTAAACCACACAGTAAACTGGTAAGGACTAGTAGTTGTCATTCAAGAGTCCTTTTGTTTCGTTGCTAGTATACAAGGCATTATTTTCACCCTGCCCAGGCTGCTCGACTTAGGATTTCTCTGCCACGTCACCACCTGCCTCGCTATCTGCTCCGGTTGTGGTCTTGTGACTCTCATTTGGAGGAGGCTCTGAGCTCACGCCAGCCGTTGTGTCCTGCTTGCTTACTCGCCCGTCGGCTGTGACAGGTGGTGGCTGCTGCAGCTCCGCTGCCCGGGCAGGGTCAGCCTGCATAGGCTGCTGCATGCCGTTGATGGTAGCTGGTCTCATGACCATCTGCCCAGGGAATGTAAGAGCCTGCGCTTGCTGCTGCTGAAGCTGTTGCTGCTGCTGCTCTTGCATTTGCTGTGGGGTTAATGGAGTTCTTGGAGGGAACATTGGTACTTGTGACATGTAATGCCCCGCACCTGGCACTATACCAGGTTGCATCATCTGTATGCAAAGAAATGAAAATTTAAGTGACTTGATCAAAGGGCAGCAACTGTAAGGTTACTGATTTGGACAGAGCTAACCTGAGGGCGACCTGCAGGGTTTTGCGGTGGTTGGGGTTGGGCATCAGCAATCGCAGCCAGGTACAAGAGGTTCTTTTGAAGTTGAGCTTGATACCTAGAAGTCCACAGAATGCAAGATATAATGTTATTGAAAATACATTGTGAAGAAGATAGCAATTACACATAAGACGGTTAAGTCATGAATAAGATTGAAGGTACATATTACAAACATATCAAATATCCTTCTGAAGTTTTAATGCATCAATAATTTATGAATTGAAAATGTGCATGTATCCTTCTCAACTGACAGCTGGAACTAGTATGTAAAATGACATCAAAATGACTTTAACACGTCATTGGATCAGAATTTTAGACAGCATACGGTTAAACTAATTCATACAACCTTATCAATTGACAGATATAAACTAGTACAGCAAAATGAGGTACTCCCTCCGTCCTCAAATACAATGCATTCTGGCCATTTTCAGACAAAATAAGGGAGAGTGCAATAGACGCTTGTACCCCTCACTTGCCTTCCTAATGTATTGAAATCTGATTCTTTTTCGCATGATTAAAGGGTGAACTATTAGTCTCCTTATACAAAATATGGCAAGTACATGAATTACTTATACGAAATAATCATGTATTTTATTTAAGTAAACATTATCTTCTTGTTCCCCGAATGTACTATATTTGAGTACACATTTCAAATGCTAGAATGCACCTTATTTCAGGACGGAGGGAGTACCTCACAATTATAAACTAGTACAGCAAAATGAGGTATCTCACAAAATAGTTCAGAAAGATACTTACTGAGCACATTCAGCCAACTTTCCTAAGTTCTGATTTTCCAGGATGGCCAAAATAAGTTGCTTATTTTCGTCCAAATACTGCAAAAGGCAAATTCAGTTTGTGTCAGTAAACTTTAATAAGTGAATGATGACATAGACTAGTGTTTGGCTTATGCATAGTCATGAATTGATCCTTTACCTTCTCTGTGAAAGAATTGTGCAAGTGGTTTCATTTAAAAGTTCAGGGACCTGATTTTCCATTTTTCCTGCAGCTATGCTCAGCTTTTTGAAAGCCAAGCTTAATTGTACATTAATTCCAGAATTTGGTTGCGAGTTTCAGACACCAACACATTGTGGAGAATAGTACATGATTGCTAGCATGTCACAGCTAGTAACCAGGTCAAGATGGTGTAGCCTAACAAACCACATTATCTGTGAATGGAAGACTGTCAAAGCTGATATTAATCATATTATTATACCAGCAGGCCACATTCCATGGCAAAGAGAGTTTTGTCCAAGAATGATTGAGCACAGTTGAAACAAGAGCATTGCTGGACAATGATCGACTGACGACTGTCCTAAGAAAGGGGAAATTCCTAAAACCCATCTGCAAATATGGGGTTCGCCAAAACTGCCCTACAACTTTTGTTTTTTTTGTATTCTAGCACCTGCGTCTCTTCCTAGGTATTTACCCCATAACGCCATTGACCACATGGCATGCTGTTTGAGTGGCTTCTAACATGGCATGATGACTTATAGTGTGCCTCATAGCACCTCCATAACATTTAATCTGACCTAGCACTCCATTGTTTGCACTCTCTACTCATGCACTTTTGTGCTCATCTTGAAGAATTCATTAAAAAAGAGTTGCAGGTCAGAATGAATTGTCACAATCACAAAGATGCATGAAGTTACACTACAAGTCACCATATCATGCTCGAATGCACGCAAGCAGCATTTCATTTCAACAGCTTTAGGAGGTAATTTGACACATAGGAAGATAACCAGTGTTACAATGGGAAAACAGAAATTGTAGGTGTTCTCCAAACAAACCCCGAATGCAGATGAGTTTTAGCAATTTCCCTTAGTAAAAGTGACTTCAGACCGGTAAGCCAAAGTGCCAAACTGCATGGCAGAGGACCAATGGCCCAGTTAGCTGCCCCACCACAGGGCAATGTAAGCACAGGCTTAAAACCTGTGCCGCATGGCACAGGACTGGCTAGTTATAGTGCCAAACTGCATAGCAGAGGAACAAGGGCTGGTTAGCTGGCCCACCACAGGGCAATATAAACCCTGAGAACCTGTGGCACAGGGCTGGCTAGTTATAGTGCTATAGTTAGCCTCTGCCAAAAATTCGAAACTGAATATTTAAGTGGCAAGTTATAGTGTCATTGCTCATATGGCCTTTGACCAAAATTCAAAACTGATATTTGAATGCATGTCATGATCCCACTGCTCAGTGCTCACTTAGCCTTTGCCAAAATTTCAAAGGCATATTACCCACATTTTTCCTTTATTACTAAAAATAAATATGATATCTCAATGACACATTATGGTGCATCACCCATTTTTGGCATTTGCCAAAAATTAAAATTGATATATAAGTAACACATTGTAGTGCCAAAGGCGTTCAATGATCAGGCACTAACCACAACCTTTGAGCATCAAAGGGGCTCCACCTCCTGTATTGCTCTAAGCCACATTTGAATAGGCGAGCATATAGCTCTCCAAACCGCCAAAGCAAGCCACCCAACTACTCCAAACAGCCAAAGCACGCCACCGAACTACTGTTACTCACTGATTGAATAAAGCTCTCTATCCAAGAATCTGCTATTGCAGTACTGCTACCCACCGATTGACCTAAGCACTCAATCCAGCAATCTGCGGTTACCCCCAAAATGGAAAAGGTCCAAGGACGCCCAATCTTGCCCTAACCAATAGCCGAAAAAATCCAATCTTTGATTGGAACCAATCCCTAAAAACGACGCCGCCATGGGGAGCAAGGGCGAGATGGATGAGTCGGCGGCGCGCGGCCGAGAAGGCCCCGGCAGGCGCAGTAGCCATCCGAGCGAGGAGGAGAAGTACTCATCCGTTTCTTGGCGAAACTAGCTGAGGCGGCCAGCAGACTTAATCAAGGCACGGCGGCAAATCCTAGCAAGAAGGCGTGGGGGCCGGTGCGGGGCGGCTCGTACCTTTTGGATCTGCTCGGTGGTGATGCCGGCCGCCGGGGGCGCCGCCGCCGCCGCCGCAGCGGGCGCCGGCTGCATGGGCATCTGCTGCTGCATCGCCGCTGGCTGCCGGAACGGGTGGGTGGGGCGTATCTTGTTTCCCTCGCCTGCTGTTGATGTCTGCTCTCTCGACAAGGGAGATTACAGCCTGTTCGCTTTGATCGTTTAGGTGGCGGCTGATACTGTTGGGTTGCGAGAGAAAAACGGCTGATAAGCATGGCTGATAGAATCAAGCGAACAGAGAAGAGATACAGAATTATCATTTTTGCACCTGTGGTACGACAGCGCGTCAGTTCAGGTGGGATCCGAGGCAGCATGGGGGTGGCAAATGACCACGGCTGCCCTTGCCCTCTGCTGGTAACCCAGTCGGGCCGCACTCAGTCGCCTCGCCCGGTCCATTCGCTCGTTCTTCGTCTCCCCGCTCTCGCCGTAGCCCTCCGTCGCCGCCGTCGCCATCCGATGCCGCCGCCGCCTTCCTCTCCCAGCTTTCTCGATGGAGCATTACTCGGAGTCATCTGGAGGTGGACGGGCGAGGAGCAGGCTTCACGGTGGACTGATCACCCGCTTTGCCTCGCTCAGTCTCGATCCCATTGGTGAGCTCAACGGTTTCTCGTTGATCCCTTGCCCGGATTGCCATCTTGCTCGGGTGGTGGAGGGGCGGACCAAGAAGGACAGTGGGAATCATGGCCGTCTGTACTTCAAGTGTGCAAGGAATGGGGTCAGTTGTCTTCTGGATTTTTCTAAATTAGCATAGTTAGGGTTGTAATTTGTGTCCTTTTTTTAGTTCTCCAAGTTGTGTGGCTAATGTTGATTCGAAAAGCAGTACTTTCAGCAGTTGAAGGATCTCGGCATCGTCATTGTTCGACCATCGAACTGGGCAGGGCTGGTGGAAGAAGAAGCTTCAATGGGGAGTCCAGATGGTGACAAGCAGAGGAAGGAATTGGAGCACAAGCTGGAGAAACTGATGTGTAAGATGAACATGTTCATTGCTTGTGTTGTATGTGTTGTCTTTGGGTGTATAGTGATGTATGCTGTAATAAAGTAATGGATGAATGAAACTAAAAAATGTTGTCCCTAAAATTTTATTGTATGGATGGATGAATGAAACTGATGGATGACTGAAACTGAAATGATGAATTAACACATAATTTACAGAGGTATGATAAAAACAGATCATATGAACATCATTTCACAGAGCAGTGGCACATAATTTAATACAAACCATAACAGGTTTAGATAGTTGGGATGTCTACACATCCATTGATATTTGGCCACTTACATCACAGTAGCTTAAGGCCACACATTACAGTCATTTGGCCAATTCCAACATGAAAGCTTACAGCCACACATCACATTGTCTTGTAGCCACATAAAGCACATAATGTTCAGGCCATGCATCACTACACAAAAGATCACACAAAAGGTTCACTACAAGTTTCACTTTTTCTTCCCCTTCTTTGCTGGAGTCTTCTTTCCTGGACTCTTCCTGACCTTGGATGTCAGCTGCTTCCTCCTTAGTGTCATCTTCCTTGGAGCAGCATCAGCAGGCATGTCTTGAATCTAGTTTACAACTTGCAAATCAAGGCAGGTGTTCCTGTATTCAAATATCCAGGAGTTCAGGGTTGCATTCTTTGGCAAGCATAGAATTGTAAAGGTAGTTGTATCATACCTTGGAGGTGTTTTTGGGCTTGATGGTGGAATTCTCTCCAGTGGTGGCACATCCAGGAGATGCCTCTCTGCTTGTTCTGCTGCTTCTACTACAGCAACAGCCTTATCTGCTGCTTCTGCAGCCTCTCTTACTGCCTTTGCAGCTACCTCTCTAGCCACTGCTGCTCTTGTCCTTGGTGTTCCTTGGTCTGTTGGTGGCTGGTCCTTCTTGGCCTTCTTTCTTCCTGGTCTAGGTGCTGTTTTCTTGGTCCTCTTCCTATAAATAAACACCACAGTTAGGTTAGTTGTTACTTATTTGTTAAAAAAATAACAGTTCAGTATTTACCTTTTCTTTGTCCCTATCAGTGCACACCTCCAGCTGCCAGTTCTGTGGCCATACTCACCACAGCCAGTACATTTTACCTGCCTAGTTCTTTTTCCAGTTCTTTTAGTTGGAGATAGGTACTTGCTCTTCTTCAATCTGCCTGGTGGCTTTTTCTTCTTGGACAGTGGTGGCAACAACTTAAAACCCTTGTCAACCTCAGGCCATTGGTTCCTGTCAGTGATGTTTAGGATAATACCATGGTAGGCAGCCTGAAACTTCTCAACAGAGTAGTATTTGTCCACATATAGGTCCATTTGGGGCTGCCTCATAGTGGTGATGACAGCCAGTGCATGTGGGCATGGCTTCCTAGTTACCTGCCATTCTCTACAGGTGCAAATATGCTTTATAAGATACACAACATGCCTCCTCACTTCTTCATCTTTGTATATCTCTATGACTTCTGCTTCTTCTAGATGCCCCTTGGTCACTTTGAGGTGGCCTAGACCCTTGGAAGCTACATTGAGCTGGTGTATGACAGCAGGTAAGGTTCCTCCAGTCAAGGCAGTGGAGATCTTCCTTCTCTTAGCAAACAGGACCATTGTTTTCTCCCTGATAGCATCAGCCAAACAATGCATAGGCAGATCCTTGTGCTCTTTGATCCATGCATTTCAGGACTCAGCTAAATTATTGTTGATGTAGTCACATTTGATGTCACTGCTAAATTTGCTCCTGGCCTAGAGTAGGTTATGGTGCTCTTTCAACCAAGTAAGCACACCAGGGCTAGCTGCCACAACCTTGTCAAAGAAATACTTGAATTTGTGAGGAGTATAGGCCCTAGCTGCATGCCACATGTTTTTGGCATAGACATCTCCACTGTAATATTTCTTCATATTATCCATCAAATGTTTGAAGCACTCTCTCTTCTCACAATGAGGCCACACTTGAGCCTTTGCTAAGCTGCTCCATGAACCAGATCCAGTTTTCCTTGGTTTCCGAGTCAAACAATCCAAATGCTAAAGGATACATCCAGTTATGGCCATCTAATGCTTGGGCTGAGGGCAAGTGGCCATTCCACAACCCATTAAGGGCTATGGAGTCTATACTAATGTATGGTCTACATCCATTTCTAAAACCATCTATGGCTGCCTTGAAACAACAAAAAAATCTGCTGAAATGAATCTTCCCATCAACTTCTTCAGTAGCTATCTCAACCATGGTACCAAGTGATCTCATCTCTACCTCTACCTTAAATCTATACAACCAATCAAAGGAGTCATCCCACTTACCAAAAAGCTTGTTGGCTGCTCTCTGTCTGCCATACACTATAGTTTGGTAGGGGATCTCAATCTTGTATTTGGTCTGCAACTCCTCCTGCACTTCCTTTAGACCCATGCTTGGCTTCTTCTTGAGTAGTGGAATAGCCCTCTCTGCCACCCAAGCTTGTGAGGCCATCCTGCCAACCACTCTGCTTCTAGAGGCACAATTATGCTGCCCATCATTTATTTGCACCTACACATGCACAAAACAACCAAACATAAGTAACCAGACAAACATAACATCCAGACAGTTTAAATGAAACAAAATAAATCTATAAAAAATACCTTGATACTCCCATCATGTTGGGTTCTAGCTCTAATAATCCAAGGACATCCAAGAGAAGCATAGTTTCCCCTAAACCTTGATGTATCAAAGTGTGCAGTGTGAAGCTCAAACTCTTTGACAATTGCATGTTGTCTCACAGCTAATTTAAAATCATCCATAGAAGGGTAAGAAACCCCTACAGACATATCTAGATTGTCCCTGTCCCAATCAAACATTGGCTCCTCACCCACATGATCATCAACTGGTATAGCTGCATCTGCCATATTACTCTGCATCTCAGCTGTCATGGTAGGGATAGGCACAGCTTCCCTAGCTGCTTCCTCTGCTCTTTCATCTGCTGCTTTGAAACCCATTGCCTCATACACTTTGTCCTCATCAGCAACTTCCTTGGCCTTTCCATCCTCATTAGGCTCTCGCCAATATAGTCAACTCATTAATCAACCTCTTCTCGCTTCTTCCACTAGCACAGATGGAGGTGGAGAGCTGTAGGTGTCACCATTGCCTTCAACATTATCAGGAACAACACTGCCTTCTACATTATCAGGAGCACCACTGACTTGTGCATTACTAGGAGCAGCACTGCCTTGTGCAGAAGTGACACCAGATGCACACCTAACACTAGAGCTAGCATTGGCAGTTTGAGCATGTTTGCTGACTACATCCACTACAAGCACAGCTACCTTGTCATTCCATCTATCATTTATCAGCTGCTCAAAATGTTCATCCCTCCTAACTTTCCATTTAGATTCACTGTCACTGTTAACCACCCAAATAGGCAATGTCTGTGAAGGTCCCCAGATTATCTTACTGACCATTTCATCATAAAATTTAGACAGAGAAAACTGCACAGTCCTATCCAGCCGTAGTTCATGCTCCTACGGTGACATTTCTACTAGCCTGTACTCACCATCAGCAACATACTTAGAAACCTTAACAACTAATATAAAAGCATTGCCAGGATCAATCCTGACACAATAACGAACAGAAACACAAATTAAACTGTTAGACGGTATCCTACTACGTAGCATCCCCCCAATCTAGAATCAAAGCGAGGACGAAGTGCACTGAAGTTTAACTTACCAAATAGGGCAAACACTCCAATCCATTGCGTCTCCAATCTCCACCGCAACAGAAGCCACTACATCAACGGCCTACGTAGCAAGGAAGGCGGACAATTTCACCATCACTGGTAGGAACCCTAACCTAACCTATAATCCCATCAAAACTAGTGCAATAAAATGAGCGGGATGGTGACAATGGCGGTCCACATGTACCTTCCATCCATCGAGAAAGCTAGGAGAGGAAGGAGGGAGAGGAAGGCGGTGGCGTCGTCGGATGGTGGTAGCGGCGGAGGAGGGCTACGGCGAGAGCGGGGAGACGAAGAACGAGCGAATGGGCCAGGTGAGGTGACTAAGTGCGGCCCAGCTGGGTTAGCAGCAGAGGGCAGGGGCAGCCGCAGTCATTTGCCACCCCCATGCTGCCTCGGATCTCACCTGGACTGACGCGCTGTCGTGTCATGAGTGCAAAAGTGGCAATTCTGTATCTCTTCTCTCCGTTGTGTGCCAAAGTCGTATTGCTAGCCATTGAAGTGAGATCTCAGGAGGTGCGAATCCTTCTCCCTCTAGACTCTGGAGTTGGTGAAAGAGGGGCTATGGTACCGGGAGCCGAAAGAACTTGCTACAGAGGACTCCACAGTTTGGTAGCGACTAGCGAGTGCAAGAGAGACGAGGAAAGAAATTACGAGTTTGCCCTCCATTGAAAAAAGAAACAAAAATACCACTGAATGAATGATGATATTTTTGCTCTTCCAAATGCTTCTAGAGAGTAATATCTGGTACAATGAATATCTTGACAATTTGTGTAGGACTAATAAGCTTCTTATATTATGACATATCCTCAAGATTCCAAACCTTGTGCTATGGTTGCCAGTATAGCGGGCTATAGCTGTTTAGGACATATCAAGATACTTGTGCCCGTATATAATTTAGCCGCTATAGTTCATTATAGCCTCATTTATCTCTACAATTAGCTATTTTAGATGTCATTCATTAAATGTTGTAGCTGGAGATATAAAATATTACTTATTCCCACAAATGATGATATTTTGCTCTTCCAAATGCTTCTAGAGAGTGAAATATGAAATATTTGGCAAAACTTATGTAGGACTAGTTTTCTTGTATTTACTCGTGGAAAGGTCAAATTCACTCATGCCCTAGTCAATGTTTGGCGGGTGATTTGTGGCATTGATTTGGTATTACAAAGTTGCACGGTGAGCTGTGATAGGCAAACGACAATTGTGAAGCAAACACTGGCTGGGGTTCTTGCGGCTCATAAAATTGTAGTATGGCTATCTTTGGATAGAAATGAACCAAATATAACTTTATAATTCACTTTGTTTTCAAATACTTGTGTCCAAGAGACACAAACCTGTAGGATCACTGGTACGCCTAGAGGGGGTGAATAGGCCTGTAAAAATTTAACTCGAGCAAATGTTAAATTCACCCGCGACACTGCCACTCTAGGACTACGGCACTGCTGCACCACGCCACTACCG
This sequence comes from Miscanthus lutarioriparius, assembly GCA_904845875.1. NCBI lineage: Eukaryota > Viridiplantae > Streptophyta > Magnoliopsida > Poales > Poaceae > Miscanthus > Miscanthus lutarioriparius. The sequence goes on from CAJGYO010000010.1 coordinate 27,378,885, forward strand.
CATCAGAACAGCGGCACTGCCACACCTGCAGATACAATTCGGCCACAGTTCAAAATCTACCAAACAAAATTTAGATCGAGTAAATTTCTTAGCTTCTTGCAATGGTATAGTGCACAAATCAACAACTAAAAGCAGTAGCACAAGAGTATACAAGTAGATCGGCCTCAAACCCTAGAAATCACCTCAACAACAATATGAAGAACAAGTAAAGTAAATCAAGCACACGGTGACACGATAATTTATCCTGTGGTTCAGCTCGCCGCACCAACCAAGACAGCAAGATGAAGAGTGAAGAGTAGGCTGTCTTGGCTGAGGAACTAAGGATGTATTGTGGAAGTTTGATCACTTGGAAACACATTTTAGCCTAAGCATTGTGTCCCCGTTTATAGTATGGCTTTTTCTATACTCAAATTCGAAATATAAAAGAATTTAAACCCCCTTTGAGCGTGATGTCATTCTTATTTGTAATTAGGGGCTCCTCCATTTTATGTAACATCCTCGATCATGAATTCCCTGCTTGTCATCTTGATAAATCTTATTAGTCCTCTAATTAGGTGGTCATTATCACCAAAACCCACATTAGGACTTGATTGCACTTACAATCTCCCCCTTTTTGGTGATTGATGATAACTCAATTAGAGTTTACAAAAGATATGAAATATAAACTGAGATTTTCGAGCCATGGGTGTAGAGCCTCCCCCTAAATATGTGAATGAGGATTTAAATTCCCAATTTGGCATTTAGAGGCCAAAATTCACATTTTTAGTTAAGGTGCTGGGGCTCCCCCTACTTCCATGCCTCCTGTGGGGTGCTGCACACTGTATCACAGATATAATCGTGATGCAAATGACATTTCATGCATAGCAAAGTTTGCTACAGCAGCAAGGTGCGACACTGCCGCACTGGGAGTGCGGCACTACCGCCCTTACTGCAACAACACAAGTTAACCAAGCACCACACAACAGATTATGATTGAAAAGATAAACAATCTAGCACAATTATAATGACAGCTAAGCACACAAAAGATACATGTCCATATCCGATACAAATAGAGTCAAATAGGTATATTACACAAATTAGAGTTTTGAGCGACTCTCAAACTCTCTACCTAACAAAGACTACTCTCAACGGATATGACATGAAGCTCCAGTTGCGAACACATGGCGTCAAAAAGTTGTTGATCCCTCTAATTCTCTCCCCCTTTGGCATAAAGCACCAAAAAGAGAAGAAAAGAAGAAAGACCAACAAACTCACTCCTCATCTTGGACGCCCTCCCAATCAACATCATCACCTCCAGCAGCCCTGCTACCTCCTGCAGCAGTCCCAGCGTCGCCATCATCATCATCCTCATCGTTAGAGTCAATACGGGCACGACCCTATCGGTGAGTGGTGGCGGTGAAGCGGCTGGAATGTCTCACCCCTATCTCTAAGAGTACTCAGCAAGGGTCTCCTGCCAGCCCACGTCACGTCCCTACTGCTCCTCATCATCATCGTCATCATCTGAGTCTGAGTCTGTGTCTAAAAGACTGGGAAGGCCGTACTGTGGAGGAGGTGGTGGTGGAGGAAGTGGTGGAAGGTGATCTCCACGCTGCTCTCGCTGCTCTAGCTGTGTCTCATAGGCTCGCTCAGCTGCATAGGTGCACTTGCCAAATATTGCCTTGAGCCACTTTCCAAAATTTTTCATCTTGTTGTCCTTGTGAGACCTAGAGCGAGAGGACTCGAGAATGTCCTCATGAGCATGGGAGCCTCCCGTGGCCTGGCTAGTTGTTGCAGGCTAGGTCTTCTCAATCTTGTAGACGGTGTGCATCCCGTCTTTTGGAAAGCTAATCCATGTGACCTTCTCAATCAAGAACGTGAGGTAAGGAGCATAGGGCAGCCCCTTCCTCCCATCCTCCATAACAAGCCTCAGCTCATGCCAAATAAACTGAGGGATATTGAACTTATCCCCTCCTAGAGCAAAGCGAGCTAGCACGTTCCTCACATATCCATTTATGTCCGAGGCTGCTCCATCCTTGGGATTGATAGTGTTCATGATGAGGTTGTTTAGGATGTAATAGTAACTATGCAGCCCACTCCTTTTGCCATCAGCAGCCCTACTGTCTCTCCACATGTATCTGATGTCACGGATCTCTGCTCTGGGCTCATCATGAACGTGAGTGTAAGTCCGATGCTCTTCCCCAAAACCCAGAATTCGACTAAAGGTGACAAAATCAACACGGTAGTGTCGACCATCTATCATTCAATGTATCTCATCGATGGGTGATCATAGAAGTAGGTGGCGTGGAACTATGCAAGTACCTCTGCATTCAGCTTATCTTTGAAACCCATGATATCGGAGAGCTCAAAGTGGTCACAGCACCTTGATCACCTTGTCAAACTCAAGCTCCTCCTTTTCACCGTATCTCATCCCAAATCAATATATTGCATCTTCCCTATCTTGGTCTTCCTCGCACCAAGGATAGCAATGGCATAGAAGTTGGAATGAAACTCATTCCAAAACACATAGTCGATGCCCAAATCCTTGCGCCTTTGCATAGGGATTTATCTGTCTCGCCTCTTGACCAACTTCTAACTCTTGGAATAGTTGATGATCGATCTTGTGAGAGTCATCTGGTACTCTCATAAGCATCTCCACATCAACCTCTCTCGATGTAGGATCTGTCGAACTCAGTCAAGTGAAGGGGAGTGTCCGGACAGGCATTCGTGGTGCGGCCAGTCATCTCCAACCTTTCCTCATCTTTGATGTACTGCTCACGCCTCCCCCTGTCACCACGACCCCTCGGAGTTGCACCACTGCTAGCTGCTGCTGATCTTCCATGACCATGGCGAGGGGGATCCTTGTCTCTTGACTCAACCATCTTCCTCTTCCCTCTACGGTCATCATCTTTGTGCTCCATCTATACATTGTAATGGAACTAGATAAGAAACTGTATGAATGGGAGGCAGAAAAACACATGTAGAACAGTCTTGATAAGAAAAAGGATTTAGATCATGAACTTGGGAGACCACTTGGGCAGTGTTGCTCAGGCAGTGCGGCACTGCTGCACCCTAAGAGCGGCACTGCCGCACTTAGCATCTCCACGAGCTCATGACCTCCTTCTTCTTTCTTACCAAATCCATTCTTCAAATGTTTTCCCACATCACCACATGATCTCATAGCTCATAGTTCAAGATAAAACACATGAGGTCATGCAATGAATGGGAGTAGCAGCAGCATTTTGAGTGGAAGAGAGCATGTGGTGAGCAAATCCAATCAATACATCGAGTCATCTTGTGGAAAGTCATAGCCAGGTGCAGATTCAAGCTGCAGGGTGCGGCACTGCCGCACGTGCTATGCGCCCCCACCAATGAATCGACATATTGATTCAATTTGTACATCAAATCTCCCTCCGACTCATTCATACTACCACTAAGAACTTGAATCCATCACAAATAACCTCACATTGCATAGATTGAGTTGGATTAGGGTTATACCTTCTCAAACGAGGATTGGAGAGGGAAGAAGAGCAACTGCTCGGGCCAAGAGTAGCAGCAGTCACCGGCGGCATTGGAAGATGGCCGGCAACCAACATGGCACTGTCGGAGACCGGCAGCACGCGGCCAGGCGACACGCGGGCACGAGAGGAAGAGAAGGTATGGGCATCGGTGTCGGTGAGAATGAGGGAGAGGGGGAGTTACCGTGGGCCTGGGTAAAGAGATAAGGTAGATGGGTCCCATAGTAAAACCGTTGTGGGCTGAATCTTAATTGAGACTCAAAGTGTGGCACTGGCAGATCCCAAAAGCTGCTGTGCGGCAAAGCGCACCTTCTGCTCTTCAGTCACAGTGAGCAGCTGAAACTTCTGCTCTAGAATACGAAGCCAATGCTCCATGTCTAGAGGCTCAGGAGTCGGCGTGAACGTGGGCAGGTGTGTCTTCAAGAAGTCCTGGTAGGAATAGGGCCCCTCGAGATTGCGGGCACCACCCCCGTTCCTGCCATTGCCACTGGGGGCTCCATGGGCGAAACCACCAATAGCCTATGCCAGCATCTCCAAGACACGGGTTGACTCAGGATGAGTAGTCAACATCTCTGCCATCATCTCCGCATGGGTCATCGGAGGTGGCGGTGGTGGCGGAGGAGGACCCAAGAGTGGGGCCTTGTGGCTCTCCCCGTTGTCGTTCTCATTGCCACGACCACTTTCATCTTGGCCTTCACCAAGGCCACGGCTCGCTCCGACACTGGTGCTCCTATGATCGGACCTCAGGTTCATCTATAAACAGATAGGAACCAACCATTAGGGACAACACCTCCAGATTAGGAACAAGAGACTTAGAGAAATGATAAGGCTTTTACTGAAGTATTCTTTTTAGTTATCATCCTATCATATTAACTACCCAAGAATTATATGTGAAGGAGGGTTTAGCTTAAATAAGATTCTCTTTTCATGATGCATGCATCGGCCTATACGTTCACTCAAGCCAGAATATAGCGGCATTCACAAATTTTTTGGCACATCGCACACTCACACCCTGTGTGCTAGTCGATTCTTACACAGCGTAAGTTAGTATACCTGCAGAAAATGATTAGATGAAACTAGTGCCACTATCCTAGATAGACTATATTGCTAGGGCTTACACTTATTTTCGTAATTTATCGCATCCTATTTTTCGCAAAGCTTTTATTGGTCGTAATTTATCGTATCCTATTTTTCGCAAAGCTTTTGTTGATCAAATTTTTAAGTTTTTGAAAGAGTTCTTAAGCCTATAGATTCATTATTGGCTCCGATATCACCTGTGGCAGAACCGCCTGAAATAACTCACTTTTGGAGGCACTTGTCTTCCACTAGACACTAAGTACCCCGAAAGTGAGCTAGATCGAATAGTTCCATCGAGCACATTCCAAGGGAGAACTCGAAGCAATCCACATTTCACACTAGGATCCAATAATGAGTGCGAGCTTACAATACTTAGTCCATTTCATACAACATATAGTCTTAGAAATTATTATTACAATACCAGCGTTCAGAGTGTGATAATTAAACTACGAAAATTAAATAAACATCTAGTGGATGATCAAGGATTTTGACTAAGCCCACCAGAAGAATCCTCCACATAAGAGCTACTTCTCAAGCTGCACCTGCAACAAGGGTAAATAAACCCTGAGTACACACTGTACTCGCAAGACTTACCCGACTAGTGGGGATATATTTCCTAACTCTCAAGGAATATGATAGGCAATTTGGTTTGTGGGTTTCTTTTGTTTTGCGGAAAGCATTACTAATAATTCATCCTTACAATCAAGTTTTATTAGCAGTCATGATTACTTCATTAGCTAACCATTCTAGGTAAGCAACTGTTCTACTTTCAAGTAAGGGCTGAGCAATCAGAATCATTTCACCTTCTTTCATGTTCTAGTTCTTACTATGGTGCTAGACCATAGTCAAGTCGTACCGACACGTAAAAACGGCGATTAGCGAATCAATGTAGCCCAGCTGGGTACCCAAAACACACGCCGCGCTACCTCAGGCACAAGCAAGACCAACCCACCACTCTCCTATCATGGGGTCCAAGTCTCCGTCCAAACTTGGACTCCAAGCCCCCATACTTGAGGTCTGGACTCAGTGCGGTGCTTAGACCTCCACCTTTCCCCGCCTCCAATCAGTCGGTCGGAAAGAGCTGGAACTCATGACAAGAGAGCAACGAGCCTTCCCACTCCCATAAGCAAGTATGTGCTCGGGATAATAAATCTGTGACCTGACTACCATCTACAGCAATGGATGGTCCTCAATAGACACGGACAGAGAAAACAGTGCAACCAAGCCATGCCCTATGGCCGCAGGACTCAACCTATTACACCCACCAATATCCATACCATATCCCTATCCAGTCACCATTTTCCTTTCTACCATTTTATTATGAGTGTAATACTAATATCACCTACTTGTGAGTAACGGTAGGTTACTCACACTACCGATAAACTGAAGCAAAGCAGCTACGCGATCCTGCACTATTAAGAATGATAGGTAGATATATATGCATGTAGTTTCCATAAAATTTCCTGCAACGTAAATGCACAACATATAGATATACTGTGATTATAAAAATAAGGTTTATGCACCGGGGCTTGCGTTAGGCAGGCACGGTGTCAGTTGCGTCAGTCAGCTCTGGGACTCCCTCCTGTACGGGGAACTCCTCCTCGTACTCCTCCTCGCCGGTGATCGCGAACTCAACCAACTCGTTCCCTATATGCATGCGATGATGAAGATGCAACAATTTAGTATTTAGGCAACAACAACTCTTAAAATAAAGAGTACACATGCTAAGCTACTAAGCTAGCTCTAATGATTAAAATACTAAGCTAATCATTATCTCTACCAAATAGATTTCAAGCTCACCCTCCAAAATCTTAATTTTTATAAACCAATATCATGCTATTATTCATTTAGCCTTAATGGGTATTTAGTTACCATGTTAAATAGTCTATTCTAGGGCTATAAAAATTATAGCAAGCACCTAATAATGCCATAAAGCTACTACAAAAATTTTAGAGTTAAAGCTATTATAGATTTGCCACAACAATTCCTACAAATATTATCATAATAATTTTAAACGCTTTCAATTGATTTAATATATCTCAGCATCATCACAAATAGGCATAAACTAATCACACCAACAGATAGATCACAATTTTAGGAACCTAACAAAATTGGTTTCACAATTTTTGGACATTCGTACGAATTTATATTAAATATATAAATCTAACTCAGAATTGAAATAGAAAAGCTTTACTAATTCGACTAGAAAAAGAAAAAGACCAAAACGGCCCAACGCGGCCCAACTCGGGCATGGCCCTTGCGCGAAGACGGCCCACGCGGGGAGCCTGCAGGCGCGCTGATGATCTTGCAGAAAAGCCCTTGGCTTCTAGACAAAACAACCCACGGTCCACGCTACTATTCCTAGGGACAGCATTTATGCATAAAGGCCCTCGCATTTTCTCTTCTTTACAACAGAGGTCCTCGACACCCTCGCGCTCGCCAGCGCAGCATCGGCCGACATAGGGCGGTCACGCCGGTCGACTGGGGACGTCGGCTTGGCAGGACACGACCGACGCAACCAAGGAGACACGCGCTCTAGCGCCAAAGCCAAAACGTGCATGTGCAGGTGGTGGGGTAGCGCGGTGTGAGTACGGCCGCAGCGCCATTAATGGCGGAGCGTCGCGCATGGCAACAGGAAAGGAGAGGCAACCCCACATGCGCAACGCGACGGGGGGGGTCACAACAGCATAGCAGTGCGAGACAGAGACAGCGCAGCAGCGGTAGCACAGAGCTAGGCAGGGGAGCAGCGTGCAGGGCGGTAGCAGCAGTGGGGCACCGTGGCCCATGGCTGACTAGTAGTAGGCGCTGCGGCCAGAGCGGCCAAGGCACAACCGAGCCATGACCAGGCCGAGACGACCTCGGCCGGCCAACGTGCGACAGTGTGCATGTACGTGGTGCACCCAAGCACGGCGACGCTAAGTTCCCACACGAGGTGACCACGCACACAGGGATAGCCAGCCCGAGATATGCAATGTGCACGAATTTTAAAGCATGTGTAGCAACTAATCCATGCGAGTTGAGACTAAACCACCTTTGCTACATCATGGAGAACACATTAGGCTATCGAAAAGAGATTGCACCGGACACCATTTTCTAACTCATTTTCTCAGAATAAATCCCCAAACATAGCCTTGTCATTCTGTTTTTCAGACTTAGGAAATTGACTGTCTTGGCTGATGTTTATTTCAAATTCAATTTCCAAGTGTTATTATATTGTTAAAATAAAAGTTGCACTATCTTATACAAAATGTGTACTTCAAACTTTATTAAGGTGTCACATATATTATATGTTCTATAACATTTTTGCTTAATAAAAATCAGTTTTCAACCTTAAGTGATATAACATGACTATTGAATCCTTTTTATGTATCATTTGTGTTAATCATTTTTCATGCCAAGAAATTTATTTTTACACCTTGTCACATGCATTATCACAAAAACATGATGCTCATGACATAATTTAGCAAGTTGTTTAAGCGGTAACACCGAGGGTGTTACACATATCACTTATATATCATGATCAGCAACAATAAACAATATAGACCATGATCATGATGCATAGATTGCCTTTTCTAAACCATTTTGAAGCACAATATAAAATTTCGCAACTCTTTTGCCTAGATACTAGTTGATCAATCAGAGGCATGCTAAATTTCAAACCACGTTATGAGAATCAAGTATATTGAGCTCACTACGCAAAGCACAAAACCTTGTCTCGTCGAGGGGCTTAGTGAAGATATCGGCTAGGTACTTTTTGGTGCTCACATGGTGAATTTCGATATCTCCTTTGGTTTCGTGGTCTCTCAAGAAGTGTCGCATCTGGTTTTTCAAAGAATACCAAACACTAACTATATGTGTGCCCAGGATGTCCACACGACACATATAGCAACAAATATGGAGAATATCAAGAACAATGTTTTATTATATATCGAACATAGTTACAACAAGACTTACAACTATTATAAAAGCATAGTGAAACTGTTCTTAATCTTCTCTTCGGGACTCCATACTCCACAGGAACGGTTGACTGGTGGAGTGCTCGCCTAGTACTCTTGGAAGATCTCCTGTAACTCGTCACTTGAATCCACCATCTGGTACCCATCCGGAATTTTTGCTGATTGTATGAAAAGCATGTGTGAGCGCACCATACTCAACAAGTATAACATAAGGGGATGCAAGGCTCAAAAGGCTAGACATGGCTGAACTACAGTAAGCACTTTTAGTTGGTCATATTTTATTTATTAAACCTATGTTGCTATGTTATGCTTAAGCTCCCAAGGTGAGAAATATAATAATTATCATCAAGATTAATCATCACCCGAACCATCTATCTCGAAAAGGATCCAGGCCGCTCATGTCCGTGAACACGACTGATATACCAGTTTTACACTCTGTAGAGGTTGTACACTTTCACCACAAGTCGTGATTCTCATATGCCATCACCTCTTCCAAGGGAGTGTGGCAGGGTACACTACGAGACCGTTCACAAGTCCGACTAATAAGTAGCAACCCGCTAAGGTTTCCCCATGAAGAAGTAAGATCCCTCCCCCAAGGGTGACTAACAAAAAGACCAAGAAATCAAAGAGCACCCCTTGGCAGGCCGAGACCAAACCAATCGGAGCCCCTCTTGCGCCTTTCGGTAAGCTACCACAAACTAGTAGAACTCTGATACTGAGTCAAGCCAGAGCCATGTGGCTTGTGGCTGTACTGTATGTCCTGGGTTTGCAGCTTTAAGATTCAGTCCTTACGGAGGGCATACTAGAGCACACAAAAAAGGCCCAATGCTCTAGCCCCCTGATATCCATGTTGCTAAAAAGCACCTTTTAATCCATAGTTGCATATATCATTAATCAGTATTATAGATCATTATAGTTGGTGATAGCAAACTAAGCCAGTCTACCCACATGCAGAACCCATAGGTGACAAGGATACAAGATATCAAAAGTATTAGGTATTGTCCTTAGTGTTTCATCGTATTAGACACATGCACATGAAAAGGTGATTAAATGGTTATTAGGTAACAAGGGAACTCATGTTACACTTGCCTTCCAAAAGCTTTTCAAGCTCTCCAACTTTTCCTTCTGGGTCAGCCTTGCATAGTTCCACTTCTAACGTTAGCAAACAACCGGTACAAACATCTCAAGAACCTATAAACAGTACACCAAGCATTACAAAAGTATACTATAAAGATAACTAACATGTACTACTCGTCGTTACGAACTCGTGAGCGCAAGAACTGACTAAAACGGAGCTAAGGTTAAAAAGTTATGAGCATTTTAAGTTTTATGGGCTTAAATTTAAATTGATATATTTTTTAAATAAAGTAAATATTTGTGGAAATAAATGTAAATTACAAAGCAAAAATAAATTAGAACCGGATATCATGGATCGGCAAAAAGGATGACAGTGATGTAGAAGAGTATTGAAAATCTGTGGATGAGATGGATTTTGTGTCGACATGACCATGACGTGGTGCTTATGTGGATGACATATGTGGAGGCGACTGGGATTATGAAAGGCGTATACTTGATTTAATCATGGCCATCAGAAACAAATATAAGGATCACAAAAATATCAGGCACGGGAAAGGTGTGGCAGCCCTGTTTATCACTGCAAAACTACCATGGATGGCTTATGCGCAGCACATCAGTGATCTTCCCCGACATGATCGGATGGATACGATTTATGGAATTCAACGGAAAGTAGCAAAACAGAAAGGCAACAAGATCACAACCTCATTTTTCAGCATCTCTGAGGGCAGCGGTGACGTGCATCGGGCACAAGACGGTGGGGAACAGGTGCTTGCCCGCTCCTGTTTGGTCGGCAACTTCATCTGTGATACAAACTAGGCGCTGATCAAGATCAAGAAGGCGACCAAGAGTAAGGATTAATTCTGGACGTACTAGTGATGCACCGGCTGAGGACAAAATTGGTTGTAAAATAAATGGAGAGGAATTTGAGACAGAAAGGTGGAAGGTGATGGATTGAATTATGAGAAGCGCATGGAATGGAAGTGGAGATATGGCGTGACGCATGTTGCTGGTAAAGAATTAAGATGATCCTGTAACTCGTGCATGCATAACGTGACGAACATGGGATTTCTTAGGATAGTTTATGTCTTTATGGACTGCTGATGGAGCTTTACTATATGGGATTCGGTGGATAAAAGCAATTAAGTATATTTTCTAAGCAAACACTGGTGATGACTCAGAATAGTTTACTGCTGTGGGTAGCAGAGAACTTCAGGGTACAGCTAGATGAAGAATTGGAACAAAGGCACTGGCGTGGTTCTGACTTGTGCGCAATTGTGGTTGATGAAAAGAGGCGATCAACCATGAGGAGCTAGACGCGATGGCTGTGGTCTCTTGTTCACACGAGGATGGATGCTACTTGCAGCAGTGGCGTCAACACCAGGGAATAATCTTGAAGACTGTGGATAAAATCAAAAGATAAACATCGGCCACATGCAGCTTTTGAAGGTGATAGAGACATCAGGAAACCTCACCAGATCAGCAGCTGTCGATGGTGAACAACTATGATGAAAACTGCGCTCATTTCTAATGGTCGGCCCTCACAATGTTTGCACAAGGGAGTGAAAAAAAAAAAAGTGCAAACTGCAAAGGAGGGCTCCATTTTTATAGGTGGGAGGTGAAGATGAAGGGGCCGGTGGGAGAGGAGTCATGCTGCATGGCCGGCTATGGAGAGGTCGGTACATGAAGTCATCAATTGGTGTTGATGGCACTTAAATTCTTGCCGTTACAGATGCAGCGGTTTTGCATCTCCGTCGATGGAAATTCAAGAAAGATTAAGATGGAATTCATTTGCTAGATATAATGGGGCATGCGTGCATGTAGATTGAATATAGGCCGAACCGAACTTGATGTCCAGCACTGATGTGGGGTGGCGCAATAAGTAGAGGGAAAAGGAAATGCATGTCTTCATGCAAGAAGGAATAAAGAAGCGTGAAGTTGTGATATTATTTTAGGTTGGATAAACAAAAAGAATATGACACCAAATATATATTGCTTGCTTGGGATTAAATTACGTGCAAAGGAAAACGAGCTTAAGGAAATGCAAAGAATTGAGAAAAAGGCCAATAATTTTATAGAGAAAAGAAAGGAAAGGATTATGTTGGATTTGACGATATTAGTAGATAGGATAAACATTAGGCCAGGAAGAGATTTGACCCAAAAATGAATTTGGAGTTTGAAATAAATAAATGAGCATTTTTGAAACTTGATTTGATAAAATAAACTTAAAACTTGTTTTTGAAAATTTGAAAAATAGAACAAAATCTATTCCAAGATTAACCGAATTTTGTAACTCATTTTTCACACAAATAAAGAAATGCAGCCAGCATGAATGCAACATATAAGTTTCTAAACCTTATATTAATTTTAGTTAAACAAAAATATATTATTTGACCTACATTAAATGCACAAAAATTATATAAATGCTCAATTTAATTACTATATTTGATAAATCAATTTTTAGGGTGTTACAAGAAGTGATGTTGGATGTCTATGTGCTTAGTTCTTGAGTGACTTACGGGATTGTTTGCTAGCTTTATGGCACTTTCATTGTTACACAAGAGTGGGATTTTGGTAAAGCGACATCAGAAATCTTGAAGGGTTTGCCTCATCTAAAGTAGTTGAGCACAACATGCATCGGCTACAACATACTCGGCCTCAGCGGTGAAAATGGCTACACAATTTTGCTTTTTAGAACTCCAAGACACTAGGGACCGTCCAAGGAATTGACATGCCCCCGAAGTGCTTTTTCGATCTACTTTGCAACCAGCGTAATCGAAATCCGAATACCCAAGTAGATCGAACTTAGAGCCCTTAGGATACCACAAGCCAATGTTAGGAGTGTGTACTAAATATCTCAAGATTCTCTTAACGGCCACTAAGTAACACTCTTTTGGGTTAGCTTAAAATCTAGCACACATGCACATACTAAGCATAATATCGGGCCTAGATGCGCACAAATAAAGTACAGAGCCGATCATGGAGCGATATACCTTGGTATCCGTGGCTTTTCCTTCAACATTGAGATCAAGATGTCCATTGGTTGGCATGGGAGTTTTGATAGGCTTGGCATTCACCATGTCAAACTTGTTGAGCATATCATGGGTGTACTTCGTTTGGCTAATAAAGGTTCTATCCTTCACTTGCTTGATTTGAAATCTGAGGAAGAACTTCAATTCACCCATCATGGACATCTCAAATCTCTTCACCATGATCCTACTAAATTCCTCACAAAAAGCATGATTAGTACTACCAAATATTATATCATCGACATATATTTGGCACACAAATATATCTTTACCAACTTTATAAGTGAAAAGGGTAGGGTCGGCTTTGCCTATTTTAAAGCCTTATTTAAGCAAGAATTCCTTAAGGCATTCATACCATGCTCTCGGTGCTTGCTTAAGCCCATAGAGCGTCTTTTAGAGTTTGTAGACGTGGTTGGGGAACTTGGGATCTTCAAAACCCGGTGGTTGCTTAACATAGACAAGTTCTTGAATAGGACCGTTGAGGAATGCACTCTTCACATCCATTTGATATAGCTTGAAATTGTAATGAGCGACATAGGCTAGAAGCATTCGGATTGCTTCAAGCCTTACCACCGGTGCATATGTTTCCTCAAAGTCCAAGCCCTCTACTTGAGTGAAACCTTGAGCAACCAATCTTGCCTTGTTCTTTGTCACCACGCCATTCTCATCTTGCTTGTTGCGGAAGACCCACTTGGTGCCAATGATTTTGGTGTTGGGTCTCTCCACCAAGGTCCACACTTGATTTCTTTCTAAATTGTTGAGCTCATCTTGCATGGCCATCACCCAATCTGGATCACCAAGTGCTTGCTCTACCTTAAGAGATTCCAAAGAGGAAACAAACAAGTAATATTGGCAAAAGTTTGCTAAATATGAACAAGTTGTTGCCCCCTTTCAAAGACTCCCAAGGATGTTGTCAACGGGATGATCCCGTTGTATTGTTTACCTTAGCCTTGGATGTTCAATAGCCTCTTATTCATCTTCTTGCTCAAATATGGGTTGTAGGTTTTGTCCTTGAGTCGGAGTTGGACTTGTGCTTTGGGAAGATGGGTGTGTGGCTTTATCGCTCTCGGTGCGATCGCCGCCTCTCAAATTCTTGGAAAGGGGTCTGCTCCCTCGCCAATCAATGCCGGTGGAAATTTGTTCAAGCAAACATCTTGAGGAACCACCACTTGGTGACTTCATCTTCTTGTGGCCTTATATCGCCAATAGCTAATTGCTTGATTGCTTCACATGGTGGATCCTCCTTTCCTACAACACTCGAATCAACTTGCTCTACTTGAGAGCCATTAGATTCATCAAATGTCACAACATACTAGAAGCCCTGAAGTGGGTGAAAATATTTCTGTACACAATTTTGCTTTAGAACTCCAAGACACTAGGGACCGATCAAGGAATTGAGATGCCCTGAAGTGCTTTTTCTCGATCTACTTTTAAACTACTATCAATCAAACTCCGAATACCCAAGTAGACCAGATCTAGAGCCCTTAGGATACCACACGTTTAATGTTAGGAGTATGTGCTAAATATCCTTAAGATTATATACTTGACGGCCACTATTGACACTCTTTTGGGTTAGCTTGAAATCTAGCACATGCACATACTAAGCATAACACTTCTGCCCAGGTCTTTGCTACAAATAAAGGCCTGAAATGATCATGGAAGCTGATATCTGGTATTAAATGGCTTTTCCTTCAACATTGAGATCAAGATGTCCATTGGCTGGCATGGGGAGTTCTGATAGGCTTGGCATTCACCATGTTAAACTTGTTGGTTATTAACATGGGTAAAATTACTTTAGTTTACACAAAGGTTCTATCCTTCACTTGCTTGATTTGGAACTGAGGAAGAACTTCAATTCCTGCCATCATGGACATCTCAAATCTCTTCACCCAGATCCTACTAAATTCCTCACAAAAAGCATGATTAGTACTACCAAATATTATATGTCTCCATATATATTCGCATTACACAAACATATCTTTACCAACTTTATAAATTGAAAAGGGGTAGAATTGGCTTGGCTCATTTTAAAGCCTTTATTTAAGCAAAAATTCTCTATAAAGGCATTCATACCATGCTCTCGGTGCTTGCTGGGTTTCTCCATAGAAACGCCTTTAGGAGTTTGTAGACGTGGTTGGGGAATCCTAGGATCTTCAAAAACCCGTGGTTGCTTTAATATAGACAAGTTCTTAAATAGGACCGCTTGAGGAATGCAATCTTCACGTCCATTTGATATAGCTTGAAATTGTGATGGGCGACATAGGCTAGAAGCATTCGGATTGCTTCATGAAAGCCTTCACCACGGTGCATATAAGGCTTCAAAGTCCAAGCCCTCTACTTGAGTGAAACCTTGATAAACCAATCTTGCCTTGTTCTTTGTCATCCTGCGCCTATTCTCATCTTGCTTGTTGCGGAAATTGCACTTTTGGTGCCAATGATATTGGTGTTAGGTCTCTCCACAAAGGTCCACACTTGATTTCTTTCCTAAATTGTTGAAGCTCATCTTACTTTTCTTGGCCATCACCAATCTGGATCATCCGCGCTTGGTTTACCTTAAGAGGTTCCAGAGAGGAAACAAACAAGTAATATTGGCAAAAGTTTACTAAATATGAACGAAGTTATTGTTGCCTTTTCGAACTCCTAAGGATGTTGTCAACGGGATGGTCTAGTTATTATTATTTACCTTAGCCTTTGATGAAATTTCAATAGCCTCTTATTCATCTTCTTGCTCAGAGAAATGAGTTTGTGAGTTTCGGTCTTGAGTCGGAGTTGAACTTCTTTATTCTTTGGAAGATAGAGATTGTAGCCTTTATCGGCTCTCGAGGTGCGAACTGCATTCTCCAAATTTATATGAAGAGATAATCACGCTTCCTACGTTGTCAGGTGCACGTCGGTGGAAATTCGTTCACAACATCTTGTTGATAGAACCCATCGTTGACTTCATCTTCTTGTGGCCTTATATATACAATGATAGCCCCTAATTGCTTGATTGCTTCACATGAAAGGTGAGATCCTCCTTTCCTCAACACTCGAATCAACTTGCTCTACTTTCTGAGAGTTTATTAGATTCATCAAATGTCACATTTACCACTATTTCCCCAACTCTCCCGGAGGTTTTTATTTGAAAACGATGAAAAAGCATGCTCATTTGATCCATAACTAAGAAGAACACATTTCATCAACTTTGGGTGCAAATTTAGAAGTTTTGGGCTTCTTATTAAGTAATATGAAACACTTACACCCAAATACTTCAAAGTAAAGACACCTTTGGTTTGTTACTAGTTAGATGCTCATATGAAGTCTTCTTCAACTTTTTGTGTAGGTAGAGGTGGATTTGAAGCTCATATGAAGCTCTGCATCGCTGCCTTTGCCCTTTTCCTTACTTGTACTTCCTTTTATTCCTAGAGTCACTTGATAAGACTTCATCATCATCATCTTCTCTTTGGAGCTACTTGATATTTCGCCCGACGACGCGTTGATTGCTTTTGCTTCTTCTCTTCCTGTTTCTCTCCTTTTTCTTCTTGCTTCTCTTGAGCTTTCTTTTCTTCCTTTCTTCGCTTCTTGTCTTCCAAGTTTTGCTGCTCCTTCTTCTTCTTCTCTTTTCTTCTTTTGCTTTTTTGCTCTTCATGCTTCCTTCCTCTTCTTCTCTCATCTTCATTGAGGGCTCTTTCCGACATTTGTGAGCCCCAAGATGTGGGAGCATGGTGTTACTGTCGCTTATTACTTTTAGCTCCATTTGCTATGGGGTGTTACGAACAACCCGCTCGGGATCAACATCCTCTACCGACTTCACGCCGCTTAGTTCCTCCTCCGGGCTCCATACCTCATGCGGAATTAGGCTATACCATGCAAATAAACAAATCTGATACCACTTGTAGGATCCTTTAAAATGCGCCTAGAGGGGGGGTGAATAGGCCCGTAAAATTTAACTAGAGCAAATGTTAGATTCACCCACACCTTGTCAAGCTCCTAGGGAATACCGGGCACTACTACTACACGTATGGCAATCGCCAAGACCTGGCGGCATATAATTTGGTCACAATTCAAAATCTACCAAAGGAAATTTAGATCGAGTAAAATTTTAACTTTACTGCCGGTAGCAGCTGGTTCACAAATCTATGTACTAAAAGCAGTAGTAATAAGAGTATATAAGTAGATCGGCCTCCAAACCCAAAAATCACCTCAACAACAATATGAAGAACAAGTAAAAGTAAATCAAGCACCATCAGTGATACGATGATTTATCCCATGGATCGGGTTTGCCATCAAGGCTTGCCTAAGTCCACGTTGTTGAGGTTAGCCACCTAAGGCTTAGGGCTTCAAAACCCTTCCTAGATTAAAGTCAAAGAGACTCCACTCTTGAGGTGAGGGGTGATTTTATTTAGTACCAGTAAGATGGTTACAAACCTCCCCGGACTGCCACAAGATTAGTAAGCTCACCGTGCGGCAGCTCTATTTCAAGCTAGGAGCAAAGCTCCAAGGAAGTACCACACATAACCCGACCGGCCAAAATGTGAATTAAGTGCTCTTTAGGCTTTACGAAATCAAAGTGATCTGCTTTCTAATCACTTTTGGCACCTTCTTCTCTCAAGGATTGATGGGGAAATCAATGGAGAAGCTTGGGAGCCTCAAGGTCACCAATGGAGGAGAGAGAAGGGAACACTACATGTTTTTCGTCAGTCACTAACCGTTGTTGGGGAAGAAGCAGAAGGTTGTGGAGGGATAGGAAAAGTATAAATAATTTCTGCCCACCAATCCATCACTTGAGTGTGACGATTACCTCTCAAAAGTGTCCTGACCACCTTACTGTGACATTTAAAGAAGATGAAGAGTGAAGAGTAGGTTGCCTTGGTACGAGGAACTAAGGATCTGTTATAGAAGTTTGAGGACTTGGAAACACACTTTTAACCTTCCAAGCATTGTGTCCCCCTTTATAATCTCGGTTTTCTCCTATACTCAAATTCAAAAATATATAAGAATTGAAACATCATTTGAACCTCGATGTCGCTTGTATTTTGTAATTGGGGGCTCTTCCATTTTATGTAACATCCTGGAATCATAGATTCACGCTTGTCATCCTGACAAATCTCATTAGTACAAAACCATCATAATAATATTTGTCTTATTTAAAATTCCCACACATATATTTTTATCCTATTATTTTGATAACAGATTAGTACATTATAGATGCACATAAATGAAATCTCTAGACAAGACTTTGGTTGGTGCCTAACATTGCCATACCTACCTTTAGATTAAATTATGGTTGCTTAGAGAATAAATGTGTAGCTAATAAAAGCAACCGCGACTAATGTGTGATATGGCATGGCAATGTTAGGTGATGAAACTTTCTCAAATATGTCAAGTTTTCAGTAAACACCACCAACCAAATTTAACTTTTCGTATGGGTTCGCTAAAAGAGACAAGCTGACAAGTTTTTACCAAACAAAAAAAATGTGACTTTGAGTGTCAAAGTATCTGAATTTTGTCCGTGTCTTGGCTACAAGCTCTTCCAAACTTCTAATCTGAAAGACAAAACTGGCACCATTTGGTTTGCATCCAGATCAAATATAATATGACCATGGTTTTGAATACTTGTATCTATCTCAGCATAGCAAGTTCATGACAACATGTGTCTTGTGAAGACAATATGTCTTTGTTGTTAGCATCCATCGATAAAAATAGACCAATAGGAGGAGGATTCCAAAATGTAACAAGAATTTAACCTGATAAAATAGACCCATTTGTATGAAGACCACCAAATTTGGCTTATGCAATAACTTGAACTTTTTCAAGTCCACTAGTGCATTTGCAGGCTTTGCAGCATTTAATAAAGAACACTTTGTGAGGAAAAATTTTTGAACAATTAATAAATACTGCAAGAAAAGGAGGGGTAAACCTGTCTTTGTTTACCGTTGTTGGTCACGGCAGCAGTTGCGACACTGTCCTGATGATTCCTGACTGTTTGAGTGGTGGTAGATGCAGTAGAGAGTAGGCAAACACACCGTCCTGGCATGCGACCTTGACAGTGGGCACTCAACAGCAAGGCAAGTGAAAGGTGAATCGCATGACTAGCCATGTGTGATTCTACTCATGATCAATGCATGCATGAAGGTAAAGGTTACGCGAATGCACGCCTTTTGTTTGATTTTATTTATTTGTTTCCCTGTAAGTCTTTATTTCGCTTATAAGTATGGTATAAGCATGGGGAAATATTAATAAAAAAAGGTTGAGGGGAAATGCTGGCAACTGCTAACACGTTATTACCTATGAAATTCTACAAAATCTATCCCCGAGGAATTATTTGTTCAATGGGGACGAACGGGGCCAATGTTTTAGGAAAGCGTTAGGTGTAAGGTTGAACCTAGCTGATTTATTATATTTGGAGAGGATTACAGGCACCAGCTTTTTCTCACAAGCAAATAGGGTAATGCCATGTTAGAAACAAATTTGCATCACTCTCTACGTTATAAAAGCAAAATGTGCACTCATGTTCTTATAACTCTATGGTTTATCTTTTCTTCACACAAGTCATAAATCTTGAGCATATAAGAACGAAAATTACCACCCAACATGTTCAGAGGACATGGTGTTCAGAGAACATGTAGCTAGCTTGGGTTTAAGGGAAAGCCTAAAATATTCCTGGACAAAAGAAGACCCAAAGATAAGTATCTATTTCAGAACAGAGTAGTGAGTTGTAGCTGTTAAGTCTATCGGCAATGGACCGTGACGATAAGACATGCTCTATGAGCTAATCTGTAATGGAATGAACAAAAGTAAATGATATGAAAGTGAAAGATGTAATGAGATCAAGGGGGAGAATGTTAGTTGATCTCCACCAATAGACCCAACGGTCTATTGGACCCTTATCTCTGCTCCCTGATCGGGGAAGCCCAACCCTAATCCGGTTGGTGGGCCCCTGTCGCACAGCACACATAAAAGGAAGGTGGGGGTGAGGGCTCGGACTACGAGGTTCGCCGTGAGCCGCCACTCCCACCTACAGCAACCCTAAACCGATCTAAAGACCGTGCTGCCAGTGACGGGATGTGCCCCACCACTGTTGTCGCCCCCTGCAGGTCTACACCGGCCCCTCTGGACCACCACTGTACCTCGCCACCGAGCCGGAGCTGCCTCGACACCGGTGTCCGCGAGGTCACGACGCTATTGTCCAGGGCGGATCTACGGGTTACACACAGAGGTACCAATCCTACGATCCTAACAGCGGGTTCAAGCATAATTATATAGGTATTATACATCGCGCGCACATGGAGGGCTCAAATTTGAGGAATTAGAACTGTAACTCGGACATTGCACAGCATTGGATAATGCAAAATAATATAGGAGTCGACTGGAGCATAATTATACAGCTATTGTACATGGAGTTGTTCATAATTATACAGCTATTATACATTGAATTATTCCTGCAGCACTTCCACACGTGTCTTTTAGTCTACAAATAAACAAGGACTTGGTTTGCTAGATGGCGGAGTAGAGTACCTATTCAAAGGCATCACAGGTTGTTGAGCACATACATTATACAAAGTCAATAGCAAGCTAACTGGAGTCTTTAGTAGGGCTTGTGGTTCCTATATAAAAACATTGTGCAATGGTTGGCAGATCATTTGAACATAGATATAGGAACCATGAGTAGTATTTCCAGCTGCGATCAGACTCCCAGCCATGTTCTCCGGTGTCCGAGTTGTTCAGCGAGGAATCGGTAGAAATATCTGCATAGATGTAAGCATGTTTTATGGTTCTAGGCTTAATTATGCTGCATCTATGGGGATATAATTACACTACCCCAGATCAGAACAATACTGTCGGTTCAAAACACCCCACCACTGTCGGATTTTGAACCGGCACAACCATACCGACAGCGATGAGGGTTAGCTATCACCGTCGGTTCCTATAAATCGGTAGTGTTCTTCAACTTTACTGTCGGTCATTTACACAACCCGGCAAAGTTCAGTTCCACCAACACTGTCGGCTCATGATCGACCACCCGGCAGTGTAACCTCGAACATCACTGTCGGTTTATGTTTTTAGCCGTCAGTGTTGTCGTAACCAGCACTGTCGGTTTGTGACAAGACCCGGCAGTGATGGCTAAGCCAACGTTGCCGGTTTGTGGCTGAAGCCGGCAGTGCCATCTTGGCCATCACTGTCGGTTTGTTGCTAACCGGCAGTGATGGTCCGTTCGCATTTTATTGTTTTATAATTTATTTTAATTTATATTTTTTTATGAAATCGGGTTTCCCTTTATATACGCTACGTAGACGACATGTCCATCAATATTAAATATTACAAATGTTACGGTGACAGTTCAAATGTTCTTATTAAGATCTCAATCCCTCAAAATAAAAAAGAAATTATTCGATAAGATGAAGCATGCTTCTCGGACTTCTTACAATAATCCAGCGAGCCGCTCTGGGCCATATTGGTCCTTGAACTTCACGGATTGTGCAATGAAAAATACTCTATCTTGTTCCAATACCTCGGCTAAGATGAATTTTGCCAGCTCCGATTGCAGTGCGACGATCTCCATGTCTAACAGCCTTTCGTGGTTATATTTCTTGTGCTGTCGTTCAAAAAAGATGATATCCAAAGAGAAATCAGTAAATCATTTTGGATAATTATTAACAGACATAAATAAAATAGGGATTATACACACCAACTTATCTGCTTCTTTCGATTTTCCGCTGATATAGCGAAGCATTACCCACATTACATAAAACCCGCATTCATTGTTTCCCGCCGGCTGTTTTAGATACTTCCCCTCCATTTTGACAACCTTGAATGGGACCTGCGTCCCACCGATATATCTTCTTTGAATACTATGCAACATTAAAAGGAGAAACATTAGAAAGCGATATGTGTGATTAGAAAATAATACGTTATTAGGATCGCTTACTAATTCAGCACTGCCACCAGTGCATCCAGATAATGAAATGGTTTTTTCTTCAAATCCCACGCCTCGATCAGATTTTTAGCAAGATTGACACAAATAAAGACGAAATGATTGCTGCAATCACAGAATCCTAATTATCGAATAATCTTAACAAAAAAAGAAGCATAAAATTAAAAGCCGAGAACACATACTCGCAGTTGTAGGCTAGAAGTATGTGGGTTTTGTTCTTCATCTTAAATTCATCAAAAACAGCAATCAATCTCTCTTTCAGGTCTTCCACGTCACATCCATAGAGGCCTAAACATGTCCTCTCATTGACTCGCCCGGGGTTCAAGAAGCCTATTTATCCCATTTTCTTTTTAGTATGCAAAATTTTGCTATACACCTACATAAAATCATGGGAAGTGCTCAAAAGTTAATAATTTGTGTCTCGAGAGAGTAGTTAATTGTAATATCGTGCGTGTAGGGTACTTACATAGTCCACAGCGTCAACATTTGTGAATCGAGAGAGCGTTTCTGGTATAGCTGTAATAAGCACTCCCACTCGACATCGAACTTCTCTTCTTTAGAATAATGAAAAACATGTGGCGAACAGATAATAACCTCAAAACCAAAGTCCTCCGTCTCTGTTGCTTGAGCCATGTAATATTCATGCAAATGGCGCATATATGTTGTCAAATTTTTATACTCGTCATCGGGAACCAAAAGATTGCCCCTTTCATACTTCATTGCCGGTATTCCCATCCCTTGTACATCATAATAGATGTTCGCGGCCTCTTCCATGGTTAATTCGGGGTTGTCTTCGACGTACTTCTGTATCTTACTTAAATCTTCATTGTGTATTTCTTAGGCTCTTATTGTAGCGTACTTATTCTGTGTTTTCCTTTTAAATTCGGACTTCAACAAACACTGAGGCACAGAGATTGAAGAAACTAACACAATCTTCCTTCGAGATGTGTGCTGTAAAAAAAATTTTCATCAAGTTTGTAATGCTGCCACTGAATGGCCTTTTGTTTTTTTTGTTGGTCCACTTTAGGAGCATTAGCGACCGAATCCAAGGACCTTTTCTGCGACTGCGAGGATGCCTTTGATCTTGTTTTGAGCTAAGGTGGAGGAGGAGGATGACGACGAGAATTCTATTTTTCCGGGGCTGATGAAGATGGAGGAGGAGTCTTCTCTTTTCTTAGGGCTGATGAAGATGGAGTCGGACAAGGAGGAATAGAAGGAGACCTCTGTCTTCTCGGGGGTGATGACAAGGGATGAGGAGGGGAGTGATATCTATTGGGAGATGGTGAGTGATCAGCGCTGGTGGGCGAAGACTCGTAGTTGTCCTCATCATCAGAGGACAATTGGTGGTCAAGCTTAATGAAGCGCTTGCGCTAGACCACTTGAGAGCCCTTGTTATGACCAAGTTTTGGCACGTCTTCCGCTGCGGGGTACTCAATGTGTATCTTGTTATACTTCTTATCAAGTATTCTGTCAATGGTGATGCGAGCGTACCCTTATGGAATTGGGCGGCCATTAATAGTCCCGTCTCCCGTAGGCCAGGCCTGGCCGAGCGCCACCTTGTCCTTTGTCCATTCCTGACAGATGTACAACTTGACATTGACGGGTTCAGTGATGCCGTCCACCAGATGAGGCAGATTCGCATCTTCTTCATCGTGCGGGGTCGATCCGCAGCTGCGGCGACCCCTCAACTGTGGGCTAAAGGTAGTAGGAGTAGGGTTTTGTGGTACTCTTAACCCCTTGGACAGTAAAAATTGCTGGACTCATGCTTCAATAGTCGCCTCAATCCGTACGTCCATTCTGTCTTCCATCTATTTTAGTTGCCTCAAACACTCTACCTCATGTTCTGCTCTACCCCTCGAGCGGCTCTGGTAAGTGTGAGATTCTTCAGGGAATGCTAGTTTCCAAGGAACAACACAGGTTCCTCTAGTGCGACCAGGGTGCTCCTTGGTTCTGAGTGCTTGGGTGAGCACGTCTTTCTCCCTATTAGAAGTGTGAGTCCCTTGCCTTACCTCCTCAGTTACCTAGGGGATCCTCTGGATGAGTTCGCTCATGGGTGGATTTGTGGAGCTAAAGCTCCCATCCTCGGCGTGGCGTACATTCCTCCCCATACAATATATTACCGATCTTGGCTCCCAATGGGCGGTCACAACCTGAACGCCTTCCTCAGCAAGGCGATCCATCTTTTTAAGTTCTTCTTCAAATTTTGGCATCTTTTTGGCGTAGCCACGAGAGCCGAGATGATGAGGATTCATCGCTTTCTGCGAGTTCTCCTTTTTCTTCCTGCTCAGTTCTAAGTACTCCTCGGATAACCTGTATTCCTTGAAATCCTGTCATAAGTCCTTTTGCTTGCTAAACTGTCCACCATCGAAATCTGGCTCTTTATTTTGGAGGACAAAATGCTTGTACAATGTCCCCTTGAAATTCTTGAAGCATGTCCCCATGATTTCTTTTGCTTTTTTCTTGACTACCTCCTTGTCGTACTCCGTTGGGAAAGTGAAATACTCTAGGATCTTGATATCCCATATGTAATCCTTCTCACTTTCGGGAACCCTCCACGGGTCATTATCTTTCCCAATCCACTTCCTATACCTAATTGGGATGAAGTCCCTTACAAGTAACTTGAGGATAGTCTTGTATTTGGTCAAAGCTATAGGCGGTGAGAGTGGATCCCTGAATTCATCGAACTTAATGATGTGCCAGTGTGCATTCCTACCAACAGGAATCTTTGACATGCCTCGCTTGGATCTAGCCTTCCTGCTACCTGAACCCTCTGGCTCCTCGGCCGGCGGAGGCTCCTGCTGGAGACATCAAGTAAGCTATGACCCCCTCAATTGATTAGCGTGTGTGGCTACATAGTCACATGGTACCAAAGTTATATGGCCATCTTGGTCATTTTGACCCAGCTCGAGCAGGTCGGACGGGGTCCATGGCTGCTCGTTCTCACCGTCCTAATTGACACCGTCATCGTTTGTCGGATCATGTGGCTCTCCGATCCCAGCGCTATCAGCTACTTCTTGTTGCTAATCTGTTCTTCGGCGACGGGGTAACAGGCGATGATGAGTCATGGTTGTGACACGATCGTGGTTAGTTTTGGCTACGGACAACTACTAATAGCATATATTCATATTATATATATATATAATATGTTTAATGCAAAGTCTAATAATAAGTCCACATACAACAAAGTCTAATAACAACATATGTTCACCTAGAACAAATTCATTGTTTGATTGACCACATAGAACAAAGTCCACCTACTGTTCTACGAAACTAAGCCTACATCAACTTCCAAATAAGAAAAGCAATGACCATAGCCAAAAATAAAAGCATGACATCTTTCCAAGACCAAGGAGCAATTCTCCTAATCTTCACATCTCCAGCGGGTGGCTTCTCTTCAATCTCCAGTGCTGGCGGATGGCCATGGTTTGCATTCATTGGACCATAGTAGGCCGGTTGCTCATGGTTTGCAAGGTAGGCCGGATGACTACAGTAGGCCATCAAAGCTTTAGCTTCTGTGTTGTATTTTTTGTGCAAATTACCAGGGTAGCGATTGACTTGAGCATAGCAATCTTCCTAGGTTCGATAAATCCTAGGCACGTGACCAACATGCACTACATACCATGCCATGGTTGCTTATACATTTAAGTAAATTAGGTTGTCATTCAAACATGATGTATCAGAATATTAAGTTCACATACAACTAATGAACAAATATTATCTAGATAAAGAGGCATGGAGCAAGCTACATTGTGAGAGGTGGTACTTGCAGCATCTAACAAATTAAATTATTCTTCATGATTTTAGCATGAAAAAACTTGTCCAACACCGGTTGAGATGATTTGGACATGTCCAACGAAGACCTCCAGAGGCACCGGTGCATAGTGGAATCCTAAGCTAGGATAGTAACGTGAAGAGAGGCAGAGGAAGACTGAAGTTGACTTGGGTAGAGGCAATAAAAGGAGACTTGAAAGGATGGAATATACCCAAAGACTTAGCCTTAGATAGGAGTGCTTGGAAAATAGCTAGTCACGTGCCTGGACCTTGATTGCTTCTGCTGAGTTTCAACTCTAGCCTACCCCAACTTGTTTGGGACTTAAAGGCTTTGTCGTCGTCGTTGTTGTTGTAATAAAGACTTTCTCGTCTAAAAAGTTAAAACAGTTGTTTAAATGCCAACATTCAACACAGAACATGATTCATGAACATAAGGGGCAACTGTCATAGCAAGTTAGCAACCACTAAAAAAAATAGAGATCATATATGACCAATAATGACTCACCCACCAATATGATTTCTAACAATGCAATCATGGCAGGCTACTAAATGCAAGCATAAATGTAGATACCAACATCTGGTTAAGCTCATTCTAATTGCAAGCCTTTATAGGTTGTATATTGATGCACAATACCAAAATTATATAGGAACCATGGAGTGGACCATGCTACCATAGTTCCAGCAAATATCACACTAAAAGTGGAGTTACCAAATACCAAACACATACCACTCAACATGGCCAATTTAAATAGTTGCTTCCTAAAGGCTAGATCATGCCACCAAGTTAAGTTGCCAAGCAAAAACTGGCACTCTTAAACATTGCAATAACACAATAAGAACATCATTTATGTGCAGAGTAATTGTGCCATCTTATTGAACCCTCATATCTGAATGATAAATTATACAACATGATTATAAGTATATGACAGTGAATGTATAGAGTTTAACCACATTAGGTACTTTTGCTAGTACTCCTGCAATGGATTGGCCTAATGTTTTTCCCCGCTAAGTAACTACAGTTCTTCTCATAAGTTGGCTCTAAAAAAATTTAATACTAGCAAAGCAGGCGTAAAGGTATTGATCAAGCTTCCAGATAATTTTATACAGGATTGACATTCCCATACTTTACAAGACTTTCTAAGCATTTTTTGGCCCCTGCCGTTCTAAACTCAAACTTTTATAATGCATCCAAATTTACTTCAACTACAAACAGGTTACAGTCACTACACCACTAGCTACAGCTGCAGTGCTCGTTCAGTAGCTCATTACTAACAAACAGAACAGAGCTAACAAAAAACAGCAATGAGAGTGACATTGCCAAAATTAGGACGATGTACACTGAGGTCAGCGGTACAAATAAACAGATCACACCGGCATGCTCAGTTCCACACTAGTAAACCATGATACTATCATTTTGCCTTGAAAACCTCCCAATGCCCACCCCTAAAGTCCCATTGGCCCCAACACGCCAAATGCCACATGGATCACGAGTCAATGCAGGAGAGGACCTACCAAATCCTGGCCACCGCTGCCATGCACTCACCGTGGGGCATTTCATCAAACACATAGCGGGCAGTGAGCCACGCACTCATCGTGGGGGTAGGGAAGCAGCTATCCGCGCGCTCCTGAAGGCCTCGGTGGTGGGAGTGTAGGCGTGGAGGAGGAGGGGCATGGCTGGCATCATGGACGAGGAACGAGGGCACGGACGGCACGGTGCTCCGGTGTGGGACGGTGGACGACGTCATAGGAGCTGGCACGGGACTAACGGGGACACATCAAGGGGATGCACGGGCATCGGCATCGAAGAAGAGGAGCGCGGGGCTGGGAACGGCGGGACGGGGGGTGGTGGACGGGTGCGTAGGGGGCGGTGGTGCCCGTCGACGCGGGGTGGTGCTCCGGCAACGCGGGGGGAGGGGTTGGCGTGGGGTTGAAATGACTTTGGAAAATTTCACCCCGCGCCTTGCTTTTATCCCAATGGTTCATCACTGCCGGTTGCAAGGTCTAAACCAACAGTGATGAGGCAACATCACTGTCGGGTCATTCCTGGACCTGATAGTGATGGGGGTGTAGCGGTTACGGGTTAAGTATCATATCTTTTCCGTTTCTTTCGAAATCCTCTGACTGGCTCAACGGTTAAGACCGCGTAATATAGCCCCCGAGACCTGAGCTCGAACCCGAGGGCTGGCACAAATTTTTTAATTTTTTTATAAATCACAGCCGGTTTTTAAAACGAACCGACAGTGATAACTAGCATCACTGTCAGTTTCGTCTCATCACTGCCATTTTTTTGAAACCGACAGTGATGTTTATATACATAAAAAATTCATTTTATATACTAAATAAATAGAAACATGTGTATTCCTATGTCGAAATAGCTTAATTTTTTTGGCAAGCATGTACACCCAAATTAAGACCCCACACAGGATCTTAGATTTTTCTGATCAGTTTTTATTATATTTTTCTATGTGCATAATGAGACAAAAGAGGGTGAATTTCATTTTGGACCTAATAGATTTTTTCATCGACCTCCATAAAATTCTTATCCCTAGGGAACATGAGAGTTTGTGTAAAAGTTTGGCACCATTCCGGATCTTTTCGTGGGTAGACTTTATTCAACCTATAATTAATCGGTGACGTCGCGCGGAAATTTAATTAAACCTCAGAAAGTAGCAAACCATCTCTAAAAAATTTTGAACTTGGTTTTTCCTTCACCCGTGGCATGTGCAAGCCTAAGAAAAAGTTTGAGACCAATATGACACCAGAATGCATATGAACCACACAAACCTTGATAACCTATGTGTATAGTCATGGTTCGATGAAAGGGCTCATGTGCCTCTGTGAAGCATGCATACTCTGCCTATGTCAAAATTGCTTGAAATTATTTTGGCAAGCATGTATACCCAAATTGAGGCCCCACACAAGATCTTAGGTTTTTCTAATCATTTTTTATTAATATATTTTTCTCTGTGCTGAATGAGACAAAAGAGGGTGAATTACATCTTGGACCTAATAGATTTTTTCATCGACCTCCACAAAATTCTTATCCCTAGGACGCATGAGAGCCTGTGTAAAAGTTTGGCACCATTCTGGATCTTTTCGTGGGTAGACTCAGTTCAACCTATAATTAATCGGTGTCGTCGCGCGGAAATTCAATTAAACCTCAGAAAGTAGCAAACCATCTCTGGAAAGTCCCAAACTTGGTGTTTCCTTCACCCGTGTCACGTGCAAGCCTGAGAATAATTTTGAGACCAATGTGACACCAGAATGTATATTTCAAGTTGCTCAACAAAAGTTACACGAATTACATGCATGACAATAATTAAACACACAAGCCATACAAATTAAAATTAGAACCCAATTAAACTACAACCTTGCAAACCTAGCTAAATAAACATTAATTACTATCGGAATCACTGTCAGGATCGATCGGGCCATGCACACTAACATGCCTCTGTAGCCATATATGGTAATTGATGTCATGGATTATATATCCGCTTGTATCGATGAAGGTCAATGCCTGTATGAGTGCACTCTCTCGTGCCTTACAATACCGAAAGAATGGTCGGCCATAGATGTAACCTACTGAACAACCACTGCCCCTGTTAGTAATCCTTATGCAATACTGGCGTCCTTCTATAGTGAGCTAGCCGAGGTTTCCATTGTAGAAGTCCCAATTATACCCGAGTTGCTCCGTAGCTTCGTCTAGAACGGCCCACAAGCCACATGCAGCATAGGTAAGGTCCTGGAGCGCAATCTGCATGCGGAGAAAAAGAAAAAAATTAGAGAATGTTATTACAATAATAAATAACAAATAACCACGACTTAGGTATAAGTGACCATTTTACCACATCCGCATGGTGGTAACTCGCAAACCATTCGCTTGCTTGCGGGACGGGGATATCACCAGCATTCAAAGCAAGTGCCTTGAAGTGCGAGAAATTAGGCATATCATAGCAAAAACATTGAAGTGCCTCTAAACAGAAGCGCACGACACTGAATTGGGCGCTTATCACATCTGGGTTTCTGTCTTCCCGTCCCGTCGATAAGGTTCCGATGATTTGCACCCCTCAAAGGGATGAAAAAACTGAGTTCACACGTCCATAGCCGACCACTTGCATTAGATGTCGTGTTCTCGATGATGTCCGAGATAAAGAACCAGCTAAGTGTTGTTCGCAGCCAATCTATTAGCGATATTGTCTGTGACATATATGTATGCAACAATGACATTAAACTAATTACACTTATTTGTTAGCATAAAAAACAAAAGATGTTGGAAAATATTTCATACAATAGCTAGAACAGGGAATCACAGAATAGCCACATTAGGAGCGAATGGCTCATCGCCAGGGTGGAAACCTGGTTCTTGTGGTGGGGGAGGTCCGTTGTTCATACCACCTGATCGATAAAATGCAAAAAAATATGAACATAAAATATATGCACAAAAAATTCTTCCAAGTAAAATGTGGAAACATAATTAAATATAGATCAAATGCAAGGAATAAGAATATATATAAATGTAGAATGCAAAGAAACATGAATATAAATATATATCAAGTGAATATAGATAGAATATTGGAGAAGACAACATATCAATACCAATAAAAAATGCAGGAGCCATGACCAAATCATGTAGAGAGAGTGGATTTTTTGAGAAGTGAGAGTGAAACTTGAGAAATTAGACTATGAGAGTTCGTGGGTGGGTGCGATTGATGTATGTGGCCGGCGGTTTGTTTTATATAGGGGGGCATGGAAATCACTGTCGGTTTTCAGTTACAACCGACAGTGAAAGTGAATATCACTGCCGGTTTTTAAATAGAACTGACAGTGAAGGTGCAAATATGTAAAGGACCGTGGGAAAGTTTTAACAACAACGATATATTTATTTAGATAGAGTACAGAAATACATAAAAATAACAAAAAATAATAAAAATAAATTACATATACGATAACAAAGACCTTACACTAAAATTCCATATACGATAACAAAGACCTATTTGCGTACAGGTCAATGTTACAATCAATGTGTATCAACACATTATAATTTAACCACCTCAGTAGCATTCTTCTAGCACCAACTAGGGACAAACAACAGCGCCGAGGTGGTCTACGAGCTATACCGGTTAGAGATGACAAGGTGGAAACGATAAATCCATGCATCTGCTGTACATGGCCTTTTTCTCGGTACAGTCTAGAGCGGAGCACACCGGATTCAGCTCGGTACCGCACCGATGATCCAATGCCGCTCCAGGACAGGAAATTGCCCAAAGCACATTAGGTAGGCCAAGCATGGAGGATGCCATGTCTTTCTGGACATACAGTCCAGAGCGCACCGTAGCGGATGGCTCTGTGAACCTCGCGGCATCTCCAATCTTCGGCGTTGCTCTATCTTTAGTAGCATTCTTCTATTACCTCTTGTGTGCACCATTTTGGTGAACTACGACGCATAACGATATCTGTACGTGGAGGGCTTTCTCCCACAGAGAGGCCATGTATGTGAAAACTAGCAAGCAGAGAACGATCTGGAGAAATAAACAACAAACAAATAGATAGCCTATTCGCTGGTTGGTTTCTGGGCTGATAAGCCCGGCTAGTGTTGATTTGTTGTGAGAGGAAAATATTATATCATGGCTGATAAGCCCTGACTAAAACCAACAAGCCATGGAGAGGCTCCCTAGCAGGGCGCTATTTTATACGCTAGCCGTCGTGGTAGGTGGGAGCAGTGCTCCAGCTGTGGTGATCAGCGGGACCACTGCTGGCTCATGGAGGGAATAGTCTTATCACTGTCGGTTTTTGATAAAAAAAACCGGTAGTGATAAGGGTCATTAGTGTCGGTTTTTAGAATCGGCCGTGATTCCATGTATCACTGTCGATTTTTATGAAAAACCCGACAGGGATAGGCCTGGCAAATAGATGCCGCTGCCGCAGGCGCTCAGCTTTTATTTTTTTGAAATCTGAGCCACTGCCACGGGCTCTGGATAAAAAAATAAAAAAATTGTCCCGCCTGGGTTTCGAACCGAGGGAGCGAGAAATAGGGATTAGTGGCTTAACCGCTGCGTTAAAGGAGGATTTACGTTAGGAAATGTTTTGTTATCATTTTTATAGTTTAAGTTGAGGTTCATTTAATTCTATAATAATATAAAAAAAAGTTTTACGCACCTAGGATTCGAACCAAGGGCGCGGGCTTCACAGTAGCTGGCTTTTACCGCTGCGCTATGATAGGGAGTACGTCCAGGTACATTTTCTTTTTTGTTTTATCCTCTGAACGGGAGTTAATTTATTCGAGGTCCAGATTATAGGGCCTTAACCGCTGCGCTAGCATTAGGGATTGCGTTAGTTTAGGTTATGTTTTTTCTTTTATCCGTTTAGTGCATGTAAATACATATAATTTATTGTAAAATAATACATATATTTGTGTCTTGATTATTTCACTCCATGATAATTAATTAATGGTCTATAATTATCAAATAGTAGTGTTTCTGAACATCTTCTCAATATTTGATTACATAGTCAATTATTTAATTTTAGAGAAGCGCACAAAATATAAATTAGATTACATAGTTGGTGAACAATGTCCGAACAATGATTACATAGTTAACAATAATCTAACTATCTTTAGGTGCATCAACAATGAGGGCCTCATTGTGATCAAGCCGTACGTAAGAAGGTCATCACCCTCTTGAAGGATAGGTAGGGGTACGTTCGTCCCGAATAGATGAATTTCCTGATAGCCCCTGTAGTCTTCTTCGTCCGTCACTCCATCGACACCGATAATCTTACTTTTCTCTTCTAGAACTACTTTTAGCCTTCCTTTTGTCTTGTTGTCCCTTGCATTGAAGACTTGCATAACATCTTTTGCAAGGACGAAGGGGTTGTCTTTGTATGTGGTCTTGGTGAGATCAACGGTAGTGAACCCTTCGCTGTCAGTGTTGATTTCCTCGAGCCAGACCCACTGGCAGGGAAAAGGAGCTACCCAACTTTATTCCAAGCAAGTGGCGTCACAACCAGTTGACAAATTTCTCCTTATATTTTTTTATCCAGCCAAGCCTGTTACCTGCTCGGATACATAGTTTACAGCGATTGCCTGTGCTCGTCAATGTATGGCATCACACCCTCGGCTTGTTGGAGAACAGCGAACTGTGCCTGTCTGAAAGAAATAGGGTCGTCTACTGTAACAGATTTCTCTCCGATCGTTCCTTTGCCACGTAGTCATCCTCGTGATGAGATTCTGGAACTCCGACCCTTTTGATGTCCAGATAATATGTGCAAAACTCAATGGCCTCCTCCGTTGACCATCCTTCAACCATGCCCTCTTCTGGGCAGAACCTGTTCCTAACATACCACCTGAAAACTTTCATCAATCTTTCAAAAGGGAACATCTGATGCAGGTACATTAGGCCAAGGGCTCTAATTTGGTCAACAAGATGAATGAGCAGATGCAATGAGATAATAAAGTAAGTCGGCGGGAAATGCATCTCAAGCCTAACGAGAGTTTCGACTATGTCCCGTTGCAGCTGCTCTAGCGTGGACACATCAATGACCTTTTTTGAGATCGCATTGAAGAACGAGCACAACTTTATGATTGGGGTGCGGACCTTTGGGGGGAGGATACCACGCAAGGCAATAGGGAGCAGCTAAGCCATAATGACATGACAGTCATGGGCCTTCATAGAGCCATAGTTGAACTTGAGTTCTCTCATGTTCACTAGCCTCTTCGGGTTCGCACAGTAGCCCATTGGGACTTTAAGTTCATTGAAGAAAGAAATAAGCGCATGCTTTTCTTCCTTCTTCAATGTCCACGACGCAACCGGAAGTTCGAACTGGCCATTCTCTAGCTCCACGGGATGCAGCTCCTTCCTGATTCCCAAGTGTTGCATGTCTAGGCGTGTGGCTAGTGAATCCTTCGATGTCCCACCCGGTGTCCATCAAGGTGTTAAGCGTGTTAGTGCACATGTTTTTAGTGATGTGCATGGGATCAAGACAGTGGCGTACACTCAGAAATGGCCAGTAAGGTAGTTTCTAGAAAACCAATTTTTTTCTTCCAAATGCTCCCATAAGGCACTGCTACTGTATTGTTCCCCTTCTCAAGGACAACCTCTAGTTTGTTTAGTTCTCGAAGTATCGCAGGTCCATCTTGATATTTTGGAGCTAAGTGTTTCTTAATAGTACCGTTGAAATCTTTTCTGTTCCTATGGTAAGGGTGATCCTTATGTAGGAACCTACGGTGTCCCATATAAACTATCTTTGAGTTATTTGGCAAATTTACCGCATCGGTGCCGTCCAAGCACTCGACACATCCAATATAGCCTTCTGTCTTCTCTCCGGACAACGAACCTCGACCTGGCAGGTTGGTGATTGTAGCGATAAGTACTCCCTTGATCGTAACATGTTCCTTTTTGTACTCGTCTCAAACATCCGACACACCCTTTTCAAACATCTCCACTAGTTCATCGATCACTGGTTCCAGAAACACATCGATGTCATTCCCAGGTTGTCTTGGCCCTTGGATCAGTAGTGGCATCTGGATGTATGACTGCTTCATACAGACCCAAGGTGGAAGGTTATATGTACAGAGCATCACTACCAGGTGCTACGATTGCTTCTAACCTGATCGAAAGGATTCATCCCATCTATGCTCAAAGCAAACCAAAGGTGCCTTACCTCTCTACCGATGTCCATATAGAACATAATATTGACAGTCCTCCAGTCATGCTCATCGGCGGGGTGCCTCATCATTGTATCTTTTTTATGCTCTTCGCCATGCCAGCGCAACAACTTGGCTTTGCACATGCAAACAGCCTATGCACCCGGGGAGCTATAGAAAAATACCAAACGACCTTTACAGGGCCTCCTCTGGTCTTGGTACCCTCATCTGATGGCCCTTCCTTGTACCGTGGAGCTTCACACTTGGGGCACTTATCCAAGTCTTTATATTTTTCTCCACGGTACAATATGCAATCATTGGAACACGCGTGGATTTTTTCAACCTCGAGGCCGATGGGGCAGATCATTTGCTTGGCCAAGTATGTCTTTTCTGACAACTCGTTTTTTTTCTAGGAGCATTTTCCTTATTATACCTAACAACTGATCGAAGCCTTTATCGCTCAATCCGTTTATCGATTTAAACTCTAACAGCATGATGAGTTTGCTCATTGGACCTCTACATTACGTAGCAGCTAAGAAATGCCATCGTTTTTATCCTCGGTGTTGTCAGCTAGCGTGTTCCTAAACACATTATTAACTGTGGTCATAGGTTCTATGTTGACACCGGGTTTCTCGTCAGCATCGTGGATGGCTACGTCAGGCATGTCCACGTCATCATCGTTTTCCTACGGAATATTCACACCAACCTCGCCATGTATAGTCCATATCGTATAGTTTGACATGAATCCCCAGGTAATCAAGTGCGATCGTATAGACTCAATTTGATGAAAGTTCATTTGATTTTGGCAATCTTTGCATGGGCAGAAAACAGGGTTCCTATTTTCAGCATGGGCTTTGGCATCGGTGATAAACTGGCTGACTCCATGCATGTACCGCTTGTCTATTCAGGACAGATGCATCCACTCTCGATCCATCTCTACAAAAAAAATATTGAGACAGTAATTACAAAGAATTAATAAGAAATCGACCTTCATGAACAACAATTGTAGCTCGAAAGTACCATTTTTTAAAAACATTATTGTACACTAATTATTAAAAAATTGAAATTGGTAGCCCTGACCCTGTAAATTGAAAATCGTAGTAAAAACAATTATTGCACAATAATGAAGAACAACTATTCTACTCCATGCCACGTAAAAATGGAGACACTTATTTTAAAAAAAAGACTAAAATTAGAGACATGATCATAAACAACAATGTAGCTCCAAACAATGCCCATATAAATTGAAAAACACAGCCCCATAAAAAATTTATTGCACAATAGTAAAGAACAATTATTCTACTCCATGCCACATAAAAATGGAGACACTAATTTTAAAAATAAGTCTAAAATTGGAGACATGATCATGAACAACAATGTAGCTCCAAACAATGCGTTGTTATGTGACACATAGATTAATTTTCTCAATAAATTGTAAAAGAATCTACTCTGCTTCTAAGAACTAATTATAGCATCACGTACTAACAATAATGATCTTGACCACCATGGAATAATTAGCTAGGAATTTAAATATGTTCATAGACACCAACCTTTTGGACGATGAATTCACCACAATTTGAGCCTTACATAAATGTCCAATTGGAAAAGTGCTCTATAGAATGGAGAAAGAACTAGAATGAGAATCAAGCAATGTAGCCATCAAAACGAAGCTAATTAAGCAATAAAATTAAAGGAGTTGATGTTTGTTACTAGCCTTAAAGCAAAAAGATCAAGCCATTCTTCAAAATCCAAGCTCTAGCTTCATGGTGAAGAGCAGCCGCAACAATGGAGGGAAGGGCCCAAACGCGCGCATCTGTTCTCGGGATGGAAGAGAGAAGAAAGGAGAGGACGGCTGCAGCCTTTTTGTGTTGTAGGCTTATCACCGTCGGTTCATGGATAGAACCGACAGTGATAGAGCCTAATCATTATTGGCTCTTGGCTTGAACCGACAGTGATATATGGATATCAAGCCACTACAGGTTAGAGATACAAACTGGCAGTGATAGTTGTCATTACTGTCGGTTCGGTCACATCCCAAATCAATTTCTAATTTTCAGAGCAAATAACCGGCAGCGAAGAGTCAACACTGTCGGTTCTCCTAATTCCAACAGTGATAAGGTCGGTAGTGAAGTGCTATTCTGTAGTAGTGATGTGTACGTGCGTGCATCCACATGCACATGCACATGCCTGCACGCACGACGACGACGAGTCGACGACGCCGCGGCAGCCGGCAGGTCAAAGCGCAACGCAGCCGGTGAACCAGCCAAGGGGAAGCGACCAAGCGTGTTGGTGCCAAAAAGAAACGAAAGCGGAAAGCGCAGGGGCCGGGGGCCGTGCCTACACCGCCTGTAGTGTACTCCTATGTAGCTGCAGCGCCTGCATGCATGCACGGCCTGGTTGACACTGGCCGAACACTGCCCGAACAACGCCTCCTGCTCCACCACTGGTTCCGTTCTCGATCGGAACGGCTGTGCTCTTGCTAGGTAGCTCTGCGCCTATGCGACCTGCGTGCATGCACCAGCAGGCCAGAGTGATAGCTACCTAGCCATAGTCCATGGCGACGTAGCACGCTGCGTTTTAGAGTATCTCCAACAAAGCCCTAAGCCCTTGTTTAGATTCCAAGCTTTTTCGCTCTCTCTCTATCACATCAAATCTTTGACACATGTATGGAGTATTAAATGTAGATAAAAAATAACTAATTACACAGTTTGATTGTAAATTACGAGACAAATCTTTTGAGCCTAGTTAGGTCATGATTGGACAATAATTGTCAAATACAAACGAAAGTGCTACAGTGTCATATAATGATTCACAACCATCATCTAAACAAGGCCTAATATAATAAAAGCCTATAAGCATATTTCTTTCATCCTAAAATACTTATTTTATAGTAGCATTTAAACTTTGTATTAAAATAATTGTAATTTTCACTTCTCAATGTGCATTTCTCTTATTCCAATACATCATTTTTCTTTTCTCAATACATCTATATCTCTACTTTCTTGAGGAGCATTCTGGTCTTTGTCTTCTACATTGATCTCCGTGCGAGAGTCCAAAACGTCAACTGAGATATGGGATAGAGGGATCGAGTACCGAGAGAGTGCTCTAGTAGATCCCCTTGCCATCCCTACTAATTGGTGGCCACCAAAAAAATACCACAACTCCCTTCGTACAGAGGAGGAGATGCAACTCCATCAAGGGATATATGATCACTCGTATCCCAACCGTTGAACTTTTCTTCCCTCACGCACGTAGACCTTTGCCTCTCCAGCGAGCTGCTGTTGTTCACAGTGTCCTTCGATGAGATGCCGTCCTCCGGGATGGGGCAATACTAATGGGAAACAGGGCCAGGAAGGGGAGGGGCAGCATTATTGCAATGGACAGGATGGGTCTAGTGAGGAGCTGTGCGACGTTGAAGGGGCAGCGGAAAGGCGTGAGGCGTGGTGGTGGAGTCGCTTGAGCTCCGCATCTCGTTCAGTGACACCATGTTTTCCATCTTCCTCGAGGGGCGAAGGAGGTTGTGACGTTTTCGGCTTCCTCAAGCTGGCATCGATCTACACCTGTAGATGAGAGAGGAAGATATGGAGAGGGACAATGGCTATGGAGGCGCGGAAGATGCATGGAGGAGCAAGGTACGGTATGTAGGGGAAGATGCGGGAAGGTGCAGAAGTCGAATATGCAAAGAGAAGAGCGGCGGCGGAGAAAGTTGCGGGGTGTCAGGGAGATAAATGAGTGAGTAGGAAAAAAAATTCCACTAACATATGGGTTATACGTGTTAGTGAATGTATTAGGGATAATATATTGGTGATCTGCTACAGCATCTCTCTCACTTAACATCTTATTAAAAAGTAATATTGGTGTAACTCAATACTATTTTATTGGAGGAGCTGTATTGGTAATTGAGGTGGTGGAGATGGAGATGGTCAGTCTGTTCGTTTATTGGTTTTAGCCAGGCTTATCAATCAGCCAACATTGTTTTTCTCTCACAACAAACTAGTACCAGCCGGATTTATCAGCCCAGAAACCAAACTAGCGACAGCTGAGTAGCTCCTACTAGTTGGCAGGCGATGGCATGTGTGTACTGTACTCACGGCTAGTGGGCGAAAAGGCGCTTTAGTTCCTTGCAACAGGCGCACAAGCGGATGGCGTCAAAGCGGCACTGTACGTGGTAGTAGTAGTAGCTGGATATATAGATAGGTAGGGTGTGGCAGCGCGGGCGGCATGCATCCATCGGCGCCGGCGACGGAGGCGAGCGAGATGTCGTGCATTCGTCCGACCCGGAGAAGGACAAGGAGAAGGGCGCCACGGCGGCGGTGTCTGTGTTTGTCTCGGATCGGGTCAGGTCAGGTGCGCGCGCGTGGTCCGCGTCGTCGACCTCGGTCACAAGCAAAAGGCGCCTGGCCCCGGCCGGTGCAGAGGCGAGTGAAATACTACTAGTACCAGCATCTCGCTCGCCCCGGGCCCCCCGCCCCCGCCGGCCGGGTCGTTACGCTCGCCGCGCGGCCGGACACCGCACCGGTCGGGACATGCATGAGGCTCGCTCGCCCAGTACGTCTCACCGATGCAGCAGCACCGTAGTCCGTAGTACGTGCAGCCTCATGCTAAATTGGAGTTGATCCCAACATCCATCAGATTCATATACTATATATAGTACGATACATTAATTTTCACATTCGCTGCCTGGTGCTCCTCCAATTTCTAAATGTGTATGACACTTAGGAAACTAAATCTAGTCTAGTAATTAATTACTCTTTTTTCTGAACTAAAATAACGTACGTGTTGTTCGGTTGGGTCATTTTGCCCCGTAAATGGCTCATCACACGCCATCTGATTCCTCGAATCACTGTTTAGTCGGTGTTGGTTGTAATTGAGTCCCAGCGTGATGATCTGCTGATATACGATACGACGCTAGGTAAAGTCGAATCCGCACATTACCGAGGGTTATTCGATCCCATTATCCCATCTTCGTGAGGTCGTGTGATGAAACAAGCAAATCAAGTAAACAACCATCCTATTCCATTCACTTCACCTTTGTGACCCTCATCCCCTGTACGTTTGAGATAAATATCCTTGAACCGATCGAACAATAACTTGTAAATTCTGCTTATATCCATCTCACCACCAAAGGTCCAAAGATTCAGGAATCTCAAAATTACGTGACAGTGATGCCTAAAAATTACATAGTTTGTCAGCTTGCTACTTGTACCTGGTTAATTTACGTGGCAAAGTCTCTAAAATAATTTACACCTGAGCGTGTATATTGCGGATACAAGCAAAGGGGTCCGGTAGTTGGCCAGTGCATGGCATCTCTACCCGAGGAACTTATTCCATAGTATTGATTATTACTCTCTCATTTCCAAATTATAAGACGTTTGGTATTTTTAGATCCATTTATTTTACTGTGTATCCAGACATAAGTGTATATCTAGATGCATAGCAAAATCTACGTGTCTAGAAATTCTAAAACGTCTTATAACTTGGGATAGAGCGAGTAGTACACATCATAAATGTTATTAGTTTCTTATGTTTATTTAGTCAAGTTTTAAAAAGTTTGGTTTCTTGATAAATAAACAAGATGTATATTTATTTTGTGACGGAGAGAGTGGGGGAGTATACGGATTCCACTCCCTCATCCCCAGTTTTACCCTTTTTTTCTCCAAAATCCACCACCTAGGCACCCACCGAAGTAATGTGTGTGTACGTAATCTTGTGATGAATTATAATGTATATGTTGGGTGATACAATCACACAAACATCAAGTTTGAACACAAGTGTCAAATTGTATTTATTTCATGGTCGTCGGCAGTGTCAGAAGGGGTATTTATAGAGGTGCTAGTCTTCGTAAACTCTATACTAATGACCATTTTACCCTCCTATCTAATCAATGCAACCATTTCAACTACAAGGGTAAAATTGTCTTTTCATGTCTTTCTAACTTAAGGACTTAGTTCTTCCTGCCTTTGAGGTAGTAGCCTAAAGTCGACTTCGCCGACATTCTTCAGAAGTCGACTTCGCCGACAACCTTCTCTACATTCTTGAGCTTGACCGACTTCGCCAAAGATTTTCTCAGCTTCGCTTCTATAGTGAAGTCTTCGCCTTGTTTAGTTATCTCTGCATCTTCAAGTCTTCCTGAGCGCAATCAAATTATCTCTTTCGCTTTCAAATCTTGTAAACAAACTTTTGATATAGAAAGTTACGGCGTGTTTGGCTGATTGTACAGTAGATTTCGGATTATTTCGGATGATTTAATAGTGTTCTGTGAGAGAGAATAAGCTGAAACAAGCTGAAAGTAGTACAATCAAACGGGATGGTGTTTCTAGCGAAGTCAAATACTCAAATCCCCAACACTCCACCATACACACCTCGCTGGACAGGGCTGTACGTACGACAAGTCCGATAGTCCGATCCGGTCCATAATAAATTGCAGGAAGCAAGAGGCTCCCAAGATGTCACGGCTAGCTCTAGCTGGTGTCATCCCGTCCGTCCGTTGCGTGACGAGTGGACGTAATAGCGGACGTGACGTGTGGTGGCTGCGGCGCGCCGGCCGGACGGCTCCGGGAATCATGTTGAACGCAGGACGTAAACACACCGTCACGGTCACACCCACCGTGGGCTGGAATCTGGATGCTGACTGCTGAGCAGGGGGGTGTGTCGCGGGCGGATCGAGGGCTGGGCTGGGGCCCGGTGGGTCAAACGGCTTCCCTGGCGGCTGACGAATGCGCGGGACGTGGCGCTGTCGGCTCCCTGTCGGGCCGAGCCCCCGAATCACTGACGTCGACTCCTCTCTCCCCTCCCCGATGGTACGGCCGCCGTTGGCTGATCCCACTCGCGCCTCTGCATGCCATGCCATGCGGCAACGGCATCCCGTCCGATCCTTCCTGCAGTGTAGTAAATTTGTGAGATTAGCCATAGTAAAATGAAGCACAGGAGTGCAGTTAGCCATCTGATAGCTAGCTAGGTCCAGACGATCATCTCATATATATACTGCTACCGAGTACGAGTAGCATCAAACGAAGTTACAGCGTGTTTAGTTTTACCCCAATGATGAGGACATCCTCCACTATTAACCGCTGGTAAAGACGTAATAAAGGGGCCAAGTGGCCTAGTTGTAGTCGGACGGCGACCGTGTGAGCCTCTGAATAATCCCACCTTGCTTAGCTTGGGAGGAGGAAGCCACCTTAAAAGGGAGAGCTACCCTTCCCCTATTGGACTAGTCTTTTAGGGATATTGGGTCTTTCCCCGAGTGGGTGTGCCTGAGAACTGTTGGGGTCCGGGCAACCTTAATTTATTAGGCCTCGGCCAACCCCAGCTGGGCCGGATGCATACTTCCAAAAAGTTGCTATAGTACCTGTCACATCGAATGTTTGTGGCCCATGCATGGAGCATTAAATGTAGACGAAAAGATAAACTAATTGCACAGTTTGGTGGGAAATTACGAGACGAACGTTTTGAGCCTAATTAGTCCATATTTGAACACTATTTGCCAAATAAAAACGAACGTGCTACAGTAGCCCCAAAATCCAAATTCCTACGACTAAACAAGGGCTTAGTATTAGTTATTACTGGTTGACACATGCTCCAGTACCCGTACTACTAGCTTCTTGCTCATCGAAGAAATCAACGAATGGATGCGGGGTGGCCGGGTGCCGCCGCCGCCGTGCCGTGTGAGTAGGGAGAGAGTTGCCTTGCTATAGGTGATACTAGTAGGTCACCCCGGCCGCGGGACACAGCCTCTGCAGAAATCGATCCATGTCGCGCCTAGCTTTTTGACTCGCTCGCTCGGTTCCGAT
This sequence comes from Miscanthus lutarioriparius, assembly GCA_904845875.1. Lineage (NCBI taxonomy): Eukaryota > Viridiplantae > Streptophyta > Magnoliopsida > Poales > Poaceae > Miscanthus > Miscanthus lutarioriparius. The sequence continues at coordinate 27,420,631 of CAJGYO010000010.1, forward strand.
CCCCCAACCAGGAACCAGAACTGCAGCAGGCCACCACCACCAACACACACCTCTCTCCTCTCTACTCTATTCCATTCCGGTTCTAGACCAGTAGACCCTCCTAGTGCTCGACGTCCCAGGCCAAGCAAGCACTAGTACTCACGCAGGCAGCAAGCAAAGCATCTCTCTCCCTCGCCTCGCTCGTCTCCACACCAGACGCATACATGACCCCCTCCTCCCCCGATCCTACCCATGCCAGCCGGCCTATAAAAGCGCACACCCCCACCCCGTCTTCCTCAACTCCATTGCCTGCCTTGCCTTCGCCGTGCCAACAGCTCATCCGCCGGAACATTCCACCGGTGCACTCCCCAACAACCTCACTCCGGCCCGTCCACAATCCCTGAGACTCCACCGACCAAGAAATCAACCAGCCAGTCCACGACCAAGACAACAGTCCAAGAAGAAGATGCTGCGGATGGGGGTGCAGCAGGCGGAGTCGGGCGTCGTGAGCGCCGCCGGCATGGCGGACGCGGCCGCCGAGGCCATGATGGTGTCCGGGGCGCCGCACTCGCACCCCCACTCCCACCACGCGCCGCCGTCGGCGCTGGCCGTGTACGAGCGGGTGGCGCGGATGGCGAGCGGGAACGCGGTGGTGGTGTTCAGCGCCAGCGGCTGCTGCATGTGCCACGTCGTCAAGCGCCTGCTCCTGGGCCTCGGCGTCGGCCCCACCGTCTACGAGCTCGACCAGATGGCCGGCGCCGCCGGAGGGAGGGAGATCCAGGCGGCGCTGGCGCAGCTGCTCCCGCCGGGGCAGCCGCCCGTGCCGGTGGTGTTCGTGGGCGGCCGGCTCCTGGGCGGCGTGGAGAAGGTGATGGCGTGCCACATCAACGGCACCCTCGTCCCGCTCCTCAAGCAGGCCGGCGCGCTCTGGCTCTGATCGTGGTCGCCCACCGTGGCGTGCGTGTGCATCTCCATGTACGTATGCATGGAAGACCGACCGGCCTCATGATTGCTAGTACTAGCTACTACTTGCATTGATCGATGGGTTTTAATTAGTACTAGTTGGGGGAGCTGTAGATATAATCAAAATTAACCACGGGCTGTACACGTCTGCCATCAGTACGTGCCTGACAGTTATTACGTTCCCTAATCTTCTTGTTCTTCTTGTGCTACGTACTAGTACTCCAGTGCATGCTAGCTACTGCCTTGATTACCTTTTTTTACCTTGCGTTTTAATCTAATCTCTCTACTACTGGTACTTGTTCCATGAGATGATTACTGTACATTGCAATCGCTGGGGTTGCTAGTAGTAGAAAGATGAACCAAGTGATGCAACTGCGAGTCTTCAATGCAGCACGACGTCGTCGACGACGACGACGACGACGATGATGCTCCATATCGCATCGATCTTTGCTTTTGGTATCGACAGCTTTGCAAAGACGAGCAGCAGCAGCAGCGTATCCCTGCCACTGCCCCCCAGTCGTTCAGACGACGCTCTTGCATGCCGGCCTGCCTCTGTAGTCTGTCCGCATCTACTACTGCCCACCGCGCGGCCGTCGTTTTCAGCAAACGCCTTCGTTCGTTTGTTTTGTTCCAACAAACTGCGCCTGATCGCCTCTGGTTTAGTTTTTCGTCACGGCCCGTTTCGTTGTCCGATCGCCCCTTCCTGTCTTGTACATGCATGTATTCGATCTGTGCATGAGAGTGCATGCAATGTACGTATGTACGAATATAATATAGATGCAAGGGCACGTTCGCGAGTATATATATATATATATATATATATATATATATATATATATATATATATAATGTCACCGATGCAAACAAACAACGGCTCTACTCGGCTGGCTGGAAAAATGGCTGATGCTGGTGCTGATTTGTTGTGAGAAAAAAAAATACTATTATTTCGCTGAAACGGTACGGCTGATAAGTTCAAAACGAACATGACCAAAATACTGTAGAACCAAAGACCCTGGTGGAAGGTGTCCTCGACCGTTGCCGGGCAAAGGTACCGTTTTCCTTGAACGTACCCCAGTTTACTTTTGACGCTCCTTCCGTTTCCAAGGCATGCAACTTAGAGAGCAAACTAGTGGGCTCAACTGTTCTGTTTGTACTATTCATACATCTCCTTAATTCGTTTGTATTTATTAATTTGCATGCGAAATAAAATGTACGATGCTTCAGCAAAGAGGGTCATGATTACCCAAACATAAAAAAAAAATCCTATGCATAATTTCCTCTGCCACACGTGTTGCCAAGGGTTTTATACATCCTATGTGCTCCTTTGCAAAAGAAAAAAGAAATATAGACTCAAAGGAAACGGAATTAAAGATCTAATAGGCCAGAGCCTCAAACAAACAAGGGGAAGGATGATCTGACCCTGCCCTGGGCTCTCTCTGGTGGAGTCTGTAGACCTGTTCTTTGATGTGGCCCACTGTTGAGGTCCACTAGTCCTTTTGAGCGACGAGTCGGCCCATACCTAGTCCGCAGAAACTGAAAACGAGCCCATTTGCCTTTGCGATTACCTTACCTACTGAGTACTTGCCAATGCCAGCTCCATTTTTTCTTTCCATTTACTTAACTTTTTAGATAATGGATAAAATCCCTCCAACAGAAGAGCTATTCATATTGTGTGTAAATCCGTATTTGAGTATTTTGAGAAGAAAAGAGAGTCCAACAATTATTGTATCTGGCTTTCCAAAATAGCAAGCCATCTATCCCGGAGTTCTCGCATGCTAGCTTGCATGTGCCGTTAGCCATCCGCCTAACCGTACTAGAAAGGCTGTTGGAGTTTTCTGTTTTTAATGGAGGTTTCTGTTTTAGAGATTGGCTAAATCATAGGTTTAGTATCTATTTTTACGACTCTCTTGAAGTTGCTCCAAGCAAGGGAATTAGACCAATTACTAACAAACGTTTGATATAACGAAAACCGGATTTTTAACTTAAAACTCAATCCTAACATTAAAAGGCTTGGTTCAAATTTTCTCACTGTACTTTTTTGAATGGCCACCATCTCTTCAATTTTTTTATAAAAGAAAGAAGAAGAATAAAAATATCTGCAACCGATGAAGAGACCGTGGAATCCTGAAACCTGCTGTCTAGAACTGCAACTGCATTTTTTACCACACGAGGCAACCCATTTCTATTATAGCATAACTGAAATACAGTAAATTGTTTAAGATACCGTACACCCTCCGTCTTAAAATATCTATCGCTTTCGTTTCCTGAGAAATAACTTAAAAAAATTATATGTTAAAAAATATTAATATTTATGGTACATAATTAGTATTATTGGAAAGATCTTTAAATCTAATTTTTTAATAAATTTATTTATGGATACAAATGTGATACACATTTTTCTACAAATCAAGTTAAACTCGTGGCACGAAAATCAAAAGAGACATAATTTGAGAGAGGGATAGTATAGTGAAGTACTAAGAGACAAACATTCAAAGACAACCGTCACTCTGTCAGTCAAGGGCTCAAGGCAGAGGAAGCAGCCAACAAACCGTGCTTCCTCTGCCAACAAAAGAACAAACCATCTTCTCAGGACACACACGCGGCAGCCCTTAGCGCCTGATTAGTTCCCAAAAAGTTTTACGTAGTCCCCGTCACATCGAATTTTGCGGCACATGTATGGAATACTAAATGTAGATGAAAAAAAAACTAATTGCACAGTTAGGTGAGAAATCGCGAGACGAAACTTTCGAACCTAATTAGTCCATAATTAAACACTAATTGTCAAATACAAACGAAAGTGCTACAGTAGACAAAATCCAAAAAAATTTAGATCTAAACGCACCCTTAGACACTGGAACAGTCAACAAGCAGAGCCCTAGCGAATAGTCATGCGATGTGATGTGACCTGGCGTTTTACTCCGGCTGTGTTTAGTTCTCGGCCATGTTTAGTTCCCCATTTTCTAGAATTTGGCATTATGCAAAAAGAAGATTTCCCGTCACATCAAATTTACGGTATATGCATGGAGTACTAAATGTTGACGAAATCAAAAACTAATTGCACAGTTTGGTTGTACTTTATGAGACGAACGTTTTGAGCCTAATTAGTCAACGATTGAACAATTATTACCAAATAAAAACAAAACGCTACAGTACGCTACAGTGCCACCGAATTCAGCCGGCGCCGAATCCGGCCGGAACTAAACGCAGCCTCGGAAACTTTCTCAAAAAGTGCTATAACAGCTATTACATTGAATCTTACGATACGTGCATGGAGTATTAAATGTAGACGAAAAAACTAATTGTACAATTTTGTTGGAAATCGCGAGGCGAATATTTTGAGCCTAATTAGTCCATGATTGAACACTAATTACCAAATAAAGATAAAAGTACTACGGTAGCCAAATTCTCAAATTTCGCGAACTAAACTCAGCGATTTCATTGGCTGATTTGATTACTCTGAATCTGTCAGATTGCGACGGCTTGGACGAACGGAACACACGCCTGCTCTGCTAAGTCCAAGGCCATGTTTAGCTTGGAAGCGGCGTCCCCGAAATTACTGCGGATTACTGTAGCACACTGTCACTGTGTTCGGCTGGTACAGTGCACAGTGAATTTCGGATGGTTTTGGATGATTTAATAGTATTCTGTAAGAGAGAATAAGCTCAAAACAAGCTGGAAGTATACCAGCCGAACGCGGTGTGTAGCATTTCGTTTGTATTCGATAATGATTGTCCAATCGTTGACTAATTAAGCTCAAAATGTTCGTCTCGCAAAGTACAACCAAATTATGCAATTAGGTTTTTATTTCGTCAACATTTAATACTCCATGCATGTACCACAAGTTTGATGTAACTGAGTATCTTCTTTTTGCATAGTGCCAAAGTTTAGATTTTGGTGTAACTAAACATTTTGGCCCAAGCGATTTTTAGCGTGCTTGTGTCACCAGAGCAGACAGCTAGTGTCACCAGGTCAAACAAACACATGATGGATAACACAAACTGGCTTTACGGCAAATCTGCATGCGTGCTCCCGCTAGGCAAGAGATGGAGGCATGGAGCACATGTGTGTTGCTCCTCGTGCCATCCTTCTCCATGAATAGTGCTCCAACAATAGGGTGTGGCCTACTGATCCATTGGCGAGACAGAAATAATATACAAAAAAAAAAAGATGGTGATTGGATTGCATACATTCCGCGACAAGTTGCTCGGGAAAGGAGAGAATTTTCAGCGTATTTTCCAGAGACGGACCACACATGATTATTGACAAACATAGAGCAAAGCAACCAATATTCAAGTCAATTGGATGTACAACTCAGAATTACAGATGGCGCGCTATGATACGATCCGTCCACAATAAATTGTCTAACAAAAATAACATTTTATATCCACACCCGTGATTTTGCACATGCTGTACCCACTGCCGCACCCATCGGGTATGAAATCCGTGGGTTCTCGTACCTGCGAGTTGGAATGTAACTATAATAGATACAACCTTTGTATTTTAAGAACCAATGGCTGAAGCAACATACCTGTACTTGTACACACGTGTAGAAAGTTATACCTATAACTGTACCCATGGGTGAAATTTTGTACCTATACCCATCGGGTACAATACATGTGGCCAAGATTACATTCCACTCATCCGAATCGAATTATTAGACCCCGTTCGCTTCTGCTGTGATCCAGGAGAGAATGACTGTAAGCCATAGGAGCTATTAGTAGCCGGCCATGGAATAATCTTTGGTTGTTTGATTTGTATGCCCTGACAGTATATTGCCCATGGAGTAGCCGGCCATGAAATAATCTTTGCTTGTTTGATTTCTATTACCCGATATCGCTGTAGCGTTAGCACGGGCAATATACTCTTTGGTTGTTTAATTTTTATTATCTGATATCGCCGTAGCGTTAGCACGGACAATATACTAGCTAAGGAAAGTATAACAAACTACATTGAATGTTAAATCTACAACGTAGCGCTAGAAAAAACTACATTAAATGTTGGATGGTACCCAGGGTTCAAAATTTCTGCGAAATTTAGTAAATTTCGGCAATTTCGAGGGTGGCCTAAAGAAAATTCCAAAATTTTTACACTAATACATGTGTTTTATTGTAAATATATACGTCTAGGTTCATATTTTCTATTGTTTATATTGCATATTCTTCTACTCAATAGACATTAGTCATAAATCATGCTAATATTTTATCTATATCTAAAATTTTAGAAATTTATGCTTCATTTTTAAGTCTCTAAAAAATTTGATGAAATTTCGAGTTTGAATTTCGATAATTTCGGAGGTGTCCCAAAAAGTTCTAATACCAAAATTGAAAACCCTTGGTTTCACCCTGAGTAATTTGAACCGTGACAAAGTAACGAACCAAGTCGCGGACTCACGGTAACTTCAATGGAAATCCGATTATCATGACCAGGTGCATTTATCTGCTCCCATTAACTTGCCGGCTAATGCTTTTGCCATCCAATGGTTCAAAACGTGGTTCAGTTGGAGGGATGAATGTTTGGTTGAGGAACGAAGGGATGGAGCGGTTCTATTCTTACCGGTGTTTGGGTGAGGAACGAGCATTAGTACTTGATAGAAATTTTTGTTCTCGAGTCTATTTGGTTCATGACATACATGAGCCAAATCAAAATTTGGCAATGCCAAATCTAGGTAAGTCCCAATAAAGGGCAAAATTAGGAGCAACGCCAAAATTTAGAGAGCAAAAATACATTTGGACTGCTACCATATGAAATCCCATGAATATTGTTAGTGTGGCATGTGGGGTACAAATGTCACAATTATTTCGTATCAAAATATATCCAATATGGATCTTTGTTTTGTTGAAAAAAACATGATATTATGGCACCAATTATTTGGATATGGGATAAAAGTGATATTTTAGTTTAGAGTTGGTGAATCAAGAAACGTTGAGTTGCGTGCAACCAATGCCTACAGTCCTACCACATCATCCATATCACTGCATTCGGCCATGACAAATAGATCTGCCACAGCTTCGCTGTTTACTGTAGTTGGCATGCCAAAATTTGTTTGGTCATGGCAATTTCTAGCCTTCAACCAAATGGATGCAAAATTTTCTGGGCAGACCAAACTGTCTTGGGCACCAGCAGCAAACCAAAAATAGCCTGTGCGTGAAACATCAGTTAGCCTTTGTTGCGAGGACGTGGCAATGGATTAACTATTGATTTGGGGCCTATTTATATAAGTGAGAGTTCATGTATATCTATTCAAGTTTTGGTTTTTGCCAAAAAAAAACAGATAAGCTATAGATGACATGGCACCTAGTCGATTTTGTCATTTAGTTATGAATTTCATTGGATTATATGGTCTGTGTAGGAAAGACAGTTTCCAACCGGGATTAGAAGACGACCTTTAGTCCCGATTTAAGCTACAGACCGGGACTAAATATCTCTCTTAAAAAAGCCTGCTGCACTAGCCGTTGGGTAGGGGATTCTAGTCCCGATTGGTGGCTCCAACCGGGACTAATTCTCTTATTAGTCCCAGGCCCAATCCTAATCGGGACTAACGCCAAAAACTGAAAGTATGTTCTCTACTAGTGATCCCATCTTTGGTAATGCCACGTAGCAGAAAAGTGAGCTAGCGTGTTGAGCAGTCAATTCCACGCAAGTTTGGTGTTCCTCAACAAAATTTTCTTTAATTTATTCATGAGATAATAATTTAAACTTCATATTCATCATAAATTTTATCGGGCAAGAAGTTTCGTACTTATTGTTACCAACATGGTAATTGTTACTGATAGGGTCCAGCTGATTTAATGACCTTTGTGTTGTTAAGTTCATGGGCTCCAAAGATTTCCCTATATGTCTACAACACTATGGTGGCCTACACAATTTAGGTTCTAGTTGAAAACATACCCACCGAGTATTTACTAAAAGCAATAATTAAGAGTAAGACTTTTCGTGAACAACTTTGGACGCCCATGTAGGTTTACTGATGAACTCATATTAAGTTTCGTCTCGTATATGTGCACCTGATTTGAATGGCCATGGTCAAAGCATATGTGCCCATCACTTTCTCAAAAGAACATACCACAGATGCAAGTACTCAACTGCAAGTGCGTACTGTCACATCAATCTTATAAACACACACGCACACCCAAATGGGAACATTCAAGAGGTCGGGCTGGCACATCTTTGGATTGATGAAATAATATGCTATTGTCTATGTATTAACCAAGCATGTGTCTTTGATTATGATTTGATGTTTTCAAGTGTATATACGAAGAACACAGTTAAGAAATTTGACTTAGATAAATCTCAATCAATATATTGATTATTCCCGGTAAGTTGCACACGCCGGTATGAGAGCTTTGTTATCAAGTACATCTCATATGTAATCTAGAAGATGGCACCTCCAACGATGGGTTGCTGCCACGACAAGGTAGGGTTCATCAAAGATATCTGGTTGAATGGCAACAATTGTTGTTGCTGTAGGAAGGCGGTAGCCAATGGGTTAGCAACTGCCAGTGGGTTAACTGATAGTAGCGGTTGTTGTTGCAGGTATGCAGCGGTGTTTGCCACATGCAGTTGGTTGAATGGAAGCAGTTGTTGCTATTGCAAGTAGGCGGCAGGGTTCGCCACGGCTAGTTGACTGAGCGCTGGTAGGATTTTGTTGCAGCAGCTGTTGTTGTAGGTATGCAGCGGCATTGGCCGCAGCTCATGGGTTGGATGGAAGCAGCTGTTGTTGTTGCAGGTAGGAGGCAGGGTTCACCACGGCTAGTTGACTGAGCGCTGGCAGGAACTGTTGCAACTGTTGTTGTTGCTGGTATGCAGCAGCGTTCGCCACAACCAGTGGGTTGGATGCAAGCAGCTGCTGTTGCAAGTAGGCGGTAGGGTTCGCCGCAACTAGTTGACTGAGTGCTGGCAAGAACTGTTGTTGCTCTGCGATGGTCTGTATGGTTAGATGGGCTGAGGATTGCTGTTGCAATTGGGCAATTGGTTGTTGTAAGATGCTCGTTGCAAGCGCCTGTTGTAGTCTATAGGCCTGCTCAGCTGGGTTTTCAAACCCCATAGCAGTAATTGGTGGGAGGAACTGTGGAATAATAGCATTATGGGCAAGTGAGCACTGCGGAATAATGATCGCAGTTGTAGCGCTCACTAAAAGAGCAAGGAGGCAAATATCCTGGTAGCCATTGTTGCGAGGACGTTGCTAGTGAGTTTCACTTCGTATGTTTCTGATTGCTCTCAATGCTATGGGCGATGGATTAACTCCTGATTTGGAGCCTATTTATACAAGTGAGAGCTCATGTATATCTATTCAGATTTTGGCTTTTGCCAAAAAAATAGATAAGCTATAGATGACATGGCACCTAGTTGATTTTGTCATTTAATTCTGAATTTCATTGGATTATATGGTCTGTGTAGGAAAGACCGTTTCCACTACGTACAAGAAAAAAATGTTTATTTATGTTGGAATTCTTCTGATACACGAGGAATGACATGCATGATCACTTCACCTTTACACATGTTATAGCCTTAGCCACATCATAAATGTTCCACTTTATAAAAATGATGAGTATGTAAAGTTATGACTTGCTCGCGTGTATCAAAGGCTTTATCAACAAACTTTGTTGTAGTATTGTAGTCATGGTTAAAGCATGCACGGTAGTTAGGTGAGAAGTTATTTAGCAATGAATGAACAAATGCTACAATATCGAGACTAAATGAAATCCCAGTATGTACAGATGCATGCACACATAAATGATTTACAAAATTAGAATGCTTATAGCTAAACATGGCAATTGCCACACACTCCTGTGTTCTTAATTACAATTTACTTTAGTACGGTCTAAAACCATTCTTGTATAACTTAGACAAAGTTTTAAACTTTGGTGACAAAAAAGCACTGCCAATACATATGTCATAAATAATTCAACGAAACAACTTGATGTTTAAAATTTTGGACAGATTTTCTAGGAAGTATGTCAAAGTTAGGGAAAATTAACTTAGAGAAAAGCTAGAGCATGTAATAAACCATAGTGGAGGGAGAGGGAGTATATGTTGAACTCTAGCTCCTGATTCAAAAGATGTACATCTAGCTTTTACAAACGTCAAAGTTAACTTGTATCCATATAGAATGGAGAATGACAAATTTTAAGCAACTTTTGTTGCTTCCACAAGCTACGAGATGAATCTACCCTTCAATATACAGATGAAGAGGGCCATGGCCAACGTCCTGGTTGTCTGAAGCATTAGTTAGGGCTCAAAGGCATAGATCCATTCATCCATTCAAGAAGAAAGACAACATGATCATTAATGTAAACCTTCTTAAGCAATGCTGAAAAACTCAAGGTAAAAAGAGACTAAGATGGGGGTCATCATTAATTTTTCTATCAAAAACTACAAGATCCAAACTTGAAGTTCCACGACAACACACTCCTTCATATTCTTTTTTCCAACAATAATGTGCCATGGGTACACATATTTTATTCCTTTGAGTCTATTTGATGAGATTTTGGCTTTCCCTACACACGAATTGAATCTCGTCCCAAAAGAAAATCGAGAACATTGGGCTGATAGGCTTAGGCTTAACGCTGGGACCGGTCACCTATTTTGGACTAAGGAAATCCAATATGGCTAAAAATATTTAAAAAGAACGCGGGGAAATTCATGAGTCCATATAATTTGTGTCATGGTGCTCATATAGATGTGATAAGATATTTCTTCTGTTTTCATATGATATGTGAGTGCAGACTACATTGGTTCTAGTGTTATGAGCTATGCCTAGTAAACCGTCATGTTCGTATTAAACTTCTTAATTATTGTTTTAGATTTAACATTTCAGAACATGCCCTTTGTCACATGCTAAATTTGTTTGGTCATGCCAATTTCTAGCCTTCAACCAAATGGATAAAAATTTTCTGGGCAGACCAAACTGTCTTGGCCAGCAGCAGAAAACCAAAAATAGCCTGCGTGTGAAAGGCACCGGATATGGCCACCACCACCGCAGTAATTCACAGACCACTGGAAATTGCAGATTGCAAAACCAGTCAACGCGTCACGAACTGGCTGGAAGAAACTGAAGTCAAATTCGTAAAAAGAAGTATACATTCTTTCTGGCAGTACAAAGTTCTCAATGCTACTTAAATCACTGAACTGGCCGGGCTGCCAATTAGTCTAACATGAACTGCCCTTGTGGAGTTGACAGAGCATGGGGACAAACATGGCAACACACACTAGCAGGCTGATAGGCCCACATCAAAATGTCCATGTTTCATACAACGACCGTGATTGTTGATGGGAAATCAAGAACTCAGAAGTGTTTTACAGCCTCGCGATGACAGCTTCGACCTCAGCAGGGGTGTAGAGGTGGTACTTGGGGGCAACCTTGGCGATATCGACATTGTTTGGGGTCACCTGTTTAGAACAAGACGATAAGTTCACATTTAGATGAATGGTTCAACAGAGCTGAGCGATGGAATATGGAGTAGTTTGACATGCCATACCTTCTCTTCCATAACCTGCTTCAGGATAGAAAGGGCTATGGTCTCCGCCTCCTGGAGGGTTAGTTCCTGCAATATCAGCAAGGCATTACTCTCGATTTTCTTCCACATGAGTAACAGCCAACACTATTTTTTATGGATCTGTTCTATGACATTGCAGTATGCATGCACTTCTACATTTTTTTTGACAGCCATAAAGGAGGACTATTATCCTCCCATTTTTACATCCTTGTGGAGCAAATTCTTGTGATGTCATTCTGTGTGAGTAGCATATTCAAAGATTCTAAGCGGCATTGAAATTAATCTACTGCTCTAGGACATTTTTTCCCCCTGTATTGAGTTTACAAGACATAATGTGCTTTGGTAGATAATTCCTTATAACTAGGGTTCACAGGCAGCACCTCTCTTTGGAACTGTACGATTTGTTGATTAGCTTAGCATTTATCTTGAACCATACCTTGTTGTACTGCTCCTGCAAGGAGCTATCAACTCCTTCAGAACCTGATCCAATTGCCTTTGCATTGCATTGCCAGAAGGTTCCAGATGGGTCCGTGTAGTATCTGCAGCACACATATGGTGAACCATGAGAAATAAAGTCCAGTGGCCTTGTGTAAATTGATTATGACAAAAAGATCTGCCTCACAACATAGAGAGATAAGGATGCCATGATTGCAAAATGAGCAACATATACGGAGGGGCCTGCTATAAGTGCCTGGTCTCCACTATATTCCACTAACTAAAATATATGCCTCAGCCAACATGTATACCGAATAAACTTATGTCTGGGAATTGGCTAAACTTCCAGTGGTAAATGAAGAAAATCCCCCCTAGACTTATTGGGAAGCATGGAAAGAATACCCTTCTACTAAAAAACTATACACATATGGATCAAATCATGAAATATAAAGCATGAGCACATAAAACCCCAACGAAAATTATTACTTAGGCTCAAAGTTGACCTTTTTATATATCACTTATGCTTGTTATAAGTAAGGACCTTGTCCACATATGTACAGAATGGAAAGGTAGCTCAACTATAAAAGCGAATAACTTAGTTCAATGCATGATATAGATAACCATTGGAACAATCTTGGTCACAAGTTCCATGCCTTCCTGTTTTTCCTTATTTTACAGGAATTTTACTTTAATTTCTGTCAAGGACACATAATGACCTAAGTAGAACAAAACCACCTAGTAGACAACCATAGTTCATGTGAGTCAAACAAATGGTAAGCCCACACTCTGCAGCAAAGAGACATCCACTAAAAAAAGCGTTTACCATGACGATCTAAAAAGATCCAACAAAAAGCAAATGTGATGCATGATATGATGATAGTAAAATAATTTTACAGAAGAAAACAGAAGTAAAGCAACCTACATTACCATGACAGCCTAAAGTCTAAAAAAAGGCAACAAAAAAGCAATTTCAATGCGTTATAGCACAATGATTTAGCATAAGAAAAAGAAGTAAATCTCCCCAGTTTAAGAAAAACATGGATTCTGAAGACTGCAATTAAAGAAAATCCAGTTCAGTGAGCTAAATGGATCAGCACTTACAAGCTAGGTCCATTCTCATCATGTCCAGCAATTAGGAGGGAGACTCCAAATGGCCGTGACTGCACAAACAAATAAGTACATCAGAACGCCCACTACACGATACATGAAGTGATTACAACTTAGCACACCCCTCGACAAGCTATTGGGATGGAAATATAAAAGTAGATGTGTGTTGCAGGAAACTGTGGCTGTATAAAGGCTGTGAAAACTAAAAACTAGTAGTGGGTTGGCCCTATCAAAATGGTTGGCAAATGGGGAAAGTTTTCGGTTTGTAACTCTAATGAACCTCAACAAAAACAATTCATAGGTCCATCTTCACCATTAGGCCCTGATAAGATAATATTTACACATGAAAGAGCCAATGCAGGCAAGATAGGTATATAACAAATACTCATCATTTCATAAAAGGTCATTAGTGTTTGTTATCTCTTTTCATATTCATTATGGGAGTAATAGGGCTGACCAGTTATAAGAACACCTAAATGTTATAAAAAGGGCAGACCCAGTGTCGGAGGCTCTCACATGAGTGGGGTCTGGGGAAGGGAAAAACCGAGGCAAGCCTTCCCCCCGCAAATCTGCGGAGAGGCTGCTTCGAACCCACGACCTGGTGACTCAGTGAGATAGCTCTCACCACTGCACCAGGCCTGCCCTTCAACACCTAAATGTTGTACTGGATTCAATTTCCTCCAGTTAGAACATTTGAAAAATAAAGATATTGGTGTAAATCCATCTTATATTTTGAAGTTGAAGGAATGAAATATAGTCTGTAGATAATTAATCTTGCTTCTTGAGTTCCGGAGGCTATAGGAACATAAATGAGGCTAACCATTGACTCTTCATCACCTTCACCAAAGCGCAGAGCCAAGTCACAGATAGCTTGTGTAGAAGATTCTACGGTCATTGGCTCCCCATATGAGAACCTATGATTCTGATTGTAAACATGTCAAGTCAGATTAACAGAGAAACCTCCCAAACATGTAAATAAATATGTATATGTATATAACCCAGGAAAGTACCTGAGTCTCAACACGAGCATGCTCCACTAGCGTTCTAGCATCAGCAATAAGTCCACTCATGGCACAGCCTATGTGCTCATCAATTTCCATGATTTTCTCCACACTGCTTGGTTCCTATAACATCAAAAGGCAAAGGAAAACTGAATTCATTAATAATTTAAACATGAAACAACCTATAGCATGAAAACCAGAGGCTAAGTGGAGCTGCCATTTCCTCTGATAAAAACCATTCCTGTTATCATAGCACAAAATTGCATAAAGTTGAGCTCAAACTCTCTTATTGCATCAGCTTGTAGGTTAAAATATTGCCAAAAAATGCAGTAGAATGAGGGGCACACAACTTTGTGAAAGAGGAGCTAACCTAAAGACCATAAACCTTGTATAAGAAATCACAATAATTCAATCATAAACGTTTGGTCAGCAAGCAATGTTCCATTGTTCCAAATTTAACATCCCAATCTTTGCCACCATACAATCAAGCCCTAGTACCAGCTAGGGGGAATGAAAAAGTAACTCAGTAAGTACCAGCAGTGGAGAGGTCACACGTTTCTCAACAGCAAGGACAACACCATCCTTTGTCTTCAACCCAATCGCAGTGGATCCCAACTGCAAGAGCAAAGGGAACAGCAACATGAGCATCACTTTGTCACACAAAACCCACATAAATCTCACAAGTAAAGGCCTGGCAAATTGCACAAAATTCAGTACAGCGTGTGTACTTGAGTGCAAGTGCTTGTCCTTGAGCTACTTTTTCTGGTTAGTAATTGCACAAATTGCACAAGATATTGAGGAAAATAGAGCATGCCATCACATGTCAAGCTGAAACTGACACAGTAATAAACTGACTAGACACAGAACCACAAACCTTCCACAATCCCAAACCTCAACTAGTAAGATCGAGTGAGCCATACTCCTGACTTCATCCTATAACACCCTCAACTCAGAAATCCCAGCAATTCTGTAAATCCTAAAACCCCCCAATTGCGCCCTTTCAGATTTGCGCTCACGCAACAACAGCTAACCCCACAAATCTAGCCTCGTCGTCACAAAAGTCCCCACCAGCCCGCACAGGCACCCGGCATCTCGGCGTCCCCACTGTGTTCAGATTCGATCCGATACAGCACGTCGCCCTTCCGATAGAACGCTACGAAGGGAGGCAGCAACGAGAGAGGGGAACTCACCTTGATGGCCTCGATGGCGTACTCGACCTGGAACAGCCGCCCCTCCGGCGAGAAGGTGTTCACCCCGCGGTCGTACTCCGTCCTGCAAAGACCCCCAAACACAAAATGCAAACGCGTCAGCAACTCAGCACACGACGCGCCGCCGCCGGCAGACTGAATCCAGAGGGTTTAAAGGATAGAGGGATTTGAAACCGGCCAGTCACCTCGTGAGAAACATCCTCTCGGTCGGCGACTCCAGTGACGGCGGATGCTGGATCGAGCGGGACCTCGGAGCCTCTCTTCTACTTGCCGAGGAAGTTGAAGCGAAGAACACAGGCGACGGCGGTGCGGGCAGGCCGTGGTTCGTCATGTATATGGTCCGCCCACGCAGGACCGGACGCCTCCCAGCCTCTGGGCTTCGTTTCTCAGCATGGTAACACGGTCCAGCCCAAGGTCATCTTACTGTGCTCAAGCAAACATTGGACGGAGGCCCATATGAGGTCCAGTAAATCCTCGAAGCCTGTGGCCCTCTGCCTTGCCGCCCTCCATTTCTCTTCGAACAAACAAACAGAACAAACAAACTGGATCAAGAGAGCTTGATAAGATCTGGAGGGTAATGAGCTTGTAGATTCCATGATCTTACTTTTCCTGCAGAATTTATACTAGTTACAGTGATTTAGAGTTCTGTTATGACCTATGACATACCTGCAACAGGTGGGATAGAAACAGGATCTATCACAGAGATATATGGTGAGTTCCGCTCTGGAAAGACTCAATTGTGTCACACCCTTTGTGTTACATGTCAAGTGAGATTTTGTCTATCAACCCCTTCTTGGCTTTTCCCATTTTGTTTTATTGGTGTAAAATATGTAAACAATTTACATTGCAACTTCCATTGGACCAAGGTGGTGGTGAAGAAAAGGCTCTGTACATTGATGCAGAGGGTACGTTCAGACCACAAAGGCTCCTGCAGATAGCTGACAGGTGATACCTTAGCTGCAGTTTTTTTTTTAATTATTATAACATAAATTTGATCGCTAAACATGCTCATACTGGAATCTAGGTTTGGGCTGAACGGTGCTGATGTGCTGGAGAATGTGGCTTATGCCAGAGCTTATAACACAGATCATCAATCCAGACTTCTGCTGGAGGCAGCTTCCATGATGATAGAGACAAGGCAAGTCCAACTTATTGCTTTGAGTCTACATGTGAACTATATGTTACTTTGAGCACATAAGCATGCTGTACTTTCTATCAGTTGTGCACTAGGTAAATAAATTGAAATTGATTTGGTTATCTTTTGCTTATGAATCAAAAGGATCATGCCTTAGTTAAAGTACTGATCCTTTGGACCCACATAACAGTTCCATGTGACATTAAAATACAAATGCAACTCTCATATTGAACTGGACTTCACTACTATTTACAACATTAGTATTGTCCGTTTTCACTCTGTGGAATATCCCAAATTTATTCATGACATGTTGCGTTTCATATGAGCTAACTAGCTAAAACATAAAATGGTTAATCAGCTGAGGTATGTTTATCATATCAAACCTTGCATTACGTACAGCTAATTAATTGTATGCCCTGGTTTGTCTGTAGGGATATACCAATGCAGTGTTTGCTACTTAGTCTAACATGAATACATGATGTGCTGCTTCACGATCACATCACATTAGGAAATGCAGAATCCAGCTAAATTTGTCACTGCAACTGCTTATTCTGCCAATGTCTGTGTTCTTTGATTATCAGTATATATTTGTTATGAAGACTAGTGATTATGGAGGTAGCTTGGTCAGAATTTCTAATCTGAATATCTACATTTGCAGGTTTGCTCTAATGGTTGTTGACAGTGCCACAGCTCTGTACAGAACTGATTTCTCAGGAAGAGGAGAGCTATCAGCTAGGCAAATGCACATGGCTAAGTTCCTGAGAAGCCTTCAGAAGTTAGCAGATGAGGTTGGTATAAAGTTGTTATTATTATTTTTTTGTCTTCAAGAACACCAAGTCTTCTCTTTATGGTTTTTGTCTTAGCTTTCAGTCAAATGAAAATGCTGTTGACACTGGATATCCCTTCATGATTTTTTGCTTTTCTTAATTTGATTTGATTGATCATGGCAGTTTGGAGTTGCTGTGGTTATCACCAATCAAGTAGTAGCACAAGTGGATGGCTCTGCTATGTTTGCCGGACCACAGATCAAGCCCATTGGTGGTAACATCATGGCTCATGCTTCCACAACAAGGTACATTATGCCAGCTATCATGAACTAACTGGTTTTCTCCAAGACCCAGGTTCTATTCTGTTCCTATCCATATCTTTTCTTAAAATGTCTGATACTGTCTCCAACACTCTATCAGGCTTGCTCTTCGCAAGGGAAGAGGGGAGGAGCGGATTTGTAAAGTAATAAGCTCTCCCTGCCTGGCTGAAGCAGAAGCGAGGTTTCAGATAGCTTCTGAAGGCGTCGCAGATGTCAAGGATTGAGGCCATCTTATCTCTGCTTACAGCGCACAGTGGCTTCGTCTCTAATGCTGGTCTGCTGTCTGCTTTGTCATTCCTTGGGTCCACTGCTGTGTTGCCCCATCTTGATGTACAGAAACACTTGCCTTCACAGATGCGATTGCACCTGTGACTGTGATCCGAGCATCCTGTTGTAAAAAGAAGCCATGCCTGTTCCCCTGTTGTATGTTGCATGAGACCTGAGTACCTGACAACTGCAAGAAATATTGATACAAGTATAGTTATGATGTACCAAATATCAGTTCAGTTCCCTTTTTTGCGTTGTATTGTTCAATTATCACGGCAATTACTGGATGTGCAGTGCAGATAAGAATTCACAGAGCAGCAATGACCGATCTCAGAAATAGTATAATGCCTATGCTAACGCTACGGATAAATCAAATAACTAAAATATTTGTAAGAAGATATTTGTTTGCCAATCACCAAGATCTAAACTTGGTAAGAAAATATCTGTTTCACATGTTTGGCATCATATGCTTGGAAGAATTGCAAACAATATAATAACTTGAGAAAAGAACTTAATTTCAATACCTACAACTACAGCAGATCAATACCTATTATTCTCCATGTGCCTCAAAGGGAGAGGCACAAAAAGAACTTAATAATGCATGGCATTTGCACATCCGTGAAAAAAGTGATTGAAGTAAAAAGACATTCCCTAAAATGTAGCTAGACTTTAAATTTAGTAATCCATCCAAGAAAGGAAGAATATTCCTTATGTCCATTTGTTCAAAATTAACAAAAACCAAGCTCTAATATGAAGCATAACTGGGTGCAGCTATACCTGAACCTTTTAGATCCTATTTTTACTAATCAAAGAGTGAGAGTGAGCTGTTGAAGGACATGCAAAAGTGCCTAGCAAGAATGAAAACCAGTATACTACTATATTTGTATCTCTTGTTAATCTAGATGGATAAAATTTGTCATATTTATATCAAAAGAAAGATAAACAGGTGCTAGAGGGGGGGGGGGAGCATCTCACCTAGGAGTTATTTAGCTATTCCTGAAGTTCAGTTCAGCACGTCAGTATGTTGTGGTGATCTATGGCCTTGATGTGAAGCACACCTCCCTGATTATGACAAGGACAAGGAACACTTGCTGCAAATGTACAAATCTAAATTAGAAGGGTGCAAAAAAGATGGACATGAATGGCCAGCATGCATGGTGGTATCCACACATGTCACTTCTTCCTTCAGTCCTTTCATCCTTTGTAACAATGAGCAAGTCCAACACAAAAGTATACCTGAAGCCGCCGTGCGTCCAGGCCCTGGCGTCGTCGATGTCGCAGCGGAGAGGAGGTGGGAGAGGGAGGCGCGGCCGGCAGGGGAGCCTGCTCTGGACGCGGCCGCCACCGGCCGAAACCTGTCACACCCCTGGCCGCCGGCGAGTCGCGGTAGACGTGAGCCATCGAGACGGATACGCAGATACGAAGAAGCGGGCAGGGTTAACCCTCTGCCTTGGCTTTCTGATATTAGAGTTCACGGTTGTTCTCTCCCCGGTACAGGGTTCAGCACTTATGTACTCGATATAGTCTATGACCACATGGTCCCACACGACAGTTCACAAAAGAAAACGTAATACATAAATACGCTAAGCCACACGGAATACTTCTTCTCCTAAGGCTTCTTCCTTCAGCGTTCTTCACTGGTCGTGGCCACACCAGCCGGTGTGACACCTCCCTCCGCCTGAGTTCCAGCTTGCCCCCAAGCTGGTGCAGTCGGGAAACGTTGCTTAACAACATTGTAGTCTTCCCATGTTGTTGCACTGGCTGGTAATCCCACCCACGTCAGCTTCACCTGCGGTATGGCAGTGTTGCCCTTCTTGACAAGGCGACGGTCCACGATTGCTTCCGGCACCGTGTCAGCGGCCTCCAGATCAGTGATGACTGGTAACGAATTGTACACCGGAGTATAATCTGCAGAGAAGGGTTTTAACTGGGAAATGTGAAAGACGGGGTGAATCAGAGAGTCCTTAAGTAGCTGCAAACGATAAGCCACTGATCCCACTCTTTCGAGTACTGTGTAAGGGCCAAAGTACTTGAAAGCCAACTTGGGGTAAGGCCTGCTGGCCACAGTTGATTGAGTATAAGGTTGAAGTTTGAGCAATACTTGATCTCCCACAGAGAAAGTGAAATCCTTACGTTTCTTGTCGACTAAGAGCTTCATTCGGTTTTGTGCTCTTGCCAGATTTTGCTTTAGAGATTGCAGGTGTTGTTCTTGGTGCTCAATGACTTCTGCGACTGAAGGAGATGTGTCTGATGGTATAGATGGTATGGCACCCAAGTTAGGCTCATAACCATATAATGCTTTGAATGGAGAGCAACCGAGAGCAGTGTGTGTAGAAGAATTATACCATAGCTCAGCTAATGGTAACCATGATTTCCAAGACTGAGGTGAATTGTGGACAGCACACCTGAGATACATCTCCAAGCACTGATTCACTCTCTCTGACTGTCCATCGGTTTGAGGATGGTAAGCTGTGCTTAACTGCAAATTCACTCTATACAACTTGAACAGTTCCTTCCAGAAATGACTGACAAAGATAGTATCTCGATCTGTGACAATAGAAGCTGGCAGTCCATGTAGCTTAACCACACAGTATCAAGAAAGGTTTGAGCAACCGTTAGAGCAGTATAAGGATGTCTGATGGGTAAGAAGTGAGAATATTTAGTCAACCTGTCCACCATTACCAAAACCACACTGTATCCTTCGGACTTAGGAAGGCCCTCAATGAAATCCATAGTTAGATCTTGCCATACTCCTGCTGGTATTGGCAGTGGTTGCAGCAGACCCATTGGGTGTTGAAGAGAATGTTTGGCATGCTGACAGATACTGCACTGTTTAACAAAATTTTCCACATCCATTTTCATCCCTTTCCATGCAAAGTGTTTCTTCATTCTGGAATAGGGGGGCTGCAATACCAAAATGACCTCCCAGAGCACTAGAGTGGCAGACAACAATGATTTTGGTTTGCAAAGCAGAATTCTGTCCAATGCAAATCTTACCGTGGTGCCATATAAGACCTTGGTGGAGACTGTATCCTTGTTGATCTGGACTGACTATAGACAGCCTCTGCAAGATTTGTTGTGCTTGAGAGTCCGTTATGTAAGAGTTGAGTACCTCTTGTATCTAGGTAGGTTGAACACAAGAAACTACCTGGACAGCCATCATGTGACCGACCCTCGATAAAGCATCAGCTGCTACATTCTCTTTCCCTTTCCTATATATGATCTTGAAGTGCAACCCCATAAGTCTGGCCATTGCCTTTCTCTGCATGTCTAAATGCAAGTTTTGTTCATTGAGATATGCCAGAGACTTATGGTCAGTTTGGATGATAAATTCGTTTCTTTGTAGATAATGCCTCCATCTTTCAACTGCCATGATCAATGCTAAGAATTCCTTTTCATAGATGAACAGTGTTTTGTGTTTCTCCCCAAGAGCTTTGCTGAGAAAGGCTATGGGCTGACCTTTTTGCATCAACACTGCACCTATGCCATCTTGACATGCATCAGTCTCGACAATGAAGGTTTCCTGGAAGTCTGGCAGGGCAAGAACTGGAGTTGTTGTCATAGCTATCTTTAAGTTGTCAAAAGCAGCTTGAGCTGAAGGAGTCCACAAGAAATGTTTGAGTCTTAAGATATCTGTCAAGGGTTTAGTGATTTGACCATAATGTTTTATAAATTTTCTGTAATAACCAGTCAACCCCAAAAAGGCCCTCAAGTCAGTCATTGTAGCATGCACTGGCCAATGAAGCATTGCCTTGATCTTGTCTGGGGCAGTGGACACACCCTGTGCAAATATGATATGGCCTAAGTACTCTAGGCTGGACTAGGCAAAAGTGCACTTAGATTCCTTGAGATACAGCTGGTGGTGCCTTAAAGTGTCCAAGCCCTGCTGTAGATGTTGCTGATGGTCCTCCAATGTTTTGCTATAAATGAGTATGTCATCTAGAAATACTAGAACAAATTTTCTGAGATAAGGTTGGAGAATCTGATTCATTACACATTGAAAAGTGGTTGGAGCATTAGTCAAACCGAAGGGCATGACTTTGAATTGATAATGCCCGTGATGAGTTTTAAAAGCTGTTTTGTACTCATCTTCAGGTAGCATCCTTACTTGATGATAACCTGATCTTAGATCCAACTTGGTGAAGTATTGGGCACCTGCCAACTCATCCAAAATTTCTTCAATCACAGGCATTGGAAATCTGTTCTTAATAGTGAGGTCATTCAACTTTCTGTAATCCACACAGAATCTCCAAGAGCCATCTTTTTTTTATTAAGAGAACTGGTGAAGCAAAAGGACTGTGACTGTGAGTAATGAGTCCTGCTTGCAGTAACTGCTGAACTTGATTCTCTATTTCAGTCTTATGCATAGGTGAATAATGGTATGGCCTAGAGTTGATTGGGACTGCCCCTGGTAACAGGGGAATGGCATGATCATAAGTACGCTGCGGTGGTAAGACCTTAGGATCATGAAAGACATCACTGTAGGAGTGTAGCAGCTTTGTGATCTCTGTTGGTTGAGTTGTGACTGCTGTAAGTGATAGAGATGGTGGTGGTGCCTGATCTAACAGCACAAATGCCCAGACATCATTGCCTTTGGTAGCATTGTAGGTCTTCTGTGCTGATATAGCCGACAATTGCAAAGGTGGATCTTGCAACCCGTGAAGTTGGATGATTCTCCCTTTCTCTGAAAAACTGATTGTTTTGTTTTTCCAGTCACATTCCATAGGACTGTGAGCCTGTAGCCAATCAAATCCTAGGATGGCATCATATGGGTCCATGTCCAATACCACCATATTAACTGCAAATGTTTGGCCTTGATAGTAACACTGCAGATTAGGTACTACCCTATCAGTAACAATCTAGTTGCCATTTGCTACCTTGACTTTCTTTGGTGTTATAGGGATAGTTTGGAGGTTTGCTAACTGTACAAACTGAGAACTGATGAAACTGTGGGTACTGCCACTGTCCACCAAGATCAACATGACTTTATCTTTGACTCTTGTTTTGAGTTTGATACAGTTAGTATGATCTTGACTAGAAAGTGCATTGAGTGATAATTGACCAAATTCTTCCTGTAACTGATCCTCTATTGCCAAGTCATTGAGAACTTCATCAGAAAGTTCCCTATCCAAGTCATTGAGAGCAAGAGCATGTGCCTGAGGTTTGTTTCTTTTGGGGCATACCTCCAAATGTCCAGGAACAAATTTCTCACCACAGTTAAAGCATAAACCATTTGCTTTTCTGTAGTCCCTAAGTTGTCTGTCTTTCTAGAGGGTACTGGATTGAGCTTGGGGCTTGGTGTCAATCTTGACTGGTGTATATGGTCTGAAGTGTTGTGGAATTCTATTGGATTTGCCTTTGTTTCTGTCCACCAGTTTCTGCTGAATCTTAGCCAGTATAGATGCTTTCTGCACTATAGTTGGCATCTGGGCCTCTACCATGCTTCGAATTTCATCCTTCAATCCCCTCACATATTGTGGTGTAAAGAACATCTCATCATAGTGTGGATTGTGCATAGTAATGTCAAATTGGAGATTGTGGAACTGAGTAGTATATTCCTCAACAGTTCCTGTCTGTTTCAGTTCTAGCAAGTCATTCATGGCACTTCTGAAATCATCTGAGCCAAACTCCTCTTCTACCACTGAGCAGAAGTGATCCCAACTGCTGAAACGGTGAGTCTGTTTGTATGCCTGGTACCATTTAGCTGCATTACTCTCAAAATGGAGATGAGCTGCAGTTATCCACATACCTTCAGGTAATTGATATAGTTCAAAATAACTCTCACAATTATCCCTCCAGACCTTTGGGTTGACACCATCAAACTTGGGAAATTGGAGTTTTGGCATGGATTAGGTAGGTAGAGAAGTTGTCCTATCAAATTTTGATGTAGGCTTTCTTTTCCTAGAAGGTTCAGGCTTGTGGGTTCCTTTATACTTGGCAAACACATTGTTAAAGGGCTCAGTCTCTTCATCAACAGTAGATCCTGGGCTATCATCCTCAAATTTGGGTTCCCTCTCAAACTGCTGCATAGTGAGTTGAGCTACTGCTGCCCCATTTGCCTTAACCTGCTGTGCTATCATGTGTTGCTCAGCTGAATATTGGTCCATGGCAGCACCACGAATATCCATCTGGGATTTCATTTGTTGCTGGACTACTCCAATTTCATTGACTTGAGAGAAGAGCAAGTCGAAATTCTCCATCACCTGATCCCAACGAGTCTTCTCCTCCTCGATGCTCTTGGACATGTTGTCCAGCAGAATCTGTGTTTGCTTCGAAGGTTTTGGTGGAGCCGTGATGACAAATGGACGAAGAACGGAGAATAGAGTAGTACAAGCAACAGGTTTGGATGATGCCTCCCCTTCTGCGTGCTTAGTACTGTCACCGCCGCCTAGGAGTGAGGCAGAGCCGAGGGATTTTACACAAGAACAAAAGTCTTGCAACCCAAGCTCGTGGACACTCCCCTCCAACGCCCCCGCACCGACTGGATAGCCTTGACTACGGAATTTTACGCAGGGACAGGCGCCCGGCAACCCTTGTCAAGCGATCAATGGTGCTAGAATGGTATGAACTCACAGTGGTTGTGGCCTCGAAACTGATGAGTGTTGGTGGAGTCCCCAGTCGAACATTGGAGCCGTAGTTGGGGAAGAAGGGTGGGGAATGGGGGTCTGGTGGTGGGTTTATGTGGTGGATGCGGGCAGAAGAGGTGACATGATCAAGGAGTCAAGAGTGGTACCACCGATACCATCACTAACCCAGCTCAACCTAAGGAGGGACCTCTGGGATCTCAGGTCGAACACCTCAAGGGCGTTAACCAAAATGACCTGCCCACCAGAATTACGAGCTGTAGATCAAAGCGAGCGGAGTAGGCGTACCGTGATGAGGTGAGCTCCTTGGTGATGGTGGTGGTGGGGTCGGTGGTGGTGGTGGTGGTGTTGGCCGTTGGATCCGCCGTCGGTCGTCGGTGAAGAGGAAGATAACTGGCGCCGATGGAGAGCTGAAGCACTTCCTACCCATGCCGAGGATATGATAGCTCTGGTACCAACTGTCACACCCCTGGCCGCTGGTGAGTCACTGTTGACGTGAGCGATCAAGATGGATACGCAGATACGAAGAAGCGGGCAGGGTTAACCCCTCTGCCTTGGCTTTCTGATATTAGAGTTCATGGTTGTTCTCTCCCCGATACAGGGTTCAACACTTATGTACTCGATACAGTCTATGACCACATGGTCCCACACGACAGTTCATCAAAGAAAACGTAATACATAAATACGCTAAGCCACATGGAATATGTCTTCTCCTAAGGCTTCTTCCTTCAGCGTTCTTCACTGGTCGTGGCCACACCAGCCGGTGTGACAAAACCCTAGCCGTCCGCCGAGTGGTAGAAGGAGACGGAGTCCCTTGCCGAGGACGGAGAGAGGGGCGCGGTGCTGGCCGGAGTGGAAGAGGAGGTGCTGGCCGGACAGGGATGCTGTGGGCGGAGAGGGAGGCACCGCCGCCGGCCCAGTCGCGAGTCCCAGCTCCCGAGAGGTCACGAGCGAAGGGGAAATTGGCTTTTAGCCATGTGCCATTAAAAAAGTTTGTAGTCACGCATAAGTCATAAAAAAAAGTTGAGCTCCTACGAGTGTCACCGTTCTGAACTTCTTTGCTCTTCAAGCCATTCCATCCGTATTTCGTTTGTTTTTCACCGTTTGAGAGTCCTGACAAGTGGGACCGGTCAGTTAAATTGTCCATGTTGCCCCTCAGTTTTCTCTCTCTGTGTTCCTCCTTATCTTTTCCCCCATGACGACCACGATGCTCCTGTGCACCACAGCGTGGCTTGCGCATCGTCAGCACAGCGCCTGGTGGCCCAGCCCACGCCCCCGGCACCTCCAGGCCTCGGCTCCGTCTCGGTGCTGGCTTTGTTCCTCGCGTCGTGGCTCCACGCTGCCGCCCTCCCACACGCTGAGCTCGCCCGCGCCGTCCACGGTGGCCGAGCCAAAGCTCGCGCGCGTGCCGTTGGCGGTGGCCGGAGCTCACCTCCTCGCGTCACCTCCACACGCGCTACGGCAGATCCACGGCGAGGACCGGTTGCTGTAGCTCCACGCGCGCCACCTCCTGGCTCTCGCCGCCGCTGTTCGGGACGAAGCTGCCTCCCTACACATTGGGGCCCTCGTAGTCGCCATCGGGGCTCGTGTCGGTGTGTGGCGCCGGTCACCGACGAGTGGAACACGGCATGCGGCGAGTCGGGTCCGCGCGGCTGGCGACCGAGGCGGGTCCGCTCCTCGCTTCTTCGTCTTCAGCCTCACTGTGCCCAACGGCCCTGTCGGCGTTGCCATCGTCGACAAGGTGGAGGACTTTGTGGTGGGCACGCTGCTGCTGCTCTTCTTCGCCATGAGCGGGCTCCGCACAGACACCGCCAAGATCACCAGCACGCCCGCGGCGGTGCTGCTGATGGTGGCCGCTCTGGCCATGGCCATCCTCAAGGTGACTACCGTCGTCGGCGTCGCCACCGTGTTCTAGGGGCAGCCGCGGGCGAGCTCGGCCCTGGCCAGCCGCCGCCGACACGGGTGGGTGAGCTCAGCCCCGGCCAGCTGCCGCAGGCGTGGGCGAGCTCCACCCCGGCCACACGCATGAGAAGAGAGATCGAGTTTGAGAGAGAGAGAGAGAGGATAGGGATGAGAGGGTTATTATGGACGTTTTGACTGACCTGACCCACTTGCCAGGACTCCCAAACGGTGAAAAATGAACGGAATGCGGATGGAATGGCTTGGAGAGCAATGAAGTTCAGAACGGTGACACTCGTGGGAGCTCAACTTTTTTAATGGCTTGTGCGTAATTACAAACTTTTTTAATGGCACACCGGTAAAAGCCTCAAGGGGAAACAGTCGGCGTGCCTGTTCAGAGTTCAGACGGCTCTCTCTCCCCGAGCCTAGTGTTGATGCTTTTTTTTCTCTGAAAAAAGAAGGGACCCGAGGAATCGAACCATGGCCGATGGGGGAGGGAGGGAGGGAGTTGCGTGCGGGGTGAGGAGGTGGGATGGACGAGTGATGAGGTTTGATCCAAATAATCTAGACCGTTGGATTTGAGTGGGTGAGAGAAAGGAGAAGTTAGAATGGATCTGGTGCGTTTGTTTCAAAGGTTAGCTGCTGCTGGGTGTATTTATTTGGGTGCACTTGACTGTGGTGGACAGGTTTTTGTGTGGCTTTAGTAAAGTTTACATCGATGCATTATATGTGGTAGAGATAGAGATAGAAATCATCTACGATGACATCCATTGTAATTTGTACTACAAGTTCTTTCTCAATATAGATTACTAATATCTCAAAAATGCACCTTCTATTTTAAAAATAATTAACAATTAAAAAATTAGTGATAGTATCTCTATCTACAACTAAAACATTCATAACTATTCTGTCCACAGGTGCGACACCAAAGCTGCTCGCTCCCATGCATCCCCGGGTGCGACACCAAAGCCGCTCGCTCCCATGCATCCACCCATGCGTCAACCTCCGTGATCTCCTGCACCTCCAATCACACTTCCTCCGATCAGGCTCCATCCAAATCATGACCATCACGCGGAATCAGGAACCCGCTACGACAAAAGGAAACTACCCTCATCAACACAATCAATCCCATCACCATCGCCCCCAGGACCAATCACGCTAGCATTAATACATCATACGATCACCACAACCTCATGCGTAGCCCTCACCACTTGCCCTAGCCCCCTTGCGCACTGCCCTCACCTATAGCCTGCCACTCGTCCTCAGCAACTGCATTGCCCTGAGCCAGAAGCCCATGATCCGGCACTGCCTCGTCCAACGTCGCTGTCGTCCTCGAGCCAGCCTCCACGGCCACGACCGAATCAAGGACACCGCCGCTCCGACGTCCCTGCACTACGGTCTGCGCCACCAACCATCCACGGCCATGACACCTTGCTCCATCGCTGTCGTCCTCGAGCCGCCCTCCATGGCCGTGACCACCACGCGGAAGCGAGGATGCCGCTTCGACGTCCCTGCTCTGCTTCACGACATTCTGCATCCTTCATGGCAACGGTGAGCAGGCCGAACCCCAGAACCTCGTGTCCCCATCATAGACATTACGGAACCACCAGCACATACCCGGTTTTCGTTGGCACCATCGACACCACCGCGCGTGGGAAGAACAACTGCATCGCCATTTTACCAGCCGCAAGAAGCACGGCCGAGCCGTGGGCGCATCGGCGCCTCTGATGCTCCACGCGAGGTGCAAAGCGCACCACCGCGGTGCCGCTCGATGGTGCCGTGCGTGGCTCCAGCCACATGCGTGCACCGCGAAGGGTGCCATGGTGGCGCCACCACCTCCTCGTCGCATCCGCTCTCGAGTTCGGCTGCGTTGGCTCACAGGTGCGGCAAAGACAGAGAACGGGAGGGAAGAAATTGGTGCTAGGGTTTCAGGGGGAGCCGCAGGCGGGGTTTTGATCTTTCAAAATGGATTGTCGACCATCGGATGCAAATCGACGGCCACCGTTGCTCCATGCCAGAACAGGCCTAGGCGGGGAGCGAGATTGCCGGCCCAGGCCCAGGTTGCGGCCACGGGCCGATTTTGCCAACTAGGCCATCAGAGCAGTAGAGAGGGGTGTTTGCTCCTAGGCCGCGGAGAATGAGCGCGCGTGCGGTTGCAGAGCAGGTCGTGGGCCGCATTTTTGAGCTGCTGGGCTAAATGACAACAGTTTGATTGTTTAGGTACATATGAGTTCATAGCTACATGCATAAAATATTATTTCTAATCTAGCAAAATAGGGTATATCATCATTTTGTTTATCGTTTGAGAAAGTATGTTATCCTTTTGTTTAACTTGCTAGCATGAAATAATTTATAGCCGCTTTGGTTTCACAGTTTATTGTTTACAACTGCAAGAACGACCACATTTTTATTAGATCGTTATTTCTATAACTAAAACACTATTTTCTTTTTTTTAAACTGTCTTCATGTATTTTTAGACCTCTTCCTACATGGAGCCTAATGAAAATCATAGTTGTCGCATGCCATTGAGAGACTTGTCAAACCAGATAAATGAAGGTAAATACTGATGCCGATGTGTATATGTATATGAAAGTTTTAACATCTGATAATTAATGATGTTAAATCTGTCTTCTAAAAAAAGCAGGCGGTGAAAGTGGATCTAATGCACTTACACAAGTCTTCGATTTTCGGGAACTTAAAAGGCAAAGGGACAGAGCAAGGCTTTGCGGAGCATCGTGCGGCAATGACTAAAGAACAACGGAGCGAAATTAATAGAAAGCGACGTGAAGCATATCACAAGAAAAAAAGCCAATTTTAAAAATGATAAACTATCTATAGGTGACATTCTTAGCTTTATTATGTCGCACTACCTGTAATGCCCGTGTGTTTAATATTAATAATCTAAAATAGCATGCAACTTGTTTGTAGATGGTGACGTTGCAACCGACATTGAAAACACAGTTGACACCGAGAATAATGATTGGCTCCATAGTAACCAGTCGTACCAACCTATGCGAATTGGTAAGGAGAACACAATATTGCAATATATATATATATATATATATATATATGTATATATATATATATATATATGTGTGTGTGTGTGTGTGTGTGTGGTGTTGTCTAGGATAATGGTGTCACCTCATAATAATGAACAAAATTTCTTACGTAGGTGA
Source organism: Miscanthus lutarioriparius (assembly GCA_904845875.1). Lineage (NCBI taxonomy): Eukaryota > Viridiplantae > Streptophyta > Magnoliopsida > Poales > Poaceae > Miscanthus > Miscanthus lutarioriparius. The sequence goes on from CAJGYO010000010.1 coordinate 27,449,968, forward strand.
ATGCTCGGTGATGAGTGTAGATAACAGTAGCATCATTGACTTGAATAAAACCCCATGTACAAAAGACTATGTTGACACCAATCTGAGTCATGTTTGTGGTACCCCTGCTACTTTTGATAAACCATGTCAACATTACTTTAGGGAACGGTATGTAAATATGACACCAGAAGAGAGGGAGGCTAGACACGAACAACAACGAAAAAGTTATAGGGCGCCTGGGAGAAAGGAGGTCAAAGTAGAGGGTAATAAAAGACGGAGGGAGGTGCAAAAGGACACCCTACACCAAGATTCTATCGCCATGGAGAACCCGTTATTTGTTCCTGAGCTCGTGTGGCCCACTGTCGGCGCATATGGAGCTCATGGATCCATGGTGAAATCCAGTGATTGGGTTATCCCAGAGTCCAGTGCAACACCTCTTTATATTCGTCCACCTCATGAGGAGGCCGATGATGAAGGATGCGATGAGTTGCTGTCTGGCCATATGACACAAAGATCACATGTTCCATTTGGACAAAGACCTGCGTTGTTAACGCATGTAACACGATGTTTGAGCGTCGCATTGGTTCGAACACAAGGGCATCTAATAAAGATGGTGACTGCATGGCTGAAGACCGAGTGGGTGCTAACACACCCTTGCCTCAATCAGTCATGACCAACAAAGGTATATACTAATGCCTCATTATCCCATTTAGGGGACCTATATACCATATTATACCTAACCGATCCATGGTAATTCTGTGATTAACAGAAAGGGAAGGACCCAACATTTAGGCTACATCATCCACACTGGTGGCACCACTGTTTGATGATTGTGAATGCATGGTTGAAGAATACCCGAATGATAACACACCCTTGCCTCAATCAGTCCTGACCAACAACGGTAAATACTAATGCCTCATGACCCTATTTAAGTGACCTATATTGTATACCATATTATACCTAACTCAACCATGGTCATTACATGATTATCAGAAAGGACAGGACCTAGCCCTTAGCCTGCATCAGATGCACCGATGACACCACTATTTGATGACAGTGGTAATTTACACTATTTTGTAACATTGTTTAAACTATTTGAACTCCTTTGTTTATTTTTACCCATAGTTCTACTAATTCACGTATCTTTGACGGCCATAGATGATGACGAGGGAGATATATTTGAAGAGGATGACTAAGAGGATGAGGGATACCTGTTTGCTGGGCAAGGTATTTGTATGAAAGACCGAATATAAATAAAATCTTCCACTACTTTATCTAAACTATTATGGCTTAAATGTTATTTCAGAAGAGGAAGATGATGATGATGTCCAAGACAATGACCTTGAGGAAGACACGACTTCTGTCCCTGAAGTACCTGATCGATACGATAAGGTGTATAGTAACATGCCTATAGATACCCATATGTTAAAACCTGTTGCAAATTGCGAGCAGTGCGATACGAAAAGGTTTGAGCATGAACCACGTGGGTTCTGTTGTCACGACGAAAAGGTCGAGCTCAATGAACTGAACGTACCTAATGAGCTTATAAGGCTTTGGTCAAGTAATGATGCAGATGCTAGGCACTTTTGTAACAACATCAGGTTTTTCAATGGCCATTTCTCTTTCACTTCTCTATATTGTCGCCTCGATAGTGCTACTGCAAGCTGGAAGAACAGTGGCATATACAACTTCGTGCACATGGCCAGATCTATCACAACATAAGGTCATTTGGCAGAGAAGAGGGTAAGGAGCCAAGACATCTTGAGCTTTACTTCTACGACGATGATCCAAGCCTTGAGCACCGCTATCGACAATGTCGTGAAGAGAAGTGCCAAAAAGACAAGGAAGTCATTAAGAGGCTTGTGGCCATCCTTCGTGACAACCCATACTCACAACATCTTAGGAGTGTGGGCCAGGCTCACCACCTCGAGGACTATCATGTCACACTAAACCTTGACCAGAGGTTGGACCAGAGAACATACAATGTACCGTCTACTTCAGAGGTGGCTGCTATTTGGATCGAGGGAAGCGAACTCCTTGGTTAGTTCTAGAATAGTGTTGTCCTGCATAGGAAAGATAGAAGCAGACACGGCATCCGCTCATATCATGAATGTTACGATGCTCTTTCATACCCTCTATTCTTCCCTAAGGGTGAGCTTGCGTGGCACATGGATATTCCGAAGAAAGGAGTTAGTATGGAAGAAGTCATCGAGTATCATGCCCTATAGAAGGCTCATAGTGGGTCAGAAGAAGAAATATGTTTGTTATTCTTCTTATTTAAATACTTCGCATATATGTACCTCAGTGGTTATTCTACAAACAACTCTAATTCATGGCTATTTTTGTGGACTCCCCTGGTAGACTATGCATGTTTGTGCGTGACTACTACTGCTACAAGTTTCAGATGCGTCCAGGAATATTTAACCCCATACTGTACGGCAAGCGTCTATTCTAGCAGTTTGTAGTCGACACGTACATCAAGATTGAGAGTTCTCGATTAGATTATATACACAACCATCAAGATAATATTAGGGCTGACCTCTACCAAGGATTGGTTAATAGCCTACATGCCGGTGAAGGTAGAGCAGAAGCTGTTGGAAATCGAACAGCGATGCCTTCATCATTTATTGGAGGCCCATGTGACATGAGGCGTTGGTACATGGATGCCATGTCTCTGGTATAGAGGTTTGGTAAACCGGACATCTTCCTGACTATGACATGTAATCCAAACTGGGATGAGATCAAGCATGAACTCTACCTGGCCAGACACCACAGTATCATCCAGATCTTGTTATTCGGGTCTTTAGAGCAAAACTACAAGAGCTAAAGGATAGACTACTAAAAAAGGATATGCTTGGAAAGGTGCGTGCACATGTTTATGTTGTGGAGTTCTAGAAGAGGGGTCTGCCGCATGCACATTTTTGCTAATCATGGATAGGAAGTACAAGATCACGTGTCCAGAGCAGTATGATCGCCTCATCTTAGCTGAGCTCCCGAACAAGAAGAAGTACCCAGTCTTGTACAAGATGGTTACCAAACATATGATGCATGGCCCTTGTGGACTGCTTAATCGCGATTGTCCATGCACAAAGGGTCATGATTCCTGCAAGAACCGTTACCCTAGACCTTTCTACGATGTCATAGTACAAGGCAAGGAATCATATCCAGTTTACAGACAGCGTGAAGATGGCTGAAAAGAAAAAGTTCACGGACATGAGCTTGACAACATATGGGTCATGCCTTACAACCCATATCTCCTCCGTCTATTCAACTACCACATTATTGTTGAGGCATGTGGGAGCATCAAGGCAGTCAAGTATCTGTTTAAGTACATTTACAAGGGTCATGACCGGGCGTCTGTGGATATGAGAGAGGCTGACAAGGAGGATAGTGAAGGGAACGCTAATGAGATCAAGCAGTACAGAGATGCTAGACGGGTAACCCTAGAAGCCTTGTGGAGGATATACAGGTTTGATTTGAGTGATAGATACTCTTATGTTTTGTCCTTACAGCTACATCTTCCAGACATGCACATGGTGTCATTTCATCGGCGCTAGGGGATTTGACGAGTGCTTGATTGTCCAGGTGCTGACAAGTCAATGCTTACAGCGTACTTCAAGAAGAACAGGACAGATGAAACAGCTCGAGGTATATTGTACCAGGACTTTCCTGAGTTCTATACGTGGCAAGCATAGGGCAAAGTTTGGCAAAATTGGGTACGTCGTGATACATTACGATAGATTAGAAGAATCATGTTTGCTAATCCAGCCGAGGGGGAGCGTTACTATCTTAGGGTTCTCCTAAACCACATGGCAGGTGCAACCTCCTTTGAGTGTCTAAGGACCGTGGATGGCAAAATCCTACCAACCTTTCGTGAGGCTGCAGAAAGAAGGGGCTTAATCGAAGAGGACAACACGCTGAATGAGAGTCTCGCTGAGGCAACCGAGTGGATGATGCCATATGCGCTATGAAGGCTCTTTGCGACAATATTGGTATTTTGTGAGCCCAGTGATGTGTTTGGACTGTGGGAGAAACACAAGGAAGAAATGTCAGAGGACTACAGGTGCAATAATCAATCCACCTTCATGGTAGAGTAGATGGTCCTCATGGATATTCGAAAATTGCTACAATCAATGCAGAAGGATATAAAGATGTACCCACTTCCTGATATCGATGACACATATGATGCCTCTCATGATATTCCTAGAGAGATTTTTGAGGAGGCTGGCATTGAGGCTAATGAGGATGGTGTGGCTCTGTCAGACACTCTTAACGAGGAGTAGCAGGCTGCATATGATGAGATCATGTCCTCGGTTGATACCGAGGATGGGGTTCTCTTCTTTGTGGATGGTCCTGGCGGGACCAGAAAGACTTATCTGTATAGAGCACTTGTCGCTACTATACATAGTCAGAAAAAGATTGATGTGGCAACAGCTGTATTTGGTGTCACAACCTCAATAATGGCTGGTGGTAGAACCGCCCACTCGCGCTTCAAGATTCCCCTCACCATTGACAATGGGGCCTTGTGCACCTTCACAAAATAGAATGGTGCTGCCAAGCTGCTTCGAGCATCATCTCTCATTATTTGGGACGAGGCTAGCATGACAAAGAGGCAGTCTATCGAGGCGCTGGACAACAGTCTCCGTGATATAATAGACCGACCAGAGCTGCCGTTCGGTGGGAAGACCATGGTGTTTGGTGGAGATTTCAGACAGGTTCTTCCCGTTGTTCGGAGAGGGTTGAGGGCTCAGGTGGTTGGTGCCTCACTGCGTATATCGTACCTTTGGGATTCCATGAGACATCTAAAACTGGTGCACAACATGAGGGCAAATAGCGACCCGTGGTTTGCAAAATACTTAATGCGCGTTGATAGAGGATCTGTGGAGGCGACTGTTGATGATGAAATCTGTCTTCCTCATGATATATGCATACCGCACACCAGGGAAGATAGTGACCTTAATACTCTAATTGACTGCATATTACCTAACCTCAATGCGAATATGTCAAGCAAAGATTATATCACCTCTCGAGCGATCTTATCTACGTGGAACGACTGGGTTGATATGATTAATACGAAGATGATAGGTCATTTCCACGGAAAAGAGATGGTGTACCATAGTTTTAACTGTGCAGTGGATGATCTGCACAACTACTACCCTGAGGAATTTCTTAACACTTTGACACCAAATGATCTACCTCCACATGTGTTAAAACTGAAGATTGGTTGTCCGGTCATATTGCTTAGGAACATTGACCCTTCAAACGGACTTTGTAATGATACCAGGCTTATCATACGGGGGTTTCAAAAGAATACCATAGACGTGGAAATTGTGTTGGGATAGCACGCTGGAAAGTAGTTTTTTCTACCTCGTATACCCTTATGCCCGTCGGACGATGAGATGTTCCCTTTTCAATTTAAGCGAAAGCAGTTCCCTATCTGGCTCAGCTTCGCGATGACCGTTAACAAGTCGCAGAGGCAGACTATCCCTAACGTCGGGGTATACTATCGATGGGGAACCCTACGGGCCCCCCATAGACCATACTGCAGGGAGGTAGGCCTTGGTAACAAGGCCTACAACCCAATCACCAAGAAGAACGCGGAGCAAAGCAACGTGCAAAACCAAAACTCCAACTCAAACTATACAAGGAAAGGCGCCTGAAGCGTAACTTAGGACTCTAACCTTGTATCCGAATAGGACACAAACAATGCCTCTCAGCGCCTGGACTATAAAGGGCTAGTGAGGGTACCCATTGTAAGAGGAGAACACATACCCGATACTCAAAGCAATACAACGCAAACAGGCTAACGCCAAAACTGGACGTAAGTTTATTACTCGACCAAGTCGAGGGCCTGAACTAGTATAAATCATGAGTCTCTTTGCGTAACCGCCGAATTTCGCTATTCGTCGAAGCCCGAACAACTGTCTCGGGTACCCCCGTGGCAGGCTATCGGTGGTAAAACATCGACAGCTGGCGCGCCAGGTAGGGGCTTTCGATGAATTTTTTCTCGAGAGTTCGGCGGACCTCAACCTCAAGATGACCTTTTCGGCAGGAACAACCTTTGTCTTCGGATCCTGGATCTGCAAGGCTGATAGCGACGGCAAGCTTCGTACCCGTCTCTGAGAAGAAAAAGAATTCGATGATGAAGTTCAGTACAAACTCGCCGAGAAGATGACAAAACTCTCAACTTCGGATACAACTCGGAATAAGGAAGAAAGCAGATACGAAACCGACTCTGAAAAAGAGATACAACCCGATTCCAAGACAATCTTCACGGCACAAGAGCCAAGCCTAATTGGACTCGGAGACACAACAACGATCACGAAGGGATACGACTCGTACAACTCAAAGAAGAACTTGGGAACTTACGGACTGCGCAACGCGGCATCAGTCTATCAACACTTTACCCAAAACAAGATGAACTCAGCAAGAAGAATACTCCTGGAGGGAGCACAAGAAGGGATGATCATGATAGTGATCCCGCAAGATTGTGTGGTGCATTGGCCAGGTTCTTTTACCTCAAGCAAAGTCCAGACTGGCACGCGTGTTGAAGAACTACCTTATCAAGAGGGAAAAGAACTCGGATCTAGTTCAGAAGCTACAAACAGCTCAACCAAACGAAGGATGGAATACCGTACAAGAAGAGCTCGGAAGAGGTATACTGTATACATGGCCGAGCAGTTAGAACAACCTTTGGAACCACCACAGATACCAGATATAAAATCTTCAGACGAATCAGAAGGCAACATCTCGCCAGATGAGAAAAGCGACAGCAACGAAAATGATGAGCAAAGACTAGCAAGGCTAAAGAAGAACAAATTGAAAGCTGGAAGGAGGAACCAGGCTAAACAAAGGAAGCAAGTCTGGAATAAATACAAAGCGGAGCTAACGGAATACAACAGAAAGAAGGCGGAAAAAGAAGCCACAAAAAATACAAAAAGGGAAAGAATTGAAGAATTAACAAAGGAGTTGTACACCCTCACGAATAACGGGAAAGCAAAGAAAGACCAGAAGAAAGAAGTCTGGGGATCAGAAATACAACCCAGTGAAGAAATTCCACATGAGCCACAAAGGGAGCAGCCACCCAAAAAATCGAATTTTCAAAGGATAGGACCAGTAGAAAGTGCTGATATCAATGGAAGGAAGGAACACTACTCAAAGCAACAAGAAAGAGACAAACCAGAATTGAGCCAACGCTACCAAGAAATATCAAGAAGATTTGACAAAGAAGATGACTACGGAGAGTGTGAGTTAAAAGAAGACAGGTCTTATTATAGAAGGGCAAGATCGCCATATTACAGAAGAACGGAACCATACGACAGATTCCCTTGTTTCATAGGAAGACTACAAACTTTAAAGCTACCGCACAAGTTTAAACCAGCAAATCATTCCAAGTATGATGGCAAAGTCGAACCAAGACAATGGCTAAGGGTTTACTCCCAATCTATTGAATTAGCTGGAGGAGACGACGACATCAAGGCTCTATTCTTCCCAATGGCCCTCGAAGCAATGCCGCTACAATGGTTTGACAAATTGAAGCCAAGATCAATCAGGTATTGGGAAGACTTGCAAGAAGCTTTCTGCAACAACTTCGCAGGCATTATTACCCATCCAATGACTGCAGCCGAATTGAAAGGAGTAAAGCAAAGGAGAGGAGAAAGTCTAAGGGAATACTATAGAAGATTTGGAGAATTTAGGGCTCAACTCCACGACATTACTGTTAGGGAGGTGATAGAGGCCTTTGCAGAAGGAATCTGGGCAAACTGGCAATACAAGGACTATTTCAATGAGAACCCAAGAACAAATGAAGACTTCAAGAGGGTTGTTGAGAAGCTAATTTCGTCAAAAGAAAGAACTCGGCACAGATTTGCTAGGGAAAACCCAGAGAATAGAAGACCCGATTACAGACAGCAAGACAAAAGACCAAGGCAGGACAATATGGTGGCAACCACAGACAACAAAAGAAGATACAATGGCAACGGCAATGATAGCAATGGTAGCAATCACAATGGCAACTACAACAATAGCAACAACCGTAACAACAGCGGTTACAACAGTAATAGCAACTATCAGAGTAACAACTACCGAGGAAGAGCGCCGGAAGACATAGAAAACATGCCGTGTCACATACACCCAGGGGCCAGACACAAGTTAGTTGAATGCAGCACTTTTCAGCGGCAATTCATGAAGAGAGAAAACAGGAATCAAAACAACTCGGAGCCAAAGCAAGAAGAATCCAAGAAGGAGGAAAAGAGAGCTGAAGGAGATTATCAAGAACCCCAACACCAATTAGCGGTGATATTTTCAGGTGTTCCTAACACACGAAGCAAAAGACAAGAGAAACTAGCTCACAGAGCCATCATGGCAGCTGAACCAGCCATCCCAAGATATCTAGATTGGTCAGAGTACCCCATCCACTTCACAAGAGAAGACCAATCGACCAGTGCAACAAACACAGGATGCTACCCGCTGGTACTGGGTCCGACTATCGCAGGAGTAGTAGTAACTAAAGTACTCATCGATGGAGGAGCTGGGCTTAACATAATTTTCACAGATACTCTCAAAAGGATGAATCTAGATTGTGAAGGTCTAATGACACCCACAAGCACACCATTCTACGGAATAGTACCCGGCAGAGCAGCTATGCCCCTCGGACAGATAACCCTACCCGTCACCTTTGGCACACCAGACAAATACCGGACGGAATTCATCAAATTCGAAGTTGCAGACTTTGAATCATGCTACCACGCAATACTTGGGAGACTAGCTTTAACAAAATACATGGCAGTACCACATTATCCATACCTACTGCTCAAGATGCCAACAACAAAGGGCGTATTATCATTGAAAGGAGATCTAAAGAAAGCACATGATTGCGACGTACAAGTAGTACAAATATCCGAAAGATTACAAGATATAAAGGAAGGAAAGGAGATTGCAATGCTGGCCAACGAAATGAACCCAGATGAGATTAAGATACCAGCTAAGAAGCCAAGCAACTTTGCACCACCAAAAGAAGACGCTACCAAGACTATTGACCTACTAACTGGTGATCCGGAGAAGATGGCAATCATCAGTGCAAATCTCGACCCCAAATAGGAACTCACGCTCACCAACTTTCTTCGGGACAACAAAGATATTTTTGCTTGGAAGCCAGCAGACATGCCAGGGGTCCCAAGGGAGTTGGCTGAGCACATAATTGATGTGAACAAAGGGTCCAAACCAGTTAAGCAGAAGTTACGAAGATTCGCTCCAGACAGAAAAGCAGCAATCAAAAAAGAGATCACCAAGCTCGTGGCAGCAGGATTCATCAGAGAAATAATCAACCCGGATTGGCTTGCCAACCCGGTCCTAGTAGAGAAGAAGAATTCAAAAGAATGGCGCATGTGCATCGACTACACAGACCTAAACAAACATTGCTCAAAAGATCCATATGTCCCACCAAGGATTGATCAAATCATCGATTCGACAGCAGGATCAGCTCTGTTATCCTTTCTAGATTGCTATTCAGCCTATCATCAAATATCCTTAAGAGAAGAAGACCAAAGCAAGACTTCGTTCATTACACCCTTTGGGGCATATTGCTATAAATCAATGCCTTTTGGGCTAAAAAATGCAGGGGCAACATATCAAAGAGCAATTCAAACTTGCTTGGGGAGTCAAGTCGGAAGAAATGCAGAAGCATACATTGATGATGTAGTAATCAAGACAAAAGAACCCGGATCATTGATAGAAGACCTCGAGGAGACTTTCAAGAATCTAAAAGCATGGCAGTGGAAGCTAAACCCCACATAGTGTGTTTTTGGGGTACTATCAGGACAACTACTCGGGTTTCTAGTCAGTAACCGAGGAATTGAAGCAAGTACAAAGCAGGTTAAAGCCATCATGGATATGAAACCTCCAAAGAAAGTTAAAGACATACAGAAGCTTACAGGATGCATGGCAGCACTCAACAGATTCATCTCCCAACTAGGAGAAAAAAGGGCTACCTTTCTTCAAATTATTGAAAAAGGTAGGAAATTTTGAATGGACAGAAGAGGTAGAAGAAGCATTCTAAAAGTTAAAAGAATACTTGGCATCATCACCAGTAATGACACCACCAAAAGACAAAGAGGACATGATGCTATATATTACAGCAACCAAGAACGTTGTCAGCACAGCAATTGTGGTTGAGAGAGAAGAACCCGGACACGCATACAAAATACAAAGATCAGTCTATTACATAAGCGAAGTACTAGCAGAATAAAAAATTACAGTGGTAACCAATTTTCCACTTCAAGACATTCTACGCAACAAAGATACAACAGATCGGATATCAAAATGGGCAGTAGAACTCGGTGCTCTCAACCTAGACTTCAAACCAAGAACAGCAATCAAATCTCAAGCATTATCCGACTTCATTGATGAATGGACAGAAATCAGTCAAAAAGAACCCGAACCAATACTTGATCATTGGAAAATGTATTTTGACGGTTCCCTAAAGTTAGGAGGAGCTGGAGCAGGAGTACTATTCATATCACCAGAAGGGAGACGGTTAAAATATGTGCTACAAATACTTTGGCAGGCAACTAACAATGAGGCAGAATACGAAGCATTAATACACGGTCTAAGAGTTGCAAGCTCGCTTGGGATCAAAAGACTACTTGTCTATGGTGATTTAGCTATAGTAATCAATCAAGTCAACAAGGATTGGGATTGTACAAAAGATAATATGGATGCGTACTGTGCAGAAGTCAGAAAATTGGAGAAAGTTTTCCAAGGGCTTGAAATCCATCATGTATTAAGAGATTCCAACGTTGCAGCAGATGTGCTAGCCAAATTAGGATCAGATAGAGCAAAAGTACCACCCGGTATATTTGTCGAAGAACTCACAACCCCATCCATCAAACAACTCGGAAACACAGAAAAAGAGAAGGAGACAACAGATCCAATGGAAATAGATCAAGCAGAAGAACCAGACCAGTCAAGACAAATCATGGTCATACAAAGTGATTGGAGACAAACATACATTGATTTTATCAAAGAGAAGAAACTACCCGAAGACAAAGCAAAAGCAACTCGGGTTGTACGAAGAAGCAAAAACTACGTTCCGGTGGGGGATAAACTATACAAAAGAGCAGCATCATCAGGAGTACTGCTTAAATGTGTTCCGATAGATAAAGGAAAGGAAATCTTGGATGAAATCCACTCAGGATGCTGTGGAAATCATACAGCCTCTAGGACACTAGTTGGCAAAGCATTCAGAACCGGTTTCTATTGGCCAACAGCACCCAAAGATGCAGAAGAGCTCGTCAGAACATGCAAGAATTGCCAAATGTTTGCTAGGCAATCACATGTGTCGGCTCACAACTTAATATGCATACCGCCGGCTTGGCCGTTCTCATGCTGGGGGCTGGATCAAGTTGGACCACTCAAAAAAGCAAAAGGAGGCTTCAAATACATATTTGTGGTAATCGACAAATTTACAAAGTGGATTGAATACGAACCTTTGGTCAAATACAGTGCAGAAAAGGCAATGGAATTCATACAAGACATCATGCATAGGTTTGGCATGCCCAACAGAATAATCACTGATCTTGGTTCACCATTTATAGCAAGAGAATTCCAATACTGGGCAAGAGATTGTGGGATAGAAATCGACTTTGCATCAGTAGCACACCCGTAGGCCAATGGACAAGTCGAAAGAGCAAATGGACTCATATTACAAGGTTTAAAACCAAGATTATATGAAGATTTGAAAGATTATGGTGGAAAATGGATCGACGAATTACCAAAAGTAGTATGGGGTCTAAGAACCCAGAGCAGCAGAGCAACTGGATACTCACCGTTCTTTCTGGTATACGGATCAGAGGCAGTACTACCAGCCGACTTAATATGGCTATCTCCAAGAATAGAACAATATGAAGAAGGCGAAGCAGAAGAAACAAGGCGGTTAGAAATTGATTCAATAGAAGAAATAAGAGACAGTGCAATCATACAAAATGCAAGATATCAGCAAGGGTTACGAAGATATTATGACAAAAGTACTCAACCCCGATCACTAAAGCCAGGGGACTCAGTACTACGACTAATCCAGAAGAAAGATGGACGACACAAACTACTCAGTCCATGGGAAGGACCCTTTATCGTGAAGACAGCAACAGGACCCGACACATACGAGTTGATGACTCTAGATGAAATACCTATAAAGAACACTTGGCATATCAGCCAGCTCAAAAGATTCTACAATTAAGTACAATAGATTGTACTCAAGTTTCAAGAGAAATAAAATAGAGATTATTCAAGAAGAACAGCTTCAAATATGAGCCCTGTCCAATGGACAGAACCAACCCATAATCAGGTTGGGGAAAAAGGGGCTTCCCTGTTAACAGCCAACCCGGAAACGGTTGCGCTACACGGGCAATCTTGTCACTCAACCATATGGAGATGGTCTGACTGACGGCCAATGGCCAAATAGCTTCTTGGGTAAGGAGACCCAAGCTAGCATTTGTCACTCTACCATAAAGAGATGGTACGACTAAAAGCCCTGTCCAACAGACAGAACCAACCCGTAATCAGGTTGGGGAAAAAGGGGCAGCCCTGCAAACAGCTCAACCCGGAAACGATTGTTGCTATACGGGTGCAATCGCTTACCCCAAGAGCTGGTACGATTGCTTACTTACCCTGCAAACAGCCAACCCAAAAACGGTTGTGCTATACGGGTCCGGTCACCTACCCCAAGAGTGGTATGATCGAATACTTCGCCCAAGAAGCAGCACACGCACTCCAACAACTCGATCGCCTACCCCAAGAGTGGTACGATCGACTACTTCGCCCAAGAAGTGGCACAAACACTCCGATAACTCGGTCGCCTACCCCAAGAGTGGTACGATCGACTACTTCGCCCAAGAAGCGGCACAAGCACTCCAACAGCTCGGTCGCCTACCCCAAGAGTGGTACGATCGACTACTTTGCCCAAGAAGCGGCACAAGCACTCCAACAACTCGGTCGCCTACCCCAAGAGTGGTACGATCAACTACTTCGCCCAGAGAGGGACACAAGCACTCCAACAATTCGGTCGCCTACCCCAAGAGTGGTACGATCGACTACTTCGCCCAAAAAGCGGCACAAGCACTCCAACAGCTCGGTCGCCTACCACAAGAGTGGTACGATCAACTACTTTGCCCAGAGAGGGACACAAGCACTCCAACAACTCGGTCGCCTACCCCAAGAGCGGCACGATCGACTATGTTGCCCAAGGAGGGGCACAAACAGTCCAACAACTAGATCGTCTACCCCAAGAGTGGTACAATCGACTACTTCGTCCAAAGAGTGGCACCAACACTCCAAACAACTCGGTCGCCGACCCAAAGAGCGGTACGATCGACTACTTCGCCAAAGGAGCGATCTACAGTACAAATCGGTTGATTACCCCAAGAAAAGTATAATCAACTACATCAACTCTACTATATCATAAGAAGAAACAAGCTATGGTAAAGCAGAAAAAAGCCACAAGGAAAGACAGGGCGAAACTTTTCCATATTATTCAAAGACATCTCAGAAGAAAAGGAAAGACAGGTCGAAGCCTGCTCATTTCAGTCAAAGACAAATTCAAAAGCAGGGCAAAGCCTGATCATATTTTCAGAGACAAGTATATATTACAAGAAACCACAAGTTCATTACACAAAACATCTAAGGAGCTGGAGGCACAGCAGGAAGCACATCCATCTGTTCCAAGATTTGGTCTGTAAGACCACCAAGCTCCACCTTCGCCTCATCCCATCGCTGCGCAAACTCTCCAGTCATGGAAGGATCTATAATCTGCTAAAGCGGAGCATCAGGAATGGCAACCCGGATGAAGGATATAACATTGTTTACACAACAGTAAAAACCACCCTTGACAAACTCAAAAAATCGAGTTGACAACACCGGGATAATGCCTCTCAACCCTTGAGCAAAGTCCTCCTGGCGACAAACAGCAGCAATAATAGGCTTCACAGCTTCATAAAGAGCCTAGAATTGATCTTGGGCACCTGTCAGCTTAGTTTGGAGAGCCTGGAATTGATCATGGGCAGCTGCTAACTTCTCCTGCAAATCTTGCACTGACTTCAAAGCCTGAACAAGGTCACGGTCAGCTCCAGATCTAATCAGCTTGGCCTGAGCAAATAAATCTTAGGCCCCTTTCAATTTGATATCAGAAGAAGAACTTACAGACTCGGCTTGATTTTGAGAAGTACGGAGGGTATTGATCATCTCCTCTCATTCTTTCTGCCAACTCTCCTTATCCTTAACAAGAGCTGAAAAGAAAGTAGACAAAGAACTCAAATAAAGAAAGAAAAAACAAGGCAGAAAAAGCAAGTATGCAAAAAAAGGAGAACCCACCAGTTTTTTCTTTCTTCAACGCGGAGACCTCATTCTGAGCAGCAGTAACAGCCTGCAAAGATGAGCCGCGCACCTTCTCAGCCTCAAGCACCTTAGCATTGAGGGCGGACTCCATTAGAGCATGCTGCGCCTTCTCATAAGTCAGGACAACTTCAGTCCGAGCTAGCTCATCTTCCTTTCTTTTCAAATTGGCTTCAGTAATGGCAGTAAATTGCGCCTCATGAGGACCGAACAAGACATCCTAATCTTAAAATAAAGATTGCAAAGCAAAAATATGTGAGACAGCAGCAGAAAAAACCAATATCGAAAGTTAAAAAGAACTCAAATACCTTGAGTTTGGCGCCATACGCGCCCGAGAAATTCTCCCACAAAGAAACCAACTCAGACAACCGCTCAACACGACCGAGTTGGACCAACTCCTCCCCATCCTGAGTTAACAGGAAAGTACTTGGAGTAGAAGTCAAAGGCTGGCCGGCACTAGAAGTACCAGCAGCATCCACAGCAGCAACAGACGAAGGATTATTATCAGCTGGCTCCCCATTCACTGCATCCTCTCGAGCAGCTGCTTTGAGGTTGTCCAACTGGGACAACCCGATCGGCAGAATAGGAGCAGCAAAAGGGCTGCCTAAGTTCACTTCAACTCGGTGCTCCATTGGAGGAGACACCAGAGTTCCAATAGCCTCCTCCTCAACACACGGAGCAGGAGAGGCAATATGTGGAAGAGAAGCTACAAAGAAAACAACCCGTCAGACAGAAAAGAAAAAACCAAGAAAGCAAGCATAAACGGAAAATAACTTACCAAAGGTAGAAAATCTTGTAGAGGTCCACCAAAGATCAAGAGCCGGGGAAGAAGTATCCTCCAAAGGCCTACATTCAAAAAAAGAGCTCGGGCCAACCGAGAGACAAAAGCAAAATGGCGAATCGTAAGACAAGATAAATATACTTACTTGATAACCTTCTTAATGTTTCCACCACCCCGAGAAGCCAAGATTCGGGAGAGGCACATCGAACAAATCGTCCTCAACCACCTCAAAGGAGGGGATTGGGAGGCCTCTAGGATGTAAGCGATATACAACTGTCACGTAAGGGGCACAAGGTGCCGGTTTCACTATAATGAAAAAAAGCAATTCAGTTATTTAGGAAAAGAGCAAAAAGACAAGCATAAGAAAATTTACAGACGAGAAGACTTACGGTCGAGTGATCAAGGGACCTCATCCTCGGTCCCACCTTGCTCAATACAATGACCGCCTTCTATCAAGACAACAAAAGCTGGATCAAGAAACAAAGCAAACCAAAAGACAGAGGCAAAAACAACATAGGAGAAAGCACAAGCTCACCTACGAGAACATTACCTATTGAGGCAATCTGATGAATTGAACGTTGCCTCTTGGGTAAAATATGCTTAGCAGCAACCTCTGACTTCCGCTTCCTGGATGACAAGATATATTGAGCAATTCGAGGATCAGGAACATACTCAACGTAGGAGTGGTGACCTTCAAACAAGCCAGTAATCAACCTGGCAGAAGAAGAACCTGGCCCGGTAGCAGCAACTACCACAGGACCGGCAATAGCATCATCATCTTCATCTCCTTCTTCGGCGGGCTCTTCAACAACAGCCCCGCCACCACCAGCAACAGCTATCTCAAGCTTAAAAGCCTGACCAAAACCCTGCAAGAGAAGAAGAAAGAAGTCAAAAATAGAATACGAATTACAAAAACCCAAAAGAACTCAGAGGAGATTACCACTTACCTCAGGAGGAGGATGAGCAGCATCATACTCTTCAACACGAGCAGGCATCACAGAGACCCCACCCAGAATACGCCCTAGGCATTCAAGAATGACCTCCTTAGGCAACTCAACATCAGGAACAAGTCGGGAAGGATCTGAGGGCCCAGTATATTCAAAGTCGTAATGCACCCTCTGCATAAGAGGTTGCACCCGGCGACGCAAGAAACTAGCAACTATACAATTGCCACTTAAGCTTGCCTGTTTAAGCACTGCAACTCGAGCGAGTACAGGCTTCAGAGCAGCACGCTCAGCGGAAGAGATTTTATCTTTCCAAATAGAGAGGGGAACAGGAAGAACAGAAAGATCATGAGAAAAGAAAAGAGCAGGTTTTGAAATATAAAACCACTTCCTCGCCCAATTCTTGACGAAATCAGAAAGGGTAAGAGAAGGGAAAGAAACTCCCTGATGGGATTGGATAAGGCAGCAGCTGAGAAAAGGAGTATTATTTCCGTCTGACAAACGCACACGGAAAAAATGACGAAAAAGAAGAAGATTTGGAGGAATTCTAACGAAAACTTCACAAAAATGCACGAAGGTGGAAAGAAAAAGAACCCCATTAGGGGTAAGATGATGGATTTGAATCCCATAGGATTCAAGAAACTCAAGCAAGAAATCGGACGGGGGATAACAGAGCCCCGCCCGCACAAAAGGAACAAAAAGAATAGATTGATTCGGAGTGGGAGAAGGGACATCGTGCTCACCAGGACCAGAGAAATTAGAGAGACATTTCTCCTGAAGAAGGCCATGAGCAACAAGCAGATCCAACTCTGCCTCCGAAGTCGACGGCTTGGGGAGTTGCCTCTACATTTTCCGTATCGCAACAAATTCGGTGTTCTCGATCACTTTGAGCGACGCCTCCTCGTCGACAGATTTGCCCTTATTCTTGCTCTTGTTCTTTGCCACCATCTCAGAAAAACAAAGACAAGATTTGGACGGAAATAGCAGGAGATCGAAGGCACAACGGAGCTAGCGTTTTGGCTGAGATTGGGGAATTTTTTACTACAAAGGCAAGTTAAGCCAACAGTAACAGAGCAGTTATCTTTATACAAGAAAAATACGCGGCCCACGAGGCCCAAAATCACGCGGATTACCCGAAGAGGCCCTTCAAAGATACCGTTCCACAATTACCGTGCACACAAAACGAAAAGGCAACGGTCCGTTCAGACTATAACGGATACATGACGAATTAACACATTCACAAGGAGGCAACTAGGAAAGAAGGATGCAACAAGTCAGTCATGACAAAACACCACAGTACAAACATACAAAAGAGCTCGACCACATAAATAAACAACTCGGTCACAGAGCAGAAAGGAATATCTTTTCATTTCATCAAAGGTACATTGAGATTACAACAGAATACAAGATCTGATGAATTCAACGAAGAAAGTAAAGGAAATCATTCAGCACGAGGTTGCAACCCTCGAACCAAGATTTGATATTACCAGGCAGGATAAAACAACTCGAACGTACTTTTCTCCAAAGGAAAGGCGCACATCCAAGATTGCTATAGGTGACAGAGAAGGCACCCACAAGTCATCCAAGATCGACAATGACAACCACGTCAATATGGAAGAACCTGGCACCATCTCTCAACACGTGCTGATCTGTATTGGACTGAACCTAAATGGCACAACAGAAGACTGAATAATGGCTGATCTACAATGGACTGTCGAAGAACAAGCCGGAACACGCGTCAATCATCACTGTAAGAAGAACAAAAAAGAAAGGGCAGGCACTGGAAGATGAGGCAACGCAACGTGCATCACTCACATCACAAGTCCTACACCATTTGCCTCAATATCCCTTACAGCTAAATACCACCTCGAGACTAGCCTGCTACTAGTCTCTATCACAAGACCTACACCATTTACTAGCAGAAGAAAATAGAAGAAAGAGAACAGGCCTAGAGGCTCGTCGAGCTCCCAAACTATAATATCCATGACTACAAAAAGAAGGAGAAGAAACTGCACATCAGGGTATCAGCAACAGGCCATATTTATAGCACAACTCAGATGCACATATGTCAGACTCATGGAAGAAAAAAGAACTCCAAAAGGACAACCATGTGAACCACTGCAGAGCCAGGACTTCAGTAAAAAATCAGATGTGACTAGACCATCACGAAGGAACAGTACATACCCAGAACAACCACAATACAAGATAAAGCATATCCAAGAGAATATTCCACAGCAGCAATACAACCCGTGAAGACACATTGAATTCTCCAACAACCAGAATGACAGCAGCAATAAGTAGCCGAACAAACAACTCGGAGACGTGTGAAGGATCACATACAAAATTACAGTGTCAAAGGATTACAGTTGAAAAAGAACTCGGACGGAGAAAAATTATAAATCTCATTGATCGAAGACAAATACAAAGGTTATAGACGGCCAAACAGGACCGGATAAACTCAGACATAAGATAGAGACAAGATTCTTAAATATTGCAACAAGGAACCCAGTGGCGGCAGCAGCGGCAGCCCGGACGTAGAAGAACAGATAGAGCAGCATGTTCATTACCAAGCAAGCATAAGCCCAGGGCCTGCTCAACCTCACACGCCAGCATATCTACGAATAAAGAAAGAATTGAAGAAGAAATTTTCTACTCAAGGAAGAACCACAACCAACAAAGAAGGTATTTATAGCAAACCAGAGGTAAACAAGGCTAAAGATCACAAGAAAGAAAGAGGAAAAGAACAAAAGAGCAAAGCAACAAAGGCGAATAGTACCCAAAAGCAAGATTCCTGACAAAAAGTAAAAGAAGACGCTCACTCATGGCTATACAAGACCCATCCGTGACCAGCAAAAGACAAAGATCAAACGAGTACAAATCGAGACCCTTCTTCCGGCTTCTTTTCAACAGAAAAGAACCCGGAGAAGGTTCGGGGGCTGTAAGTACCTACCACAGAAAAACATATTTTCAAATTTTTTGACCCTCCAGCTTTTTGTACCAAAAAACAAGAGGCTCGGGGGCTACACTCAATGAGTGCAATTGCACTCGCTGCACTCAAAGGAAAAAGAACCCGGAGGACATCAAGCAAAAGTGCACATCAGCCAAAAGAAGAATCAAAGAAGACCATCTCAAGATTTCACTTGAAGAAGGACCCGGATCAAGACTACAACAACTCGGCCCTTGAAGCTCAATCATGAAATGCTCGGGGGCTTGTCGATGGGGAACCCTACGGGCCCCCCATAGACCATACTATAAAGGGCTGGTGAGGGTACCCATTGTAAGAGGAGAACGCATACCCGATACTCAAAGCAATACAACACAAACAGGCTAACGCCAAAACTGGACTTAAGGTTATTACTCGACCAAGTCGAGGGCCTGAACCAGTATAAATCGTGAGTCTCTTTGCGTAACCACCGAATTCCGCTATTCGCTGAAGCCCGAACAACTGTCCCGGGTACCCCCGTGGCAGGCTATCGGTGGTAAAACATCGACATATACTTGTCGGAACCACTGTTCTCGCACGGCCAATTGTATGTGGCGCTATCAAGAGCTACGGCAAGATCGAACATTAGGATCCTAGCCATGCCGGCTGCTGAGAAGGATGTGAACAAAGAGAAAGGGAAAGGGAAAGGGAAGGGGAAGAAGAAAGCGACCAATGATATGTTCACAGAGAATATTGTATATAAAGAGGTTTTAACTTCATAAAAGAGGTAATGCATCACACGTCGATATATATTTTTAGATATCAAATGATACTTTAACTTTAAAAATCAACAAACAACTTAAATGCAGGATACTTCTAACTACAGCTTCAGCCATCTGCATGCTTCAGCTACAAGAAGTCAGATGCCGCATCTTGGACTAGAAAATCTTCTGGATCATCATTGATTGGTGACCAACTGTAGCTTGGTATTCGTGTAAAGCACGTTCTTTTAGTCTAACTATTGAGAGGTTATATTTTTAATTGTAGAATGGATTCTAAAACATGTATTGTGAAACACAAACTTGTTATGATTATCTTTCCGTAGCACTTTCCTAAAGAAGTGCAGGCTTATCTTTCGCGTATCGTAGGCATGAAGTGATACGACAATTGAAGTTGATGTTTTAGTTTTACATTAAAATTTAGAGTTATATTTTAAGTATCTATCTTTCATGAAGACTTATGTAACATTGATTGGAACATTATGATTGCGGTATCTATTTTAGATAACAGTATAACACACGCTCATATATATGTTATCGTGGTATTATGTGTTCCCATTGTAACGCACGGGCATGTACCTAGTCGATTAAACAAACAAGTATTTAATTTGGAAATACAAACTGTACTTACTTTGCACCTGCAGATTTCTGCTCGTCTGTTGGTTGATCGAACGAGTGCTACGGCAACCGGCCAGTTGACTAGTTCAGCACTTCCGCACCAGCGAGGGCGCAGCCGGCGATGCGTAGCACGCCCACGAGCCGCGAGGCCGCGACGGCCAGCGATGGGGTGGAGAAGCCGCTGTTGCTGCGCTCCGCCGCTGACCACGCGCACAACTAGTTAGAGAAGCCGCCCCTAACAGATGTGAATGCGATACGAGGAGAGGCCGTGAGAAAGTCTAAGACGTTTCCTCCTCTCCGCAACGTTTCCTATGCTTCCAATCTTCCATGCTGGGCTGGGCCGTTGATGAGGGATTTAAAAAAAAATGGCCGCTTAGTGGGGCGGCTCCTGCTGGCCCCGCTGGTTCCACCGTTGAGGACGATCCCCGTCGCCCTCCCCCGGTGCTAAAGAGGAGCATGCAGCCCGTAGACCGACGGCACGGCACGAAGCCCCTTTTTTTTTGCCCGGCCCAAGCTTGGGCCGCCACCCAGCACGACGGGCAGCACGGCACGGCCCAACATTTATTGGAAGGCCCGGTGGTGGCCCGGTAGCTGGTGCGGCCTGCTAAACAATTCCCACGCCCCTAGCAGCCTGGCCCAGCGGCCAGCGCGCTAACACCCCTAACGCTAACTCCACCCTCCCCCACGCTCGCAGGCGCGGCCGTGCCGCACTCGCGAGTGAGTCGCGATCTGCTCACACTGGCACCGCCCTGACCTCGCCCTCCTACTTCCCTTGCTTCCCGCCCCGACCACGTCCTCCTACTCACCCCACGCATCGCCGGTAGACCTCCTCGCCCCCT
The DNA here is from genome assembly GCA_904845875.1 of Miscanthus lutarioriparius. Classification (NCBI taxonomy): domain Eukaryota; kingdom Viridiplantae; phylum Streptophyta; class Magnoliopsida; order Poales; family Poaceae; genus Miscanthus; species Miscanthus lutarioriparius. Next base: position 27,471,213 of record CAJGYO010000010.1, read on the forward strand.
GCACCACCGGTAGATGAGCACGGCGGCCGGCTTCGAGCGGAATCGAGCGGCGACGGCGGCGACCCCCCGCGCGGCCTCCAGGGTAGCGTCCGCGGCCGGCCTCTAGCGCAGCGGTCGCCACCTCCTCTTCCCTCCCTCTCCGGCTAAAGCGTATTTGATGCCATTGCCGTCCTCCTGTCTTCCCCTGTTGAAGCGAGCCTCAGGCCAGCCTGGCCCAAAAATTGGCCCGGTAGGCCATGCCTGGGCTGTCGGCCAGGCACGAAGGTCCAAGGCGGCCTGGCCCGGCGGCATGCTGGGCCCTATCGTGCCATGCCCAATCGGGCCGTGCCTGCCACGGGCCCATGCCGTGTCGGGCTGTGCGGCCCGTTTGCTCATCTTTACCCGGTGCTTGTGGCGGCGCGCATCGGCGTGGACGACCAGCGGGACGAGCTCGCCAGGATGCTGCTCATGGGCGAAGGTGCTGATGTGGAGGCGGCGGCATCAGAGCGCTAGGTGGTGGCCATTGTTGGAGACATCGGGACGGGCAAGACCATGCTTGCTCATGAGGTGTACTGCGCCATCGGTGGCCACTTCGACTACCGGGCTTGGGTGTCGGCATCGGAGAGCCGCATCTGGCAATCAGTATTGGCCGACATACTTGGCCAGGTCAAGGACCCGCGCAGCGGTGGCGGCGGCTTCACCTTCTTCTGTAAGGACGATGAGAAGCACATCTACAGGTCCCTAGAACATAAAAGGTGCGCGCATACTCAGACAAGTTAAATTTCCTTAAGTTTAACCAAATCTATAGAAATAATAATGTTACCATTTCATGTGTCTAAAACTCTAAATAGGTTTACTATGAATAAAATAAATTTCTAAATTAATCTAACGATGATACTTATTCTATATCATAAATATCAATACTTTTTAAAATAGATTTTACCAAATTTAAAAATTGTTCACCTCCTCGAGAAACAAGAACCGTATTTTTTTCTTTCTGGGATGGAGGGAGTACCGTGCTTTATTTTTCGCAAAATGTTATTCTCCTATCATGAAAGATTGCACAATTAATTAATAATGGTGTTTGCTGACACATCCACACTGAAATCTCAAATCTCTATAACAGGTCTAATTGTCCTGGATGACATTAGTCTAGTAGACGGCTGGAGGCCCTAGGCGTGCTTGATATGGAGTGCAGGGGTGGCTCGGCCCGTCGGCCAGCCAAGGCCTGGTCCAGGGCAGACATATGCACATGTTTGATTTGCTGTAGCTGAGGAGACAGGCCAGGAGACCCTGTGTTTGATTCCTTTCAGCCAGGTAAGCCCATCATCAACTACCTCCAACTACAGGTTGGAGATGGTGTTTGATTTGGGCCCGGCTAGGCATAGGCCAAATACCAGAATCACCACGGTAGAGAGAACAAGAGCAGATAGCAGGTAGTTTCACAAGCATGCAAATTGATCAGACAAGAGGTTACAACAATAGCAATGTGAATTAATCATATTGGCCTCAGATTAAGGGCCTCTTTGGCACGGCTTATGCCGGCTTCGGTTTCATCTATTTTGCGCAAATCGAGGCACTGTAGCATGAAGCCGTTTTGTAAGCCGGGGTTAAAATGAACTAGAAGCCGGGAAAAGCCAGTTTTTCTGGCTTCACCGGCTTTGGCTTCACCGGTGAAGCCGTTTTGGATGAGCCGTGCCAAAGGGGGCTTAAGTACTGATGTCATGCATTAATTAATCATAGCTGCCCTCAAATAATCAAAAAAACAATCTGACAGAGTTCCAGTCTGGTGCCACATGTCCAAAAGCATAACCAGATAAGACATAGGTTCATGAGACAAAGAAGAAAAACATGAAGGCAGCTAATCATGCCTAGGTTGTTGTCATCATTGGCCTACACATTGCAATTACATGAGGGAGACTTCTTTAGCTTCTACCAAAGAGCAAACAACATCACAAACAGCCAATATAAGCACATTTTTTCTAACTTCCTTGCTTACCATCAGTTGCACCATTAGGCAGAGCAGCACTATGGCTAGGCTGCTGTTTCTAGGAGACACATTCAAGGCCTTTGGATGCATTATAATCATAAAGATCCTGATCATAGTTTTGGTACTTCAAGTAGCTAGCATTTGAGTACCCCAGCACTTGAAAAACACTACGTAAAAAAGGATTTTTAGCAATGGTTCGATTTTTTTGTAGGGGCGGCTGGTGATGGAGCCGCCCCTACAGTGGCGTGCTTGGGTGCCCAGACACCAGCCGCCCCTACAAATGGAACAGCAGGGGTGGCTGGTGATACGAGCCGCCCCTACAAATGGGGTCTGATTTGTAGGGGCGTGTCGACGAAATATGGTCGGCAGTTCACCGAGGGGGGTGCCCGTGGTGGTAGATTGTCGGTAGATGGTGCACGTAATCAGGAACCAGATGGTGACACAAGGCGCAGAGACAGCGATTTAGACAGGTTCGGGCCGTCTGGTCGACGTAATACCCTACGTCCTGTGTCTTTGGTGTATTATATTGAGATGTATACAGATTAACCTGTCCTCTAGGGGACTCTTGTCTCTCCTTATATACTCCGAAGAGACAAGGTTACAAGTAAAGTATCCAATTTGGTACTATTACAATATCTAGTACAACTTGTAATCTTGATGTGCACGCCTTGATCTTACGGGCTGGGCCACCTCGGATGGTGCGGCCCATGTACCATCTTGTGGTACCTGGGGGTATATCCCCCACAACTAGTCCCCGAGCGCCATGTATTCTGATGCGACACGCCATTTTAACCTTCTCCGAACAATGAGGCTTGAGTTCTTGACATCTCCGACCACCATTGTCGCCGAAGAAGTAGGTTGTCCTAAGAATGTATGGTGCTCTTAAGAAGAAAGAAAAAGATTTCCGTCCTGGGAAGTGTGCTCATCTTTGATAGAAATCTGGTCGGTGGCGATGAAGTTGTCTGGTCCTCGAGCTTTTCGGCCTGTTGTGACGGTGGTCGCGGTTGTCATAGCGCCGTTTCTTCGTGGCGATCATCATTGCGACGTGGTCTGGTGGTCGGAGCTCGGCGGAGCCGCTCCGGACATGGTCTGGTGGTCCGGTGGTTGGAGCTCGGCGGAGCCGCTCGGGACGTGGTCTGGTGGTCGGAGCTCGGCGGAGCTGCTCCGGACATGGTCGACGTGGTCTGAGCTCGGCGGAGCTGCTAGGGACGTGGTCGACGTGGTCACGGTCGACGTGGTTGGAGCTCGGCGGAGCTACTCAGCGGCTCGGTTGATGGCTCGACGTGGCTCGCTCAGCGGCTCGTGCGGTTCGCTGGTTGGCTCGGCGTTGCTCGCCTACGGTTTGGCCGGCTCACTTGATGGCTCGACGTGGCTAATTTAAACAGCTCGGACGCTTCTTTTGGTAGCTCGTGCGGCTCAGTTAACAACTTGATTCGGGTGGCTCCATGTATTTGGACTTGGACGTATTTCATTGTACGTATTAGTATTGTATGGATGCCGCCGATGGATGCCTTAGCACGACATGCAAGCAAGTGGATCCGCTCCCAACGCATATATGTGCTTGTAGATGCACACATACTCCTCTATTTGCTTGTGCGTGAGACCTCCGTGTGTTGCTATTGGCTTGCATGTCCGCCCATGTAGAACTAGGAGTCCATTGCTCGCACGCGTTGAGTTGTCGAGGCCCGAGAACCAGCAGACATATATGTCGAATATCGTGAGGCCAAAGTGTGAAGACGGACGGACGCCGATGTCATCCACCGTGAAGTTGCAACGAGATCTGAAGGCACGCTGTCGATTGTCGTGCCAAGAACCATTGGTCCACCATGGATGCATGCGTGTGGTGCCAAGTTTCAACCCCTCGTGTGGGGGCATGTGACAGGAAAAGTGGCTCACCGCCGAATCGGATCACGGAGATATGACGTGGATAAAAATTAATCTGAGTTAGATATGTGGAGAGCAGATTGATCTAATCAAAAGCGTTGCTCAGAACGACTCACCCGATTACTTGGTAGAAATCAACAAAAATTCCCATCTGACTCGTCGAAAGATCAGCGCGCACAACCCCTAAAGGGGACCCCTACCTGGCGCGCCACTGTCGACGAAATATGGTTGGCAGTCCACCAAGGGGGGTGCCCGTGGTGGTAGTTTGTCGGTAGATGGTGCGCGTAATCAGGAACCAGATGGTGACACAAGGTGCAGAGACAGCGATTTAGACAGGTTCGGGTCATCTGGTCGACGTAATACCCTACGTCCTGTGTCTTTGGTGTATTGTATTGAGATGTATACAGATTAACCTATCCTCTAGGGGACCCTTGTCTCTCCTTATATACTCTGAAGAGACAAGGTTACAAGTAAAGTATCTAATTTGGTATTATTACAATATATAGTACAACTTGTAATCTTGATGTGCACGCCTTGATCTTACGGGACGGGCCACCTCGGATGGTGCGGCCCATGTACCATCTTGTGGTACCTGGGGGTATATCCCCCACAGGGCGGCTGAATCACCAGCCGCCCCTAGAGTTGCCATTTGTAGGGGCGGCTGGTGATTGAGCCACCCCTACAAATGCCCCCATATACATAGCTCCGATTTGTAGGGGCGGCTCAATCACCAGCCGCCCCTATAAATGACCCACATATAAAACAGCTGCAGCTCCTTCTTCCTCCTCGGGTCACTCACTCCAACCCGTGAAAGAAAGGTGGGGAGGCCTTGGGCACCTCCCAAAAATTGCTCTACTAAGGGGGGTAGGTTTTGGTCTCAAATTCTTTGGTGGAGAGGTTCTAGAAGGTAAGAAAATGCTATTCCACCCTTTTTTTAAAGTTTTAATGGTTGGTTAGTGAGTAATTAGAGTTTTGTTTTTCTCTCTTCTATGGTGCTTGAGCTACTTATGAAGCAAATTAGACCCAAGTTTTAAATGTACTAGGGTAAATTAGGGAGGGGAATAAGATCATACCCTTATTTGGTCCATGTTTCTTGATTTTAGTGAACAATTAGTTAGTTTTATGGATGTTTCATGTGTATGTGGATCTAGATCTAGGGTTTGGTTTTTTTATTAATTTCATTTTTGTAAATTTATTTTTGATGAAATTGGAGTAGGGTTTGTATGAAAGATATTGGGTAAAGTATAATTGTTGCTAATTGTTGTCTTTAAAATTGTTTATTGTAATCAATAAATATGTATTTTAATTATTTATGGATAAATGGGCCATTAATTAATTTTCCTCTACCATGGTGTGTTTGTATGCTTCATGTAATTATATTAGGTTTATATTCATATATATATCTGAAGTATATACAATTATTCTTAAGTAATTATTACTTTGATTCATTTTTATATATATCTGAATAAGTAGTCCTTTAATGTTTGTTTTGTTGTTGTTGTAAAAGATGGAGTACAGGAACTCTTGGATGTATGGTTCGTTAAGGTTCAAGGCAGGTTTCCGTGAAGAGGTGGATAAATTTATTGAAGCCACAAAGAAGCATGCAACGACATTGAAAGAGAATAAGGATACAATTATTTGCTCCTGTAAAGATTACAAGAACCATATGGTATGGATAGATGTGACTATCATCAGATCACATTTGATTATGCAAGGATTTGTTGAGGACTACACAGTGTGGATTCATCATGGTGAAATGATTAATGTTAACGACGAGGATGAGGAGGAATACGATGATGAAACCATAGAATCCCTGTCCCAATATTCAGCAGAGCTTGATGCATGAATGGATTTCGAGTTTGGTAATGAACAAGGTGGTGATACTGGTGGTTGGGATGGTAACGACGAAGGTGGTGCCAATAATGATGGTGGAGCACGTGTCGGGGATGAAGATGATTTGGAGGATATGATTCGAGCCCTTGGACCAAAGATTTTACTAAATAGCCCAAAAGGTCTAGAAAATTTGGAAAGGATGACAAAAGCATCAAAGGAGACTGTGTATGGTGTTGAAAAGGGCTATCCGACACATTGGACATTGCTACGTTTTGTGCTTGAGCTACTCATCCTGAAGGCTAAGTACGGCTGGTCAGACTGTAGTTTCAATGATCTATTGCATCTCCTGTCATGGGTGCTGCCACTACCAAACTCAGTTTCTGCCAACACATACCAAGCGAAGAAGGTAATAAGTCCATTGACAATGGGGGTTGAAAAAATCCATGCATGCCCCAACCACTTTATACTTTTTCGTGGCAAAATGTTCAAGTCACTAGATAAATGTCCCCGGTGTGGGGTCAGCTGGTACAAGAACAATGACCTTTACGGTGGGGACGAACCCTCCATGGGGAAAAGAGAAATAAGAAGGGTACAAAAAAGGTGGTACAAGAATTTTAGCTCCCAGAGGACACTCCATTAGGCAACGATGCAAAGCAAAGAAGAATTCCTGCCTTGGTAATGTGGTACCTGCCAGTGACCGACCGCTTGAGACGTATCTTCCTAAACCCTAAAGAAGCCGCACTCATGACATGGTGGGATGATGAGCGCAAGGTGGATGATGATAAGATTGCACACCCGGCTGATTGTAGTCAGTGGCAAAGGTTTGATGAGAAGGACAAAGAATTCAGCGATGACCTAAGGAATGTACGGTTTGGCTTGAGCACCGATGGAATGAATCCCTTCAATGAGAGGATGAGCGACCACAGCACATAGCCAGTGATCTTGACCATGTACAACATCCTAACATGATTGTGTCAGAAGACAAAGTACCTTCTCCTCACTATTCTTATTTCTGGCCCTAAACAACCAGGCATTGATATAGACGTGTTCCTTGAGCCTTTGATGCAAGAAATGGAGAGGCTATGGAGGCATGGGGAGCAGATGTATGATGCGTTCCGAAAGGAGGACTTCATATGTAGAGCAATAATATTTGTTACTACCAATGATTACCCCGCGCTGTTTGCTTTGTCTGGATAGATCAAAGGGAAGACGGGATGCTTGGTTTGCTTGGATGGTACTACATGGGTGTACCTAGATGCATCCAAGAAGATAGTTTACCTAAGGAACCGACGCTTCTTAAAGACAAGTCACAAGTACCATAGCAAATTGTTCTTTAGATTTTATGACAATGCCCCGGAGATTGAACCCCTCTGGAGAGACGTCATAACGGAGAACATGTGTATAGAATGGTGAAAAACATACGCGTCGTCTATGGAAAGAAGAATCCAGATGGGACGAATAGAGATAGAAGCACACCTCCTGTCGAAGGCATATCTTTCAAGAAACAATCGATCTTCTTTCAGTATCTGCCTTATTGGCCAGACTTGGAGGTCCCCCATGCCATTGATGCTATGCACGTGCAGAAGAATGTCTTTGAGAGTCTCATTGCTACCTTGATGGACACAGGCAAGTCAAAGGATGGTCTGAAAGCACAGAAAGACATGGTGCAGCTAAACGTGATGGCACAGCTTCACCCGGTACCTGAGGCTAATGGAAAATACACTCTGCCCGTGGCGTGCTTCAACCTAACACCAGACGAGAAGAGAGCTATATGCACTTTCCTGAGGGGGATCAAAGTCTCGACTAGGTTTTCAGCAAATGTGAAGAAGCTAGTGTCGATGAAGGACTTGTCAATAACACACTGCAAGGCTCATGATTGCCATGTGATGCTGATAGTGTTTCTACCTATTGCAATCAGGGCTATAAAGCCAGAGTTCATGAAAATGGCCATCACCCGCATGTGCTACTTCTTTTTGAAGATCTCACAGAAGACGATTGGCAAGCAAGAGCTGAGTGACCTACATGAATTTGTGATGGAGACACAAAACCAACTGGAGATGTGTTTACCTAATGCTTTTTTTGATATAATGCCACATCTCATGATTCACATGGTTCATCAAATACAGGCGCTAGGCCCTTGCTACTTGCATGAAATGTAGTTCTACGAGCAGTTCATGTCGGGTCTAAGTCGATACGTGCATAATCGAGCATACCCAGAGGGCTCCATGATAGAGGGTTACAGTACTGAAGAAGTCGTCGAGTGTTGTGAAGAGTACCTAAAAGTACAGAAAGGGATTGGTAAACCCGATTCTCGTCACAAGGGTAGGTTGGCTGGGAAGGGCACTAGTGGTAGAAAAGTGTTCATCAACCATGATTACAAAGAGGTGAGTCGGGCACATTACAGTGTCTCGCAGAGTACACAACTGATGCAACCGTACATTGATGAACACTTGGCTATCATTATGGCGGAGAGAAATGGCCGTTCGGATGATTGGGTCATGAAACAACATAAGCAACGACTAACTATATGGTTGAAGGACCAAAACATACTGCCTGGAGAAACCATAGACTCTATTACCATCAGTAGGTTGGCGGAGGGGCCATCGAGACAAGTGACATCTTGGAATGCTTATGACATCAATGAGTATACGTACTATACCCACGCAAAGAATAGTAAATATGTGAACCAAAATAGCGGCGTTCGAATAGAGGCTCTCGATGGATTAGGACGAAAGATCCAATACTTTGGCATCATTGAAGAGATATGGGAACTTGACTATGGAAGGGATATAACGGTGGCCCTATTTCGATGCCGCTGGATCAAACAACACCAACTGAACAAGATCGGATTGAGAGTCCTGGACCTCGAGAATCTAGGCTACCAAGATGACCCTTGGGTGCTCGCTTCACATGTCGCACAAGTTTTCTATATGTCTGACCCACAAAGTAACCTCCCCTCGAAGAAGAAGACAAAGCATGTGGTTGCCTCCGGGAAATAGCACATTATTGGAGTTGATGGCGTGGACGATGTTGAAGCTTACAATAACTACGATGAGATGCCGCTATTCACAGACTTTCCTAAGAAAATTAGTGTTGTGGAAAAGAACCTCTCCAAAGACATAATGCATAGGAACGAAAGGTGTCAAGGGGAAAGTCGTTACAGCGGGCTAGCTAGTTGTTGAACGTGGGGTGTTTGTGTGAGTGTATGTTTGTAAGACTTTATTTATGCATGAGTGTGAAACTATATATTTATGTATTTGTGTAAGACTACATATTTTTGTATGTGTGTGAGACTACATTTTATGCATGTGTGTGAGACTACCCTTTGCAACATCCAGATGATTCTATTTGAACATCCACTCTATTACTACTAAAACTTTATGAAATCACTTAACACTTTATGAAATAAAGAAATGACCAAAATAAAAGTATGAGATCTTGATGAGTTATACAACTTTTATATTCATCACACAGCTGAAATCATTTAGTGTTTGAAAATCATGTTTGAAGCTGTCATTTTCTGAAATTTAAAATTTGAATTGTTCAAAATTAGTGACAAAGATAGATGACTAGACTAAAATGATAGAGCATGATTTTAGAAAATTTTAGGGAAAAAACTATCACATTTGGAGTTAGTATGAGGGAGAAAAACTAGTTACAAGTTTCAGCCACAGATTAAAAAGAGAAATCACACTTGTTCATCATTTATCATCATGAATAGTTATAATTTTTCTTTTTAATCTCTGGGTAAAATTTGTAACTGGTCTTCCTCCCTCGTACTAACTCCAAATGTGATGATTTTTTTTCCTAAAATTTTCTAAAATCTTGCCCTATCAAGTTAGTGTGTTGATTTGGTCATTCTTTTCATTTGACAAAGTTTGAGCACTTCAAATTTTCAATTTAAAAAAAATGACAAGTTCGAACAAGATTTTAACCATTAAATGATTTCAGCTGAAAAAAGTGATGAATACCAAAGTTGTATAACTCATCAAGATCTACAACTTTTATTTTGATCATTTCTTCATCTGATAAAGTGATAGTAAACATTGTTCACAAATCAACATGTTTCTCGTATAGTTCATAAAACTATGAGTCATATGTGAATTTATAAACAATGTTTACTAATATTTTGTCATACGAAGAAGTGACCAAAATAAAAGTTGTAGATAGTGAGGAGTTCAACAACTTTTATGTTCACGACTTTTATTGTTGAAATCATTTAAGGTTTCAAAATCTTGTTTGAAGTTGTCATTTAGTGAAATTCAAATTTTAACTATTCAAATTTGGTCAAATAAAAATATGATCAAAATAAAAGTTGTACATATTGATGAGTTCTACAACTTTGGTATTCATGAGTTTTTCATCTGAAATCATTTACTCTTTCAAAATATTGTTTCAAGTTGAAATTGTTTGAATTTCAAAATTTGAATCGTTCAAATAAAGTCACATGACAAGATGACCAAAATAAAAGATGTACATGTTGATGAGTTATGCAACTTTTATGTTTACAACATTTCATTTTATTTTATTTAATGTCATAAAATTGTAGTCGAAGTTTTAAAATTCAAATTTTTATTTTTTATTTTTTTCTTTATTGTTTTGACTAAAATTGTTTATATATATATTTCTTCATATATAGAATAATACAAAATATTATATTTGTGCATATACACATTTTTTATATTACTTTGTGTTTTTATGATATAAAAAATATAGAATTTATAATTTAAAAAAATGGAAAATATTTGTAGGGCCGGTTGGATCAGGAACCGCCCCTACAAATGCATTTGTAGGGGCGGCTGGATCAGGAACCGCCCCTACAAATAGTCCCGAGTATAAAAAGGAGGGCGCACGGGAGTCATCTAGTCTGGGCGCTGTCTTCTTCCTCCGACGCCGTCAGGCTGCCCCGCGCGCCTAGGGTTTCCGCCACCGGTCCCAAGGCTAGCCCACCCATTACAGGCGCTCGGCGTCCCTTGTCCGGCCCCGGCGCCCGTCCCCACGCGCCGACGACACAGGCTCCCGGCGCCCCACGCCAGGCCCCCGGCGTCCCACCCCGCACGCCGACGACGCAGGCTCCCGGCGCCCCGTGCCCGGCCCCCGACGTCCCGCCCCCGCACTCTGACGACGCAGGCTCCCGGCGCCCTGCGGCCGGCCCCCGGCGTCCCACCCCCGCACGCCGACGACGCAGGCTCCCGGCGCCCCGCGCCCGGCCTCCTCGTTGTCTTCTCCGCCACCGGCAAACACTCTTCCACTTCTCAAGCTCCAGGTACCTATCTATCTATGGATATATATAGACCTTGCGCCGTGCCATCTCGTCTGGGGCTTAGACCTACATCTTGGTACTGGATGCCCTAATGTTCTTCTTTAATTGGGCGTCTTAATTGATTGATCGGTTAATTCTGCAATTAGAAACCTGATTTCTCTATTTCTTGAGACCGGGGATTCTTGATTTCTCTGTTCTAAGCTGGGATTGGAGAAAAAAACCATTGTCCCTGGATTTATCCTGTCGCTACCTAATAGATTCAGATTTTATTAATATTTGACAAGACAATGCAACCAACTCAAGTGGCCGAGCTTATTATATTGATTGAGAACACTTATGAAATATAAAATAATAACAACCTGAAACGACCATTTGCCCTAAATCATCTCTAATCTTTGGGGCCTGAAAATTATTAACATCATTATATCTCTTTTGGTTGCAAGTGGTGTCCACTTGCCACGTCTACTAGTAGCTTATAAACATGTGCACGATACTCTCGATCCTATGAGTTCCCTAGCTAACCTATAGTCTAACTAATAGCTCAAAATAAATTATTTAGCTAATAAAAAATATTAGCTGATACTAAATAAATTATTTATAGCCAATGCAAATTATTAACTGGTGTTAATATGTTAGTTAATATTTAGCTAAATACTACTAACTATTACCTAGAGGATCCAAATAGAGCTAAGCTAATATGTTAGTTAACAGGCCGCTAATAAAAAAACTATTAGCTGGTTTCCTTCGATAGTTAGTTGTTAGTTAATAGCCCGCTAATTAAAAAACTATTAGCTGGTTTACTATTTAGCTAAGTACTACTAACTATTACCTAGAGGATCCAAATAGAGCTAAGCTAATATGTTAGTTAATAGGCCGCTAATAAAAAAAACTATTAGCTGGTTTCCTCTAATAGTAGTGGTTTTGTTATATGCAAAATGGTGTCACTCATTAGTAGTGGTTTTCCATAGCTCCAGTTTGATATGTTCTACAATGTGAACTTACTCGATTCTTTTTTTTAGCATTGTTGAGACAGAGTTCTGTTTTGAGGGCAAAGACAGAGTTCTGTCATCCAATTCTTTTGGTTGTTTGCCTTGCTTGAGTGTCTATATCTCATTTTCTGATCCTCTTTGCTGTGTTTTTTTGACGAAGGAGTCTTTATTTGAAAATAAAGTTTTGGCCTCGTTGTTGTGTTTGTCTCTAGGATAAGAATGTCTTGATAAAAAGTTTATGTTAACCTTACTCTTCATGCTGCTGAGGTGGAATATGAGAAACAGTAGTTGAGCAGGACTTGCTGTATTCGGTCATGTCTGGTTCAGGATGCTAGTTTATCACACTATCCTTTTTCTGTAGCTATCGATTACAAAGAAGGAAGGAACTAACTAGGCTGACAGAAAATAGATGGAAGGAAGAAGATACTCTGGATGCCCCCCCCCCTTTCTACTTACTACTACTGCTTGCTACTCCTAAGTGGCTGTTGCTCTTACTCTACTACTACCACTCCTCTGTTTTTTTTGCTTATATACTGCTGGTGTGTAGTGGCGGCGGCTGCTACTGCTGCTGCTACTACTACTACTCCTCCTACCACTACTACTACTCCTCCTCCTCCTACTCCTCTTATTACTCCTACTACTCCTCTTACTACTCGCTACTCCGAAGTGGCTGCTGCTCTTACTCTACTACTACCACTCTACTGCTACACTTACTCTACTCAACTATTTTGTACTTACTACTACTACTTGCTACTTCTAGCTACTAACTGTTGGTTGTTGTTGCTTTTTTGCCAAATCTCCCAGGACTTGTTGTCCTGTCTTTTGCCATCAGTTGCTGCACTATGTTTGCTAAGCAGCTGTTGATTTTTTTTGCCAAATCTCCCCTCTCCTCTCCTCTCCTTTGTTTTGCCGATGATGAAATTGTCCAAGTCCATACATTATATGGAATATGAGCTGATGATCAAGAACTTGTGAGGAACTTAGCATCATTAGTAGCCACCCCTACATTACCTTCTCCTCTCTTCTCTGTTATGATGCCTTGATGCTCCAAGTTCAAGATCAGATGATGATTGACATGTTTCTAAGGCCTCTACCACTACTACTACTCTTTTTTGATATATTGTTGTTTTATAGGACTACTTTGGTTTATAGCCCTTTTTGATTTCTTATACCTTCTCGCATACTTAAAGCATACTTTCTTGCATCTATTAGAACAAAGCGCGAAATAATGTCATGGACACCAGACAGTGCAGCCCGATGCCCCGAGCATGATGAGCACCCAACCAATGAGGAGCAAGCACTAGAGGACCAGCTAACTCAGGAGCAGTTTGATAATGAGTTAGAAAAGGATCTAGAAGTGATGCTTACTCAAGAGCAATGTGACGAGGAGGAAGGGGGAGCAGATGGAAGAGCAGGAGAGGCTGCTGAAGGTGAAGAAGAAGAGGATGATGATGATGATGACTCAGAAGAGGGATATGAAAGTCCTGAGGATTCTTTCCCATGTGAAGCCAGAAGGAGGCCAACGGAGGAAGATTTGGACAAGGATTTTGACCCGAACGAGGAGGTAGGGAAAAAGCCTTAGCTTGTAAATTTTGCTAAAGCTTTGGCTGTGTTACCTCTGCTAACACTTTGACCTATCGTATATACAGGTCCCTCCTGAAACTCAAAAAAGACGACATCAACGTCTGCGACATCTCGCTGGACAAGACGGAGTAGAGGAAAGGAGAGCAGAGGCAACAGCCACAGAGATGGATCACGATGCCTCTGCTCCACAACCTCAAGACACAACCATGACTACCAAGCCTAAGAGGAAACGAGGGGCTAGAAAAGGAAATCTATATCCAGATAAGGCATGCTATGTGATAACGGAGGTCGGGCCAGCAGGGGAGATCCTTGAGCCGAAGGAGTTAAGAGGATGATTCCGTAATGCGATCGGGGCCCTAGTAAGAGATAAATTGAACCCAACAATCCCTAACTGGAAAGAGGTACCAAAGAACACAAAGAATGCACTATGGGATAGGCAGCTGAAGCTCAATTTTAGATTTCCGGAGGGTAAGCACGAATTGGTAAAAAAATGCTATCAGGATGATGGGAGAGTCATTTTGACGTTGGAGGTCGGAGCTCAACACGAAGTATATCCAAAAGGGGTTAACTCCCTTCAACGAGTTCGGCAAAATAACTCCTAGTCAATGGGAGGAGCTCGTGGCTCAGAAGACTTCATCGGAGGCATTAGAGCTCAGTGCCCGTAACACCGAGCTAGCGAAGAGGAATAAACACCACCATCATCTAGGCCCCGGTGGCTACTATGCCAAGGAAGAACAGTTTAGGAAGATGGACGAAGAGGCCACATCTGCTGGGAATATCGATGTGACGAATTTGAAGGTACGCTCTGCGAGGAGTACAGAATCATCCGGCAGTAATCTTAAGTTTGATAAGCCAGAGACGCAAGAGGCGGTATCAAGGATACTGAAATATGCTGAAGACAAGGAGAAGGGCTCATTCAATCCTTCTAGAGAGAGGAACGAGCTTAGCCTTGGCTTGGGAAACAAGGAGCACACATGCCGCACCAGGGGGCTAGGGAAAAGGATGACCTGGAAGCAAGGATTCGAAGAGGACAGGCACATGTACAAGAAACATGGCCAAGACCGGGAGACTAGTCTTGAGCTCCAAGTGAAGGCTCTAGTTGTGAAGGCGCTGGAGGAGCAAGGACTGTCTACGGAGCCACGTATATTAGTGACGCCACCGGGAGAACTGGCATTAGTTGGCAGCCCTTCGAAAGTTCCTAGCAGCCAAGGTTCCACTGCAGCCACAACCCTAGTCGATCGCATATGGGAACCAACTAGTTGCACCTTGGTGTTTCTCAGCGGCCGGCAGAACACTGTGATGGAGGTGGCAACGGGTGTCGCACATCCTCCCAGTGGCTTACACCACAATAATAAGATACCGCTAGACTACACTAGGGTCGAGGTGCATACAGTGAAGCCCGAGTTCATGCAATGGAGGATAGACTACGCAACTCCTGAGGGGCTGGTGTTACTCGGAGATGTTATGGGGCAGTTCATCCTCTGGCACAAACGGGACATTATATTGACTGCTTCTTCGCCGCCTCCCCCTCTCCCAAAATTGGAGCGAGTTGTTGAGGTCGGGGAGATATTTTCACCATCTCGTGACCCCCACATTCCTGAGATGCCACATTCTTCCCTGCCTCCTAGCGAGCATGTGCCTGATGAGATGACACAACCTTTAGCTCGTACCGAGCAAGCACATGATGAGATGCCATAGTCTTCTCAACAAGCACAACCGATACATGAACAACGAGTGCCTCCTAAAGAAGGTGATACACAAGAAGATGAGGACGTGCCTGAATGGGAACTTCGAAAGAAGATTCCAATCAACATAAGGCCAGTTTATGTTCTGATCAAAGATGTCTCGTCGGTGTCCAAGTGGTATTCTCATGACCAGTTCAAGCCTGAGAACCAAGTTCAAAAAGTCCCATCATGGGGTTTTGAGGAGGCCATCACTAGCAAACTCCACCAAATTACAAAGCAGTATCCAAATGTTGATGCCATCGAATGGTCAAAGGATTGCCCGAAAACATATGAAAGAGGCAAGCCCTTCCTACCAAACCGGGACATCCAGCGCCTACCACTTGGAATGAGAAGGTTACATGATTGGTACTTGCGTGTTCTCCCAACAAGCATAGATATCATACAAGCATGCTTCCCCACCGGCACATTTGGAAGCCCAGCCAGGAAAATTGTCTTTGACTTCAATGACATGCACATATGCTTTCACCTGGGAGAAATGGAGATGAATCTAATTCGCACGTGGTGCCTGTAAGTCCTTGTCCTCCTGATATGATATGAATGTAATCTTTGAATTTTGTTGTAACTAACCCACGCCATGATTTGTAGAATGCAAGTGCACATTGTCAAACAAATACCAAGTGTGAAAGCCAGGTATGTAGACCCTCAAGCTATAGCCCAAACAAATTTTAATTACCCTAAACGGTGGACACTGGATGCCAAAGAGCTAGCTGCTGCAAAGACTCTTCGGGAGAAAGAACGCATCCGTACAGCAAAACTAAGGGAAGAGTCCATTAAGGTTGCGACATACATTGCCATGGCTTTCAAAAATCTCCAACAACACTCTACTATATGGCTACCATACAACTTTGAGTAAGTTCAACTCTATACTTAAAGCTTTCTTCGATATATTTTATTCGATGCAAAAGAGCTTATCTAGTTTTTTGATTAAATCCATGCAGCAACCACTGGATTTGTATAGCCGTCAATGTCGGGAGGAGCATGTCATGGGTCTTTGATTCATTAGATAGGGACACTGTGACATACAAAGACTTCATATCGATTCTCAAGACGTATACATATCGACAATCCTCATTAGCTTATATGTTTGTATACATACTTGTAACGTTCACTTTTGGATGCTAACAAGTTGTATTTGCTAAAATAATTCAAACAGGGCATTTAGGTTCTATGTCACTAATCATCATGGAAGGCATGATCTAGCAAGGAAGGAAAGGTTGGCTATAAAAACACTTTGTGCGGTAAGTGTAACTTACTTCTTCAGTACTCTGTTACATGGCTATCAAAAGCATTACTTAACATTTTTATATGCAAAACACATAGTGCCCTAAGTAGAGGCCTGGGAGTGTACATTGTGGATACTATATATGTTCTATGATGAGTAACACCGGTGCCTACAGGAGACACCCCTTAAGGGTAAGTTTGAACCTCTTCACCCGTAGTATAAAAACTTCATACATGGTATGAAATACTAAACCAAAAGTTGTTCTCTTGTAGTGGAGAGAAGAGAAAGGAATGAAAAGAGACCCATACAAGGATGACCAACTCTTAGAGCTCGTCGGCGACCTTTGCAACTTCATATTGGACCAGATTGTACACATCAGAGGCGCCTACCATGACCGAGAGTCTGAGTTAGGTACAAATCCTCAGTACCAACACCTTCGTGAGACTGAAAGGCAAGCTCTAGGATGTTGATAAGAATGTGTATGGAATTTGTATATTTAATGATGGATTGTATATATTCTTGTGAATTGGACTTGTAATTGTAGTTTATAGAATACTCTTGTGCTTGTAGTCGCGGTCGCGGGGCATTCGGCAACGTGAACGCGGTTCGAAACGTTGGTCGCGGGGCGTTCGGCAACGCGAACACGGTTCAAAACGTTGGTTGCGGGGCGTTCGGCAACGCGAACGCGGTTCGGAACGTTGGTCGTAGGACGTTCGGCAACACGATTTTAAATTGTAAATTTGATTTTTTTTTGCGGGAAAACGTACTGTATGGGTGGTTTTAGATTAAACCGCCCCTACAAATACCTGTTTGTAGGGGCGGCTGGTACTACAGCCGCCCCTACAAATCGATTTGTAGGGGCGACTGGTAATATGAGCCGCCCCTATAAATCGATTTGTAGGGGCGGCTGGTAATATGAACCGCCCCTACAAATTGATTTGTAGGGGCGGCTGGTAATACGAGCCGCCCCTACAAATCGATTTGTAGGGGCGGCCTGGGAATCGCCCCTACAAACGCATGATTTGTAGAGACGGTTCGGTAGGGGCGGCTGGCCAAACCGCCCCTATAAATGGTTACGAGCCGCACCTAAAAATTGATTCTTTAGTAGTGAAACCACATAGCATGGAGGCATTTTTTGCAAGTCAAAGATATGAACCAAGTGCCTCAGTCGTAATTTCAGATTTGAGATAGTTCATTGGGCGGCCTTGAAGATCTTCGGTTGTGTCTAACCAAATCGTGGATCTGCAATGTCGATCAAATGGACTGCTTCAAGATAAATGTGGTTATAGAATTGACATCATAAGCTATGAAAAGAGTGGCCTCAGCTTTTGTATTTGTTGGTCAATTCATATAAGCTCAATCTTAGGAGGCTGCCCTTATAACCAATACAAACCCAGCAACATGCCTGCCATGGAATTGTGGCAGAACCGCCTAATCTAATGTCTCCCAGGAGTACTTGTCTTCCATTAGACACTAAGTACTCAAGGAAGGACACTAAATTACACAGTTTCGTCGAGCACACCCCAAGGGAGAACCCGAAAATCCATATTTTTCCATCAGGATCAACAATGAGAGAATAAAGCTTATAACATTCTTAAATCATTTCTTACATCACTTTCCATGCAGCATCAGATTATAATATTTATTGATTATAACAGCGGAATATACCCATGTTATCAGAGTTATAAACAATTTAATTTAACAGCGGAATATAAACATGTGATCAGAGTTACAGCGGAAATAAATATCTATTCATGACATGATGAAGCATTGATATATAAACTATGACAACATATTATAAAACTTCCATTTATAAAAACATTTAGTAAGAGTTATAAATAAAGACTATGATTGCAGCGTAAAGGAATCCTCTCTGAGCCCACCAGGAGAAATCCACACACAAGGGTCAGCTCTAGCATCCGCTTGTCACCTGCAATAGGGGGAAATAAAACCCTGAGTACTCAATTGTACTAAGCAAGACTTACCCGACAGGAGGAAAGAAAAGACTCCAAGGATATGCAAGGCTATCTAGCTTGTGGGTTTATTGCATCTGCAGGAAGCATTACTAAGCGTGCGTCCTTATATTTAATTTTATTAGCAATCAGCATTAGTTCATTAACTAACCATTCTATGTAAGCACATGTGCTACTTTTAAGCAGGTGGTAAGCAATTAGAATCATTTTACCATCTTTCATCTTTCAGTTCTTACTATGCTGCTAGATTGTAGACAAGTCGTACCGGATCGCCGGCGATTCACGAATCAATGTGCCCAGCTGGGTATCCTGAAACACACGCCTCGCTTGTACCCCAGGCACAAGCAAGACCAACCCATTACCCTCCTGTCACGGAGTCCAGGTCCCCGTCCAAACTTGGACTCCAAGCCCCCGCTCCTGAGTCCCGGACTCAGTGCGGTGCTTAGACCTCCACCATCCTCGCCTCCAAGCAGTCGGTCTGAAAAGATCCAGAATCCATGACAAGAGAGCAATGAGTCTTCCCGCGCCCATACACAAGTATGTATTCAGGATAATAAGTCTATGACCTGCCTAGAACCCAATGCAACGGCCAGTCCTTAACCGACACAGGCGGAACAAATGCAATCCGAGCCTCGCTCGAACGCCAAACCAAGTCCAGATCCAAAGTACCATTTCGCCCGGTCTCCAATTATCATTCATATATATTCCAGGTGATATTAATGTAGTAATAACAATAATATATTTCCTATCTCTCGTGAGTGACAGGCAATCACTCAACTTCTACCGGAGTCCTGTAGCATAGCAATTTACATGATCATATCATACTAGTAAGACTCATAGGATAAAGATATATATATGCAATTGGGTTTCAATCAACTCCTTAAAACTTAATGCACAAACATAATGTAAAGTGCAGAAAAGTAGGGGTTATGAACCGAGGCTTGCCCGGGTAAGATTTAATCAGAAGTTAGCTTTCCATCATGGCAACACGATCACCAAAAGTACCATTTCTCCAGCAACTCCTAATGACTTCGCAATCCATCGATGTCCCTATTATGGTATGCAATGCGATGCAGAGATGATGCAACAGTTAATTAACAAGGCAACAATAACTCTTAAAACAGAGCACATACTATGAACTAACAAGCTAGCTCTAATGACTAACGTACTAATCTACATATCAACATCATCGAGAAAGATGTCATTTCCCAACAAGTGTTTTAGTTATACAATTCCAAGGTGTTTCCTTATCTCATTTATTTGATTTACTATATATTCAACTAGGGCTCATTAACTACTCTAGTAAACTAATTATTATTGGGCTACAAAAGTTACAAAGAACACCTAATAACACTTCTAACCTACTATAAATTTTTTAGAGCTTACACTATCACCGATTTATCACGAAAATTCCTACAAGTTTATGTCTTAACAATATTAAGCATGTTAAAATAATTAGAGCAACCCGAAAAACATACGGAACCTATGTGAATGAAATACCCTATCAGATAGATCATGATTTTAGAAACTTAACAAAATTAGTTTGGCATTTTTGTGATTTTTCTACACTTTTTGGCGGATTTATGAAGTCTCCGCAAATAATAAAAAGGAAAATGAAATTTACTCTAGGCACTGGGCTACGCGGCCAACCCGCAGCCGCGGTGGCCCATGCGGACGCGCGGCCCAGGCGCACAGTGCACACACGCGGCCTAAGCGCGGGCGGCCTAGGTACACAGGCAGCGGCCTAGCAAGCCGGCCCACGCAGGGCGCAGGCGCGGCGGCAGGCCAAACCGACTTGGCGGTTATGCAAAAAGGACCCTGCATTTACCTTAAACTAACTCGAGGTAAACAACACTATGTGCTACTATTCATATGAGTCACAGCTTTCACACCTAGCCCCCTAGAAAATCTTTTATTTACACTTCTACGTCCTCACCTCCTCCAGAACAGAGCACACAGTGGGGGAGCCGTCACCGGCGGCCGATTCGACATGGGGGGTGGCTAGCAACGATGGAGGCAGTGCACAAGGGCATCGAGGGTGGCTGCCGCTCCTGTGGGCATTGGCGGCATGGCCAGGGGTAGCCCGAGGTGGTCCAGCCGCGAGCGCTAGCGGCCGGCTGGGGCGCAACGGCGGCAGCGACGAGCAACACTGAGGCGGCCACTACGGCGGCCGTGCAGCAGGGCACGATTGGAGGTGGCGTTGAGCTATGGCCGTCTCGGCCGCAGGCACAGGCGGTAGCGGCCCGGCCGGGTGCGGCCAAGAGTGGCCTGGCCACGCAGGGCGGCGGCCCTGGTGCGGACGACGGCGAGCGCGCTGCAGGGCACGACATCGGAGGTGGAGCGGCGCGGGGCAATGCGCCGCTCGGGCACGCTCGCACGCGCGATGGCCGGGCGATGGGAGCGGCCGCAGGTGCTTGCAGCGGGCCGGCCGCGTGCACAGCGGCGTGCAGAGGCCGCGGTCACGGCTCCAACAGGGCAGGCCGAGCGGCGGCGGGGAAGGCGCTCGAGAGGGGTAGCTCTGTGGGACTGCAGAGCGCTCGCGCGTGCTCGCGAGGGGGCCGGGCGACGGGCGAGCGGGAGGCACGACAACGTTGGCCCGGCGTAGGAGGCAAGTAGAGAAAGAGAGGCCGAGCGAGAGAGCGAGCGAGGAGGGCGAGCAGGAGATGGGGCGCCTCCTCCTCGGCAGTAGAAAAAGAAAGGGAGGGGAAAGCAGCACGAGGGAGGGAGGGAAACGTCGTAGGGCTCGGCGTCCTCAATAGCGCGCGCCAGAGCACGGACGCGAGGGAGCATGCTACAGCCGAACACATGGGCGTCACGTGGCTCTACTATATATGTTTCGGTCATATGTTTCCTGTATATATTACAAAAGAATGACGAGCATATATACAGCGACAGCCTGCCTACCACTTTGTAGAATCTCGTTATGCATTAATAAATGAGCTTAAGGCAGGTTAGATCAATCCTTACATGATGTGAATAGCATAACATGCATCGGCATGAACTTGTGTGAACATGAATCCTTGTGTGTGTGTGTTTTTTTTTGTCTACAGGAATGCAATATAGTAGCACTTGAGCAAGAGCTGTTTAAACAAAGATCAAGTATCGGAGAACAGCATGATGTCATATTGATTACACAAGTAGCGTGATGTCATATTGATTACAGAAGTATACAGCATCTGCTGCATTCTTGGAATCAGCTTTCTATGTGTGTTAGTTCACTAGTCGTGGAGTCGACTTGCTGTTGCTGGTCTTCGCAATGGGAATCAGGTTTGGATCAGTGGGAGACCAAATTGTTTTTGTTTCTATTTTTCTGATAAATAAAGACCAAAGTACTAGCCTGTTTAGAGAGTTTGGACAGGGAATAAAGTGGAGTAGCTCCGTGCGAGCCGAGGCACCGTTGGTGTCCAGCTTTTTCGTCGCTTTGGAACGAAAGGAGATGCTCTTGTAAAATCATTCCGCGGAATCAAAACGTGGAATGCATGGTTTATTTATACTCATCACCGGTTTGGCATATTTTCCTCTGAATTAATAATAAGGTCGTCCTCAACCGGAAGAAGAAATTGTTAGTAGTAAGATAAAATAGATTGAGGTGATGAGTAGACACAGCACGCGTATGTTGTTGCCTGTGTTACTAGTAGTAAGCTTGGGTGCCCTCAGTCACACAGTATGGAGAAGAACGACAGCGCATAGGATGCCGTGAGTAGTCGCCTAATTACGTCCACGCCACTGCTGGGGCTATCTATCAGGAATATGGAACAAGCAAAATTGCCCAACACCCATGTGGCCGCGGTCCAAAGTGTGTGGCATCTTCGATGCGTGATGAGTAAGGTTACACACCCAAGGTTGTGGACTTGTAATGAGTAGGTTACACACCCAAGGTTGTGATGATGAGTAGGCCTAAATCCTTCACTGTTCTTAGTACCTTTTTTTCCTTCTAATTTTGACTAGAACCAGTATTGTTGGAATTTGTTCGTTGGCATCATCTAATTGCATGCAATTGAGTTGCCGTCAACAGAAGCTTTGATTTGCACCCATGTGTACTGTCTTCATTCATTTATATCTTAATTAGATTATAATATTTTTCTTGCCATATTAGATACGAATTGAATTGAGTTATTTATTAATTGTATTTGACACAGATACTCTATTTATTCTTGACTATTAGATCATCATAAAATCCAACATTTTTTTCTTTTTTCCTCATAAATCTCATAATATATAGGCCTTGTATTTAATATGTATGCTCTACTTATTCTCAGCCGTTAGATCATCATAAAGTCTAGTGGTACATATTTTTTCCTTGTTTAATCTCATAATTTTTGAGCCTTGTATTTGACACGAATACTCCATTTGTTCTCGGCTGTTAAATCATTGTAAAATCCAACAATGCATAAGATTTCTTTCTTTTTCTGATTAATCTTCGTAATTTCTACGCTTTGTATTGGACATGAATACTCTACTTAGCCATTAGATCATCGTAAAATTTGAAGATTCATATTCTTTTCTTTTTTTCCAATTAATCTTTTAATAATTTCTAGGCCTTGTATTTGATAAGATTAGTGTATTTGTTCTCGGCCGTTTGATCCTTGTAATATCCAATACTACATATTCTTTTATTTTTTCGATTAATCTCATAAATCTAGGTCTTGTATTTGATATCGATACTTTTTTTATTCTCGACGTTGGATTATCATAAAATGTAATATTCCATATTCATTTGTTTTTATACACTATTTATTCTCGGCCATTATTAGATCATCATAAAATTCTACTATGCATATTTTTTCTTTTTTCTAATACTTTTACTACTGGCCGGAAACCAAAATTTCCCAGTAGTGTTTATTTATTCTCGACCGTAGATCTATCATAAAATACAATGGTGGATATTCTTCTCTTTTTTGCTGATCAATGTCGTAATTTCTAGGCCCTCTAGGCGACCATGAGGGCTCTTTTTATTCTGTTGTATTAATATAATAGATAGATATATGTTTGTATACAATATATGTTTCGGTCATATGTTTCCTGTATATATTACAAAAAAATGACGAGCATATATACAGCGACAGCCTGCCTACCACTTTGTAGAATCTCGTTATGCATTAATAAATGAGCTTAAGGCAGGTTAGATCAATCCTTACACGATGTGAATAGCATAACATGCATCGGCATGAACTTGTGTGAACATGAATCCTTGTGTGTTTTTAGTTTTTTTTTTGTCTACAGGAATGCAATATAGTCGCACTTGAGCAAGAGCTGTTTAAACAAAGATCAAGTATCGGAGAACAGCATGATGTCATATTGATTACACAAGTAGCATGATGTCATATTGATTACAGACGTATACAGCATCTGCTGCATTCTTGGAATCAGCTTAATTTGAGCTTTCTATGTGTGTTAGTTCACTAGTCGTGGAGTCGACTTGCTGTTGCTGGTCTTCGCAATGGGAATGGGAATTAACTTGCGTGTGAATATTGACAACTCAAAAGTCCATAGTGACCAAGACTGCTGAAGACCATGACTGATATGCTTGTTAAGTTACAAAACAAAAAAAAACATGCTATATTATTCTTGTTAGGTATAGGGGAAAAAAAGAAGAAGAAGGATATATAAAATTTTGACCGAGATGACCTGATGGAGTCATGATACGATTAGCTGACACACAGATGCTAAATAAGGAAACATCACATCAAGCTATATATGTATGTGCACTTGCAGAGCTATATATAACTAATTAGAGCTCGAAAGCACACAGGTTCATTCACATCGCTCAAGAGTGTTCTTTCCGCCACCAACAAGCAAGCAATATCCAACAGGCAAAAGCAGAGCATCCTCCAACGAAATGGCACCAACCCAGTCCGAGGACAACAATCCTTCAGCAGAGTACAAGCTGAAGAAGTACCTTCTTCTACTGGCCAGTCTGGTTGTGGCGGTGACATACGTTGCCGGCCTCAACCTGCCAGGAGGAGTCTGGCAGGACGACGACAAAAAGGATGCTCATCACCTCGCCGGTGACCTAATCCTTTTGGACACCCACCATGGCCGATACCTCACCTTCTACTACTGCAACGCGACTGCGTTTGCGGCCTCCGTCGTGGTCTGCCTGCTCCTCCTCATCCTGCAGGAGGGCAACAACGGAGTCTGTGAAACCGTGCTCCGGGTGGTCATGGTTCTCGATTTACTGGGACTCATGGGGGCCTACGCCGCCGGAAGCTGCCGCGATGCATTCACAACCGTATACTCCACAGTGGTAATGTCTGTTGTCTTGGCCTACGCCGTGCTTACTTTCTCGCTTTATATCATCTCCAAGCTAGAGAAATGTAAAGATGGTAAGCAGCAGCAAGAGGAGGATCATGAGAGCCAGAGCCAGAGCCGGGAAGAAAAGGACGAGGTCGCAAGTTGCGAGGTCTTGATGCTACTTGCGACCTTTGTTGTTACCATCACATATGGGGGTGGGCTAAGCCCACCGGGTGGCTTCTGGAGCAACGGCAACCGTGTGAGCCTCCCCATTCTGCAGGACCACAGCTCCGCCCGCTACCAGGCGTTCTTTGTCTGCAACACAACAGCGTTTGTCGCCTCCCTTCTCATCATCATGCTGCTCCTCGACAAGAGGCTCAAGAAGGAATTGTCTGTACGGTCTGTTGCACTGTACGGGCTCATCGTCGTCGCGCTCTTTGGCCTCGTTGGGGCCTATGCTGCTGGGAGTTGCAGAGAGATTGATACTACTATCTATGTAGTCTCTCTGATCGGCGCAGTTCTTGCATACATATTCCTCCAAGTGGCTATTACTAGAGCCGCCCAACGATGTCGTCAACCAAGCACAAGGGAAATCAATGGCTCGCCAGGAACACCCAATGTACCACATGGGCCACCTGGTAGAAGCAGGTATATATATATGACGACCACAAGCCTCTTCCCTAGCTTCTCTATGCCAGCAAGTCAAGTTTTCTTTGCTTTTGCACGGCAGTCCAATAACATTTTTCGTTGCTGGTAGTCACACGAACAATAAAACAATAGGGAACAAAAATAAATAAGTCACAAATCTCTCTAAATAGATCACCGAGAGATAGCTAACATTTTCCAAAAAAAAAGAATTGATACTAGTTTCATATTTTTATAATTTGAAATAATTTACTTATGATTTTTTAGATATTAAACCAAAATTTTATTATGTTTAGAAAATAGAAAAACCAACTTGGAAACCAGCTAGGGGGTGAAATTTTGTCTCGATAGTTGGAGTGTATCTAGTACCTATTCTTGTAGTTCAAGGTTGGAAATCGAATTGTTATGTAACTTAGTAGTTGAAGTTTGAAAATTGAACTTTACCCTTAATATCTATATACGTCTGAATTAGCAGGGATAGAGGACAAGATGATGTAGGACTTCCACTCAAAAAAGATGTTGGACTGGAAAAGGCTCATGATCTTGTTATTTTGCTTGCTACCCTTGTTGCGAGTGTCACTTACCAAGCTGGACTAGATCCACCGGGCGGTCTGTGGTCAGACAACCAGGATGGCCACCATAAGGTTTGTGATCCGGTACTCCTCACAACAGACCCTCAGCGGTACAAGGTGTTCTTCTACAGCAACTCAGCAGCATTTGTAGCATCCTTGGTTCTCATCCTTATGGTGAAGTGCGAATTCCTAGTTATGCGCCGCTCACTGGAGGCAGCCATGTTAGTGGATCTGTTTGGACTCATAGTTGCATATGCCGCAGGGTGCTGCAGGGATGTGAGCACCTCCATATATGTCGTCGCCTTGGCTGGTGCCGTCCTTGTCTACGTGGTGATTCATATCATCTTCTTCACACTAGACAAAGACGACAAACATGGAAATGCTCATGAGTTGGACAGTAAACGGGAGGTGTTGCTGCTCCTTGCAATCTTAGCTGCTACAGTCACTTACCAAGCTGGGCTGACCCCGCCAGGCGGCTTCTGGTCAGCGGATGACGAGTTTGGTCATCGTGCAGGATCCCCAGTCCTTCTCAACAACTACCCTGACCATTACCAAGCCTTCTTCTACTGCAACGCCACGAGATTCATGGCGTCCGTGGCCCTGATTGTCCTGCTAGTGAACCCAAACCTGTACATGCCAGGCATACAGTGCTATGCGTTCTTTGTGTGCATGGTTGTGGACTTGTTTGGATTAATGGGCGCATACGCTGCAGGAAGTTCCCGGCAACTGCAAACTTCTATCTATGTCTTGGTATTGTTTGCTCTGGTTTTCACTTGTGTAACCTCGTGGGTGGTCATTCTCTTGATTGGACGACTTATGGAACATCGTCGTCATAATAAAGGAGATGGGCCATCTGTTCGCGACGGAGGCGTAGCCCGCATTGATAATACTGATGCAGCCCCTGAACAAGACAACGACAAGGAGGAGAAGAAGAAGGAGGAGGAAAAGAAGAAGGAGTACTTGATGCTGCTAGGAGTCCTGGCAGCGAGTGTGGCATACCAATCTGGTCTGAAACCACCAGGTGGCCTCTGGCAGGACAACAAGGATGGTCCGGATGGACACTCTGCAAGCAACTCAATCCTCCACGACATTGACAAAAGTCGCTACCATGCTTTCTTCTATAGCAACTCCACTTCATTTATGGCGTCCATCGTCATCATTGTCCTGCTGCTTCCATTGCATGATGAGTTGCCGCTACGCCCACTGCATATGGCCATTTTGCTAGATTTGGTTGGCCTCCTGGTTGCTTACGCAGCAGGCAGTACCAGAGACTGGGAGATGTCTAGGAATGTCATTGCTCTGGTAATTCCCTTGCTGGTCTATATTGCATCCTACGCAGTATACACCTGGTACCGACGAACAAAGTGCAGCGACAGCCGACAGCCAAGGCCTGCCGACAGCGAGATGACAAAAGTTCAGCATGGAGGCAATACCAATGATGTGGTGGAGAACTTGTCGTGATGCAATTCTCTGTTCTGAGTTGTAATTTTGCCCACCTGCCGTTGCACGTGTATTAAGATGTAGACTTGCGTATTCAGAAAATATTGTTCCTGGTTTATGTATACTAACTAGTCCTCAATGTATGAATTCAAACTAGCTGATCGGGTTATATATTAAACTAGCAAGGGTATGGTGATCTTGAGGCTTGTTGTTGTTTTTGGACGGGTGGGGGTGTGTTGTCTATGGCATTGACGTTGATTAACTCTCCGCGAGGGTATGGTGGTCTTTGTTGTGTCCTCGGCGGAGGTCGGGGTTGGGATCATTGCACCTTCGTATTCATCCTGAAATCTGTGTCTGCTCTGTGGTACTTTTCCATGACCTCGTGCAACTCTATGACTATTGAGGCTGGTCTTCTTGAGAGCCAAGAGGAACAGGGTCCTAATCTTAGGCCGTTGACTGCTGTGAGGATGACAGCCTCATCGGTTATGTTTGGGGTGCGAGTCCTCGGCTGAATGAACCTTTGCCAATATTCTTGCAGGGGTTCCCTTTCTCCCTATTTACAGCTAAACAGATCCATCGGATCATTGGGTGCTATATTGATGCCTTTGAAATTGGAGCATAGTTTGTCGCGGAGGTCGCCCTAGGATTCGTTGGAACCTAGTCAAAGGTTGGCATACCAACATTGAGCGATGTCTCGGGCTAGCCATGGTGGCCTCGTCGCTGCCTACAATTGCGATGACTGCCTAGTAGCTCATGATGAATTGCCGATGGTCGAAGTTCCCATCATACCTTGGGAGATTTTGGGGGTTTTAGGCTGGTCGCTGTTGACACCTGTGGTGGCATACAGAGACAAAATCCACAAGTGCACGGGTATCGAAGTAGTTTTCACCCAGAGTATTATCGAGTATCGTATCCACGGGAAAACGTGTGTGTTGTCTAATAACAAGTTTGTACAGGGATAGCAATCAAGGTTTAAGGTATGAGTAGAAAGGATTTCTATGGTTATGACCATATACAAAGCAAGGCTTATGTTTCTAATGTTCACTTTGGGACGTCGCTTAGATGGTAAAGCACTGCTAATAGATAACTCTACCAACGCGACTACGGTCCTACTAATTTAATAACCTGCTCCATTCGGCGTGGACTACAAAGGATAGACGGGGCTATCACCTCCCGCTGCTACCACACAACCAAGAAGCAGGGAGCAAACACAGGTAGCTGATAGCCTAAGCATCACGCTTATGCTAACGATTACTACTCTGATCTAGATATCTAACAAGGACTAGAGCACTCAAAAGAATTGTGAAACCATGAACAAAAGAGCACAAAACTTACTGCAAATAGAAATCAATTACCAGAGGTATCTCAGATGTAGACATGGAGAATCCTAGATCCGCCAAAGTACAAGCCATAGAGGTAGCACCGATAGGCCGATACTTCCCCCAAACTCTTCTCATACCCTCTCTCTATTTGTGTACAAAGAATAGATCCTAACTAGAGGACTAATCTCTCTTGAATGCGATGCCCTGATCCTGAGATGAGGATATGAATTAGGGTTTTAGGAAGGCTCTAGGGAGGGGGGGGTACAGGTGTAAGGTCGAGATGGCGACTAGAGGGGGGGTGAATAGTCTTTTCTAAAACTTAATCGCGTCGGCTAACCGATATAAATGCGGAATTAAAACAATCGGTCTAGCCAAGACTATACCCCTCTATATATGTTCACTAGCACCTTGCAAAGATAACAATTATGCAACTAAGGTGCCGGGCTAGCTAGAGCTCTCCTAATCAATTCTAGGAGCAAGGTCACACAAACCTATGCCACTAGTACTTTAAGCTTTGAGGAAGCTCCTATACATGCTAGTAAGCAAAAGCACAAAGCTAACTAAGCTCACTAGCAATGCTCAATAACAAGGCAACCAATGCCTAATTAGAGAGCGCAAATACTTAGCTACACAAACTAAGCAATGTGACTAACAAGGATACTCAAACCAAATTAGCCACGCAAGGAAGCTACTTCTATGCTACACAAGCAAGAAGGTAATTAGCAAGCTACACAAGCTATCTAATTACAAGAGCAACTACACAAGCTTAATATATATAAATGTAATTGCAAGCTTGTGTAATGGGGATGCAAACCAACGGGAAGAACAAGGTTGACACGATGATTTTTCTCTCGAGGTTCACGTGTTTGCCAACACGCTAGTCCCCGTTGTGTCGACCGCTCACTTGGTGGTTTGGCGGCTAATTAGCATCACCCGCTAAGCCCGCACGTCGGGCGCCACAAGAACCTACTCCGGAAGTGAGGGTAGCTCAATGACACGCTTTTACTAGAGTTGCTCTTCGCGGCTCCCGCGGGGCGAGCAAAAGTACCCCTCACAAGCACTTCTCCGGAGCGCCGCACAAGCTTCTTGCGGGCTTCGATAGAGACCACCACCAAGCCATCTAGGAGGTGGCAACCTCCAAGAGTAACAAGCACCACCGGCTTGCAACACGACCACCTAGTGCCACTCGATGCAACCTCACGATGCAATCGCACTAGAATCGCTCTCATACTATCGGATGATCACTATCATGTATGTGTGAGATGGAGGGCTCCAAGCACTACCACACAAGCCACCAAGGCTATAGTGTGCTCAGCTACAAGCCCAAGGCCGACCATGGCCTCTATTTATAACCCCATGAACAAATAGAGCCGTTACCCCTTCGCTGGGCAAAACTCAGGATGACCGGACGCTCCGGTCCGATCAACCGAACGCTGGACCTCAGCGTCCGGTCGTGCAATGTACGCCATGTGTCCCTTCCTTCAAACGCTGTTCGCTGGATCTCAATGGTCATCTGTCGATCGGACGCTCCAGCAACAACTGACCGGACGCTGAGCCTCCAGCGTCCGGTCGTTTCCAATAAGGTACCGGACATGACCGGACACGTCCAGTCGATCGCGATCGGACGCAGCACCAGCGTCCGGTCACTCTCCAGCTTCTGCGTCACCATACGTCAGCCTGACTGGACGCACCCAGCCAGCGTCCGGTCACATTCAGCGCCAGCGTCCGGTCGAAGACCGACGCCTGCACGCTCTTTGCTGCTACTGACTGGACGTAGGACCCCAGCGTCCGGTCACTACATGACCAGCGTCCGGTCCACTCTGTGAGACCCTGTCTTTTCTAACTAGGGCGCTGGTGGCACCGGACTGTCCTCACTCTACGAGCGGACACTTCGTTGGTGGAGTTCCTAACCCTTCTCGCCACCCTTCCATCGCCGAGTTGATCCACATCAACTCCAACTTCATCTCCTTTGTAAATGTGCCAACACCACCAAGTGTACACCACCATGTGTATGTGTGTTAGCATTTCACAATCATTTTCCAAAGGGTTAGCCACTCAACTTGCCACGCCACTCAATCCTAGCGATGATGCAAAGTTAGATCACTCGAGTGGCACTAGATGACCGATATGCAAACAAGTTTGCTCCTCTTGATAGTACGGCCATTTATCCTAAACCTGGTCATAAACTTCTCCACACACCTATGACCGGTCAAATGAAATGCCCTAGGTTATACCTTTGCCTTGCGCATTCCATTCCATCTCCTCCAACATCGATGCAACACATGCACCAACACGATCAACAATGATATGATCCACTTCATATCATCACATGATCATATTGGTTCATCGATCTTGACTTCACTTGCTCTTCACCGTTGCCATCGTCCATCGGAGCCAAGTCTTGCTCAAGCTTCACCGCCACGTGGTCCATCACTCCAAAGCCTTCGACTTGCCCTTCACGCTTGCAACCGGTCCATCAAGCCAAGTCTTGTCTTGATCTTCTCCACCTTGATCACATGACTCAATGTCATGTCTCATGTGCAATAAGCTCCTTCATCATCACATGTATGAGCTTTGCAACATCTCTAAGCCATTTTCACCTTCATGGCATATGTTGCTCACACACATATACATGTGGACTAATCACATGTGTATCTCACATAAACACAATTAGTCCACCTAAGTTGTCACTCAATTACCAAAACCAAACAAGGACCTTTCAATCTCCCCCTTTTTGGTAATTGATGACAACTCTACAAAGATATGTAAATTAAGCACTTTTGGATTCATGTTGCTGGCCCAAGCAATTTTACCATGTGTAAATGATTTTTGACAAGTACCACAATCCCAAAATGGTAGTATTAGCTCCCCCTACATATGTGCTAGAGTATTTAAATTGAAGCTTACACATATGCATAGATTGAAATGGTGGGAGAGTAATTACTACCAAATGATGATAAGGTGTAAAGAATAAACCTTTGAAGTATGATACCAATCGGAGTTGCACCTTTAAGTTCATCCTTAGCACCATGGTTAGCTAGATAACACTTGGAAATAAAAATCACTAGATACCTCATGAGATCAACATTAAAAGCAAGGTACTAGTATTACTTGAAAAACATACCAAGTGTCTAGCTATCATCCTATGCATACTAGTTATCAAATCATCATTCAAGTTCTATAACTAGCATACACCACACAATCATGCATATTTTATTTAATAACTTATACAATGCAAGCAAGCACATGAATATGCACATATCAAATGCAATCATTCAAAGTTCATGAGCTTGCTCCCCCTACTTGTGTGCTTCTCTTGTCCAAGAATTTGATCCTTTTCTTTTCTCCAATGTTGCTCCCTCTTTGTTCATGTCCATGTCCTATCTCTTCCTTTTGTACAATCTTAAGATTTTCATATCTTTCTTATGTTTGTACAATCTCTCCCCCATATCTTTCATATCTTTGTACAATTTCTCCCCCTTTGGCATCAATTTTCATAAAAGGTATGCTTCTTATTGATGCAAAGGTATGCACGTTGGGGTAGATGGTTGAGACTTAAATCTTGCATTTTTTATGGACATTACTTGATTGTTGGAAAGACACTACTTGTAGATACCATTTTTATGTATGGGTCATCCATTTTATATATTTGAGCTCTTGTAGGTGAGGGATGCATCTTTCATTTGATGATTACTTAAAGTTTAGGATCACTTGTGGAACCATCTTTTTGCATGATTAATATCACTTGTATGATAGATGCCATATGTAGATGTGATACCATTTTAAATAATTTTCTAGTTTGGAACCACTTGTTGGATTTATCAATTTTGACCATTTTCTTGAACATTTGCTATCTTTATGAGTATCACTTATAAGATATCTTTATGATGTGATACCATTTTATGATTCACTTGAGTCTAGATACCACTAGAAATATTCAAACAAGATATCCATTTGCATTGTTGTCTTGTGCTTGTACTCTTATTATTATTCAAACTAGACACTCCGCCGGTGGAGTTCCTAACCCTTCTCGCCACCATTCCATCGCTGAGTTGATCCACATCAACTCCAACTTCATCTCCTTTGTAAATGTGCCAACACCACCAAGTGTACACCACCATGTGTATGTGTGTTAGCATTTCACAATCATTTTCCAAAGGGTTAGCCATGCCACTCAATCCTAGCGATGATGCAAAGTTAGATCACTCGAGTGGCACTAGATGACCGATATGCAAACAAGTTTGCTCCTCTTGATAGTACGGCCATCTATCCTAAACCCGGTCATAAACTTCTCTACACACCTATGACCGGTGAAATGAAATGCCCTAGGTTATACCTTTGCCTTGCGCATTCCATTCCATCTCCTCCAACGTTGATGCAACACATGCACCAACACGATCAACAATGATATGATCCACTTCATATCATCACGTGATCATATTGGTTCATCGATCTTGACTTCACTTGCTCTTCACCATTGCCATCATCCATCAGCGCCAAGTCTTGCTCAAGCTTCACCGCCACGCGGTCCATCACTCCAAAGCCTTTGACTTGCCCTTCACGCTTGCAACCGGTCCATCAAGCCAAGTCTTGTCTTGATCTTCTCCACCTTGATCACATGACTCAATGTCATGTCTCATGTGCAATAAGCTCCTTCATCATCACATGTGTGAGCTTTGCAACATCTCTAAGCCATTTTCACCTTCATGGCATATGTTGCTCACACACATGTACCTGTGGACTAATCACCTGTGTATCTCACATAAACACAATTAGTCCACCTAAGTTGTCACTCAATTACCAAAACCAAACAAGGACCTTTCAACAGGGCTATATATATAGGGGTAGCGTCAATTCTAGACCCTCGAATCAACCCGACTTGAATAAATGGTGTAGATGCGATCTTTAAGGCGGTGGAGAACCGTTATTCGAAGGATACACTTAGCTGTGGGTCCCATAGGCCGGCCGACCTGCAGGTAGGGTTGGCCGGCCCCACTTGGCAGCCCCTCATAGTCTTTTTTGGTGTGGTGTCCTCTGGAACCTTATGGAGTTGTTTACACCGTGGTTAAGCGTGATTTACTTTAATGAATAGGTCCACCTTGATGGTTTTCTGGATAAACCCTGCTGAAAACACAGATTTACCAAAACTCATGGAATTTATTAGTTTAGACCCCTAGACCTATGTTTGGTGATGGAATTAAGTACATATGCAGGTTATGTTGACGGTTTATGTCAACAGTCACCGTCTTTGGGTCTGGAGGATTTGGGTTAAGGGGGACTTTGGGTTGTATGGCATGGGTGGTGGTTGATTCCTATGGTTTGGAGGTGGGTTGATGTCTGGGTATAGGTGATGGAGGCGAAGGTAAGGTTGAGGTGGTGGCGAGGTGGTGGTGGGTTAGCTCATGGTTAGGCGATGATATGGTCGGGGTGATGCTAGATTATGAATGGGTCGACTAGTTTAGGGTGAGAGGGTTTCAGGTTTAGGTCATTGCCCACATTGCCCTCGATGTTGGTGAGGTACTCATCCGTTCTTCTCAGTTCTTCTCTGGCTTCAGCCATTTTCTGTCTGATTGCTTGAACCAGGAGACGAGATCCTAACATATGGGTATGTTAAGCCTGGGATCAAGGGTTCCCGACCGAGAGATCTCCCGACTGACCCCTCTGAGATCGCCCGGGGGCTCAAGGGCTATACCCATCGGTACGCTCACACGCACCCTTAGACTAAGGATTCAAGCCAAGCCCAAGCACGCCACCGCCTCTGCTCGGGGCTCGGGGGTTCGCCCGAGCCTCACGCTCCTGGCTGACGAGAGCCTGACCGGATCCTTGGCCCCTTCCTGGCCTTTAGCACCAGCCAAGGCCCGAGCATAAGAAGACACACCCTGAGCCACCGAGGCTCGGGGGCTCCTAGGTGCTGCCCCTTGGGTGTGGCTTGCTAGCCGCTCCCCCGATAGTGTCACTCACGGGGCATGACACAAGAAGACAAACCCTCCACGGCCTCTAGGGGCTCGAGAGCTCTCGGGCCCACATGTTAGCCCCTTGATCCGACCTCCTTCACCACCAAGAAGTCTCCAGAAGGCGCACCTAGGGAAGGTCGGTCCAAGTCGACATAGCCTGACACATAGAGTGTTTGAACAGAGCAGCCGAACAATGCCCAAGGCTTCTTCAACTCCATGACATCACTACGGTCCATAGAGCGACGCTGCAAGACCCTCGTAGACTCTAGCGCATGTAGACCGTAGACTCATTGCCCCAAAACCACCATGTACCTGACCTACCTCAAAATATAATGGGAGGTCAGATCCTAGAGAGGGGAGAGGATGATCCTAGACATATCATTCCATTCCTCATCAATCTGTTCTTGCTCAGCACCGAGAGCAGAGGAACCTAGAGAGGGGCACCAGAGCTCCTCCACCGCACCCGTCGTCTTCCTCCTCTCCGATGAGGGGAAGACTCCACCAGCGATGAGTCAACCTAGGATTAGCACCTAGCTAACCCCCTACCAAATCTCTCTCTCTACCTCTTGTACACTCTGTTGTAACCCCCTGATTTTGGGTGCTCTTGAGTATAAGGAACATCAGCTGCTGGATGTAGGGCATCGATCGGCTCGAACCAGGATAAATCTTTGCGTCCCCTCTATGATTCCTGTGTTCTTGAGTCCACCAAAGCCACCGCAGACATGTACTCTGACACTGACTTGAACAATAATGCTTATTGTTGTTCCAACCCCATGACAGCTGGCGCTCTAGGTAGGGCGCAGCATCAAGTGTGATTCAGGCTCTACGGTAGCTGAAGCCACCCGCCTCATCGCCGGAGCAAGCAGCGCCGCCCTAGATGGCGGTGTTCGCCTCTCTATGGAGTTCTCCATCATAGTCGGCACCTTCGCTACGGGCCAGGTCCTTAACTTTTTCATCCTGGTCTATGTCACCGACTGCTATGGTGAACTTCATCCGCTTAATGGTGCTGCGATGGCGAGCAGCGAGCTCCTGACGCCACCTCCTCCAATAGGACACTTGGGAACAGATCTCGAGGTCCTAGCCTAGCAGATTCGGCATAGATCTACCATAAGCCAAGGGTGGTGGGGACAGCACTCCGCACCCAGGTCAGGATCACCCTCGGGACGAGGGAAATCCTCCTACACTCCCCCAGCTTGATGAGGGAGGTGGTGTTCGGTCTACCAGCCGCCGGTCACCAGTAGGCCTAGAAGCCCCACGTCATCGCCAGGGCGCCATGAATGGGCGCCTCCTCTGACCGTAGGAGAGCAGACCACGGTGGAGTTCACCCTCGATGCAGTGTAGATCTTCCCCATGGTCTTCGGGGGAGGGCTGACTTAGGCACCCCCGTGGCCCTCAGGGGCTTCTCTACAGGAAGTCACCATGGCGAGCAGGGCACTGCAACATGCCCATCACCTTCGACTGCTAGGACTACCCTTGGCATGTCCCCAGTCTGGGCCGTTTTCTGCTCATCGTCAGCTCCATTGTTGGATGGGCACATCTCACGAAGGTGCTAATTGATGGTGGAAGCAGCCTCAACGTTCTCTAAACCGACTCCCTCGACCGCATGGGGAACTCGACGAAAAGCCTCTTCCCTGGTGGGGCACCATTCTTCGGGATCATCACTAGAGTCCAGGCCACTCCTCTCGAAAGCATCCAACTCCCCATCAAGTTGGGGATCCCTCCAACTTCTGGAAGGAGGTTCTTGAATTCGAGGTAGTCGACTTCGCTAGTCCCTACCATGCTATGCTGGGGCGGCCATGCTATGCGAAGTTCATGGCTATCCCACACTATGGCTGCCTAAAGGTCAAGATGCCCGAGCCACGGGTAGTCATTGTGGTGACCTCCTCCCGGCCGAAGCTTACTTCTGCGAACAAGAGGGCATGTCCTTCGCTGCAGCCAACATCGCCGTAGCCAATTTTGCCTAGATCAGGCACCAGACAGGGGAGGGGCCACCGCACAATACAAAGGAGAACCCGATGGCAGCCTTTCATCGGGTTGACACCACCAAGATGGTTAGGGTCTATCCCTAGGAACCCGAGAAGCAACTCTACATAGGCGTCGGCATGTCCCCGAACATGGAAGCGGCCCTTACAAAGTCCCTATGCATCAACACCGACGTCTTCGCATGGAAGCCGTCAGACATGCCTGGCCTCAACATCAGGACCCTGAGAAGTTGCCACGCACTGCCTCGACATCAAAGCCAATGCCAAGCTGGTGCAGCAACGCCTTCACCGCATCGACAAGGAGAAGCACAAGGCAATCAGCGAGGAGCTCGCCAGGCTCCTAGTCACCGGCTTGATCAAGGAGGTTCAGCACCCCAATTGGCTAGCCAACCCCGTCCTTGTCAAGAAGAGGAATGGGAAGTGGAGAATGCGCGTCGACTATACAGGCCTCAACAAGGCCTGCCCGAATGACCTGTTCCCCTTCCTCAGATTGACCAGGTGGTCGATTCCTCTATCCATTGCGAGGCTCTCTACTTTTTAGATGCGTACTCCGGGTACCACCAGATCACGATGAACTCCTCCAATCAGCTAGCCACATCTTTCATCACCCCATTTGGTGCTTTCTGCTACACTTCCATGCCTTTTGGCCTCTGAAACGCTAGAGCCACCTTCCAGCGGTGCATGCAGAAGTGTTTCAGGGAGCAGATCAGTCATAACCTAGAAGTCTATGTCGATGACATTATTGTCAAGACTCATGTGGCCACACAGTTGATCGACGACCTAGAGGAAACCTTCTGCAACTTCCGCACCAACCACATCAAACTCAACCTAGAGAAGTGCATGTTTGGAGTCCCCGCCAGGAAGCTCCTGGGCTTCAACATCTCAGAGCATGTCATCGAGATCAACCCCAAGAAGATCTCTCTGATCAAGGATATGGAGCCAATCAAGAACCTGAAGGGAGCCTAGAGGCTCACCGGGTGCTTGGTGGCGCTCAACCGCTTCATATCCCGCCTCGACGAACAAGGTATGTCTCTATACAAGCTCCTTAAGAAATCTGAGTGCTTTGAGTGGACGTAGGAAGCCCAGGAAGCGCTTATAAGGCAAAAGGATTTCTTGACCACACCTCCGGTCCTAAACTTCCCCTCTGAGGGGGATACTCTGCTCCATTACATGGCCACCACCCCACACACCGTCAGTGCAGTGCTGGTGGTGGAACGTGAAGAGGAAGGCCATGCCCTCAAGGTCTAGTGGCCGGTGTACTTCATCAATGAGGTCCTCTCTGACTCGAAGGCCCACTACCCTAGAGTTCAAAAGCTCCTCTACGCCGTGCTCATCACCAAGTGCAAGCTCTGGCACTACTTCGACAACCACCTATGGTGGTCGTATCCTCCAGCGGCCTAAGGGACATCGTCAACAACCAAGAGAGCACCGGTCGCATCACCAAGTGGGGGCTCGAGCTCATGGGCCTCGACATCACCTATGCCCCCCACAGAGCGATCAAGTCCCAAGTCCTCGCTGAGTTCATGGTGGAGTGGACCGAGGAGCAAGGCTCAACCGTCCCTGCTATGGTGGAGTACTGGACCATGTACTTCAATTGCTCCCTCACCCTCGAGGGAGCGGGCATGGGGGTCCTCCTCATATCCCCCTATGGTGAAAAACTAAGGTACGCCCTTTAGCTTCACTTCTAGGCCACTAACAATGTCGCAGAGTACGAGGCGCACCTCCATGGCATCTAGGCAGTCACCAAGCTTGGTGCTTGGTGCCTCTTCATATGGGGAGACTCCAAATTGGTCATCAACTAGGTCATGAAGGAGTCAGCCTACCACGATGAGAAGATTGAAGCCTACTGTGTGGAAGTCCAAAAGCTAGAGGACAAGTTCAACGGCATCAAGCTCCATCACGTCCTTCGATGGGACAATGAGGAAATTGACACCCTTGCAAAGCTGGCGTCTTCTCGCAAGCCCCCACCACCCAGGGTCTTCTTCGACGTCCTCGATGCCCCCTCGATTCACCTTGAGGAGACCAAGGGGCTGGCTCCGGCAAGTGCCGCCTCAACCTCAACCAAGGTCGGTAATGGGACACCGTCCACCCAGGAGTGCATGCTAACAGTCACCACACATGGCAATCAGGGAACCGAGCCACTGACCAGTGCTCTCCCTGACCCTCCGGTGCGGCCCACCAAGCATAGAAGACAAGAGCAGGCCGCCCTCGGTGAGGTGATCGGCAGCCGACTACTGAGGCCCCCAATGAGGCCCTAGAGCGGGCGGCTAGTTCCCCTGAGTGCCGAGACATGGCCCCTGTTAGTTCGGCGCAAGCCCACCTAGGCACCGTGGGCGAGCAGGGTGAAGGCTCTCCCCAACCGCTCAAAGCCTCAAAAGACTGGAGGGCTCCCTTCCTTGACTTCCTCGAGCAGGGAATTCTCCCCTCCGACGTCACTGCTGCCCACAGGCTGGTCCGGCGTGCCAAGTTCTATAGAGTCCTCTGTGAGCAACTCTATCACTAGAGCGCCACCAAGGTGCTCCTGTGGTGTGTCACCCTAGAGGAGGGGAAGAAGCTACTCCTCGACATCCAAGCAGCATCTGCGGACACCACTCGACGCCAAGGGCCATCATGGGGAAGGCCTTCAGACATGACTTCTACTAGCCGACCACCATTGCTGATGCCCGGGACCCCATCAGGACATGCAAGGGTTGTCAGTACTACGCCAAGCAGAACCACATGCCGAAGCAAGTGCTCTAGACGATCCCCATCACCTGGCCATTCATGGTCTAGTGCCTCGACATGGTTAGAGAGTTCAAGAGGGCTCTTGGGGGCTTCGACCACCTTTTGGTCGCCATAGACAAGTTCACCATGTGGATCAAGGTTTGGCCCATCATCAACCTCAAGTCGGAGCGGGTGGCTGAGTTCATCCAGGACATTATCCATAGGTTCGGGGTTCCCAATCGCATTATTATTGATAATGGCACTTAGTTCATAGGTCACAAATTCCTAGATTTCTACGACACCTAGCAAATCTGAGTGGATTGGGCTTCGGTCTATCACCCTGAGTCCAATGGCCAAGTCAGCGTGCCAATGGGCTAGTCCTCCAAGGGATCAAAACTTGCTTCTACAATGAGCACAAGATCTGTGCCGACCGTTGGGTGGATGAGCTCCCCTCCCTGCTCTAGAGCCTGAGGACAAGCATCAACCGTTCGACCAGGTACACGCCCTTCTTCCTCATCTACGTGGCCAAGGCGGTCATCCCCTCTGACCTTGACTTCGACGCCCCACACGTCCACTTCTACAACGAGCAACGGGCCAAGGAACAACACAAGACAGACGTCGACATGCTCTAGGAGGAACGGAACACCACCATGGTGTGATCTGCTAGCTACCAGCGGGGACTCCATCGCTACAACGCTAGATGAGTACGCGAGCGTTCCTTTGTTGTAGGTGATCTCATCCTTCAGAGAGCCACCCTATCCAAGAAGAGCCTCAAGTTATCTCTACCTTGGGAAGGACCCTCCACGTCTCATGGGTGATCCGGCTAGGTGCCTACAAGATCAGCACCATCGCAAGGAAGGAGTATGACAACTTGTGGAACATGACATAGCTACGTCATTTCTATCCATGGATCCTTTCTTCCCGTGTTTCTCTATCGTACCTCTAACCTCCTGGCAGGTTCTCGCCCCTCAGTGGGGCAGAAGGGATGTCCCCCAGGAAGGGGGCACCACCCAGGGTTCAAGGCTGACTCCCTCGAGTTTCAAGGCCGCCCTAGGGAGAAAACTAAAGTGTGAGGGACGCTTGGGAGACGAGCCCACATGGCTATAGCCGGGACGCCCAGAAGCGTCCCGACTGTCTAGATGAGCGATGACCGAGTACCGACCTTGACCTACTCGTGGTGACCCATCGAGGGAGGCAGCGAGCCCCCGAGAATCGATAGATGGGCTCAGGAACTATACGAGTGGCAGGGTCAGGATGCCGAGAATCTCCCCTTTGGGGCACATGACCAAGGCATGGAACGACCATAAACTTGGGGTTTTCACAGACTTACACGCTAGTAGCATGGGCGCGGCAATCTTGGACACTGAGGCCATTGTCTTAGCGGCCCAGTCCCACGAGGGAACAATAGCCCTGAGCCGAAAGCTCATCTGAGCACCTAAAGGCTTTGAGGCCCCACGACAGCCTCGGAGGGGTTGTGCCAACTCCTCAGACAAAGAAGACCCGACCCCCTGACCGACGGGTGCTCGGACGGCGCACCCCCCAAAACCAACCAACTCCCTAGAGTTGGGTCGGGAGCCACTGAGCGGCGGGCCCAATGAGGGCCCCCCATCCAAGCTCGGCATGCTCCCCGCGGCCTAACCTACGGCCACAAAAGGTCGGCCCTAGAAGGCTGGCCCGACAGGGTCAGGACTTGTTACTGTAGCCCCCAGAAGGGCATGGCGTGCTAGGTGATTAGGTGGCCCTGAGCCAAAGCACAGACGCTCTCGATCACCCGACCCACAGTAGGTTCCGACAAAAAGAAGGGCACCCCTGGGCCTAAAGTCAGCAACTCCTAGCCGCAGACCTCCACGACATAAAGCCACAAAGGGGTCAGCATCACCATCGCTCGGCCCCGATAGCTGAGCACACCCATCACACTTGGGGAAAGACCCCCACATAAGGCATCACACTCTTGTCAATGGAAGCCATCCCTACCATGGCTAGCTTGGTCACTAGAGGATCAACTTCAGCCCTTTATCGCCATCACATGCTAGGCCAAGTTAGGCCACGAAGGGCTTGGGGGCTCCTGATGAGATCCTAACATATGGGTACGTTAAGCCTTGGCATCAAGGGTTCTTGACCGAGAGATCCCCCGACCAACCCCTCTAGGATCACTCGGGGGACTCGGGGGCCATACCTATCGGGTACGCTCGTGTGCACCCTCAGACTAAGGAATCAGGCCGAGTCTGAGCACGCCGCCACCTCTGCTCAGGGCCTGAGGGCTCGCCCGAGCCACAGGCTCCCGACTGATGAGAGCCTAACCGGATCCTTGGCCCCTTCCCAGCCTTCAGCACCAGCCAAGGTTCGAGCGCAAGAAGACACGCCCTGAGCCACCAAGACATGGGGGCTCCCAGGCGCTGCACCGTGGGCGCGGCTCTGCTGTCCGCTCCCCAAGGTCATGCATGGGGTGTGACACAAGAAGACAAACCCTCCACGGCCTCCAAGGGCTCGAGGGCTCCTAGGCCCACATGTCATCCCCTCGAGCAGACCTCCTTTGCCACCAAGAAGTCTCTAGAAGGCGCACCTAGGGGAGGCTGGTCCAAGCTAACATAGCTTGACATGCAGAGTGTTAGAACAGAGCAGCCAAACAACACCCAAGGTTTCTTTGGCTCAACGAGATCACCACGGTCCACAGAGCGATGCTGCAAGACCCTCCTAGACTCCAACGCATGTAGACCATAGACTCATCCCCTCAAAACCGCCATGTACCTGACCAACCTTGGAATATAAGGGGAGGTTAGATCCTAGAGAGGGGGGAGGACAATCCTAGACAGTTCATTCCATTCCCCATTGATCCGCTCCTGCTCAACACGGAGAGCAGAGCAACCTAGAGAAGGGCACCGAGAGCTCCTCCACCACACCCATTGTCTTCCTCCTCTCCGACGAGGGTAAGACTCCACCGACAGCGAGGCAACCTAGGATTAGCACCGAGCTAACCCCCTACCAAATCTCTCTCTCTCTACCTCCTGTACACTCTATTGTAACCCCCCGATTTTGGGTGCTCTTGAGTATAAGGATCATCAGCTACTAGACGTAGGGCATCGATCGGTCTGAACCATGATAAATCGTTGCGTTCCCTCTATGATTCTTGTGTTCTTGAGTCCACTCGAGCCACTGCATACATGTACTCTAACACCAACTTGAACAACAATGCTTGTCGTAGTTCTAACCCCGTGACATCGTGCTTGCCTCTCTAAGACCTCCACACGGTGCTTTTTCCATTGCAATTCCTAACGCACCTGATTTAGAGTCATGAGGACCTGCTCCTCATCCCTATCGTCATCATTGATTTATTGACCGACTGCACCCTCAAGGGGCTCTGTGATCGGCGGCGATGCTTTTACAACAAGGGCATCCCCTAGGATCGCCACGCTCGAAGCTATCGTGGCCCCTAGAGGTGGTAGAGCAGGTTGCATGGTTAGGTCACCTAGGGCTCTGGTGGTAGCTACGATTTCATCAGAGGGTGGGGCTTCCTTGTTTTGTGTCTTTTGTTATGCCATGGTGAGCCTGATGGCACATAATACGATGAGGTCCCCACGAACAGCACCAACTATGGGGGCTTCACTCTGCCTCCTACCCTCTCTACAGGATAGCACAGAGGAGGCTTAGGGTATCCCTTGAATGAGGAAAACTAAAGATTTACTTGAAGCGATACAGAAAAGGATTAGGAATAAATTTAGGAGTAAATGGCCATTGATTCATCATCTAAAACAATATTTATAAGCCACACCTATGGTCAGGAGAAAACTACAATTGCCCTGGACTGGCCAGGATTTTTTTTGCATCAGCATGGGGGACTGGTCATTTGACCCCCTCGCCCCCAACCACTCTTCTAACTCCATTTGGAGCTCCGCTTGGGCGATAATGAATCTTCATCTTCCTTTAAATAGAAATTGAGTTGGGCCGCGAAGATCTCCTCCACCCGATGGGGCCTCGTGTGCAGTCCATTGTCTTGCAGAAATAGAGAATCAAGGCACCCCTCACCAGGGGTGTTGGTTGGCAGCACAGGGCAAGAGCCCTCGGTGAGGGTCCTTGCCGACGGCGAGGCGCTCCCGTGCATGGTTGTGTTGCAGGGCCAGAAGCAAGCAGGGGGTTCTGCCCAGACCAAAGCGAGGGTGGGGTGTCATGGGAAGGGTGTTCCCCCAACAGTTGGGGAGTGGTGGCTGTGCATGGACTCCATCCCTAGCTGGCTACATCATGAGACCACCCTCCCACAGTCCTTAGATGTGGACACCACCATCGTTCTTAGTTCTCAATTCGCATAGCAACTGGCTAGGGAAGGACGCTGGCAACGCATAACAGCAAATGTTGAGTGCCTATATCGAATCCTACAATGAGTAGCCATGTAGTCATCATGGTTGTATTGTAAGTCTTGGTTTGATTAATGATTGTTGACACCTGTGGTGGCACACAGAGAAAATCCGCAAGTGCACTGGTATCGAAGTAGTTTTCACCCGGAGTATTATTGAGTATCGTATCCACGGGAAAACATGTGTGTGTGTTATCTAACAATTAGTTTGTCTAGGGATAGCAATCAAGGTTTAAGGTATGAGTAGAGAGGATTCCTATGGTTAAGACCCTATGCAAAGCAAGGCTTATGATTCTAATGTTCACTTCAGGACGCCGCTTAGACGATAAAGCACCGCTAATAGATTACTCTACCGACACGACTATGGTCCTACTAATTTAAGAAACTGCTCAATTCGATGTGGACTACAAAAGATAGATGGGGTTGTCACCTCCCGCTGCTACCACACAACCAAGAAGTAGGGAGCAAACATAGGTAGCCGATAGCCTAAGCACTACGCTTATGCTAACAATTACTACTCTAATCCAGAGATCTAACAAGGACTAGAGCACTCAAAAGAACTGTGAACCCGTGAACAAAAGAGCATAAAACTTACTTTAAACATAAATCAATTACCAGAGGTATCTTAGATGTAGACTTGGAGAAGCCTACATCCGCCAAAGTACAAGCCGTAGAGGTAGCACCGATAGGCCGGTACTATCTACAAACTCTTTCCTTACTCTCTCTCTCTCTCTATTGTGTACAAGAATAGATAATAACTAGAGGACTAATCTCTCTTGATGCCCTGATCCTGAGATGAGGATAAGAATTAGAGTTTCAGGATGGCTCCAGGGAGGGGGCTAAGGGCTGCTATATATAGGGGTGATGGAGTAGGGGGCAAGGAACTGCCAC
Source organism: Miscanthus lutarioriparius (assembly GCA_904845875.1). Classification (NCBI taxonomy): domain Eukaryota; kingdom Viridiplantae; phylum Streptophyta; class Magnoliopsida; order Poales; family Poaceae; genus Miscanthus; species Miscanthus lutarioriparius. Next base: position 27,515,766 of record CAJGYO010000010.1, read on the forward strand.
GTCATTAATCCGCATCAATTCCCTCGATCACCGTTGGATGCACAGACTATAAACCGCCTTAAATTAATGGTGTAGATCTTAGAAACGCATACGAGGCGGCGGAGGGCAAGCGGGCTCTGAAGCAGGCCGGCCGGCCCACATTCGTCACCTTTTGGCCCAATCTTCGGTGTGGTGTCCTCTGGAACCTTTTAGAGTTGTTTATGCCGCAATGAAGCGTGATTAATTCTGACATCTAGGTCCACCTTGACGGTTTTCTGGATAAACCCTGCTGAAAACACAGATTCACCAAAACTCATAGAATTTGTCAGTTTAAACCCCTATACCTATATTTGGTGATGGAATTAAGTATATATGCAGGTTATGTTGACGGTTTATGATTGATGTTATTGACCATCAACAATGATGAGTCCTTATGGAGAGAGAGACTAGAGCACCATAAAAATAACTCAATGATTTGGCCCTTTGAAACCATGTTGATAAAAGTAGATTTTAAACTTTTATTGCATACGCCATTAATCTGTGTTAAAGAGTATTATTAAGTAGAGCAGCTTACAAAACTACCCATATGCATATAACCCATAGGATACAAAGATCAGGATAACAACATCTAGGCAACTCCTTAATAGTAGATCAAATTAGACACATGCAAGTATGAATATAGTGACATTAAGGTTATTAGGTATCTAAGGAGAGCCTCATATTATACTTGCCTTCTTTTACACTTGCTTTTCACTTAATGGTCAACTCCACGTAGAACCTTCAGACTTCATCTTCTATTCTGCAGCTTATGGCACTCAGCTTCTAGTCTCCGCTCAAGCAAACATACAATCAAACAAAGATAGTAAACCAAGAACTATACACCAATCAAAGCAAAAGGCTTTTTTAAAAATAACGTGCTAAAAGAGAGGGCTCATTGCTACGGTTACTAGAACACACAGGAAATGGAGCTATTGTTAAAAAAGAAACGACTACCGCAAGATTTACATTATAAAAGAAAAGACTATATGCTTAATGGATTATAACTAAGAAAAGGCAAGTGAATGACATTGTCGGATTGTATTTTAATTGAAAAACTGGGTTATATCTAATCATTTAAACATTAACTTGCAATAGAAATAACATGTGAGCGCGAGTATCTAATAAAATTTAATATAACTCATGTTTAACTAATCAAATTATAATTGATAAAACATGCTTAACTTTGTATTAATCAAATTAACACTTATTTATAAAAGAGCATTGTATAAAACCTATAATGCTTTTATTATAAATCTAGTTACATAAGCATTAATCAAGTTAATACTTATTTTATAAAATTCACAAACACGTTACATGGTAAACATCGTTACAAACACGTAGGTTACATTACTATGAATCTAACACAACTTGAACAGACTTAAACAGAACTAAAATGAAGATTCTACTCATAAAACAAGATCAGTGGCACATTGAAAATATCTGAAACTTGATTTTAGAAATAAAACAAATTAAAAAGTGATTTTTAAAGGCCTCAGGATGGCGGGTTAGATTTCTCAAAAAGGGAAGGGGTCATTTGTAAGAAAAAACAGATTGAAACGAAATTTGGGATGGACTAAGGGTTTATTTAAGAAAAAGGAGGGCCTCTTAGGCAAAAAGGCCAAGGTTGACTGCTCCATGATGATGCAGAACTACGTGGCGGCTAAGTGGTGACGACCGATTGGTGGGTCTTCTCGGTGGACCGGTGGATGTGGAACCGTGGGCTAAGTCCGTTGGTCCACTATGGACTGAAGGGGTACAGGGATAAGCCAATCTAACCTCTTTCGTTGCTAAAGGAATGGACAGCTGACAGCGTCTGATCGTCAGGGCGAGGCTGATGGATGGTAGTGCCATGGATGGGGGTGACTCGACTTTACTGGAACTTCACCGGAACGGCATTTCCAGCCATTGATGCCCATGGGATCTACACACAGAGGAAGGATCAACACGACGAACTTGGTTGGGTGTTGGTGAGGGCAGCAGATGGCTGAAGGCGACGCGAGGCACGATTAGACGGCTTGGGTGTATTGGTTTTGCCCCGACGAGCTTGCGTTGGCGCAACAGAGTGAGATAAAGGACAAGGGTGTTATCAGGAGCTTGCTTACCATCGGTCGAAGCTCGTAGAGGTGCTCATGGCAGCAGAAAGGTGACGGCGACAAAGATCAACTATGGTGGTGGCGCTTCTAGGGTTTGCGCTATCAGGAGCTGCCTAGGGCACGGTGGTAGCTTCAAATCCTACAATAGGGATTGATTTTTTCATATAAGGGAACAAAGTTTCAGGCTCTACCATTCGGGGATGGTACATAGCTGATAGTTAAGATACAAACCAACACCATAAGGCTAACATACCCATATGAAAACATAAACAAGGTTCAGCCCGACTAGTGAGCACAGCAAAGAAAAGCACTAAGCCTCAACACGATTCATGAAGTTCCACCCAAATTTCGTAGATAGCCATAATAAAAGTCTCCCATCTTCTGCAGCCTTCCTTGAACAATGGTCGCTCCTCCTCTTTATTCATCATGGACCGCTGTCGGATCAAAAATGTCGCCCTAAAAATTACCTGCATAGAAGTATTAGATTTAGCCTTGTTAAATACTACATCATTCCTATTCAACCATATCACCCAAGATAGCACAGCAACTCCTAGCAAAATTTGGTTTCTAAGCTTTAAGCTTAAACCCTATAACCAGGAACCAAACCAATTAACAAAGCTAGTACATGGTTGAATTCCAAAATTGATATGCATAGTATTCCAAACATAGCTCGCAAAGTGACAACCAAAGAACAAATGTTGGATAGTTTGAACAGAACTACAGAAACAACATTGATAGGGGTTGATGCGGACGGCGCATGATGGGGCTCAATTAAGAAAGGAAAGGGGAGATTCCAACCGGGTTTCGAATTGAGGAAGAAAGGAAAGGGGAGATGGGTTGTCGTTGTGTGTCCGGGGAAGGACATGGCGTAATGTGGAGCAGGTAGCGACCGAGGACTTGATCAGTGGAGTTGGAAACTTCGAGCTGGTGGCTCGAACAGGCCATATTGGGATGCAATCAATAGGGATGCATCCATCCACGGAGATTGGGTTGATGGAGGTTGGTGGCTGTTGTTTGATAGGGGTTAGTTGATCATACACCTTTTTAAGAGAGTTGACCACAATAGTTGTTTGGCGGTCCCATGCCTTATTACGGCGTTGGCTACTCTAGAACCTAGGGATAGTTTGCAATAAATGAGATAGTAACCTAATCTAGTACACAACTCTGGCTTGAGATCTATTTCATTGCATCTTCAAAACATTTCCCCCTTTATATCAGACCTAGGCTTTTAGATCTATTTGTTGTTGTCACTCCTCCAAATCATAAACTACTCCCAAAAGAGGGACTACGCTGACTGCCTCCCACTAATGCTTTGGCAAGGTTTGCTTAGGCCAACTTTATATAGTGACTCACAATAATGGCCGCTGTTATAGTGACTACTCTCCGAATCTAGACAAGTTAAGGTATTCAAACAGTCGAGAAGAGTAGTGTAATATGATCACTTAATGTCTTTTTGCTAGCACTCCAATCAAAACGATTAGGATTTCCACTTGATTTCTAGCCCTATAAACTTGACCTAATGACCGTTGAGCAACCCAAGGTTTTACAATAATTTTTGAAGAATACTTAATGCCATGGAGTGCAAGAATGCAGGCTAACAGTTTCAAGACCAAAGGATTGATGAAGCCATATATAAATCATTGGCAAATGCAGCAGCTTAGACAATATAGATACAATCCAAAGCTACTATTTTGTGGTGTATTAATCTCTCATCAAATCCAGTCTAAATCTGCTGAACATATTAAGGATGATTATAATTATGTTCAAGAAAGGGCTGCAGCTTAGTTATTGGACATTTAACCATCAAATTAAAGTATCAAATTGCGGAGATATTTCACAAATTGAAGGTCAAACTCAACCTGAACGTGTAGGAAAGCTGTGATTAAGGAAGGATGTCAAACAGTCGTAAAAGGATGAAGAAGTAGAGCTAATTACAATTGTCTAACTGATAAAGAATACAGCTGGTCAACCATATGCGTTGCCTTCACTTCCACACATTCAAACACCACGTGTCCACGGGTAAAAAAACATTATGTAATCAAAGATAAGAATGATTATCTATAAAACAACTGAAACATCACTTATTTGTGACCAGAGAGAATAGTAAATAGCTGCAGCTTTTATCTCTGCAAGTTTAACGTCTTGCGCTGAGATAGGCAAACGTACAGCTAAGCTAGCTGAGGCATCACTGCAACAACATATGCCGACTGGATCCATCAGCATAAAGGAGTTTTGGTTTCATGCTATGCTTGCTGACTTGCTTCAACAAGTCATCTGCCCCTGCTCCACTTACTCTGGTAGAGAGCATTACTTCCTTTAGTTGCTTCAGGTTCAAGATGCCGCTGACGCCACCCAGTTCGTTACACACCAGCTGCAGGGACTCGAGGCCTTCCATGGCATGCTCTTTCAGGACAATCTTGGGTACCTTAGGAACGTCGAAGCATAGACGCTGCAGAGTGCAGAACCAATGAGGTTCAAAAGTAAGTTGTTCAAACTCGAAGAAATCTCCGGTCAGCTTGAGAAACTGCAACTTTTTCAGGTGGCGTAGCTCCAGCAGGTCACGGCCCCCAAGATTAGTCTCGGAAAGGCACAGTTCCTCAAGGCTGTCTGATAATGGTAGAATGAACCGTGGCAATCTGGTCAGCTTTCCACATAGGTTGAGGGAGCGAAGCAAACACGGAGGTTCTATCTCAAGATTATCCAGGAAGTTAAGGGGGCGACCATGGAAATCTATTGTCAAAGAATGGAGAGGTGAGTTGCCATCTTTGACTTCCTTCTTAAGGCAGCTCTTTAAAGACTTCAGAAGATCTTTTGTCACCATCTCATTGGGCGCAGTCTGCCCACACAAGATTCTAACCTTACTCAACATGGGAATACGAGGCAATAACGTGACAAAATATGGGACTTCGTCGATGAGGAATCCTGCCAGAGTCTGCAGCTTGGAGCTCTCAATTGGAAAGTCATTTTTTCCTTCAAATAAATTACTTAATGGGTTTTCATTGGAGATGAATTTTGCCACTTTCTGCACCTTGGAGTTCTTGGGAAACATTATTTTGTTCTTCAAAATTATTTGGAACTTCCCGAACAAGTGAAGTAGCACCGGGAGTAGAATGACATCCATGGGAATTTTGTTTACCTTGGTGTCCCTTGTGTCAAGCGTCTCCAATGATCGCATATTCACAATATTCGCTGGAAGCATGGTCACATCTTGATTGCCTCTGATGCTCAGATATCTCAATACCGGTCGGCTGCAGACTGTATGAAGATGCTCGTTCTTCATGTTTCCACAATTTTCTAAAATCAGTACTCGCAGAAACATGTAGTTATTGAAGTCCATTAGAACTTTGCTTGCCTCCCCATGATATGTGAGCAGCCGGACATGAGTTGTACTAGCCTTCCCTCCAATCCTAGCAGATTCACTACTGCTATTCTTGAGATACAATCGAGTGATATCAGCTTGTGACAATGGTTCCACGTCCTGGCCCGGTCAAATATCAATCCTAGTGACATAATTCTCTTGGTGCCCTTTGTCATGAATAAACAGCGGCATCATACGGTTAACTCTAAACCTCTTCACCTGTCCACTGATACTAACCTCCACTGGCACGATGAAGTTTTGCTCTATCAGCTCAGTGAAACATTCATTTGCCAAGCCATCGACCGAAGATGATGGTGATGATGATATCAACCTTTCAGCCAACAATCGCCTGATCAGAGGTTTTCCCTTGATGACATGATCATTTATGACATGATTCTCGATGACAAGATTCTTGAAATATATATTTACTGACAGCAAGCAGGCCTTTGCATTAACACTCAGTCTGGTGTAGCTACGATTAACCACGTGCTTCATTCCTCGGAATGCTTCTATCTCGTTATTGTCCAGCAGGGAACCAATGTCGGTGCAAGCCTTCTCACACTCATCATAGTCCCAAGTTTTATTTAAGCTTCTCATATAATCGCCCATATTAGATATTGCAAGGGGAAGGTATTCACATGTCTCTAAGATCATCGTCATCAGACGATCTCTGTCTACATTCCGGGGAAACATCACTTTTTTCCCCAACAAATGCTTAGCAGAGTTCTTGTCAAGTGGCCGCATCTTGTAAACTGGGCCATTCCCTTGGCAAATAGTATTGGTTACTCTGTTGCTTGCCGTGGTCACGATAATTCTGTTGCTTTTATTATTATCAGGGCAAGCACTTAGCACATTATTCCAGTAACCAGTTGTCTCAAGTCCATCAATTACGATAATGTACCTAATTACAAAAAAAAATCAAATTAATTTAACTAGCCCATCAAGTCATGCTCTCGCACGAGCAATAATCTTAGCAGATATAAGCATTAGTTACTGTTTAATATATCTGACTAATAAAAATTACTTATATTAAATTATATGTTTTCTCTTTGTTCATTTTCTAACACAATAAGCATAGTACATATTCTATAGTCTACATCCAGTTATCATAAACTTATTAATTAAATTTGTTTTTTTTTTGCAAGGGACTCATCTATATGTTTTTTTATTCATATTCATAGTTTTTATTTGCATGACACCTCTGTATATCTTCAATATATAATTAGTTGAAACCTAGCATTGATTATGGTGGTTCTTGTTGCAGCATATATCTTATGAGGTCATGAATCTAAATTTTGATATTCTTTTTTAATTTTATTCTTATTGATTGCTATAGTTCTTTGTCCTCAAGTTATGTTGAAACCCTTGTGATTATTGTATATTTTATAGACTTTTCTTTTTTTACTTTTTAAAAAGGAGGATTTTAGGTCATTGACTACATTCCTATATATTACAATATATAGCATAAGCAATAATTGAAATCTGCACCATATCACTTAAGATAAGTGGTAAAGTTTGAACCGAGATCTCAGATGACGAGGTAGCAGTGCTAACATCAAGAGTATTTTAATACTCAAGCCTTGTAATGGTCAACTATTTGAATCTTAAAGGCCGAGAAACTATAACCACCAGTGTCATCCCCGACTTCTCAAGATGATTCTGTTTTTGAAGCAAGAAATTATATGTGCAGTAATGGTTATACTATCAATACATATGCGATAAATGTTTTAGTTAAAATGTATGAATATATCTAAAGTAACAACCTATATAAATCATATGTCACGGTTAGTAAAATGGTTTTTAAATAATTTTTCAGTATCATTAGTATATGAATTATTAAAAAAATATTTTTATATGATGAATCAGAACATATATATTTATCGATCACACACGCTGGCAAGATGTCTATGTTTACTTTAGTCAAATTTTATTATATTAATAAAGATAGAAGTGGAAATGTAGAAACATATATATGTTTTATGATTATTTAACATTTTTTTGTAATAAAATGTCGGTGTTTTGAGAACCGACGAGTAAATTTAGCGTCGCGCTACCCAAGGGAATCAATGGCTAGAACTCGAGACACAAGGAATTATACTAGTTCGGGACGAAGCCCTACGTCCAGTGCCGGAGACTACGAGTACGTGTTCCTCAAGTTCAAGTGCTCCAAACGGCTTACAACAGGGGGTATGCAAGCTAGGGTTCTACAGGTAGAAAGATAGAGGCAGGGGAAATCGATCCTCTAGGAAAAAGGCCTGGCTCCCCTTATATAGCCACGTGGGCTAGGTAATTACATGCAGAAGTGTAAGGTTCTCCCGACCCAAGTGGTCAGGAGCCCGAGGGAGGGAGAAGCTAGTAAGCTTGGTCAGCAATCCATCCTGTCTTGTCCCGGCTTCTATATGCATGTCTAGGCATGGTCGTCGAGGCCTTGCTCCCTACACCAAGGCATGGCCTACGGTGGCGGCACTGTGCCAGCCGTGGCGGTGCCATAGGAGTAGTGGTTGTTCACCAACTCTCCTCCACAGCATGGGCTCATTGTAGTCATCGTGGACTCTGTCCTGGCGTCCGTTCTTCAGGGAGAAGTCGTGATGTCATTATACGAGAAGAGTGGCTATCCATTGTGGGCTACCTACTCCCTGGGTCGCGACCCTGTTGCCCCGACCTCTCATGGTCGGGTCGGGGACATTGGATGTGGCCGGTTTGTGAGGAGCTGACTCCTAGTCGTGATTCCCATACCGTATTAATTAGGTGTGATCGTACGCCCGTCTATCAAGCTAGACGGGATTTGGACAATGCTGAGCCACGCGGGGTGACGTAGCCGAGTCTCGGTGTTGTCTTGTCTGTCAGTGGAGTGCTGCCCAAGATGACGCCGTGCCCCAAGACCTGGTGGTCAGAGGGGTGGTTGTCCTTCTCGTACCTGGTGGAGTGTGCGCGTGCATGTCCTATTCGGGCATGTGCATTTAATGCATCCACCCACCTTCCGTCCTTTCCTAGAGGCTAAGGCCGGAGGTGGTCGAGGTCACCATGCGGTGCATGGTCGAGAGGCGGGAGAGGTCGAGGCGGGCCTCGTACAGCTAGGGGACGAGAGGTCGAGGCAGGCCACGGTTAGCTAGGCCGTGGTCATCTGGGCCATCCTAAGCGACTCTCTTATCCGTGTCTTGGGGGTACCCGGTTATGTACCCCCGACAAAAAAATGTTGATAATTTAGATGTAGATTTGAGGGTATATTTAGGTTTTTAATAATGAGATAAGAATTTGAGTAGTTATGTAAATTATTGTATCATAATAGGGGGGAGTGGTAATTAGATAAAGATTACTTTAGATCATGTTCATAATGGCATAGGTGGGTAATTTGAATATAGAGTTAATAGATACTTTATGTTATTTTACACAATTGCAGAGATGGGTAATTATTTACAAAATAGAATAGATCCAACAACAATTATTATCAATGGTGATTAGATTCTACTAAAATGATGATCAGATATTTCTCAATTTTGTGGGAATTTTTAGGATCTACATTTTAATTTCCTGCCATGCCTCGAGAGCATTAACGTGGAGACTCCACTGGGGACTATAGTTAGACTTTCTAGTATTTATATTTTCTTCCTAACATGATATGTATTCAGTTAAAATCTAATCTTAAAATATATAGGCCCTTGTTGCATCCCTTTCGCTAACTTACAAATCTATAATTTAGCTTACAGCTTTTAATCTAGTTACTATAATTTTTTATTTATTAGAGAAAAGTTTATGTCCTAGTAGCATTGTTTTTCACATGTTAAGTTGAAACTTAGTTTGCACCTTGGCACTAAATTTTTTTAATTTGTTATATCACAAGATTATAAGTGTAGTGGTATTGTTTTATCTATCACAAAGTACTTCAAATTATATTATTGATATGACATAGTGTTTCGTTTAAAATATATAAATTTGTTTCTAATAACAACTTATGACGTTATTATAATAGAGTATTAATATAAATTGAAGTGTTCGGCGATTTTGCTTTGTGGTTTGTTAAGTAAACATTTTTCCATGCTTTATAAGCTAAATATTTATCAAAATTTATACATGTTTACTCAGACTACATTGTGAAACATAGTGTTGACGGTAGTTAAGGTCAATCACAAACCGTCAATCTACCATGCAAAAATGACTAAAATGGATCACCAACATAGACTTAGGGATTTAAACTGACAATTTCCACGAGTTTTGGTGAATCTGTGCTTTCAGTAGGATTTAATCAAAAAACTGTCAAAGAGGACCTATTGGTCAAAGGAAATCATGGAATTTCGCCGCGTAAACTACGTGGGAAGACTCTAGGAGGCTCTCCACCGAAGCGGACCCCGAGCCACTAACATGTAGGACCGGCCGGTCCCACATGTAGATCGGCCGGTCTAGGGGGGCCACCAGTCAACCCCCGATGCTACGTCGGTTCTCCACCGCCTTAAGGATTGCATCTCCGCCGTTTATTCAAGTCAGTTTGATCCAAGTGCTCAAGATTGACAATCCAGCCTATATATACCTACATGCACCCCCCTCTAGGGCATGCCAAGTCAGATCCTGAGAGCTGAAAAGCCAGAAACCCTAATCCATATCTCCACCTGGAGCAGAGCTAGAAATCAAGAGAAGATTAATCCTCCATAGGATCTAGTCTTGTATTAGAGATAGAGAGATAGAGCATGAGGGAAGAGTTTGGAGGAAGTGCCGGCCTATCGGTGCTCTCTCTACGGCTTATACCCTGGCGGAATCAAGTTCTTCATGAGCTTGCTTCTGAGATTTCTCTGGTAATCGACTTCTAATTCAAGTAAGCATCTTGTTCATATTGTTTTTTAGGTTTGCGACTCTCTTTTGAGTACTTTAATAATTGTAGCTCCTAGGTTAAAGTAGTATTCGTAGTGTAAGCGTGGTGCTTAGACTCGGTTACTCGTGGATATACCCTATTTTTCGGATCAGTGGTAGCTCGTGATGGTGACTCTTATAGCCTCGTTGAATCTTTTGTAGTCCGCCTCCCGTTAGTAGGCCTAGCAGGACCTTGTTATTATAGGAAACATACTATGCATGTGTTTTCTCTAGTAATATCCCCAAAATTAAACAATAGAAGATAAAGTTTACCGAAGTTAGATCTAGAAGACCTTAGCAGTCTCCTTTATACTCCTATTATCTAGCCTTGATTGTGAAGTTGGGTTAAGTTCAGACTTAGTTATTCTCATACACGTTTCCTCGAGTTCGATATAAAACTGGGTACTCCCGGTGAAGTGCTACATCGGTATAATATACGTGCGCTTGCGGATTCTTCTGTGTGCGTTAATTTATACCAACACATAGCATTGTGCTTTTAACGTCACAGTTGGAGAAGTGCTTAATTTACAAATATATTGTACTCTGTGGATATTGAATTATTTTTGTAACTTATATTAGAATTTACTTGTAGATATAGAGATATTTTTGTTTAGTTTCTATAATGGCTGAATTAGATACAAATATATGATACTTTATATTATCTTTCATAACAGTGTATATGGGTAGTTTGAATGCAAATTTAGGGGTTACTTTGCATTACCTTTCATAATGACAAAGATGGGTAAATTATAAAATCATTCATGGTATTTTACATTATTTTTTATAATGGTATATATAGGTATTTTAGATTCAAAGTTAGAGGGTAATTTGAAATTATCTTTCATAATGACAAAGGTAAATAATTTAGATGCAATGTTAGGGAGTTGTTTTGAATTATCTTTCATAATGCCAAAAGTGGGTTGTTTAGATACAAAATTTAGGGGTTATTTTGAATTATTTTTTATAATGGCAAAGCTTGGTAATTTATATACAAATGTGCGCGGATATTTTAAGTTATCTACAAATCTAGGGGTTTATTTTAAGATAACATCATAATGGCAAATGTGGGTAATTTAGATGCAAAATTAGAGGTTACTTTACGCATTATCTATAATCGCAGAGGAGCGTTTTTTCATAAATTGGAATCGATCACATGGCTATTATTGGTAATGATGATTAAAGTACTTAATATTACTAATTAGAGGCTCTAATGGATGCACCACGTTAATTCTCACCTGATATTCTAGAAAAAAAAAAAGAAAAATCTTACTAATGCTCACAATAATCAAAAACATCTTTCCTTTAAATAATTTAGATGAAATGTTACTCAATTATTTTGAATTATCTTTCATAATGGCAAAAGTTGGTAATTTGGATACAAATTGAGGGGTTCTTTTGAATAATTTTTCTAATTTATATAATTTAGAGGGTTATTTTAAGTTATCTTTCATAATGACGAATATGGGTAGTTTAGATGCAAAATTAGGGAATTACTTTATGCATTTTCCATAATGGCAGATGTGGGTAATATTTTATAAATTTAAATAGAATGAATGGCTATTATTGGTGATAATGATTAAAGTACTTACTATTACTAATTACATTAATTTTCCCTGGAAACACTTGGAAAAAGATTAAATCCTAGAAATTCTCACAATAATGAGAAACACCTATCCTTTAATAATTTAGATGCAATGTGGTTTATTTTGAATTATCTTTCACAATGGCAAAAGTATGTAATTTAGATACAAATTTGGGAGGTTATTTTGGATTTTTTTCATAATGGTAGAGGTTGGTAAATAGAAATTTAGGGAGCTATTTTAAGTAGCTCATGTGAAGGGTTGAACTCTTGCAACATGTGTTTCTCTTAAATAAATGTACTAGCCTATATAGAATCATGGGTTTGTTATCTGTACAAGTCAATAGAGAAGGTAAAAGGACGCACCTCCCATTCAATAGTAAACCTCTCAAAATATCGATAAGCTGTGAAATATTTTCTTCTCTAACATTTGTTTTGCCCAATTGACCAAGTATGTCCAGTAGCAAGCCCTTGCCGTTGTCATGGGATGCCATGGCCCAAGCCTTGTGTAGGAAATGTTCCATCTCTGTGAGTTGGTCGTACGCTGCTCTAGCAAGGATACTCTTCCCAGAGCCACCCGGGCCAAAAACGGTGACCACCCTACGCTTCCTCGCTGTACCTTCACACAAGATCTGGACGAGCTCCGCCTCAGGTGGTTTGGTGTCAAGTGCCGGCCGCATTCTATAAACCTGATAATTCTTATGACAGGTATCGGCTATTTCATCTTTTCTTGTGGTGACAATAATTCTGCTGCTCATGTTATCATCAGGGAAAGCACGTAACAAATCATCCCAGTACCTTGTGGTCTCAAGGCCATCAATTCCGATGATGTACCTAATTAGAAAATGGAATCGAATTAAATTGAATCCTCCACAGTTTTTTTTAAGCACTTAGCCCCATTCGTGGTATCTTACTAATACTAATTAGAGGCTCTAATGGAGGCACCATATTAATTTTCACTAGACGTGTTAGGAAAAAGATAAATCCTAGAAATTTTCAAAATAATCAAAGACATGTGGTCTCTAATATGATAGACTCTAATCATCGCCACTAACAATAGACATTGGATCTATTCTAATTTATAAAAAAAATACCTACCTCTCCCATTATGAAAAATACATAAAGTAACCCCTAATTTTATATCTAAATTACCCTCTTTGCCGTTATAAAAGATAATTTAAAATAGCTCCCTAGATCTGTAGATAAATTACCTGCCTCTGTGACTTTGAAAATAATTCAAAATAACCCCTTATATTTGCATCTAATTATCCACCTTTGCCGTTATTGAAGATAATTCAAAATAACCTCTTATATTTGCATTTAATTATCCACATGTATACATTAGTATAAAGTATAAATATTTATTTTAATAACTTCATAAAGTAACCATGTAGCAGTGACACTGACAAGTGATTTTAATTTAATACTCCATGATAATAAACTTCATAAGCTCTTATTTTAAATAAGTTTATACATTTTGATTGAAACATTATGTCATTATCAACATTAGTAATTTAATTTTGAGCACTCTATGATATATAAAACAAAACTACACACACATAATCCTGTGATATAACAAATTCAACATGTTTGGCACTGGGGTGCAAGCTAAGTTTCAAATTAACATGTGGTAAAAATACTCTTATGACCTAGAATTTTTTTAATAAAAGACAATTTTTGAATAAGAGATCAAGAACACTTGAATTTCTACTTAACATGTGAAAAATTACAACAACTTGATTAAGCTAAACTATAGATTTATGAAGTCACAAAAAGGGATGCAACAAGATTTTATATATCTTAAGATTTGGTTTCAACTAAGTATATGTCACATTAGAAAAAAAATGATAAATACTAGAAATTCTAACTAGAGGTCCTAATAGAGCATGCATGTTAGTCCTCACAAGGCCTAATAGGAAAACAAAACATAGTTCTTAGAAATTCTCAAAAAATTAGAAATATCTTACTATCATTTCGGTATAACCTAAACACCATTGATAATAATAGATACTGAATCTATTCACTAATTAACCATCTCTACTATTGTGTAAAACAATATAAAGTAACCCATGACTCTATATATCTATTAAGAAACATGATTTAAAGTAGATCTAAATTTGCATCTAATTACCCAGGTCCTCTTATTATGATCGATAATTTGTGCATTACTTAATTTTCATCTCATTATTAGAAATTTTTAATACCCCCTTAAATCTACATCGAAATTATCAACATCTTCTATTACAAGAAAATTGTTTAGATAACCATAGAGCATATATATGTTTATAATTAACCACCTCTATCAATACTAATATAGTAAGATTTGATTAAAGTAAACATACACATTGTGTGAGCATGCATGAGAAACAAATATATATGTTATGTTTCATCATATAAAAAATATTTCCTTAACAACTCATATACCGATGATACTAACAAATTGTTTAAAACCATATTAGTAACCATGACATATATTTTATATAGGTTATTATTTTCGATATATTTATATATGTTAACTAAAATGTTTGGCACGTCTATATTGGTAGTTTAACCATAACTTTAAATATAATTCCTTGATAGGAAATTCAATCATCTTGACAAGTGTGGGAGACCACTAATCACTACCGGACTCAGTGAATTTGCCGAGTGCCAGGGGCACTCGGCAAAGCCCAATTTGCACTCGGCAAAGGCTTTGCCGAGTGCTGCACTCGGCAAAAAAAGAGTCGGCAAAGATGTCTTTGCCGAGTGTCTTTTGTCGGGCACTCGGCAAAGCCTTTGCCGAGTGCCGACACTCGGCAAAGTTGGAACCGAAAAAAAACCCAAAAAAATGGGAATTTTTACCCAAAAAATGGAATTTTTTTTAATTGGTGGAGGCCCCCACCGGTCAGCGCCCATCCATCTCCGGCTTTTTTCGCGTAAATTTCACGGCTACGCGGCCGACGGGATTCGAACCCAAGACCTCCCGCTGCGCACAAACCTCCTCTACCACTACACCACATTGTCACTTGTGTCTAGATTCCGTTTTAGTTCCCAATATATTATACTAAACCGAGTGTAAATTATTTGTTTGAGCCCCTAAACGAATTCAAATAAAAAAGTTGTGAACTACAAAGTTTTATAACTTTTCGAGATCTACACTTTTAGTTTAGAAAGTTTTTCCATTCGAGGTCGTTTACAAAATTTGAATTTTAAAATTTTGAAATTCAAACACAGTTTTGCATGACAAGATGTTTTCAAATCAAAAAGTTGTCAACTACAATGTTTCATAACTTTTGGAGATCTACAATTTTTATTTAGGAAGTTTTTCCATCCGAGGTCTTTTGAAAAATTCAAATTTTAAAATTTTCAAATTCAAACGTCGTTTTTGCATGACAAGATGATTTCAAATCAAAATGTTGCCAACTACAAAATTTCATAACTTATCAAGATCTACAAAGTTTATTTTGGTCATTTGTTCATCCGACATAGTGGTAGTAACATTGTTCACAAATCTTATATATCTATCTTCTACTTTCATGAAACTAATATGAGAGATATGAGAGATGTAGATTTTATGAACAACGTTATTGTCGCTTTGTCAAATGAAGAAATGACCAAAATAAACTTTGTAGATCTTGAGAAGTTATACAACTTTGTAGTTGAAAAGTTTTTCATTTGAATTCATTTAGGGCCTCAAAAATTGCTTCGAAAAAATGATTTGCCGAGGGCCAAAAAAAATGCACACGGCAAAAAGTCTCTTTGCCGAGTGCCAAAACAAAGGCACTCGGCAAAATACATCTTTGCCGAGTGCCAGAAAAAAACACTCGGCAAAGACGTATTTTGCCGTGTGTTTTTGTTTGCCGAGTGTATTTTATTTGGCACTCGGCAAACACGGTCTTTGCCGAGTGCCCGATAAAATACACTCGGCAAAGCCTCGGCACTCGGTAAATCGCCGGTTTCCGGTAGTGAATATAAACAATACAGGTGGGCATTCATTATATTGGTAGGCATTGTTAGCATGCATGTTCGCTGTATGTGATTGTGATACTAGTGGGTCAGTCTTGCACATGGAGGTGTCACGTTTATTTTCATACATTTTTAGATTAAAATATGTCATCATAATGTGCCCACCAATTACGATAGGTTTTGTGACCTACAAGAGTCTCCGTAGCACTTCAAGTAGTGGGTTCGACTCTCCGTATGAGCAAATAGTTAGGGATTTAACGGCCTTGTGCATTTAGTGGTAGGCGACGTTTTTTCATCAAAAGCGAGGCACATGTGGTGACTTTGTCAATCTCAATCTTAAGTATTTGCCGACTCAGTCTTCGAAGAAGCTCATAGAGTAAGGTTTGAATGCGTGCGTGTGTTCATAGGGTTGAGTGTGCATGTATAGAAAAGATTAATCTATATATAAAGTGGGAAGAAATTAAAAGGGCAATATAAAATAAGGGGGGCAGGACAGGGATGACACACACCTCTTGTTCTTGAGGAAATCTCTCAGGATTTGTGCAAGCCGGATAAATTTCCCGCGTTGCCTTTGTTGGCCCAGTCGATCGATCATGTCCTTGAGGAGCCTCTTGCGCTGCTTTTGTTGGCCTAGTCCATCGATCATGTCCTTGAGGAGCCTCTTGCCATCGTCGTCGTTGGAGGACGCCGTGACCCAAACCTTGCATGTGAACTCTTCCTTGGACTGGACATTCTCGTACGCCGCTCTGGCAAGTTCACTGTCCGGGCTTGCGATGGCGACCACTCTGAGCAGCGTCGCGCTGCTCATGCTCAACATCCGGACGAGCTCCTTCCTGGGTGCATACAAGCCTACTGGTTCAGCCTCGTTATCATGGCAGAAGTATTTCTCCTCGTCTTTCCTTGTGGTCTGGCAAGGCTGCTGTCCCCGTGAGAACGGCAGGAAGGCGTCCGCCCTCTTCTTAGCACTGTCGCTGAGATTCTCGATCTCCTTAAGATAGCTGCAAATTTTCCTTCCGGGGCCGACTACCCGCTTGCCCTTGTCCACCAGCTTCTCCGCGACACGCGCACCGATCCCTTCAAAGTGCCCGCCGGTCTGGCCTGTAAACTCCAGGTCGTAAAGCTCCATGACATCCTCGATTCTTAGCTTTATGCACCTGAGGTTGTTCATCCAGCTGAGGATGCCTTGCTGTTCCGCGTTCTCGGAACCTCTACGGAGGGCCTCTTTTATGGATTCCAGGTCGCCTTGGATGGACCTGACGCCGTCGGAAATCTTATGCTTGCCATGCTCTTTGTAGGATGCCTTGAGCTTGCTGAGGAGACTCAGGGATGCATCTACCAGACTAATAGCAGAGCTAGCAACATCCATCTGCGGTGCACTTAAAGCTAGTAGCACCTAGGATTGGAGGTGATCGATTGTGGTGAGGTGGTCTGCAGAAGCGATTTAGCTAGGCTTGGACAAGAGGCCAGATCGAGCAAGAGCTCGATTTCATTTTTGCCGGTGAGAGGCGATAGATCTACTTACTAGTAGCTAAGAGATCTCTGGAGGGTGGACCGTGGGGCGGGGAGAGCCGACGACCTGCACAGAAGACCAGTCACTGTACGTCCTTCTCCTAATAATGCATGTGCCAACTGCCAAGCATTTGGATTTGTGTTTCCAATTTTTTTCAATCACAAGGTGCCAAGTGCAATTGTGGGTATATAGATCCGCATTTTTCTTATTTGGCACAGCTTCACCAATAATTTCATGAGCTATTGTAAGCTGTTTTTTTCTATGCTTTTGTTCGTACTCACCGTGTGCACACTCAACCGCGTAGGGTTACTGTTGAAGGGGTAACTTCTTTGTGTCAGTTTGGTGTGTATACGTTTTGTTATCGGAACAGTGCTGGTCTGCATGTGCAAGCTCAGAAGAACAAGTGGCCCACGGAGTGGCTTGAGCACTGGTTCTACTGCAGGCTTGCTCCCGATCACGGCGAGGGTGCTGATCTCTGCGGAGGTTTGGTGCCGCTTGGTAATGTTAGTGTTGAAGGAGTTCGCACTGAGATTTGTTGTCGGGTTGTTGATGCGCTGAGGGTGGTTGCGCAGTACCAGTGTGCGCAAGATTTGTTTGAGGAGTTTGTGTGTGCGAAGGTAGTTCCTTTGCGTGCAGCTTAGCGGTGGTTCACAGTGAGTGAGGAGAGGTATAAGTAAAAAGGGTCTGAAGTGCCCTAATATCGATGTTGAAGCTAAGTGGAAATCTGTCTTGGAGAAGGCTGAAAGTCGGAAGCAGGGTCTTGACAGGGTCTTGGCTATTGTTACTGAGTCTGCTGAGGAGATTGTTCGTGGTTTCGGCTCTACTGAGATTCGGAGCATTCGGTCTGCTATTCCTGATCGCCCGAGGCTCAATCGGGTTTTTGATCTTTTAGGGGTTGACTATCCTGATTGGCCTTATGAAACGGCCGAGGGTGAGGCTGGCAAGGGCTCCAAGAAGCGTAAGCAGCCGGAAGCCTCCGAAAAGGCGTCTGGTGGTACTAGTAAGCGAGGCAGGCGCGGTCGAGGTCGATCGAAGGGGCACCGGCCGCGAGGCAGGCTGTTGCAAAGAGGCCTGCGCCGAAGGTTGTTGCTTACCCTTGGCAGTACAATGGAGTACAACGCTTTATCCTTTGATTTTAGTAAGTACAAATATAGTACAATCATCTATCAATGTCATGAAATATATTTTGACACATTTGGTCAACACGTCTTTCATTTCGCACAAATCCGAATGAACGGCTTCTAATGGTGCAAGTCCCTCGTCTCCGTGGCCTTGTGAGGTTTTGCAAGGTGCTTAGTTTGCACGCATACATGACACTTAGAACCTTCCACCAAATTAAATTTCAGGATTAAAATAGTAATATTTATAGTAAGTAAGTATCTTTCTTATTTCTCGAAGAGTCAAACACTTTTAACTTTGACAAATATATATATAATATTAATATTTATAGTACGTAACTAATATCATTAGATAGATTGTTGAGTTTATTTTCATAATAAACTTATTTAGAGATATAAATGTTGTTAATATTTTCTATAAATCTACTTAAAAGGTTTGACCGACACGAATACCATGGTGACACTTGTTTTGGAACGGAGGTATGTATGAACCTCCGTCTTGCGTGTTTTTTGTTCGAAAACCTCTCTCTGTGTTTTTTTTAGGAAATGGTAGTGTCAGACTGTCAATTTTTCTATACCTAATAATAAAGAAACAAAATTTCAGCCTATTTTTTGTACCCATTTTTTTGGTATGGCCTCCTCTAACTAATTTCATGAATATGGAAACTGCATATAGCCATTCTCTTTACATAACAGTGCAGGACTACTTAAAGTAACCTGGACAGATAGAAATTCTAATCCAATTAGATATCTCCGATCCCGAGTAATGTGAATAAGAGTCCTAATCCAAATAAAAAAAATATAATGTCGATGCGGGACCCACGAGATACCCCGCAAGGAAGAGAGAAGATCTAGTCTAACTAGGTCTTTTTTCATGTAACCTTAGTAGTAGTATTATTCTATAATTCTACTATGAACTCTCATTGCAAACCGACTAGGACTCTGACCTCCTGACTATATAAAGGAGGGCAGGGATCCTGGAAAGGTGACTGTAACAACACAACAACACACAATCAATCCAATGCAAGGCTAACGCCGACTGGACGTAGGGCTATTACTCGACCACGGTGGAGGGTCCGAACCAGGATAAATCGACTGTCTCTTGCGTTTACCGTCGAGTTCCGCATACGCTGAAGCCTGAACATACTACCCCGGGGACCCCCATGGCAGGCTATCGGTGGTCAAACATCGACAGCTGCGCGCCAGGTAGGGGCTTTCGGCGAATTTGCATCCGAGAGCTCGATGGACCTCGACAACATGATCTTCTCGACGGGATCAACCTTCATATTCGGTTCGTGGATCTGCGAGGCAGGCGATGATGGCAAGCTCCAAAGCCATCTCCTCGAAGATTCGGCTCACCATGAAGACTTTTCTATTTCGGCGACGACGACAGATCAAATCACCGGAAGATTTACGCAGCTCATGATGACTGATTCAACTCAGGTTTCGCGGCTTTGCGCATCCGACTCAAAATTAGGCTCCGCATCCGAAATAAAGTCTGATCCGAGTTCTTTCAAAGATCTGACTTCTTTTCCAATGGGGCTCCAGAACGCGGCCTCGGCATATCAAGAATACAACTCGGAGTGCACTCAGAATCTTTTCAAGAAGTCGGATCTTTTTCCGTTTGGACACCGCAACATGGCAAAGTCTTATCAGGCACAGCTCGAAGGATCCCTCGATCCAGTACTTAGAATGCCACTGAAAGGAGCTCAGGAAGGTCTCGTACTAACTATAACATCTCAAGACTGCATCGTCCACTGGCCAGGTTCTATTCCTGAGGATAGCAGTACCCAACTAGTCGGCACGACGACAACAGCAATTCTACCCTACCAAGAAGGAGACTCGATCTGCGACCTTGAAGCCTCTACTGAAGTTATCTACAACTCCGACACTACGGAAACCAACGCCAATAACAGAATAGTTCACGTACGGAAAGTACTCATGGTTCGCCGTCCTCGATCACCATTGATCCCCCAGAAGCACCCGACGTTAGGTCATCAGAAGAATCTGAGTCCAACATATCACCCTTTGCCTAGGGCTATGATGGTGAGACCGAGAGTCAGAGGCAAGCCAGAGAAAGAAAAAACAAATTGAAGCAAGGGCGCCAACACCGTGCTAGGCAGCGCAAGGAAGCTTGGGTCAGATATGAGTCAGATCTAGCCGAGTACAATAGGAGAAAATCAAAACAAGAAGTCGAAGAAAGACGTGCGGCGAACACACCCTACAACAGGATCCGAGAAGCACTTGAAGAACTCGGAACGACCACGCATCAAAGTGAACAACAGGAACAGCTCCGGGAACTTCTCCGGACAGCAGCCCTAAAGACACACGATGGAAAAACCCGTTCAAGACTACCTGCCAGGTCAACATATCACAGGAAGGAAGATCAAAATCAAAGGAAGTCTGCATTCGAGAGACTTGGACCAAGTGGAAGTCACAACAGAGAAAGTAGAAGGGACCACAATCAAAACTACCAAGCCGAACAACCAAGACAGATCAGAAGCGAAGCACCCATTCGGACAGCCCCGTAGAACTACTCTCACCAAAACGACAGTTGGCTGGAAGGAGATGCTGAATCGGAGTACAGAGAAGCCGGGACGCTTGATAGATTCCCCTGTTTTGCAAGCAGACTTGCTTTGATATGACTATCGCACAAGTTCAAGCCGTCCAACCACTCTAAATATGATGGCAAAACCGAACCAAGGCAGTGGCTCAGAATCTACTCACAATCGATTGAACTGGCTGGGGGGACGACGATATCAAGACCCTGTTCTTTCCCATGGCCCTGGAAACCATGCCCTCTAATGGTTCAACAAATTAAATCCAGGGTCAATTAGAAATTGGGAGGACTTGCAAAGAGTTTTCTGTCAAAATTTCACAGGTATCATTACGCACCCCATCACCCACGCAGAACTAAAGGGACTCAAGCAGAAAGGAGGCAAAAGTCTCAGAGACTACTATCAACGATTCGGCGAACTACGTGCCTAAGTACATGACATCACCGAACGAGAAGTAATTGAAGCTTTCTCTCACAGAATCATGGCTAGGTGGCAATTTTAGGATTTCTGCAAAGAGAACACGAGAAACAATGAAGAATTCAGATGCACAGTAGAAAAGATGATTACTGCAGAGGAGAAGACGCCAGAAAGGTTCCCGGAAAGAAGCAACCAAGACAACCCGGACAGACAAAATCATCAAAACGGCAGACATCAGGAAAGGAAATGTGGATCAGACAACACCGTAGCGGTGGCTGACAAGTCGAGGAAGTTTTCCAAACCCAGAAGATATGACAACATTGAGAATATGCAGTGCATCTTGCACCCTAAAGCAAATCACACCATCGGAAATTGCTACACCTTCAATGAACGATTCATAAGAAAAGATAGTAAGGGAAACACAAAAGAAGACAATCAGAAAAAAGACGAAGACAACCACGAAGACAAGGGATTCCAAAAATCCAGGGGGTGGTAGCAGTGATCTTCGCCAGGGCCCCAGATTCTAGAAGCAAACATCAAGAAAAGCTAGCTCTACGGACCATCATGGCAGCAGAACCAGCTACTCCAAGATATCTCAATTGGTCACAGTATCCAATCCAATTTTCAAGAGAAGACCAATAGACTAGCGTAGGAAACGCAAGTCATTACCCACTGGTTCTAGATCCTACTATTGCCGGAATGACCGTCACAAAAGTACTAATCGACGGGGGAGCCGGACTCAACATCATTTTTTCATAAACTCTAAGGAAGATGGGACTACAACTCGCTAGGATGATTACACCAATGAGTACCCCTTTTTATGGCATAGTACCCGGCAAGGCGGCCATGCCACTTGGACAAATTACTCTACCGGTTACTTTTGGAACTCCTTCAAACTACCGTACAGAGTTCATCAAGTTTGAAGTTGCAGACTTTGATTCATCATATCACGCAATCCTTGGGCGCACAGCACTAGCAAAGTTCATGGCAATACCACATTATCCGTACCTGTTGCTTAAGATGCCAGGGCCTAACGGTGTACTTTCTCTTCGAAGCGATTTGAAGCGCACTTTTGAGTGCGATGTTCAGGCAATTCAAATTACAGCAAAGGCACAAGCCGACAATGGTAGAAAAGAAATAGCCACTATTGCCGCAGAAATAAGCCCAGAAGAGCTAGAGATACCGGCTAAAAGGCCCAGCGTCCTCGCACCACCAAAAGAAGCCGACGTCAAGCAAATCGACCTGGGCACCGGTGATCCTTCCAAAACGGCAACCATCAGCGCCCACCTCTTGGCAAAATAGGAACTCGCGCTCACCAACTTTCTTCGGGACAACAAAGATATCTTCGCTTGGAAGCCGGCCGACATGCCAGGTGTCCCAAGAGAGTTGGCTGAGCACAGAATTGATATCAATGAAGGCTCCAAGCCTATGAAGCAATGGCTACGACGATTCTCACCTGACAAGAAGGCAGCAATTAAAAAAGAACTCACAAAGCTAATGGCAGCCGGATTCATTAGAGAAATCCTTCATCCAAATTGACTACAAACCCAGTTCTAGTACAGAAAAAGAACACGGACGAATGGCGCATGTGTGTCGACTACACAGATCTCAACAAACACTACCCGAAAGATCCGTTCGGGCTACCACGCATTGATCAGATAGTTGATTCAACAGCAGGAATTGCCCTATTATCCTTTCTTGATTGCTATTCAGGGTATCACCAAATCGCATTAAAAGAACAAGACCAGAGAAAGACATCTTTCATCACTCCGTTCGGTGCCTACTGCTACCAGACCATATCGTTTGGACTCAAGAATGCTGGTGCAACTTACCAAAGAGCTATCCAAACATGCCTTGGTGATCAGATCGGCGAAAACGTAGAAGCTTACGTGGATGACGTGGTAGTAAAAACAAAGAACCCGGATACACTGATTGAAGACTTAAAGCAAACCTCCGAGAACCTGAAAAGGTGGAGGTGGAAATTGAACCCAAACAAGTGTGTATTCGAGTTCCTTCAGTGGCAACTACTCGGAATCTTGGTCACCATCGCGAATCAAAGCAAGCGCCAAGCAAATTCGAGCCATAACAGAGATGGGCCCTCCTCGAAGTGTCAAAGATGTGCAAAAACTAACAGGCTGCATGGCGGCCCTCAATCGTTTCATATCAAGACTCGGCGAAAAAGGGTTACCTTTCTTTAAACTACTAAAGAAGACAGACAAGTTCGAGTGGACGGAAGAAGCCAATGAAGCTTTCAAGAAACTTAAGGCATACCTCACCTCCTCACCAGTTCTCACACCTCCAAAGAAAGACGAAGACATGATGTTGTACATTGCGGCAACTTCTACTGTGATCAGCACGGCGATAGTCATAGAAAGAGAAGAAGAAGGGCGCGTGTATAAAGTACAACGCCCCGTATACTACATCAGTGAAGTACTGTCAGAATCAAAAATTCGGTACCCGCATCTGCAAAAACTACTCTACGCCCTACTGATCACTTCACGCAAGCTTCGCCACTATTTTGAAAGCCACAAGATTACCGTGGTGACAGATTTCCCACTCGGAGACATCTTGCACAACAGAGATGCAATAGGGTGCATATCTAAGTGGGCAGTCGAACACGGTGCTCTCAACATCGATTTCACCCCACGGAAAGCAATTAAATCTCAAGCCCTTACCGATTTTGTTACCGAGTGGACAGATATTCAACAACCTATGTCAAATACCATCCTTGACCACTGGAAGATGTACTTTGATGGATCACTCAAGCTAGGCGGAGCCGGTGCAGGCGTTCTCCTCATTTCTCTAGACGGAAAACAACTCAAGTATGTCCTTTAGATATTATGGCAAGCTACAAACAATGAAGCTGAATACAAAGCCCTCATCCACGGGCTACGAGTGGCAATCACCCTCGGAATCAAGCGATTACTCGTATACAGCGATTCGGCAGTAGTCATCAATCAAATCAACAAAGATTGGGACTGCACCAAAGAAAACATGGGCGCTTACTGTGCTGAAATACAAAAACTCAAAAAACATTTTCAAGGATTGGAAATTCTACATGTCCTACGCGAGTCCAACATTGCAGCAGATGTCCTCACCAAGCTCGGATCAGACAGGGCAAAGGTCCCACCCGGCGTATTCATAGAGGAGTTATCAGCTCCCTCTATCAAACAACTCGGAGAGATAACCCCTAAACTCCCAGCCAAAGGCAACCAGATTCTGGTAATCAACACCTCATGGACACAGGCTTTTATTGATTATATCAAAGAGAATAAGTTACCAGCAGATAAAGAGGAAGCTACCCGAGTTGTTCGCAGAAGCAAGAACTATGTCATAGTGGGGGATAAGCTTTATAGAAGAGCCGCATCATCAGGAGTACTCCTAAAATGTGTCTCATTTGAAGAAGGCAAAGAGATCCTAGACGAAATACACTCAGGTTGCTGTGGAAATCATGCCGCTTCAAGAACACTAGTTGGCAAGGCATTTCGCACCAGATTCTACTGGCCAACCGCTTTGAAAGACGCAAAAGAACTTGTCAGAAAATGCAAAGGTTGTCAAATGTTCGCAAGACAAGCTCATGTGCCAGCTCACAATCTCATCTGCATCCCACCCGCTTGGCCTTTCTCTTGCTGGGGGCTGGATCAAGTAGGACCTCTCAAGAAAGCAAAGGGCGGTTTCAAGTACATCTTCGTAGCAATTGACAAGTTCACCAAGTGGATTGAATACAAACCACTCGCAAAATATAGCACAACCAAAGCAGTCGAGTTCATCCAAGACATTATGCACCGCTTCGGCATGCCCAATCGAATCATCATAGATTTGGGTTCTCCCTTCACAGCTACAGAATTCCAAAGTTGGGCACAGGACTACGGCTTCAGCATAGATTACGCGTTAGTCGCACATCCAGAGGCCAACGGATAGGTATAAAGGGCTAACGGACTCATACTAGCCGGATTAAAACCAAGATTGTATGAAGAACTAGTGGACTATGGATCAAAATGGACTGAAGAATTACCCAAGGTCGTATGAGGGCTACGAACTCAAATAAGCAGAGCCACCGGATACTCGCCCTTCTTCCTAGTTTACGGATTAGAAGCCGTACTACCTGCCGACTTGATCTGGACGTCACCAAGGATAGAACAATATGACGAAGGAGAAGCAGAACACACCCGAAGATTAAACTCGACAGTACAGAAGAAGTCAGAGTAAATGCTACCCTTCAATCAGCAAGATACCTCCAAGGATTAAGACGCCACTAAAACAAGAATACCCAGCCTCGATCACTACAAGTCGGAGACCTGGTACTAAGAAGAATACAAAAAACTGACGGACGCCATAAACTACTTAGTACATGGGAAGGTCCTTTTATTATCGCAAAGGTCACCGGACTAGGCACGTACAAGTTGATAACCGAAGATGGAAAAGAAGTCAACAATACATGGCACACCAGCCAGCTAAGAAGATTCTACGCATGAAAACAACTCAAGGAAGAATATATATACAAGCCACAAGAGATCAATGTTCATGGTCAATAAAAATGGTGTTCCTAAACATATGTATTATTATGGCTCATCAATGTTCATGATCAATAAAGATGGTTTCTCGACAACATATGACTTATTATGGCTATCCCCAAGTTGTTTTCTAAGTGCAAAATGGCTGAAAATATGCCTGAGCATACCAGCCGAGAGCAAAAGAGCTGAAAAGATGCTTGAGCTCGTCGATGAGGGTAGCTAACAAGCTAACACCCGAACCAAAAAGCAAAATGGCTGAAAATATGCCTGAGCATACCAGCCAAGAGCAAAAGAGCTGAAAAGATGCTTGAGCTCGCCGATGAGGGTAGCTAACAAGCTAACACCCGAACAAAAAAGCAAAATGGCTAAAAATACGCCTGAGCATCCTAGCCGAGAGTAAAAGAGCTGAAAAGATGCTTGAGCCCGCCGATGAGGGTAGCTAACAAGCTAACACCTGAAATAGAAAGCAAAATGGCTGAAAATACGCCTGAGCATCCTGGCCGAGAGCAAAAGAGCTGAAAAGATGCTTGAGCCCACCGATGAGGGTAGCTAACAAGCTAACATCCGAAACAAAAAGCAAAATGGCTAAAATACGCCTGAGCATCCCGGCCGAGAGCAAAAGAGCTGAAAAGATGCTTAAGCCCACCGATGAGGGTAGCTAATAAGCTAACACCTGAACCAAAAAGCAAAATAGCTGAAACATGCCTGAGCATACCGGCCTAGAGCAAAAGAGCTGAAAATATGCTTGAGCCACCGATGAGGGTAGCTAATAAGTCACACCAACCAAAAAAAGCAAAATGGCTCAAACATACTTGAGCATATCGGACGAGAGCAAAAGAGCTGAAAATATGCTTGAGCCTGCCGATGAGGGTAGCTAAGAAGCTGACAATCGAACCAAAAAGCAAAATGGCTGAAACATGCCTGAGCATACCGGCCGAGAGGAAAAGAGCTGAAAATATGCTTGAGTCCGCCAATGAGGGTAGCTAATAAGCTGACACCCGAACCAAAAAGCAAAATGGCTGAAACATGCCTAAGCATACCGACCGAGAGCAAAAGAGCTGAGAAGATGCTTGAGCCCACCGATAAGGGTAGCTAATAAGCTAACACCCGAACTATTCAAAGATCCTAGGAAGCGCTACATGGTTTCACTAAGGAAAGCACTCGAACGACGCTTGTTTCTACTCGGCAAGACCTGAAGGAACAAGATGAGGCTTCCAGAGCTCAACCATGTAGTGCTCGGGGGCTTGTCGAAGAGGGTAGTTAGTAAGCCAAAGATGTTTTTGCAACCAGGGAAAGGACCAGATGCTGGCCACATCTCGAGTTAAGCAAAAAAGTCGAAAAGAAGCTGAAAGTACTCGAGATCCCCGGCACCAAGTCTTTTCAATACTGACAAGAACAAAAAGGTTGTCAAGACAAAGTTCTACTTACCCTGAGTTGTTTACAAGACAAGCACCAGGCAAATCAAGTAAGCTTGTCAAGACAACGATCAACATACACCGAGTGGATCACACAACACAGATGAGAGCCAGAACAAACAACTACTCAGAGAAAATTCTGATTACCTGGACAACTCATTCAAAGAATAAAGCAAGGCTTAGACATCCAGACACAGAAGACATCATCCAAAAAATAAAGAATCTTCATTCAAAAACCAGTATAGTATCTTATTATAGAAATTGGAGAATAAAGGTCAATTACATTAGGCATTGCCATCAGGAGAAGAAATGTCAATATTAAGATTATCAACTATCATCCTGGCTAAATCTTCGATCTCAGGCTCCGCCCTTTCAACAGCATCAACATATTCTTGACTCTCGGCTTCATCAGCAATCTTGGACAGGGGAAACTCCGGAGAAAGAACTTGGACCTGGGCAAGAACATTCCTAGTACACAGTTGGGCGCACCTCTTCACGAACTCCTGGAAACGGGTCGAAACTGGGGGATAAACTAACCCCAAGACTGACCATCATCCGCTGAAGTCCGGAGGAGACCGGCTACTGACCGAAATGATTTCCACAAAGCATTCTAGTTCTCAGTAGCCGTCGCCAACTTACTAGTCAAGTCTTGAATAGTCTTTTGGGCCTGCATAAGATCTCTGTCAGCTCCACGCCAAATCAGTTTGGCTAGCGTGAGTTCTTCTTCAACATAAGTAATTACCTCCTCAGCCCTATTGTGACTATTGCGGGCGGTGGTCTTCATTTCCTCGATACCTTCTGAGAGCTTCTGCTTTTCAACTCGAAGACCTAGACCAGGCAACAAAAACAAGTCAGCAGAAAGGAAAATCATAGTACAAAAGAAAAAAAACAAGTCAGCAGAAAGGGAAGTCAGAATACGTAAGGAAACAAAAAGAACCCGCAATACCTTTGCACTCATTCTTCAGGGACTCCACCGCAGCATCCTTCTGCTTCTCTGCCTCTACCACCCGGGCACGAAGAGCCTTCTCCTCCTTTTGGTGCATTCGGCGCTCAGTCTCCATCTCGGCCCAACAGAGATCAAGCTCTACCTTCAGGGCGCTTACCTCAGAAGACAACTTTTTCTCATTTTTGGACGAGAAAAGAAGCCGGTATGATCCCAAGAAAAGGACTGAACAAAGAGAGAGAGAGAGAGAGAGAGAGAGAGAAAAAGGCATAAGAACAAAACAAAGATGAACATCCAAAGAAAGAACTCCAGAAAAACTTACCTGGAGCTTTCCACCAAAGGAAGTCGAAAGAGCCCCCCAGGCGGCAGTCAACTTCGACAAATGATGAGTGGCATCGAACTGCAGCAACACATCGTCGTCCAAGCACTGACTGCTGGTTCCAAGGGGAGCAGAGGGAGAAACCAGGGCTATATCCTGGGAAGCCCCGGCTACCTCCTTAGAAGTACCCACCGCCGTGGCCACGGTCACCTCTGGAGCAACAGGATCAGCGGCAGCAGGGGACCCAGCTTCCCTCACAGCCACCTTGCCGACCGTGCATTCCAAGTCTCGAGACTCAGCGCACAGAGGCAGGTCAGAGGACTGAGAAGAAGTTGGCAGAGGGTTAAGGGAAGGTGAGGGTCTACAAGATAATAAGAAAAATCGACGATAAGAATATGAATCAGGGAAAAAACGAAAAGAGAAGCAAAGAAGCATAACAAGGAATCACTTACTCAGCTATCTTCTTCTTCATAAAACCAAAAGAAGACTTTAAAGGAGGGACTATGGCAGCAAAGACGTCACCGCCGCTCTACGACAGGAGCGGCGTAGCCGGTATCGGAACCCCAAAAGAACTCGGTACCAGAGCCCCAGAGGAACTCGGTACCGGAATCCTAGAGGAACTCGGTGCCGGAGCCCCAGAAGAACTTGTACCCGATGACCGCTTACTACAAAGAGATCAAGACCAAAGTCAAAACAAAAAGAGGGTTTCAACTACAGGAAAGCAAGAAAACTACTCACCGACGAGCAACAAGGGTAGCATCATCGTCCTCTTCCTCCTCACTCTCGACCAAGGTTGCCAAAGCACCAGCTGAAAAAGGACAAAAGTACTCAGTTAAAGACAAAAACAAAAAACAAAGGGACAGAGCATATTAATATGCTCACCTAAGAGCATGCTAGTTACAACTTGAGTACCTGGACGAGTACTCGACTGGCGAGACTTCTTGGCAGAAGACAAACCAGAAGAAGAACCTTCAGCTCGCCCCCTCTTTCCAACACTACAAGGGCCTCGAGGAACTAGATGAGGAATATACTCAACATATACATCAAGGTTGGCGGAAGAAACACCAGGAAACATTGTGGCGGTTAGAGACTTACTGGTCAAGGATGCCCCAGCAAGACTATCCCTAGTTCCCACAATGGCAGGGCAGTCATCAAGGGGGATCGGGTCAACAAAGTTACTCCCCAATTCCTACAAAAAGAATAAAACAACAAGACAAGGAAGATTAAGCAAAAAATGGATAACAGCAAAAGAAATACAAAAAGTACCCGCATAAAGAGAAAACAACTTACAGCTGGAGGTGGGTTCTTAGCACTGTACTCAAGGACAGCAAGCGGGACGACGCTTACTCCTTTCAGCATCTTCTAAAGACACTCGAGCACCTCCTCATCAGTCAACTCAAGGGCAGGGACCATACGAGAAGGGTCCTCCGCCCCAGAGTACTCAAAATCGTAGTTTTCCTGCTCCTTCAGAGGTTGAACTAGACGGAGAAGAAAACTAGAAATAATCCCAAAGCTGGTCAAGCCTTCTGTTTCAGAGTACCAATCCTCTCAAGAAACGGCTTGATCGCCTGAACCTCAGTGGTCATCATAGGGTTCTTATCCCATCGGTCATTAATAAAGGGACCAGATCCAGAGTGAACAGCAAGAGGAGGAATCAAATTGGCAGCGTAAAACTAGTTGGCACGTCAATCCCTCATAGAATCAACCAGGTCATAGTCAAAAAACTTGCTCTTAAGACCCTGGCAAAACTGAATCCCGCAGCCACCAAGAACGCTGGTGTCTTCATGGCGAGGTCGTGGCTTCAGACGAAAGAAGTAACGAAAGAGAGAAAGAGAAGGAGGAATTCCAAGGAAAGTTTCACAAAGATGAACAAAGATAGAAAGATGAATGACGGTATTGGGAGCAAGATGGTTCAAGCTAACCCCAAAGTAACCGAGAAATCGATGAAGGAAGGCGGAAGCAGGGAGGCAAAGTCTAGCACGGATAAAGGAGACGAAAAGGATAATCTCACCAGGACCTAGAGCAGGGACCCGATGCTCGCCTAGAGCCCTCCATTCATCAATGTCCTTGCTCTGAATTAGACCATCGCCAACAAGCTCATGAAGCTGGTCTTCTGTCGTTGTCGGAGCCGGCCAAACCTTCTGGGCAGCCCTCATGGCCATGAACTCTTGGTTCTTGATCACGGAAAGTGATGACTCCTCATCCACAAAGGCCACCTGGGACTTGCTCGCAGTTTTCTTCCTACCCATGTACTAGAGGAAGCAAAAAGGCACTAGGGAAAGATGAGGCTCAGACGGCGGCACTCAGATGATGGCGACAATGGCGGTGGTGGATTTCTGAAAACTAGGGTTTCAAGGCAAAAGCGGAGCAGTAAAGAAGAAGAAGATGAAAGGCCTTTAAATAGATTTTACAGCAGAAAAACGCGACCCGCCGGGCCCGTTAAAATACGGTGTGAGAACGCAACGGTCCATTTACTGACATAGCTAAAATGACGGAAGGCACAAATCCACACAACGATACAGTTCAACGGGCAGATTTCGGGCTTATCCATCCAGCAAAATGACAGAGTTACCATATTGCTGCAAAAAGAACTCATCAACCATGAAGCAACGAAAGGTTACCTCACAAGGAACATAACAACCCGGTCCTTATAGAAAGAACTTGGGAATCTCATAAACAACTAGGACATCAGCAGAATAAAGAATGACAACTCAGAAGACAAGATTCTTTCCATTACAAATGACATCAAAAGATACAAGATTACACATCTTAAAGACCCAATGAACTCGGAACTACGACAGGCAAGGTAGCAAAAAGGAACCCGGAAACAACTAGGCTCTGGAACGACTACGTGTTCCAAATTGCTACTCGGTAGAACAAACCGCACTCAGCTACACTGTTTTCTTCAAAGAACGGACGCAGTGCATCCAAGGCGGAAATCAGCAGCACGGTGGGACAACATAGACTAGGGGAAGCCAGCAGGCATCTGTCTACCCAAGTCCGATGTGATACCAGATATGGTGTTGATCTGCACCGGACAGTCTCAAGACAGGCGGCGAAGATCAACCCAGAAGTGCTGGATGAAGGAACGCATCCCACATCACAAGACTTCCTCCAACTACCGCCACATACTTCCAAGTACAATACCATTATGGGATTAGTCTACCTCTAATCCCTATCACAAGACTTCCTCCAGCTACGACAAGATGTACAAGAACTACAAAATACGCCCGGGGGCTTCTCTACTTCACAAACTATCATATTCATGACTACAGAGATTTCAGACCACACAACAAAGTGCTCGATGAATCAAAACAGCACACAAGGAGGATATTTATAGACCAAAGAAGCGGTGCACATGGACCGGGAGCACCAGCGGAACATACCTAACAAAGGATACAGTGAAAAGATAGAATTCGATAAAAGAGAACCCAGGCGTGAAGGAACAATACTCAACAACAAGCATATTCGGGAGAATATACTAACACTGTACAACCCGCAAACAAAAGGCATTTACACTCAACCACCACCATACAACTACATCTGACAATGGCAGACTCTACATCTGAAAGCAGCAGACTCTATATCTGAAAGCAGCAGACTCTACATCTGACAACAGCAGACTACCAGAGAATATGTCAAGATTCTGTATCTGAGTTCTTTTTGAAAAATATTCGAGGGCTGCAACAGGGGAAGTTTTCAGTTCTTTGAACAACTCAGATTCAAGACCCTCCAACTCTTTGTTCCAAATAGCAAGAGGCTCAGGGGCTACACTCTAGGCTCTAGAACGACTACGTGTTCCAAATTACTACTCGATAGAACAAACCGCACTCGGCTACACTGTTTTCTTCAAAGGACGGACGCAGTGCATCCAAGGCGAAAATCAGCAGCACGGTGGGACAACATAGACTAGGGGAAGCCGATAGGCATCTGTCTACCTAAGTCCGATGTGATACCGGATATGGTGTTGATCTGCACCAGACAGTCTCAAGACAGGCGGTGAAGATCAACCCAGAACTGCTAGATGAAGGAACGCATCCCACATCACAAGACTTCCTCCAACTACCGTCGCGTACTTCCAAGTACAATACCGCTGCAGGATTAGTCTACCTCTAATCCCTATCACAAGACTTCCTCCAGCTACGACAAGATGTACAAGAACTACAAAATATGTCCGGGGGTTGCTCTACTTCACAAACTATCATATTCATGACTACGGGGATTTTAGATCACACAACAAAGTGCTCGATGAATCAAAACAGCACACAAGGAGGATATTTATAGACCAAAAAAGCGGTGCACATGGACCGGGAGCACTAGCGGAACATACCTAACAAAGGACACGGTGAAAAGACAGAATTCAATAAAAGAGAACCCAGGCGTGAAGGAACAATACTCAACAACAAGCATATTCGGGAGAATATACCATCACTGTACAACCCGCGAACAAAAGACATTTACACTGAACCACCTCCATACAACTACATCTGACAACGACAGACTCTACATCTGAAAGCAGCAAACTCTACATCTGAAAGCAGCAGACTCTACATCTAACAACAGTAGACTACCAGAGAATATGCCAAGATTCTGTATCCGAGTTCTTTTTGAAAAATGCTCGGGGGCTGCAACAGGGGAAGTTTTCAGTTCTTTGAACAATTTAGATTCAAGACCCTTCAACTCTTTGTTCCAAATAGCAAGAGGCTCGGGGGCTACACTCAGTGAGTGCACTTTTTCTTAAAAAAGCGCACATCACTCAAAAAACTTCTTCAAGACAAGAGATATAAAACAACATAGGATTCAAGATCCTCTAACTTTTTATTCCAAATAGCAAGAGGCTCGGGTGCTACACTCAGTGAGTACACTTTTTTCTTCAAAAAAAACGCACGTCACCAAGAAGACTTAATCAAGATGTACTACTTCAAGACCTCACGATATATCCGAGTTCTTTTTTATAAAGAACCCGGTATACTCGGCTACTCTTCGGCGAAGGATCAGAGCAATTTCAAGACAAGACCCTCCAGCTACTTTTTCCAAATAGCAAGAGGCTCGGGGGCTACACCCAGCTGGATGTGTTTTTTTTTAAAAGGCACATACCACTCGAAGATCCCAGGAAGCGCTACATGGTTTTACTCAAGAAAGCACTCGGACGACGCTTGTTTCTACTCGGCAAGACCTGAAGGAACAAGACGAGGCTTCCAGAACTCAACCATGAAGTGCTCGGGGGCTTGTCGATGCGGGACCCACGGGATACCCCGCAAGGAAGAGAGAAGATCTAGTCTAACTAGGTTTCTTTTCATGTAATCTTAGTAGTAGTATTATTCTGTAATTTTACTAGGAACTCTCATTGCAAACCAACTAGGACTCTGACCTCCTGACTATATAAAGGAGGGCAGGGATCCTAGAAAGGTGACTGTAACAACACAACAACACATAATCAATCCAACGCAAGGCTAACGTCGACTGGATGTAGGGCTATTACTCAACCACGGTCGAGGGTCCGAACCAGGATAAATCGACTGTCTCTTGCGTTCACCGTCAAGTTCTGCATACGCTGAAGCCTGAACATACTGCCCCGGGGACCCCCGTGGCAGGCTATCAGTGGTCAAACATCGACATATAAGAATAGAAATCTCTAGCTCGGCTATGCTCTTTTTCCAGTTTTGATCGACCAGACCATCCGTCCGTCCATGTCCTTTTCGAATTTCATGTTGCACATGCTCTTTTATTTTCTTTTTCATGAGTCGTATGTCCACAACATGCTTATATAAATATATATATATATGGGCGCACAAGGTTTTCGATTGCCTTTAAGTTAAAGGCCCTTTCGTATCCTATTTTAATACATATACCGTGAGGAGTTTCTTTGTTTTATCCGTTTTTTAAGTTTTCCTTTTTCTGTTTTTTTATCCAATCCGAAGGGGGGTCAATATGGACTCCAATTGTAGCTCATTGAAGCCACTAGTACAAAAACAAGCTATACTCGGTTGGGAAACCCCTTCAGTCCTGGTTTCCCAACCGGGAGCACGAATTCGGGACTAAAGGGTCTCTCCTTTAGCCCCGGTTTCTCGCTCCGGACTAAAGGTCCACCTTTAGTCCCGGTTGGTAATACCAACCGGGGCTAAAAAGGTCTCTCGGCCTGGCCATGTGGGCCGGCCCTTTAGTCCTGGTTGGTATTACCAATCGGGACTAAAGGTTATCTTTTTTTGTTTCTATTTTTAATTGATGATTCGTTTTGGTATTACCAACCGGGACTTCCAAAAACCGTCGTTGGCCATGCGAACAACTACTAGCAAACACATTGTGGGTTATGAGCTCATCGCTGCAACCGGAATCCATTGATGCATCCCCCGCACAAAGAATTGACCAATCTGCATAGAAGGATTAGCGCAAAGAATTAACCAATCTCCCCATAAAAAATGAATAATCTTTCATGTTCTTCCCATTAAATGTTTCATTCATTTATGCAACCGCAACAAGAATATAAAGGAAAAAATACATTACTCTAACAAAGTTTCAAAGTTTTGGCCAACAAGATTAGGAATTTTACTGGTGTACTCACCTCACTTATCCAAGCACGACTTCAAGGCTCCACGGGGCTTTGTCTTCCTGACTTGCCGCAAGCGCTGCATGCATGGACTCCGTGAGAGCGACCACAGCGCACATCACCTGGCCGCAAATAGCTAGATCCACTACACCTAGAGTGCCGCTGCCGCAAGAGCTTGCGCCACGAACTCGCTGGAGACACAGCTCCTAGGCCCGCGTGATGCCACCGCCGCACGGCCGGTGCGCCGCAAGCCGGCGTGCAGCCGTCGTCGCAGCTCGGCTCGCACAATGGCGCACGGCTTGGAAAAGGAGATCCGGTGGATTGGAGATTGAAGAGAGAGAGTGAAGACTGAAGAGAGGATGAGATGCAGCACTGGCGTGAGGATGTTGAGAAGATAAGGATGAAGAAGAGGAGCGAGAAACTGTTGGAGGCGGTAAAATTTTTGCCAAGGAAATTTTTGGAAGTCCCGCGTTCAACATAAACTGTTGGAGACAGCAACCGGGACTAAAGGTCCCTTTCTAGTCCCGGACGGAGCCTCCAGCCGGGAGTAGACTTTTACTCCCGGTTGGAGGGACCAACCGGGAGTAAAAGTTAACCTTTAGTCCCGGTTGGTAGCTTCAACCGGGACTAAAGGTCCCCTGCAGCAAAAGCCTGCCGCAGTAGCCGTTGGGCAGGGACCTTTAGTCCCAGTTGGGGCTACCAACCGGGACTAAAGGTTTCTCTAGTCCCGGACGCGAAAAATACCGGGACTAAAGCCAAATTTTGAAGTGGATCAAAAGTCGTTTCTCTACTAGTAACCCATAAAAAAGGGGGAAGTAAACGAAAAGGGAAGAAAGAAATCTGACAAATAAAAACAAAAGTATGTTGTACAAATCTCTACGTCAATGAATGTCTCAAAACAAAACGAAAAACAAAAATGAGATTGAAGAATGGCAAGTCATTCTAGATGAAGTACCTGGCCCATGAGGAACGGAGCTAGAGCAAATACGAGGGGGTGTGCTTGCCTTATGGGTGCATAGGATTGTACCATATGGGTGCGAACATGGTGAAAAATCTGACAATACTCACTGTTTTTTGATATTTTTGTGGGTGCACCCGCACCCTGTATGTACATAGATCCACCTCTATGGCCCATACATGTATGCAAACCTGTCTGCATTCAGCCTGGCTCTAATGCGCATCCTGGCCCATACATGTACTCGAACCAGTTAGGCTCTAGATGAACTAAGCCATGCGGTCTTGCCATTGGCTTATGCACAGCGAGAATGTCGATGTGGTGGAGGAACATGCTCAATGGATGGATGAAAATTCCAACGCTCCGCCTACTATGGATTCACACGTCTTGGCCGTGGATTTGACGCCTGCGCTGTTCGTACGTGTCTCCCTCACTGACCTCGGCCGGAGTCATGGTGGAACACTCCATGAAGAGAGATCAAAATCAACGAGTGGACAACATTGGCATGGTGGAGATATGCCTGGCGGTGGAGCATGCTTGGAGGCTGCGTCTACCTTGACATGTTAGTAACTAAACTCTTACTAGTTTTAATAAGATAAGATGAATCATAAATTTTATGGGTCCTCAAAGTAAGGCCACGTTTAGTTCCAAAACCAAATTCCCAAAAAGATCTACAGTAGCTATCACATCGAATCTTGCGATACGTGTATGGAGCATTAAATATAGACGAAAAAAAATTAATTGCACAGTTTGGTTGAAAATCGCGAGACGAACGTTTTGAGCCTAATTAGTCCATGATTGAACACTAATTGCCAAATAAAAACAAAAGTGTTACAGTAGCCAAATTCCCAAATTTCACCCAACTAAACACAGCCTAAAAGTCATAAAACTTGGTATTTAACTATACTAGCAAATATGCACGTGCGGCACGCACGTGTTTATCAAAAACATCATTACACAATTAATATTACCCTAGAAAGACTAAATCATTAGCTTCAATGAGATTCAGACTCCATGAATTTCCATTCCTTATTTCTTAATGCATATATCAGTAAAGACAACAATGAAATCAATAGTGTCCAGAAGCTTAATTAGGATAAAAAATATGTATCTATATATATGAGCAAAGAACTCTACCAATTAGCAATATAACGAAGATTGGATAAGAATAGAAAAGGAAATACCTAACCTTCACCAAGTGGTGCTTTATTAATTTGATGATTTAGCGATCGATCGAGAGTACACATTGCATATGCATGCACAGACGCGAGCGACCAGTTGGTTGCAGCCGTGTCATAGGCCCTGAGTTCATCGTCGTACGTAGTATGTTCCATCATTAGTGGTGGATCTAGGCGTATATAATTATAAATATATCGTCCAAAAAAACATTTACTTGCGAATATATCGTAACTTTTATTTTCATACTAACCATGTATTGGTGAGTTAGATATTGAGTTCTGGGACTTCTTCGAGGACCCATATAAAAATAAAAGTCAATGAAGAGTTAGTTGTTGAAGATTGGTCTGTCCGTTGATGATTATGACATACTCCCTCCATTCTAAAAAAAGAGTTATTCTCGCTTTTTCGAGAAGTCAACTATCTTTAACTTTGATTAAATATATATAATAAAATATTAATATTTATGGTACCTAATTAGTATGATTGGATAGATCTTTGAATTTATTTTCGTAAATAAACTTATTTGGAGATACAAATATTGCTAATATTTTCAACAAATTTAGTTAAACCTAAAAAAGTTTGACCAACACGAGTCTCATAGCGACTCTTTTTATGGAACGGAGGGAATAGACCTTTCTCAATTTTCACATGGCAGCCCTCATTATTATTTATCAATGATTGCACTGATACATTAATTTTGATTAGATTCGATGACAAACTGTTTAAGATTTCAGTGCAGGGTTAGACCATCGGCTGATCCAGGTTTCAATAATAATAAGTTTTATTACTAATTAAAATTATATCAACAATTAGTGATTAAAATGTTTATTTATCATGAAAGGCTTAATGGTTCAAATACCCATAATAATAAGTTTAGACGGAAACCAAAAGAAGGTAAAGGAGAAACGTAACGACGTGGAGGGGCAACGTTCGATCGGAGAAGGATTCTGTCCGAGGCGCCTTCAATTTGCACGGGAAGCCGAGCGGACTGTATATGCACGAAAAGAAAAAGTTTCTCAAAAAAATACGGAAAGAAAAAAAAATCAGTATATTTGGAATAGGAGTCACAGTTCAAAAAGTCTTGCATGTCGTGAGACGTATTTGAGATTGAATAGGAGTCTTACATCTTAATTGTAAGATCACGGATGACGGATGACTCATATTGCACGATGTGTAGATCAAACGGTTGTTATAGAGAAAGAGTAAGATCACGTATGACGGAGGACTTATATAGCACGACATATAGATCGAACGGTTATTCTAGATGGAGAGTCACCCTAAAAAACTCGCTCTTTTATACTGTGATGAGATGATGATGACGACTAGCACATGGATAGTATTGAAATTGAGGTTATGATATATTTACAAGTAAATATTTTTGGACTTAATAAGATGAACTACAGATTTTTATGAGTCCTCGTAGTAAGTCAAAAAAAACTTGATATTTAACTATACCAACACTTAGATAAAATGGAAATTAGGGTTATAAAACATTTTGAGTAAATATTAGTGTTTTTGTTATCATTTTCTCTCTCCCATAATTTTATGAGTTAGAGTATTGTGTTAAGACACGGTGGGGAGTTCGATTGCAAGACAAATTGAAATGCATGACCTGATCATTGGATAAAACTTCAAACGTCCTTTACCTATATGAATTCGAGTAGAGCGTGTCTGGACATGTTATAGAGTTTGATTCCAAGATGAATGGGAACGCACAACCTGATTGTTGAACAAATCTTCTAAACTTCATGCCGTCCGAGTGACTAGACTATAAATATAAACTATACATCCCGTAACAATATACGGGTATTTTTGCTAGTCTTTAAAATAAAAAGAAATATTTTTTTAGGGAAATACATTGGAGATTTTTTTTTTTTTTGAGCAACAAATACATTGGAGATGGAGAAACCAGTCTGCAGGGCCCGGTAGAGCCCAACAAAAGAGAATGAGCTAACCCTTACCACTTCCCAGGCCCAATCCAAGGGACTTTCCAAGAATTCACTTGCCAAACCCTAGCCCAGCATTCACAACGCCTCCCGCCGCCACCGCCGTCCGCCGGCGCCTGGCGGCGATTCCAGAGATGGCCTTCGCGGGCAGCGCTGACGACTCGGCGGAAGATTATTCCGCGGCGGCCACCGTGGTGCGCTTCGACCCTCCGCTCCCTCTCCTCCGCGCGCCCGTCCCCTCCCCGGCCTCCGGCGACGGCCCCGTCGTCCTCGCCTTCCGCAACGCCGCCAGCTGGCGAGCCGCCTGGGAGGTCGCCGAGGCCAGCCTCGTCTCCCAGTGCGAGGTAATCTGCCCGAGCCCCTGACTACCCCGTCTCCCCTCCTCGGTCGTATCTGTGTTGGCAAAGCAATGAACTCTGATGCGTGAAGCAATGCAAGGTCATGATTATAGTCTAAAAATGCAGCATTGCGAGTAGGATGGAAATAGATTTAGCGTGTAGCTTACATTGTTCAGTTGTCTGGAGCGTGTCGATGGCGCCATTAAAGCTGGAAACCTGTGCCTGTCAACTGATCATGTCTCCTTATTGCAGCTGGCCGAGGTGCCTCGCGCTAGTCATGCGAAGCAGTAAGTTTAGCAGCTGCAGATATCAAAGAGGGCAAACCAGCTCCTGGCTACTGGAGTTCAGTGGTTAGGGTTGACAATGCCCCATAATCGTTGGACTATGTTTGTTTCGCTTATGGTTTTTACTTTGCGAGAGGAATGCTGAATGCTAGTTATGGAATCAGTAAAAGAAGGCTAGTTGAGCACTTAAGCTTATTCAGATAGGCTGGTATTCATCCTCTTTCAGTATTGCATTTATATTTGTTTTCTTTCAAAATGTGGTTTTCAGTTTTATCCCAGTTGACAAAGAGAACAAACCACCTCCTGGCATCTGGAGTTCAGTGGTCAGGGTTGACAGTGCTATATAACATTTGGCTATGTTTCACTTGTCGTTTATACTTTGTACTTTGTGATGCTTTCTTTGTGGAATAGGAGCCAGTAAACGTAGACCAGTTGAGTGCTTTAACTTATTCAGGTGGACGGGTTTTTGTGCTTCCATGCCCCCATTTGTATTTGTTTTCTTTCAATGTAGTTTTTACTTTATCCCAGCTGTCTCAACTATCATGCTTTTACACACTGAGCCAAACCAAAATCACAATTGACTTTGTCTGACAATGATTAGTTGTTGGGTGATTAACTGGATGCTAGTGCTCTGTCTTTTGGGAGAACAGCCTCCCCTACAATTTTTTCCACAACCTTAACTATAATACACTATAAATGGTTCTACTCACTAAAAAATAATAACTTTTAATCAGCTGAGTTATGTTTTCTCTTATTCTTCAATGTAGCTTCCCAAGAATGTGCACCTTATGTTCTCTTCTTCTAGTGAAAATCTATTTTTACTTATTCTCTGTCTCAAATGCTATTGATCATTGATTTCATCATTGAGACAGAGCCCTCCTCCCTTCTCTTTTGTTTTTCTTTTGTTCTCTCCTACCAAAGTGGAAAGGATTTGATTTACCATTGCAGCTGGCCAAGTTGGCTGGCTCAAGTATGCCAGTCAGTAAGTATAGCAGCTGCATACATTAAAGAGGGCAAACCAGCTCATGGCTATTTAACTTTAGTTGTTGTGGTTGACACTGCTCCACAGTACACATGTCAAATCCGCTTCTTGTATCAATATCGGCATCTAATGTTATTTATGTGTCAAGGCTGAAACAGAGTGTGATTGACAAGTGGCAAGCACAGTTGACACTAAGAACATATTGTATAGGATTTAGTGATCCTTCTCTATAATATCAGACATCAAAGACGGCAAACCGGATCCTGGCTACTGTAGTTGAGTAGTTGGGGTTGACAATGTCCCACATTACATCGGACTATGTTTGTTTTGCTTGTGGGGTTTCTTACTTTGTGATCATGTGTTCTTTCTGGAATGCCGGTTATGGAATCAGTAAAAGAAGGGTAGGGACTTGAGCTTTTTTGTCCTTCCATGCCCTATTTCTGTTTGTTTTCGTTCAATGTGAAATTTGTGTTTCTCTTTCAATATGGTTTTCAGTTTATCCCAGATTTCCAGTAAACAAAGAGAGCAAACCATCTCCTGGCATCTGTAGTTCAGTGGTTGGGCTTGAAGTTCTCCATAACATCAGGCTATGTTTCACCTTTTTTTTTAGGTTTTGATGCTTTCTTTGTGGAGTGCCGGTTATGGAGTCAGTAAATATGGATCAGTTGAGTGCTTGAGCTTATTCTGATGGACGGATCTTTGTCCTTTCATGCCCCCATTGTTTTTGTTTTCTCTCATTGTAGTTTTCAGTTTATCCCATGTCTCAGCTATGATGCTTTTACACTGCCAAATCACAATCTATTCTTATCTGACAGTGATTAGTGGGCTTATTAATCAAATGCTAGTGCCCTGTCTTCTGGGAAAACAGCCTCCCTTGTGATTTTTTTACAACATTAGCTAGAATATATGCATGCTTTTACACACAAAAAAATATTGTATTTTTTAATGAGATGAGTTATGTTTTCTATTATTATCCAGTTTATCTTCTCAATTATTTTCTTAAGTGAAAACCTATGTTCACTACTGTTTTGTCTGAAATGCTATTCATCATTGGTTTCACCACTGAGGCAGAGGAGTTTATTTTCCTTTTCCCCCCCTTGTTATCTCCTACCTGAAGTGCAAGGGATTTATTTATTTGACATTGCAGCTGGCCGAGTTGCCTGGCTCAAGTTCTGCCAGTCAGTAAGTAAAACAGCTGC
The DNA here is from genome assembly GCA_904845875.1 of Miscanthus lutarioriparius. NCBI lineage: Eukaryota > Viridiplantae > Streptophyta > Magnoliopsida > Poales > Poaceae > Miscanthus > Miscanthus lutarioriparius. Next base: position 27,557,825 of record CAJGYO010000010.1, read on the forward strand.
ATACATTAAAGAGGGCAAACCAGCTCATGGCTACTTAGCTTTAGTTGTTGTGGTTGACAACTGTTTCACAGTACACATGGCAAACTTGCTTCTCGTATTGATAGTCATCTAATATAACATCAAGGCTAAACCAAGAATTTGTGACTGACATGGGAAACATAATTGCAGTCACAACTCAGTGTATGTTCTCTTAATATAATGATTATAATGATACGCAGCTGTCCTGCGTGTTCGAGAAAAAAGAACTCGTATGGGATTTATCTATCTTTTAGCCTTTTTCTAAAAAAAAATGATCGTGTTACCTAGTTGGTTTGTCAAATTTGATGTGGCCTTATGAAGAGCAGCAAGGAAAGTTTGTCAAATTTCATGGCTTACTGTTGTTTTTTCTAAGAGCTATGCATGTCAATAAATGATCAAGTAAATTCAGTTTCTCCCAAATCTAGTTATGCTGGCTTGGAATATGTCATATCGGACATGTCCGATGTGCACACCGAACTGGTCTGGTTTGAACCATGATTTTGGGCTTTTCGCTGGTTCTTGCTCGATTTGTTTCTGCATCTTTTCAGCTCCTTTCCAAAGATCAGACTGTATTTCTTGTTATGTTACTTCCTGCAGACCTGAAAGACTGAGCTTGCCATATTTCATTTGCATTGCATATACCATTCACATTTGACACGTGCATTTGTGTAGTGTACATAGTACTAGATTCTGTTTCATAAGGTTCCTTTTCCCGCCTGAAATGCAATAACAAGATGCTGATCCACATCTTTGCAGGCTGGTGCACGAACAGGGTGCTCAATCAGCGCATCACGCGAATGCAAGCCTCCCTGGTGGAAAGGCTTATTTGTAGCTGCCCCGACTGACTATGAAGAAAGAGAGAGATGTGAAGAGCGAGAGATGGCTGCTTGTCTTGAGGCAGCAAAGGAGGCTTGCATTAAGTTTGCAAAGGGAAAATGCATTGGACCATTCCGAGATGCAAGGATCGCCTCTAAGGGTCTCCTGGAAAATACAGATTTTGATGTCTGGGGCGCTGCTGCTGACAAAACAACATCAACATCATCAAGTGCTGTGAACAATCAGCAGTGGTTTAGCACTGATCCTGGTGTGACGAACTACAGAGGAAGTGATGTGCTTGATAGCTTGTCATCGAAAGAAAGCAACAGCTCTGGATGACGACTGTCTAAGGCGTTACAATGGTCAAGACACCGCGATGGAATTTGGAATCAGATTGAATAATCAAATAATGACATACATGAGGTCTGATGACGGTGGTTTAATGCCATGGTTGCGGTTCTGTTACTGAATTACTAGGGAAGGTGAAAACAGTAATTTCTGGGAATGAATGCAGAGGATCAATAAAGAGAAGAAAAGACTGAGGCCTGGTGGCCGAGAGCAGGATCAGTGGACATGGAATGGAAAGCAAGACAACCTGGTTATTGTTGCTTTTGGGATTGTTTCAGATCATTGGACGAATCTGGGCGACACTACATGTGTAATGTTGGTCAATACTACGCTACCTTAGGTTGTGAAGGATTGATTTATCTGCAGAGGTTCAGTTCGATAGAAGTATATAGAACTCGTTGCAGTATTCCTCCTTTCAGAGCTCAGGATATGAAGGGCATGAAAGCGCAATTCATTGATGTCCAGAAGTATGTACCTACACTGTAAATAGTTTTTTTTATAGCAATGGAGTGTGAGTAATACAGTTTAACGGTTTAGTTATAGCAGCCGAAGTATTTCTGTCTACCTCACCGGCTTCGACTTCGTCCCCGCAGACGGATCGAGGGGGGGCATCCTCACTGCTTGGGACACTGGTATCGTCACGGCAGGCGCTCCGTCCCAGACCGACCACCTCGGCCTACTCACGCCCCCTCATATCACAGGGACACAGATGCCTTCCTGGCTGACCTCAACTCCATGTCACCCCCCAGTGACACGAACCGGCTTGTCATTGGAGACTTCAATCTCACACGCGCCCTGTGGACAAAAATAACGCCAACTTCGATCAAAGGTTGGCAGACAGGTTCAACTCAACGATTGATGACCTCGCCCTAATCAAGCTCCCTCTCCTGGACCGGCTATACACCTGGTCTAACAAGCGGGCAATGCCCACCTTAGCCAAGCTCGATCACGCATTCATCAACGGGGGGGTTCGCTCAACTCTTCCCCAACTCCAACCTCAACTCCCGCCTCGGTTCTACCTCGGACCACATTCCTCTTATTCTCACCGCGCCCACCTCCATCCCTAAATCCTTCCGCTTCCGCTTTGAGAACGCTTGGCTCAAACACCCCACCTTCCACCCCTCTGTCCTCCCGATCTGGTCTAGAGCTTTTGTGCCGTCGGATGCGACTGGTGGTCTGGTGGGGCGGATCAAGGCCCTTCGCCATGGTGCCAAGGCCTGGTCCCGAAACACTGCGCCCGCTCCGATGACTATAACAATGCTTCCTTTATTGTGTTTCTCCTGGACATCTATGAGGAGTCCAGGGTGCTGTCCACAGGTGAACGGTGTCTGCGCGAGCTGTGTCGTGACTGGCTCGCCTTGCTCATCACCTAGCGGGCCGCGTACCGGAAGCAGCGGGGGAAGTTCCGGGCCCTCCGGGAAGGCGACGCCAACACCAAATTCTTCCACGCCAGGGCCTCCTGCAGAGCGCGTCGGAACGCAATCCACGCTCTGGAGGTGGACGGCGTGCAGCTGATCAGCCACGACAACAAGATGGCCACGCTCACCGCCTACTACACCAACATCTTAGGCGGTGAGGTGGCCACGACCTGGAGCTATGACCTGGATCAGCTCTACGCCGGTGCCCAGCGTGCAGACCCGACGCCGCTCATTGCAAGAGGCGCTCCATGCGGTGCGTGCCATGTCGGTGGACAGTGCGCCGGGCCCTGATGGCATCGGCCCAGGTTTCTACTCGGCGGCCTAGGAGACCATCAAGGGTGACATCATGCTCTTCCTGCAAGCCTTCTACCACGGCGACACCGACATGCAGCGCATAAATAGAGCGGTCATCGTCTTGATCCCCAAGACAGAGGCAGCCACGTCGCCCACCGCGTTCCGCCTGGTGTCGCTGTAGAACTGCCCCGTCAAGATCCTGACCAAACTCCTAACCTCCAGATTGCAGCTGCAGATCGCCAAGCTCGTGGACACAGACCAGACCAGCTTTATCAAGGGGAGATCCAGCGCCGAGAACTTCGTCCTCGCCACAGAGCTGGTCGAGTGCTTCCACAAACGCCGAGCGCCAACTCTAGTGATCAAGCTAGATTTCGCAAATGCCTTTGATTCGGTGAATTGGGTGAGCCTACTCAAGATCCTGGAGGCGCGCGGCCTCCTCGCCAAGTGGTGTGGCTGGATGCGCCAGCTCCTGGTCACGTCCAAGTCCGCGGTGCTCCTGAATGGGGCTCTCGGGCCATGGATAACCTGCAAGAGGGGGCTCAGGAAAGTAGACGCGCTGTCATCGTACCTCTTCCTGCTGGTCGCGGACGTCCTCAAAACCATGATCAAAGCGGACACGGCGATCAAGCACCCACTGACTAGCGGCACGGCCCTCGTGCTCCAGTATGCCGATGACACCATCATCCTGCTTCGCGCCAACATGGAGAGTGTCCAGCGCCTGAAGATCGCCCTCGACAGCTTCTCCACCAGCACTGGGCTGGTGATCAACTTTGGGAAAAGCACGACCACGCCCATGCACGTCCCCCCCCCCTCCGATCTACAAGCCTACATGGACCTACTACCTACAATGCAAGGAGGGAAAGTTCCCCCAAACTTACCTGGGGCTCCCCCTCTCCAATGTCAAGCTGCCGATCTCGGCCTTTGCCCCGCTCATCACCAAGGTGGATAGGTACCTCGCCAGCTGGAAAGCCCTACTCCTATGCACAGCGGGCAGGGTGGTGCTGATCAACGCCGTGCTGGGCGGCCTACCAACGTACGCCATGGGCGCCATGGTGCTGCCGCTGAGAGTCGTCAAGGCACTGGACTCGCACCGATGCGTGTTCTTATGGACGGGCATGGACACGGCCTCCGCGCGTGCAGTGCCTCATCGCCTAGGAGGACATCTACAAGGACAAGGAAGACGACAGGTTGGGGATCAAACGTATTGACACCCAAAACGCCTGCTTGTTGCTCAAGCTCCTTCACCGACTTCACCATCCGGACGGCTTGGCTTGGGCCCTCTGGGCAATGGAGCATTTCAACCGGGCGGACCTGAGCGGTGCACTTCATGGCACGCACTAGGCGGCGCTCCGAGACCTGCTCCCGGCGTACCAGCACATCACCAAAGTATCGATCGGGGACGGCCGCAGCACGGACTTTTGGAAGGATTGCTGGCTGGGCGATGCGCCGCTGGCAGAACGGCTGCCAGCCCTCTACAGCCACTACGTCGCCCGTGCTACAGCAGTGCGCGACGTCGTGCGCGTGAACCTGCGCGATCTGTTCCAGCGTCGAATGACGCCTCAAGCTTCGGTAGAGCTCGATCAGCTCTCACAGATGCTCCAGGAGGTCACGCTAGGCTTGGAACCAGATGAACGCTCCTGCTTCTTCGAGGATGGAGGACACCGGCTGGTGTCAGGGCTTATCTACAAAGCCTCGACTCGTGGTAACCACGACTGGGCCTCCTACTCCTTCGTCTGGAAGAACTTCGCCCCACGGCGCGTCAAGTTCTTCGGATGGCTCCTCAAGAATAACAGGATCCACTGCCGTGAGGCCCTGGCCCGCAAGAACATCCTCGACGATGCAACCTGCGAAGTTTGCAAGGCAGCGGTGGAGTCGGCGGACCACATCTTCTCTGAATGCCCATTCATCTAAACCTTCTGGACAAGCATTGGTTGGTTCCTAGGCAACATCGCCAAGGTCAAGGAACTATGGAACACACAGCCTCCACCGCACATCTCAAAGAAGGTCCTGCACCCCCTACTCGTGCTTCTATGCTGGGAAATTTGGAAGCCCAGGAACGATGTTGTATTCCGTGGACTGCCACCCGACGTCGCCTGCCTCACCTCAGCGTGCAAAGAGTCTATCAAGAACTAGAGTTGCCGCATCCCGAGGAAAGAAGAAGCTATGGCTAACAGCCAAGATTTGCCTACATTGCTGACATAACAGGCTGACGGCAACTGATTTATCTAGAAACACTAGTCGGCCTGTCCTTGTGTAGTCTCGGCCCTTGTTTAGTTGGGTGAATTTGGATTTTGGGGCTACTGTAGCACGTTCGTTTTTATTTGGTAAATAGTATTCAAACATGGACTAATTAGGCTCAAAACGTTCGTCTCGCAATTTTCCACCAAACTGTGCAATTAGTTTTTATTTTCGTCTACATTTAATGCTCTATGCATGGGCCGCAAACATTCGATGTGACATGTACTGTAGCAATTTTTTGGACTTTGAGGTCCAACTAAACAAGGCGTCAGCTTATTATCTCTCACAGAACATTATTGAAGAAATCAGGCATCTAGATCTTCCAAACTGGATCAGCCGAACACTCACCGTTGTTTTCCCTCTGCAGTTTCCGTGATTTGTACGATGATGATCCCTGTGCTGCTTGGCACTCGGTTGATGTAAGGAATGAAACGGGGTGAGATTTGTTTGTCAAAAAAGTTGCAGTGGAGTCGGCACCACACGCGTTGCGAGTCCAGGGCTGTTGTGCTGCGCTTGCATTGTCATGCTTGTGGCCCGGCCTTGTTCGGCTGGTATTAAAGCCGGCTGAAACTGATTTTGTACGAGAAAAAAATACTATAGATTTTAGTTGATAAGTATAAACGAAAAATACCGTAGAAAAATACGATAGATTCTGGCTGATATGTTGCACGCCTATACTTTCACGGTGGCACTGTCTCCCTGCTGATGCTCGCTGTCCGCTGGTCCCTGCGCCGCGGACTGCGGATGGGCGGACGGACACTGTCAGCCTATTCGGTTAGCTGGTTCGTTTCGTTGCTAGTTCGTAAAGAAGTACTGTTGGCTGGTTTATGTGAGAGAAAAATAATATTTTAATTGAAAATTTACAATCATTTACGAAAACCACAGCCAAACCCTCTCCTACAGCACCAGTAATGCAGGCTGGCCGCTGGCGTCCTTGTTTGGCCGCGTGTTCTCTGCCTGCTGCGGCAGTTCGGCAGATCGGCAGCGTACATAGCTACTGTGGCCTTGTTTAGACTGTAGTTAGGAATTAGCATTTGGTACTATAGCATTTTTATTTATATTTGATAATTATTGTTCAATTATGGTCTAACTAAGCTTAAAAAATTAGTCTTGTAATTTACAATCAAATTGTACAATTAATTATTTTTTTATCTATATTTAATACTCTATGTATGTGTCCAAAGATTTAATGTGATGAAGAGAGAGTGAAAAAACTTGCAATCAAACCAGACCTGTATGCCAGTGACACGACGGCGTGGGTGGCCATGCCGTTCCCTGATTGCCATGGCCGCCTTGTCCGGCTTTCTCCTGGCCGCTTTTCTCCATGCATCGTGGCGGTTGGTGCACTGCACTGCACTGCACATCTTGACACGGACGCCACCTCGTCTCTTCATTCAACCTTCACCCCATGGGCCCCTGCTCTCTCTCCCTTCCTCCGAGACGGACGGACGGACACACGGCTCGACGACAAGCTAGGCGCAGCTACAGGGCCTGCCGGCCAGCACCTTACCGTCCTAGATGGCCGTGCTCTGTCCCGACGCGCTTCAAGGCCGCTGGCCGCAGGTGCGGGGTCCACGAGCCACAGCTACAGTCCGGCTTTCTGTCCGTGTCCGTGTCCCATCCGCCGGCGGCGCGTCACGCGTGCATGCATGCGGTTGCGGCGGGCGTGCCCCCAGTCAAAGGAGGGCTCGCGCCCCGACGACGACCTGTCCCCTCCGTCGCCCACGTCGGAGGCAGCCAACCAGTACCCACAGCAGCAGCTAGTAGCTAGCTGCGCCTGTGCCTCTCTTCTTCCTCTGCTTGGGTTTTACTGTAACCATCTTTTGTTACCGCTTGCTGCTGCTGCGGTCGCGGTGCTAATCGCGCGCGTTTAACTCTTAACCCGATTCGTTCACACGGAGCAGGCAAACTCGCAGAGACGCAAAGGCCTTGAACCGGCCGGCGGGCGCGCTGTGCGCCGAGCGCTCGGGACACAAGTAAGTGCCGCTAATTTTTTTGTTCGTATTTCCGTGGACTGAAATACCTTTGAAAACGCCAAATGAAACTGTAACAACCACCCACTCCCCCTTCCACTTCCACGTGAGTGCAAGCACGCATATAAAAAAAATAAAAATTTTGTTCACATCAGCACATGTACGATATAATGCCTTTCGAAAGTTAAAAAAGGCAACAGATGTTAAACCATGTATCTAAATTAATAAGTTCGGATTGCACCATCTTGTTTTTTAATAAACTATTCAAAACATGACTCCACATAGATATATCTACATAAACTTTTATTAACAAATATTTGTCTCATGGAGATAGACTTAGTTTTTTCTTTATTGAGTACGAGTGATATTCTAGGTCAAAAAAAGATATTTGTTAATATTTCCAAGATATAATGTTCCATCTTTATAAGACAAATATTCTAATTTCAGTAAAAAAATATTCAAAATCAAGGATAAAATATTTCGAGACACGAAAATATAAATAATGAGTAACAAAATCTATGGATTAAAAAATATAACATAAATAGGAAAATAATAATAAAACATCGAACAAAGCATAATGGAAAAGAAAAAAGAATAATAAATGGCATGCTACAGACACATCATAAATGGAAAAAATATTTCTATAGTTAAGCAATTTCAAATGCTTTGGTATATAATGTAATCCACATAAATGCAGAAAACACATCACAAGTGGAAAAAATTATTTCTGTAGTTGAGCAATATCAAATGCTTTGGTATATGATGTAACCCGCACCACTAGTCCAGTTATGTAGACACTGCATATAGAAAGCATACTCTAAATAGATGGTTTCTTCGAAAGAAAGTTTTGTCAAATCAAATTTGTTATTTCTCTTATCACATCTTTTCATATCTTGGTTTCTATATAGACATTAATTTAGTGGAGTTTCATGATAGTTTATGATCATTAAATAAGCTATCAAATTAGTAAATATGCTACCAATTTAGTAATCAAATGCTATGAAGAGATAGGTGACCAAAGTTTCATGGATGAAATGAGTTTCACAGGGATGAAACTTAATTTGCAATGTTTCCAACACATGAGAGTCTTGGAAATTGGGACATTAAACACCTAGTGAGGCTGACATTATCTGTAAAACATTTCCTTCTCTCTCATTGTTAATTCTAATAATGTCACATCATTATTTTACTTAATTATTTAATGCCCTAATTATTGAGTATATAAATAATCTTAATCTTAATTCTGAGTTAGGAGCGTCCTAATTCTTTGATGAAATAACTGGCCACACCACACGAACCACGCAACATAAAATAATTTTTCAGTACTTTTCATTAGTCATTAATTATTTATTGTAGAGATAATTTTTCAATAGTTTCAATGGATACATCATTAACAATACTAAAGATAAGATCATCGGTTATCATAAAACAATTTTTATATAGTTTCTTTGTGTATATATTCCTCACGATATGGATAACACTTAGATATTCTATGATATTTTCAAAAACTAATATAGATCGGGATAAATAAAAGGCCATGAAAAGTAGATTCAAATGTATCTATTTTAGCTAAACGGACCGCGAACATTCATATTCAAAATTTATCAGATATTCATATTCAAAATTTATCAGATATACGTATTCAGATAACTGAACATCCATTACAGATAACTGAACATCTATTGTCTAGTACGATTAGCCGAGTATGACAAGAAAGTATGGGCACATGTCTCTCGCTCGGTTCCCCCAAAAGCCAACAGCTTTACATGCCTCAGTCTACGGGTGTGTACACGTGCTGGACCACTCCGTAATGATCAGATTTGCAAGGCTATGCTTATATCGGCGTCAGTGGAAGCTTTCAAGAGGCCTTTTCGCAAATATTTTGCCGAGTATGGCAAGATCAAGAAGGAATATTTTGTATATATACTCCACCATGTAAACTCGCCACATTCGGGTTTTAATGACTCATTTAAGCATGCCTTTCTCATACTTCATCAGTACGGGAAAATCTGCTGCGCCCCACATAGTAAAAATTATTTACACAGAATACCGCAAGGTCAAATGCTCTGTCTAAGGTTATTGATGTTGGTCTGGAAGTTGCAGGCGTGACATCAGAATACCCACAGAACTCGACATAACCAAAGGGGGCAGGGAAAAAAAATCAACCTTGAGTCCTCGACACGTCTCTAAAAGTCTCAACTATGGATCAGCATTCAGCAATCTGGTTATACGTATGACCTTTAAAGTTCCAGCACTCTCCATTCTCAGATCTCACCCATCTGGAACAGTCAAATACCCTCTACAAAACATCAGCAACCCACCCAGTTACAGTACGTTCTTCGCCTGAACATCCAGCACCAGCGCTAGTAATAGTTGAGGAGGTTGCCGCTGACGACGTTGTTGTTGTTGCTGCTGCAGGGGAAGCAGGCGCAGGAGGGCGCGTCGCTGCCCGGCAGGTGGCGGTGGTGGCTCGTGGCCCTGAGCCGCCGGGTGTTGTCGGCGGCCGCGCGCCGCAGCTGCTGGAGGTGCTGCGCCTGCGCCGTGGCGCGCCACTCCTCGGCGCGCCGGTGCACCGTCGTCATCCGCCGCATCAACTTCTCCTCCAGGTTCGACCGCATCTTCTGAATCTTCACCTGATGATCAGAGCAGGCAGGCACACATTGCAAAAATGTCAGGATCTTGACCCAAACCTGATCACCAGTTGGACTTGCAGTATGTCGTGCATTGCAGCACTGTTGCCTTGAGCAGTGCAACATAGAGGGAAAATTTTCAAAATTTGAACTCCCTGTCTGTACTAATGTAATACATTGCATACGCATGGGTAATTAGTATATTATTAGTACCGCAGATCATCATCACATTATAACCCCAAGCACATGGCTCTATCTTAAACTACGGTCAAACGGGGCACGATATCGCTCCGCGCTCTCGGATCAAAGCTCTTCACATGGCTCTGAGGACGGTTAGTCCAAGTTCAGAACAAAACCAGCTAAACAACTCTGATGAGTTCCAATGAACCGCGTGGGTAAAAGGTGAGTGGGGTTGCATTGCATAGAAAGCAATGAACAATCATGCTTCACACTGTTCTAAGCAACTTGGATTAGCAAGGCGACACGGAGGTGGCGGACAAGAATTCGCCGTGGATTTAGCTCTGTTGGAGGCTGTGGAGGTGCAGGAAGGAAGGAAGAAGGAAATGACAGAGCTGTGGTCTAATCCCAACCTTCTTCTGTGATTTTTAATTCTGGAATTTCTTGATGCTTGGAAAATACCGAGCTTCAACACATGGTTTCTGAACACTGGCTTCTGTTTCTACTGACACGCTGGGCATTATGGATTCAATATTTGATTCAGAGTGCAATGTGTGAAGTCTGAACAGGATATTTAATTATCAGTAGATTCAAATGGACATGGAGCTGCAAGATTTCAAAAACTCTGACCAGGTTGCAGTTCAACTGATTCCACAAGCAGTATGTCATCATAGTCAGGGTCAGATTGGGTTGGGACAAGCTATTCCCAACAAACCTAAGGCCGCGTTTAGTTCGCTATTCCCAACAAACCTAAGGCCGCGTTTAGTTTGCTGCCGATTCGGCATTTGCACAGTGTTTGATGTGACGGTGAATACTGTAGCAATTTCGTTTGTATTTGTGAATTATTGTCCAAATATTGACTAATTAGGCTCAAAAGATTCGTCTCGCAAAGTTCCACCAAACTGTGCAAATAGTTTTTATTTCATTTACATTTAGTACTCCATGCATGTACCGCAAGTTTGATGTGACGGAGAATCTTCTTTTTGCATAGTGCCAAATTTTGGATTTCGGTGGAACTAAACATGACCTAAATCTTTCCTTCCTAAAAATGAACCTTACAGTTCAAACTACTACTCCTAGTACTAGTATGGCAACCTATATCATTGCACCTACAGCCTACAGCCTTCTGAGGCCCCGTTCGCTTCGCTGGAAACAAGCCAAAAAATTATTGCGGCTGATTTGTTTTTGAGAGAAAATATTGTTCTGGCTGAAAAAATAAGCTGAAAATTACGGATTATAAGACAAGCGAACAGGGCAATGAATAATGCAGCAGCTTTCTTGATGGTAAAATTAGTAAAATTAATGCAGCCAATGAATAATGCAGCTAATGAATAATGCAGCCAATGAATTTTTTAATTAGTAAAATTAAATTTTGCATAAAGATGGTACTGAATTTGGTGTTACCTCCAGCTTTCTTGATTGTGCTTCAGCCTTGGCGCTCTCCAGGTTAATCCAAGCCTGGATCTTTGCCTCTTCCCTCTGATACCTAATCGAATGGAGCACAAGAAAACAGAGCAAAATCATATCTGAATCGCTCAATCTATTCTTATCAATAAAAAATTCAGAATCTCATGTCTAATCTTCCACCACTATGCAATGTGCCGTGCTCTGTGTTGCACACACCTGATGCAGCTCTTGGCCCTGTCATCGTCATCCCAACGGCAGTCACCGCCGCCACGTTTATCGCAAGCTGGCCCGCCGGCGGCTCCGGCGCCGACGGTGGCCTCGAAGTGCCTGAGGCTCTTGGACACCTCCTCTTCCTCCTCCTCCTTGGAGCTCCAGTTGACAAGCATGGCATCGAACCGCGCGCCCAGGTCCAGCTTGGCGAGGTGGCAGTCCGCCAGCTCCGAGATGTCCATCCCGCCGGTGTACGGCACCAGCGGCCCTGACCGGCTCGCCGGCGTGTTGTGCCGCACCGGAGACGTGCTCTTGAGCGGCGTGTGGCACGAGCTGCCCAGCGGCGTCATCTCCGTGCCAACGTCCCTCCGCTGGTGGTCGTCGTCGGCGCCCACCGCCGAGCCCTTCGCCGGCACCGGCTCGCAGTACGAGCTCCGGAACACGAAGCTCTCCTTGGACGGCTCCTCGTTGTCGGTGAACTTGTCTGCAACGTGTACAAAGCAGCATCTTGCAAGCTCAGCGTTCGTGCGCGAACAAATTCAAATGCCAAAATTTCTTGTAAAATTCAGAGCAACAAATCCTGCTACAAAATAAAAATGGCACCTTTGAGGAGCACTTCTGCCGGCGGCGTGTGCAGCGCGAGCGAGTGGGCATCCCGGAGCGCATCCACGGACCTCCTCACCGTCATGGTCGCCCTCTTCTCGTCGACGCCTCCGGCGCCGTCTCGGTGTCCGAGCCCGCTGCTTCGCTGCCTGGAAAAGGCAGCCTTGCCATTACCGCTTCCGTTGCCGTGGTCAGAATCCGACGACTGCCGCAGCCACTTCTCGGCGTCCTCCCACTTGGACGGCACGGACCTCCTGGGTGCGACGAGCTGGCTGTGGTGGTGGTGCGCAGGGCTCGTTAAGAACAGCAGCGGCCGCCCCGGTGTCGCCGGGACGGCCACGGCCTGCTGCTGCGGCTCTCCTCCCCTCCGCCTCTGAGCCGAGGCCGCAGCGGAGGACGACGACGAGGAGGAGGTGGTGGTGGTGGTGGAGGCCTCGTGGTGGCGCCCGTGGCCGTTGTTGTTGCTGCTGCTCCTGGCGAGGGTGGCCATGGGGAAGGAGGACCGGACGAACTCGGAGGCCTCCTTCAGGTTGTGGCTGCAGAGCGGGTCACTGAACGTGGGCTCGAACACGCTGCTTCCACCTCCTCTTCTTCCTCCTCCGGTTGATGCTGCTGCTGCTCCTACTCCATGGAATGAGTTCTGCAATGAATCAGTGGAACATGACACTGTTCTTTTTTTTTTTTTGAAAACCTGAACATGACACTGTTCTTGAGGTGAAGATGAGGATAGTTGCTGGAAGAAACAGCTTCGTGCTCGCTATGTTGCTGATCTTCTTGGGTGAAGAAAGCAGAAGCAAGTGGTGAAAGGAAGTGTTTGTTGCTTGCTTACTCTTCTTGTTGAGGCCGAGGACTTGAGCTCCATGGGAGTGTGTTCTTGGTTATGCTTATGTGAGCTCCACCCTGATCGGGCTTTACTTGCTTCAGCTGTTAAGTGCAATAGTGATGTGTGTGTGTACGAAGCAAACAGGCCAAGCTTATGTTGGGCTTGTGGTCTACTACGATCAGGAGGTCCCTGCTCTAACCTTGCTAGTTGCTACATAACACTAGTTAATTAGGAGTAGTCACCATTAACAGTACCTTGTCAGACACTCACACTAGTACCTGGAATCCTGCACACGCCAGTTATGAAAATACTGCCTATACAAGCAAGAGGTCCCTGATCTGATTTTTTTTTTCACCGAAAAAAAACATGACCCTGTTGGGCTGGCTGATGCTGGTTTATTGTAAGAAAAAAACACTGTTGACTGATTGGTTTGGGCTTACTAAAACTAACAAGCGAACAGGGTGATAATCAGGAGGCTATACTTTCAGTATTTTAATTAAAACGTCATCTACTCCTGCATGCATATAAAATTGTCCGAAATTTCCAATATGTCTGACTGTCCAGTAGTACAGGAGTACATATGTATTCCATTGACCATTCTGAGCGCGCGTTTAGTTCCCTAAAGTTGGATTTTGGGGCTACTATAGCACGTTCGTTTTTATTTGGCAAATAGTGTTCAATTATGGACTAATTAGGTTCAAAACGTTCGTCTCGCAATTTCCCATCAAACTGTGCAATTAGTTTTTTTTCGTCTATATTTAATGTTCCATACACGAGTCGCAAACATTCGATGTGATGATACTATAACAACTTTTTAGAATTTAAGGTCCAACTAAACAGGGCTCAGCCAGTTACAGCGAGCAGCTTTGGTCACTCGGCCCTGCAGCCCTGTATGCCATCATGCCCGCCCGGTGCTGTTGTGGCAGGTTGCTCGCATCATTAACTTTTAACCCGTGCTCACCTCACCTGGCTGTGGTCTCGGTATAATAAGGTGGCTGGGTAGGTCAGGACCTTTGCAGCCTCCATCAATTCACTAGTAGGGCGTGTTTAGATCTAAATTTTTTTTGTTTGGGGTACTGTAGCATTTTTGTTTTTATTTAGCAATTAGTGTCTAATTATTGATTAATTAGGTTTGAAAGTTTCGTCTCGTGATTTCTCACCCAACTGTGCAATTAGTTTTTTTTCGCCTATATTTAGTCTTTCACGCACGTGCCTCCAAAGATTCGATGTGATGGATACTGCAAAAAAAAAATTTAGATTTTGGGGAAACTAAACGGGGCCGTATGTCAGACTGTGAGTCTGGGTGCTACAGTTATGTACTGCACTTGCCATCTTTTTATCTCCGGCATGGTTTAGTTCAAAAAGTTTTCAAAAAGTGCTACAATAGCTATTACATCAAATTTTACGATACGTGCATGGAATATTAAATATAGACGGAAAAAAACTAATTGCACAGTTTGGTGGGAAATCGCGAGACGAACGTTTTGAGCCTAATTAGTCCATGATTGAACACTAATTGCCAAATAAAAACGAAAATGCTACAGTAACCAAATTCCCAAATTTCGTGGAACTAAGGTCTTGTTTGGTTGAGCTGTGGCTGTGGGAGAAAGTCATGTAATGTGAAAAGCTCATTGTGGGCTGTGAAATTGTAGAAAAGTGAAAGCGCTTTTAAAACAAGTATAAAATATACCTTTTATCTTTATCTCTCTTGAAACAACTATGGAAAAGCTTTTTATTCCACCAATTTCAAAAGCGAAAGCCAAAAGCCAAAGCGGGGTCAAACCAGTTTTCAAAATAAACTACGGAAAGCAAATGCTTTTTGAAAAAGCACCTCCAAAAATGAACTCTTTGGTTGGGCTTTTTTGATTTTAGAACAAAACCAAAGCCCAAAAGTTCAACCAAATATACCTTAAAAGATGACCTCCTTGGCAAAGCCACAAAGGCACATCTTTTCTGAAGCATACTCACTCTGTCTCTTTTTCAGAGTCGTTCTAGCCTCGAAGCTGATGCATCCAAGATGCTACGGACCTAGACACTGTCTATGTCTATGTGCATGAAAGAGACATTGAATGCAGACAGTTTGCAGCTTTCCAGACTCGGCCCTTGTTTAGTTGGAGAAATTTGGATTTTAGGGTTATTGTAGCACGTTTGTTTTTATTTGGTAAATAGTGTTCAAACATGAACTAATTAGGCTCAAAACGTTCGTCTCGCAATTTCCCACCAAACTGTGCAATTAGTTTTTCTTTTCGTCTACATTTAATGCTACATGCACGGGCCGCAAACATTCGATGTGACAGGTACTATAGCAACTTTTTGGAAGTTGGATGGAACTAAACAGGGGCTCACAAAACGGGACAGAGGGAGTATACTCTGCTTGCAAAAGGGAATCATAACATAATCCTGCAGGATGACGAAGCATTCACGCACAAATTGGATGATTGGACCATCGGTCTGAAACTCTGAAGTAGTACTGACGAGAAGCTTCTCTTTCCTCATTTCCAGTTGATTTGAGATTTACAGCTGCTTTATTTCGTGATGTAGGATTTGTTTAGATTGCCTCAAAATTTCAAGTTTTTTTACTCTCTCTTCATCATATCAATTTTTGGACGCATGCATGGAGCATTAAATGTAGATAAAAAAATAATTAATTACATAGTTTGGTTGTAAATCACGAGACAAATCTTTTGAGCCTAGTTAGTCTATAATCGGACAAAGTTTATCAAATACAAACGAAATATGCTACAGTGTCCAAATTACAAAAATTTACAATCTAAATAAAGCCGTAGCTAGAGCCAACGAGGGAAGCAATAAGTGGTTTAAAATACAATTCAGCAGCAGCAACAGCAGCTTGTCATATGCCCCCACACATTCGTGCCTCGCCTTTGGTCGTTTCTGCCCTTTCTGAATCAATCATATTCATTGAGTACATGTACATACATACTGGTGATGTGGTTGCTCCTTGCAGGCTGCCCTGCATTGTCATTAACTCACATGCTGCCACGGTTTACTGGCGCATTGGCAGGACAAGGACCAATCCTCTGTTAGCTTATGGCGCCGTCCATTTATGTTTCCGTGGAAGCATATTGCTTTAGGCCACGTTTAGTTCAAAAAGTTTTCTCAAAAAGTGCTACAATGGCCATTACATCGAATCTTGCTATATGTGTATGGAGCATTAAACATAGACGCAAAAAAAACTAATTGCATAGTTTGGTGGGAAATCGCGAGACGAACGTTTTGAGCCTAATTAGTCCATGATTAAACACTAATTGCCAAATAAAAACGAAAATACTACATTAGCCAAAATTTCACCCAACTAAACAAGGCCTTAATTGTTCTTACCGGCATCATTTTCAGCCTAGACAGTTTCATAGCCTGTCAGCAATGCAAACATAGGGATTACTTGTTTCCAGGATTGGGTATGGCTCAGGATCACATGGGAACGGTACGCTGACATCTTTCTCAGAACAGCAAAAGGCAGGGCCGCAGGGGGGGCCCTGGCTAGTGGCTGCCACTGCCATGCATAGTATTGCAGCATGGAGAACAGCAAACGTCCCTGCGCCGCTCAGCGGGTGCCGTCGGCTACAGCGCCGGCAGGCACGGCGCGCCATGCAGCTTTCTCGATCGTTTCGTAGCTCCACCTCCACCTCCGGCACCGACCGCGCTGCAGTCGGAGGAGGCGCCGCATGGCCGGCCGGCCGGCCGCCCGCCACCAGCACCAGGTGAGGACAAAAGAGCACGAGATGGACCGTGAGCTCGTGAAAGTATAGGGTTGGGTTATCTATCCCGTTGCTGTGCTGAACCTGAAGCAGACAGCATTAGTCGGCGAGCATGCAGACATTCAGCTGTGAGTAAACTTTTGCTTGCTCGCTCCTGGATTGCGAAAGAACAAAAAAAATGCCCAGCGGAGTTTACTTAATTGGATCGGACTTTTGCGTGCTCGCCTGGTTCAGCAGCCCGTCAGGCCACGTCAAAGAGAACCCCGCAAAATCTCCCGTGGGCTGAAAATCCACTAGGGTCCAGCCCACCATGGCCTTGGCCACAGCCCACGGCCCCTTCCTATTCCTAACAAAAAAAATGGCAAGCAGGCAGGTAGGTCCAGTATAGCCCATCAACCCTCTGCCTGTCAAGTTGCTAATGTTGCAGGCCATCAGTTTCATCAGTTCAGCCCATCTACCACCCTTTGCCTGCTGGTTGATCCGTGTATCCACTTAATTGAACGACTTTAGCATCTCCAGCAGTTCCCAATCCAACCTCTTGTTCCTTAATACTGTCATTTTGAAGGAGATAGATCATTTTTCGTGCTCCAACAGTCCCCCACTAATCATTTTTCATACTCCAACTGTCGGGTTCATAAAACCGGGGTCCCTCGCGGACCGGCTTCCCAACAAAGGCTCGGCCCAACGGACAACGTTGCGAACAAACATGCAACTAATGGGCCGGCCCAAGTACCTGAACGATAAGCCAGAAGGGCGATCCAATCACCGACCGGAAGGCCTGGCCGAGGAGAAACGGCGCCCGCTTCCGACTCCGGACCGTCTCTCCGACCGGAGCGCTCGCTTCGGTCTCCAACCCGCCTCCGGACGACCTCTCCGACCGAAAGGCTTAGCCAAACACCACTTCCGACTCCGACCCACGTCTCCGACCGGGTGCGCCAGACTTCGCCACCGCTTTCTTTCCCCGACTAAGATCGATCGAGCCGACCGAGACCCACCGACCGGGGCGCCACTCGATAAGGACCAGAAACGGACGGAGAAAGTAAGGCGGCGCGCACAAGTCAAACCGCACATCTGGGACCGTTCCACCAGACACCTGCAGAAACAAGATTGCAAACCTTCCTGCACGACGTAACACAAACAAAGGTTGTAGGCGCCGACATTTTCACTTATAGTATTGTAGGTGCCATTAACTCCCATACGGTAAGGCTCCCCACATGCCTCTCGGGCATCAACAAGTGTTAGGGCGCCGGTATTTACCGTCACGGGCTAACATGGTAAAACCCCTCACATGCCTTTGGGCATCAACAGTATAGCAGGTATCGACATCTGCCATACCTGAAGAAGACGACGCAACCTCCCACATGCATCTGACATTCAACAGTATTATAGGCACCTACCATCGTCTTGTACCCACCGCTGCAGGCAAGGCAAGAAGACTTAGCAAAGGAACGATTCTCCCCTCTCACTTGTAAGGCCACCCCTTCATCTATAAAAGGGATGTGCTCTCTCCCAATAAAAGAGGTCAAGCTCACTCAAAGTTGATTCAAATCAAGCTCACTCAGATTCATTAGATCGATCAAGTTCACTAGCACACAACAACAAAACCGCCAGGTTCAAACCTCAAGTACATGCTTGAACATTTAGCTCATAGCGGGGCTCCCGTCACTCTCGGCCCTTCCGACCGGACCTCTTGTACCCTCATCTTTCTCCTTCTCGCTTGTAACCCCACTACAAACTTCGAGCATCCGGGCTCGTGAATAAAGTCACCGAATCGACTCAAACCGGCACGTAGGGCACGCTGTTCGAACCAAAGATAAACTCTATGTCATTGAGTGCTAGGCCACCTTCGATCACAACGCATTTATAAAACTACAAATATTTACGTGTTGGTCACTTTCTTCGCACCGGCAGCTTGGCGCCTGCTCAGGGTAAGACGTTGTATGTTCAACACTTTTTGATCATCGGATGGCCCACTTTTTCCGCCACCTTCGCCGGGCGGGCTCAAGCGATCCGACTCGCTTCGGCTCACTGGAATTTCCCATACTCCCACCTGTTGGGATGTGGGTTCCACCTATCTTCGAGCCGCCCTAGGCCTTCCTCTTTGAAGCCTAGACTTCGTCACGACCGGCTTGGCATACTACACCTCCGCGAGGAGGCACTCGCTCCAGCCTCCCGTTGGAGGGCGCCTCCATAGGCTCGGGACACACGACGACTTCAACGATGAGGCATCTACGCGTCATTCTGAGCAAACACTCTGCTCAAATCCCTCTGTGAGTAATGTACATACTGTTATTTACTTGCTATTCTCTATCTTCCACCAATTATCCAGAGGGACCCCGTTGTCCCCACCATGACCGCCATGCGATCGGTTCCCCTACGGCCTCACGCCTCCATGCGGACGCCAGACGCCTGGGCTCCGGCCGACGCCACCCCCTCTCACGTTCGAATTCATGGGAATGGCGAGCTATGCTCCCACCTATTTCCTCGACCTCATGGATGACGATGTTGAGAGTGACGGCTCTAGCATCGGCGATGTGGCGCCTAGCCACCGTCTGTCCCGGGAGTGCGCCATGGCGGATGCCCCGGGACAGCCACCAGTGGTAACGGAGTCCTTGCAGACTCACACCCCTCCGGACCCTCGTGCGGAGGCCCCACGCTCACATAGGAGCACGGCGAGGAGCTACGACAACAAATGATCGAACCAAATTGCCGATCAAGCGCCAAGATGCTCGGCGCGCCCCACATCGCGCCCAGGCACATAAATCGACGAGCGGCGCCCGGGGTCACACCCGTCGGGTCCAGTGCAACACCATGGACAGGGGAATGATCCCCCATAGTTCGCTCGAACCAATCAGAACATCGCCGCTACGGCAATGCTTCTGCGCGGCCTTCCCGAGCTGAACGACCCCAAGAACAGGCGATCCACCGAAACCTTCGGGCATTAGTGGAGACCACCGTCGTTCAACAGGCGGAGAGCTCCACATCGTGACATCGACTTGCGGCCTCTCTCCACACTAGGGGAGTGGGGACGCACCAGATGAATCGCTCCACCCGCTCACCGCTACTGCCGCTGAGCGCGGCACAGAGGCCGTACCTGCGCCTCGTCTTGACTTGGCGACCGCTCTGCACCGACCGCATGTACACGAGTGGCTCGGGACGAACCAAGACGCTCGCGACAAAGAATCGAGTCCCAAATTTGGATGGCCTGGGACCACGTGCCTCTGTCTGGCATCCAAATTAGCGCCACTCCCGCAGAGCTCCAACGGAGGCCGAGGCAAATGCAAGGCCTAGCGCTAGGATCAGGACGAGGGCCCCTCCATGCAGAGGGGGAAAAAGAACAGAAAAGATCGCCGTCGACCGGCCGACTCTGCGTTGGCGGCCACGGCCGATCACATGGGCAAGCAGCCCTAGTAGGACCTTCTGGGTCACTTCAACGAGCTCATGGAGAGCCCGTGCACCAACCACGCCTACTCAGTCAAACACATCTACAAGGACTGCAAGCTCCTCAAGCGCCTTCTACGACAGGCGGTGGGCCAAAGGAAGAAAAAGGCGAAGAAGCAACGGCCAAGAAAGGGGGCGTAGCAGGCAATGATTCGGACGACTGAAGGTCGAGGTGATTCGACCGGACGCCTACTGACTGAAGGACGACAGCGGCGACATTCTCACCAATGCTTGGAACAGCTATGTCATTTTCCTCCCCTAAAAATTCAGTCTTACCATTGTTTACTTAAACGTTTGCTCCTATGAAAGCGCCCCGACCCGAACATTTTCGGCCCGGGTCGCTCGGGGGCTCCACGAGGGTGCACTACTACCTCTCTTTTTCATTTACTATTATATGGTGAAACTCCTTCCTACCCGAACAAAAGGGTAGTTTGCTCCTTTAAATTGCCTTACATAGCTTTGCTTTAAAATATTTCGACCGATCACTCCCCGCCTCTACCTACGGTTATGAGCAGCTGAGCCTCGTGGGCCACGCCCGGGCTCCTAAGGTTGCAACCTACGGGACAAATGGGCAAGTATGAAAAAGAAAGAATAAAAAACAAAATTATGCTAAGGTAAAAACTAAGGAACGAAAGGAACAAGCTTCCCCGAACGGAGTGACTCCATCACAAAAAAAAACAAAACTGATTGTAGTCATTGAGTACACAAGAATGTTTACATGGGGGCTCCCCCACGAACTTAAACTTTTTGCATCTACTAAACTACTTATACTTTACAAGCTATTGGGACGGCTCGGTGGCATCTGCTGTCAGTGCAACCGGCGAAGGCGCGGGCTGCTCACTCCCCGACGGGACGACATTCGGCTCGGTTGATGTCCCCTTCCAATCCAGGCTCCGTGCTATCCGTAGGCTGGGCGATGTCCCCCAACACGCGCTTCCGGCCATGTCCTCACGGCGGGCATCCATCACCCACTGCGCAGAGACTTGCTCGGACACCAACCTTGCGTGCGGCAGCAGACTCTCCCCGAGCGATTGGATGTCCTCAGTGCTCAAGCCGTCGGCATACCCACTGCAGATAGTGGCGAATTCTAGGTTCGGGTGGTACGCCGCCACCGAAGTCAACACCCCCGATGCTTCGTAGAACAGCCCGTGTGTAATGAGGGTCCGAACCTCATCCGGGACCTCCGCCAGCTGGATGGCGAGCGTGCTAGTACTTGGTGCCGACCTGAAGACTTCCGAGACAACAAGCTAGGCAACATTGCGGATCTAGTCAAGTTCCCCCTCGAGAGCATGTCACTCTTCAAGGGACTTGGCTAGCGCCTCTGCATTTTAGCCAAAAGTCACCTTGACCGTCTCCAGGTCCCGCTCCAATGACTCCACCTTTCCGCCCAGCTCTGAAAGAAGGGCGACGAGCTCAGAAACAAGCTGAAGGAAGAAGCCAACACGACGAAAAACAGAAAAGGTACGTACCGAGGCGGATGTTCTCGAGGACGGAGAATTCCTCCGCCTACCGGACTACCTGCTCGCGTAGCCGGGCGTTCGCCTCCTCCGTTCCCATCACCCGGCCCCGAAGCGTGAGCATTTCCTGGTTAGACTCCGACCGAGCATTTCGCTCCGACTCCAGGGCCTTTCGCGCTGACACCAAGGCGTTCCGCTCTGACTCCAGGGCGTTCTGCTCCGACTTAAGGGTCTCCAGGGATTTTTGGAGCACCACCTCAGTGTCCGCCAGGGATTTCCATAGCCTCGCCTCCGTCTTTGCCTGGCGCTCTGCGGTGGTCGCCCGCTCCACCGCACGCTGCTCCTCCACCCGCACCGCGGTCACCTCGGCCGCTCGGTCCTATGACTCGCGATGAGCGAATTCTAGCTAATGCTCAAGCTCGGCCATCTGGGCATGCTCCATCCGGAGGAAACGGGACTTGCGGGACGACATCTCCTTTAGACCCTACGAAAATGAAAAACAAGCATGCTGAGGCAACCAACAACGAACTAAGAGATCAAGGACAAACACAAGAGACTCACCTCCACGGTGAGCTGTAGGTTGACCTTGACTAACTGCTGGGCAGACTTAACCCGCTCCTGGGTGTCCTCGAGCTTCACCGATAGCTTGGCGAGATCGAACTCCATGGCAAGTCCTTTCTCCGCAAGGATGTCCCAGAGCTGACACTCCTAGGAATCCTAAAGGACAAACCCACCTTGGACGGGTCCTCAGGGCAGGGCCACTCTAGGTCACCCTCTGGTAGCCCGCCGGAGGGCCCAGCCTCTGACTGAACCACCGCCAGCTCCCGTGACGGCACCGGTAGCTCCACCACGACATCCGCTTCATCATCGGATGAGATCTCCACCACCTCGGTTGCACGGGACACTGACGGGTGTTCCAACTCCTTCCCAACCACGTCTCCCCCCAGCGCCTTCAGCTCCGACCGCGAGGGTGAGCCATGCAGCCCTCCGCCTGGCGAGGCAGGGGTCTCGGTCTCCTTCTCCTCTTCCGACACAACTGGTGGAGGAGGGGCCACGAGGGACACCACCAGCGAAGCCTCTGCCACCACCGGGATTGTCGCTAGCACCGTCGCCGCCGCCGCCGCTGTACTAGCAACCAACCCGGGGAGCACCACCCCCGGGAGGGAAGGAGGACTCACCGCCACCACCACTTCCCCGCCACTCGCCGTGGCGCTTCAGGTAGGCCTCAAACCTCCTGCATGGGAGTTGGGGCAATGCTTAGTCCCGTCATCGTCCGGTCGCTAACAAAAAGTATAGATTAGTCATACTCCAAAAAGGACTCAACAGCAAGATCGAAAAGAAACAAAGAAAAAACATACCGGGAGGTAAGCGCATGACTCTGAAGCCAAGACCCAACGTCGACGGGCCTGCAGGGCAAGGACCGCTCCCAGGCTGCGACCCACGCCCCCTCACTTCAGCCGGCGGTGGAGTCATCCCAACCGCTCTGCCGCTTTATGCGTCACCATGGCCATCGGCTCGGACGCACCGACCGGAGCAATGGGCGGCCATCCTCCCACAATGAAGTCACGTCTTTGGCACCAGTCCCGGCGAGTGCAAGCCCGCTCCTCGGACCGCCTGGCTTGCTTGGTCACACCCGCAGTAGGCGGGGACGAGACCGGTGATGCCACCGAGGGGCACGGTGAACGCGTCCGCTTCGCCTCCCGTTCACCGACGGCGTCCGCCCTCACAGCACGCTTCCTCAGCATGGGAACCTCGGCGCGCCTCTTTGCCCCCTGCTCATCACCAGCAGACATCGCCGTAGGGTCACGACACTCCACTGAGGTCACAACGACCTCCCGGATTTCCTCCTCCTCGGAGAAAATCATCATCCACCTCTATGGAATCCTCCGACTCGACGTCGCTCCTTCTTTTCCCAGCCTTCACGCGCCGGGTGACCTCCTTCTCCTTCTCAAGCTTCCACCGAGCCTCCTCGGCTTTCTTCTTCTTCCTGGCATCTACCGCCTCCTTCTGGGCGGCCTGTAGTGCCACGCCCTCTGGCCCCTTCGAAAGATGCAGCCGGGACTTGTAAGCATCAAGTCCATACAAAACGGGCGACTCAAAATCAAAAAAGCAGGAAAGCAAAGGGGAAAAGAACAGGTAGAACAGAGAGGGGGGCATACCAGTTTGGACACAACCAAGGTGTTGAGAGGTCTGAGCTTTCCATCGACCCTCTCTTTGGGCTTCAACTGCAGCACCCGGTCAAGGCAACTCCAGACCTCATCACTCGGTAGCTCCTCCGGCGATGCACGATCGGGGTCCGTCGGTCCACCATACTTCCCTATCGGCCACGCCCTCTCTGCCAAAGGAGCAACCCGATGGTGGTAGAGGGTGTGGAACACCTGCACCCCGTCAAGACCGCACCGCACGAGCTTCTAGAGCTCCACCTCAATGATCTCCACCTTCTTCTTCTCCCGACGGGAAGGGCCGAATGACCAACTATCCCGTCTCTCCGGCCTCCCACCGGTGAACGCCAGGAACGGCGCCTCCACCGAATTCCTGATATAAAACCACTCCCCGTGCCACCCCAGGTTGGAGTCGCAGGGGATGTACGCGGGATACGAGCCCCCCGCGCTTGGTTTTCTCTGCAGGGCGAAGCCTCCCACCGGCATGGCCTCGGACGGATTCCCCACCATCAAAGTTTGCCCGGAGAATATCCGTCGAAAGAAATCTGTGTGGGGCTCCATCCCGAGGAAGGCCTCAGAGACGGTAACGGCCCCAGCGTGCAAAGACCCTCGCTGATTGAGGTGCCGCAGCTCCGCACCCTACTCATTAAGGAGCTCAAGCAGAACCAAAGCAGTGTAGGTATCCTAATCTACGCCATGGAAGGCGAGGAAGGAAACCGCCTCACGAGCCGAGGTTGCGAACATCCTCCCTCCCGGAGCCCTCCAAAGCACCACCTCCTTCTTCTGGCAGAAAACCCTTCACGGTGAAGGCCTCCAAAGACCGACTCTCTCACGGTAGATGACCTCCATCCGACATTTTGCTCCGTGTTCGCAAAAGGATTTTTGAGTTTTCTCCTCCTTTTTTTTCTTTCCTAGGAACCGCCATGCTCTCAAAGACGCCTCAAAGAAGAAGGAAGATGAGAAGAGGCGGCATATGAGGAATAGGCGAAGGAATGGGGCGAAAACCCTTGTCCCTTCTCCTACTTAAGGAAAAGGGCGCAGTAGTTGGGGAAGGCGCGCCGATCTGGGAAAGGCAAAACGACGGTGAAAAACCCTCTCCCTTCCCCATTTAATGCAGATGGGATATGATGGGACGCTACCGACCGATGATGAGACGCGCCTATTCGACGGAATGGCGCTTGATCGACGTGACATGGCTTGGGTATGGCCCACCACTACCGCATGATTGGGCGCAAGAACCAAAGCGTCACCACACACAGGCAGCTCTCTACCTCCCCAGGCGGGACATGGAAAAACCCAAAACGGGATCTCCGCCGAGAGAGACCATCGGGCTTCCTAAGTCGATCAAACTGCGCAGGAAAAAACACTGAGAGATAGGTATGGCGCAAAGGGACGCCCCATGCAGGCCATGCCGACTCTGTCATGAACGATGAGCACGGGTCCCGATCAGACATTTCCGATTGGAGCTCTTCAAACCCCGTCACTCGAGTCATCAAGGTAACACTACTGACCCCCGCTATTTCATTATTTCATCATTTCATACATCCATACACACATTCATTCCATACGTCCATGCCCCCCGGACGATTCGGAACCTGAACCGCCTAGGGGCTCGGGAACTAAGCATCGCACATGACACGAAATGCATCACAACGCTCCGTGTTGCGTCACGAAGTGGCAGTTGCCTCATTCGACATGAGCAACGACCGACCGAGGTTCGAAGGCCGGCCCACGAAGGGCTCAAGGCTGCCCCACGTCATACAGAGCCAAGGGAGAAAACGCAGATGAGCCCCGTGCGGCCCTCACCCGGTCTGCCCCAAAGCAGACAGGGTCATCTCAACCTTCTTGTGCGATCCTAAACCCCTCTCTAAGCCCACAGAATCTCCATCGAGGGGAGGCCAACAGGCCACCCGTGTCGGTCTCTGGAATGACCTAGGCATCTACCGGGTTGCAGGTAAAGGAGCAGTGGAATATCATAAGAGGGCTATGTCGACCCCGTCATGAACAACGGACCCAGATTCCACTCGATCATACCCGTTAGCGAACTCACCGAGCGTGTCGCTCGAGCCAGAGCGATCGAGGCAAGCGACAAAACTCAGCCCTCCGGTTGTGAGAAACCGAGGACGGGGTAACGCATACCTCAAACCGACCCCTACCAAAGCCCCACGGGCTCGGGGCTCAAGACACCAAACACCTAGGTCTACAACCCCTAACTCGCCCCATCCAAACACCACGCCAAGACTCCAAACGCCCGGGTCTATGACCCCGAACTTCCCCCCATCCACGCTACCGCCAGATCTAAATGCCCGGTCTCATGACCCCCAACTCGCCCCATCCGCTAAGCTCTCAGACTCCAAAACTACGTGGGTCTATGACCCCGAACTCGCCCCATCGAAATCCATGAGCTCCGGCTCGCCGATCCCTAAACTAATCGACTAATCGCCTTGGGCTGCGTGGGCTGCACCGAGGCCGGGATCCATGACTCACTCACTCGATCCCATGGTGCGCACCGATGCTAGGACCCACGAGCTCTGTCTCGTCTCGATCCCTAAACTAACTACCTCGATCCCACGGCGCAGGCACCGATGCTAGGATTCACAACCCCGACTCGTCCGATCCCACGGTGCGCACCGGCCAGATTCACGAGCTCCGCCTCGTCCGATCCCATGGCATGAAACTCGCCTCAGATCCACGACTACGACTCGCCCAATCCCACGACAAGACCGACGCCAGGATTCGCGAGCTCCATCTCTTCCGATCCCACGGCACGGAACTCACCCCTCGTGATCCATGACTCGACTCGCCGATCCCACGGCGTGCACACCGACGCCAGATTCACGAGCTTGATCCCTAAAACTAAAAACCTCAAATGCAAGCAACGACACCTTGGTTGACGATTCCGTCTCGACTAAAAAACATGCACACACGCCCGCTTAGATAAAACCCCCAGCGATCCAAATTGAATCACCGGGGCTACACGCGCGAGAAGAGGCCTCAAGCACCACCGACAAAACGAAACCTCCTCCGCTGGCAACACGAAAAAACCCCCAGACGATTTTTTGCCCGAATCGCCAGGGGGCTCAGCTACACTCATGGTGCGCCACACAAGATCCGCCGTCAGACAAAAATCCTCCAGACGATTCTCGCCTAAAACGCCCAGGGCTCGGGGGCTCCTATCGGGTTCGAAACCGGGGTCCCTCATGGATCGGCTTCCCAACAAAGGCTCGCCCAACGGACAATGTTGTGAACAAACATGCAACTCATGGGCGGCCCAAGTACTGAATGACAGGCTAGAAGGGCGATCCAATCTCCGAATCGAAAGGCCTAGCCGAGGAGGAACGACGTTCGCTGACTCCGCCCGCCTCTCCGACCGGAAGGCTTGGCCAAACACCACTTCCGACTCACCAGCTGCTCCGACCGAGGGTGCGCCAACCCTCGCTCACTACTTTGCCCAATCAAGCGATCATCGAGTCGATTGGGACCCACCGACCGGGACGCCCGCCTGTAAGGACTAGGAAACGACAGAGAAAGTAAGGCAGGTGCATAAGTCAAACCGCAATACTGGGGACCGTACCCTATACACCAGAGAAACAAAAGACTCGCAACCTCCTTGGCACGACAGAACATAAACAGTGTTGTGGGCGCCGATATTTTCTCCTACAGTATTGTAGGCGCCATTAACTCTCATACGGTAAGGCTCCCCCCATATGCCTCTAGGCATCAATAGTGTTGTGGGCGCCGGCATTTACCGTACCAGGCGAATATGGTAAAACCCCTCACATGCCTCTGGGAATCAATAATATAGCAGGTACCGACATCTGCCATACCTAAAGAAGACGACGCAACCTCCCACGTGCATCCGACACTCAACAAGATTGTTTGTGGGCCCTTACCATCGCCTTGTACTGCTGCCGGGCGTGGCAAAAGACTTAGCTGCGAACGTATTCTCTCCCTCTCACTTGTAAGGCCATCCCTTCATCTATAAAAGGGATATGCTCTCTCCCAATAAAAGAGGTCAAGCTCACTCAAAGTTGATTCAAATAAGCTCACTCTGTTGATTCACCAAGTTCACTCCGATTCATTAGATCGATCAAGTTCACTAGCACACAACAACAGAACCGCCAGGTTCAAACCTCAAGCACACGCTTGAACACTTAGCTCATAGCGGGGCTCCCGTCACTCTCGGCCCTTTCGACCGGAGTCCGACCGGACCTCTTGTAACCCCCATCTTTCTCCTTCTCGTTTGTAACCCCACTGCAAACTTCGAGCATCTGGGCTCAGGAATAAAGTCACCGACTGACTCAAATTGGACGTAGGGCACGTTTCCTGAACCAGTATAAACCCTGTGTCATTGAGTGCTAGGCCACCTCCGATCACAACGTACGGTAAAACTACAAATATTTACGTGTTGGTCACTTTCTGCACCGACACCAACAAAATCCATAAATAAAAAGGGCGACCCGTGCACAAGCCTCCCACATGAGGGGGGTCTGGGGAAGGGATAAACCGAGACAAGCCTTTCCCCGTAAAATATGCACAGAGGCTGCTTCGAACCCACGACTTGGTGACTCAGTGAGACAGCTCTCACCACTGCAACAGTCCATAAATAGCTCTTCCTTTTTTGGTGGCCATCACCCATCTCCCCTCAAATCAAGGTGGAGTTGCATCTCCCCCAATATGCTGCTAGCCAGAGATGTTGCCAGCTGGAGATGTCGAGCTCGCGTGTCGCGACCCACTGGCTCCGGCGGACAGTGATCCGGATGCCCGTGCTCGCCGGCTCAGGGGATGGGGATGGAGGTGCAGCGGCGGTGGATGTGTGCAAACACTTCTTTTGGGACGGGGGCAGTATGTTGCATAATCCATTAGTAAAGATTAATCATCACAATAGTTGGTGTTTGCAAACTAAGCAATACTATACGCATGCAAAACCTAGAGGTAACACAAGGCATAAGGTAAAACATCTAGGTAAATCCTTAGAGTTTGTTAAGTTATACACATGCGCATGAAAAGAAAATTATAAAATTGTTAGCAATTAACGAGAAGTTTTTCTTAGGGTTGTTAAGTTATATACATGCAAATGAAAAGATAATTATAAAGTTATTAGTTGATAATGAGTTCTACGTTATATACTTGCCTTCATTACTGTTTACTCTATATGCAACTACTCAGAGGGTCTGTGTTATTTATCTTCTGCCCTACTTCAACTATCGATATCTAGCACTAATAGCAGCTCTCATTCCACCCGCACGGTCGTAGTAACCAATCAATTCTACAATCAACTTGTAGAGATAGTTGTCTTTGGGCCCGTCTCTACATATCCACCCTAGAGTAAGCTAGGTTTTGACCTGCCTCTACAAATCCATTTCTAGAGACAGAACAAATAGAGGTGGACCAAGCAGCCACATCAAGCTTCTTTGTAGTAGTGTCCCTCTATAGCATACCATCGTGGTAAATCAGTAGAGGACGACAAGCCTGCAACACGCGGGCTAAAGAGAGGAGTACCAAAAGCAAGCCTCTAGGGACAGGCACATAGGGACAAGAAGCCTATTTAATATTATATATATATATATATATATATATATATATATATATATACCTGATAATAATTTTAAGAGTGGTAAATTTCTTTCTTCCATCTTTCACTCTTTCCACCGTTCGTTCATCTCTTACTCATCTTCATTCTTCCGGCCTTTGGTCTATCGTCCCTCAATTTCATTCTTCTTGCTTGTGGTTGGAGCTAAAAAAAACTTTGTTGGTGTAATACCACACGTGTCATGGCCTAGGCGTCTGGGGCCGTCTTTTCGCTTTTCTTAAACTCAAAACAGGTGCATATAATAATCACCTTTTTAAGTTGAGTTGATATTTTCTCAATTTTCCGTATGAGAGTTTAATCCCTTATTGCACCAATATTTATTATGGGTCTTAAAATTTATTTGATTTATAAGGTTGGGTCGAGCCTAATTAAATCTGACAAAATAGCTAACTCACGGGCAAGCACCGCATAGTAGATTGCACTAAGTGATTCTTCTTTTCACCTTTTTTACTTTTCAATTCAAAAGTGCCCAAATACCTCCATATCGTGTATGTGAGCCGAACTTTTAACACGCTCATATATGTTGGAACAACCTAAATAAAGTCAGTGTACTACAAGTTAGCTTCACAAAACTGTGGAGCTAAATATTATCGATCGGATTCTAATAAGACGGTAACACAGTCAAATACGAGTGACCCATAACGACTCCGATCCGTAATAAGATTACGATTAGTTCAGAGTTTCATAGAACTTCCAATTTCTGATCCGAGACTGTTTAAAGTCCAAGGGCGCGCAAAGCACCCTTCACGTACTATAGTACGATTGGTTCAGAGTTTCATACGACTTGCAATTTCTGATCGGAGACTGTTTAAACTCCGAAGGTAACAACTAATTAATAAAGCACCTTAATAATAACTATATATATAAAACTGAATTGATTGTAAGCAGTGAATATAGTCGACCGATTTGATCGATCAGCGTCACATACCAATGTTACGCAAGTTATTCTGCTGGCTTGCCGAATCCATGCACGCGGCGTCACTTCCATCGCCGGCAGAAGAAGTCCCAGAACAACCTCGACATGTGGATGTCATTGTCATGGACACGTGGGCATCGCTACCGGCCGACGTCCTCCTCGAGATCTTCCTCTACCTTGAGCCCGCCGCCGTCTTCTGCTGCGCCGGCGTCTGCAAGCCATGGCGGCGCGCCATCGTGGACAACGCGTCGATACTCGGGTTTCACCTCCTCCTTGGCGTCTTCCACAATAGCAGATACGCAGCGTGCCTGCGGCGAACGCCGCCGGGGCCGTTCCAGTCGGTGCTCCCATGGAAAGACATTGGCGGCGACGACAAGACTGCCGCCGCACACTCCTTGATACCGGCCCGGTCCGGCAGCGGCGGCGTTTACAGAGGTTTGTACAGGAGCTGCTGTGCTCCCGCGACGGGTTCATCCTGCTCATGGCAAGGAGCGGCCGCCATTACCGTAACCGGAGCCTTTGCTTGTGCAACCCCATCACCGGAGACTGCACGTTCCTGCGCCCGGCCGACACAGGCAGGCGTTCCTCGTACGTCTTGCTCACCGGCTACGGCCACGGCGACGACCTCTCGCCATCTGGATCTGCAGGTACCGGATACGACCTGGTGGCACGGATACTCGCCGTGCAGACAAGAGCGAGATACGACAACCTTGAGTTCGTCTTCAAGTTCAAGGCGGCGGAAGCACTGAGGTACCAGGTCTTCGCCGCGCCCGACGACGGCGATGGTAAGTGGGGGCCAGTAAAGGGTTCTGTCGGGGAGGTGGAGGAGGGTCTCTGTGTGTGGATGCGTGGCCGGAGCACGGTGGTCTGCCGGGACGACGTCGTGCACTGGCTAGCCGGGCCTGCGCCTAACATCACATGTGTGCTCGCCCTCGACGTGCGCACTGGCCGGACGTGGACCACGGAGCTGCCGAAGCAGTGCCATTTTTGCATTCGTAGTCCCGCCGAACTGATCCTGGCAACATCTGACGACGGCGGGCTGTCTCTGATACAGTCGTTTTGGGGCCCCAAGATCAAGGTGTGGGTGCTGACCGGCCACGCCGGATGGACGCTGCAGCAGACGATAGCAATTAGGAGCTGGCGCCAGCCGATCACGGGCGACATCCCACGGTGGATCTCTCTGAGTGCCGTCTGTCCACGGAGCCGGTGCGTGGTCGGCGCATCGTTGGAGTCAAAACAGGAGTTCCTCATCGACCTCGGGAGAGGTTCGGGCCCACCTGTCAGGTGCATCGGCAACTACAAGGGACTTGACTGTTGGCCGTACGAGATCGATAGCTCGTCGACTTACATCTCAATAAGAATGTAACATTTGCAAGGAGAATTTTGCACTCTCTTTTGTTGAGCCCCAAAGCTTACAAATGAAGTATGTAGAGGAGATTGGACTTCATCTTTTGTATGGTTTTATTTTATTTATATGTACTAGAGGTCGGTATGGATTTGTTTCTGTTTGTCTGATTAATTGGTGCGGAAAACATTATGATTTGGATTGTGCTGATTGGAAGCTCGTGTTGTTTGCCATGATAAATCACTTCATCAAATTAAATCAGGTCGCACATCATGGGTTACAACACTACTAGTACTACTAGCAGAATTGAAAACCCTGAACGAATACATAAAACCGTGCAAAAAGTAATTCTTAGCTGGAGCTGGGCACATCAGCAATAGACTTGCCATCATCACTGGTGAAAGATCTAAGTCGTTGAATAAATTGGTCTATGTACCTCTTGTGAAGCTCTTTATCAGCTACAATCTCTTGCATCTTCAGCGCATTTTCTCTAAAGACCTTCTTGGAATCTTCCTCTACCATGACGGTGAAAGGGGACCAGTCGTCTAGCCATAACCCGCGCCCATGGTAGATTTCATGTCTAGATCGAGCACCGTTGAATAACACTTTCGACGAGGAGTGGACCAAAGAGAAACCAGACAATTATGCCATCGTTGTGGACCATGAGCTCTTGAAAACATAGGATTATCTATCCCGTTGATGATCCTGAACCAGACAGCAGTCAAAAGCGGTCCGTAACTTTGGTCTTGCTCATGGATTGCGAAACAGCAACCAAAATGCTCAGCGGAGTTTACTTGAAATTGGAGGGCTTTTTATGTTCTCGCGGTGGTTCAGAAACCCGTCTGGCCCGCCGCTCAAAGAGGCCGCAGCAAAATCCCTCATGGGCGAAAAATCCACTACGGTCCAGTCCACCATGGCCTTGGCCCTTGGCCACGGTGCCCTTCCTTTGAGGCCTGCTAGTGCGTTGGGTTCAAATGGGTTTATTGGGTTGGGTTCTCGAGTGGGTGCATTTTGGATGGGTGTGAATGGGTCGATTTACTTAGCGGGTCGAGTTAGGTTGGGTTTAATGGAAAACTGGGTTGGATGGGTTGAACTGGATTCTTTCTTCCTGGGTTTCAATAGGTTATAAACCCATGGGTTGATGTTGAATTTTCATAGCGTATATATATATTGATTTCAAATGTGTTTAGCTTTTGATGTGGGGGCTTATGTGCAGATTTTGCTATGCTAACTGGCACATATTAGCTTCGTGACATTTTGAATCCTATTTAACAAATTTCAGTCCATCTTGATAAATTTTAAGGTGTGAACGCGAGCTTTTATTTGTAGGGTCTGGCTTCTGATGTGGGGCCCATGTGCATACCTTGCTGTGCGAACTGACACAAATTAGCTTCTTGATAATTTGAACCTTATCCAATAAATTTCAGTCAATTTAAATAAAATTTTAAGGTGTGAACGTGAGCTTTTATTTGTACGCCGGGTCCGGCTTTAGACGTGGGGCCCACATGCAGATCTTGTTGTGCTAACCAGCCCATATTAGCTTCATGACATTTTGAATCCTATTTAACAATTTTCGGTCAATTTCAATAAAATTTTAATGTGTGAACACGAGCTTTTATTTCTAGGATCCGGCTTTGATGTGGGGCTCACATTTGATCTGACAGTACCAATTGGCATGGAGTAGCTGCTTGTTACATTAACTCATCTGCAAAAATTCTAGTCAATTTCGATAAAATTTTATAATGTCAACATGAGATTTTTAAATCTAGGGGTCCGACTTTTAATTTGATCCCGTATGTTTTTTTTCTCGAATGCGCAGGAGAGCTAACACATCTTTGTATTCTAGAGAGAAGGATCAGCCCCTTACATGAACCCATTTGTCTTATGCAATCTGATATATACATTTTATGCAAACTCATGGGTTCTTATAATAAATCCGCGGGTTTAATTAGTTTGTGGGTTGGGTTGAAACTACAAAAATATGGGGGTGGGTTGGGTTGAAGAAGGGAGTTAATTTACTAGGGCCTAGGGGTTTGATTGGATATGGGGTGGGTTTTAGGCTTTTATCACATTAACAGGCCTCCTTCCTATTCCATTCCACAAAACTTGTATTAAAATAATGTTATGGAAGTATTTGTATCAATGTCAAATACTTTAACAAAGAGAAAGAACAACACCGTCTTAGTGTTACCATGACGTGTACTTCATCGAATAAGTTTCAATTTTGTTCTTTAACCGTAAATATGCACTGGCTAGGTGCAGAGGTCATATATTTATTCAAAGAAAAGCCGCCTCCATTAGAAACAGTCAAACAGCGACGAAACTAAATATTGAAGTAAACAGTTCATCTTTCTCCATCAATTAAAACCCTTACAAGTTACAACCGCCTCTACCAGCACAGTTCTTTATTGAATACTACATGCTTTTTGCATCATCTACAACACTACCAGTGTTCAAAACCCTGAATCAATACAAAAAACCCAGCAAAAGTAAGTCTTAGCTGGAGCTGGGCAGGGCAGCAGTAGATCTAAGCTGCTCAATAAATATGAATTTCAAAATTTTGAAATTAGTTTAGAAGCGGATGGTGGATACCCCTAATTTTGTCCATTCCGTTCTTGCCACTGATGTTGCTTGAACTTGAAAAATATATGTGCAAAATCCTTTTGACATTTTGAGTTGCTTAATATCAAATTCTCAGAGTCAGCCATTAGCCATTCAAATGATCATTTCTTAAGCAAATAACTCACTAAATCACAGATAACAAATTTTATCAATCACAATTCCCAAATATCAATTCAGACAATTTGTATATACCTATCCTAAATCTCGATTGGCTCATTAGCTGAATGCTGGCGCAGTCACGCTAGGAACTGACATTCTACTCGGTCACTCCTCGGTCGGGAGATGCTGCCTAGCAGGCAGCCGCCAGGCACCAGCTATGCCCGGCATGACGCTCCCCTACCGGCCGGGCAATACGATGACACGTTATAGACATACATCAAGTGTATGTCTCAATAGCTTTTTTAATACTTTTATATATATATATATATATAATATTCGTAATGGAAAATCGCAATATTATATCATAAAAAATGAGTGAAATGATAACTTTCTGCACTGAGCAATTAAAATATTTATAGGGTACTAACAATTATTCAGTGTCTTGGGTGGGGGAGGGCACAATCCCAGCTGCCCCCCTAGTTCCGCCAGTGACGCCACGATGGCTCGACACCCTTGGCTGGGCTGCCCCAGTTGCCAGTCACGTGTGGCACACTCACACCTCGCCGTGCCCTGGCATCCCGGGGGACCCCCAGTCTGCTGCCCAGGAACTAAAAGGGCAAGGCTCGATGCTGCTGCTACGTGTCAGGCGTCGCCACGGCGCTAGCTGACCGCCAGCTCGTTACCTAGGTCCTACTAGGTTGAGGCTGCGATGCCGCTACTAGTTGTCAGGCGCCGCTGATGTCACTCCCTCGCGCATGTCTATGTTGTCTCTAATCTCCCGAGTTCCAAGCCGCCGCCTTCGCAGCTCCGTCTCCACTTGCCCTCAATCGGTCGGTGCTACCACTAGGATAGGGTTCACTACGGAAGAGACAAAATTCTCCGAGTGTCTCTAGCTTCCCCGAGTGCCAAAAATCGGGTACTCGGGGAAGAGAATCTTCCCTGAGTGTTGTACTCGGAGAAGAATTGCACTCGGGGAAGAGATGCTTTCCCGAGTGCCGCAGAGATCCTTGCACTCGGTAATGAGCAGCACTCGGGAAAGGCCCTCTTCCCCGAGTGCAACACTCGGGGAAGATCGGCACTCGGCAAAGAAACATACTACTTGACGGTTCAACCCGCCAACGCCGTTAAAACTTTTAAAAAAAGAATACTTCCCCGAGTGCCTTCCCTGGCACTCGGGGAAGAAATTTTTTTGTTTTTGTTTTTTTTGCCTCATTTTTTTGTGAGGCCTTCCCACATTATTTAAAACTCCATGTTCAAATTTGGGATAATTTTGACTTTTTTTTCGTTATATTTCATTAGTTTTTTCAGTTTAAATTTTTTTTGCATACTTGAATTTGAACTGCATGCATGAAATAATGGAATTTGGTGATTCAAAAATTATATGTCCGATATTTGGTGTATCCGACGCCTTATCCTCAAAACTTCTCATTTTTATCATAGCATCTTGTTGACGTAACACGACGCCGAAACAACTTTCGGAAAAGTGTTTTTAAATTATATAAAATCGATTTTATAAAATTTAAAAACACTTTTTTGGGCGTTGTTGTTCGCATGTTACGTCTAACAAGATGCTCGAGTATTTCATGCGTCGGAGTTCCCCGATAAGGCCTCAACATACACCAAATATCATTAATATAATTTTTGAATCACCAAATTCCATTATTTCATGCACATGCAGCTTCAAATTAAGTATGCAAAAAAATTCAACGAAACAAAAAAAACTAACGAAATATAACAAAAAAAGTCAAAATTGTCCCAAATTTGAACATGGGGTTTTAAATAATGTGGGAAGGCCTCACAAAAAAAATGAGGCAAAAAAAACAAAAAAAAAACAAAAATATTTCCCCGAGTGCCTTCCATGGCACTCGGGAAGAGGTTTTCCCGAGTGCCGTAATGGGCACTCGGGAAGACTAAAAAAAAGTCCACTGTGGCCTTATCTAAACCTAACCGCCACCCACCCGCCTCCACCCTGCGCCGCCAGACGCTTAGCAATCACCCCCAGACGCGCCTCCGCACACTCTCTCCAGCTCCAGCTCAGACGCCAGCCAAGCCAAGCCTCTCGCTCAAGGCCTCCTCCGCCGCCTCCACTCCACTCCCCTCTCCCTCGCCAGTTCCCGGCCCGCCCCTTGACCAGACCCAGCAGACGCCCTGCCCCCTCCGACGCGCCCACCCTGCCCCTCCCGGCCAGGCCCAGCCGCCGACGCCGCCAGCCCCTCCGCCTCCAGGCCCAGTTCCTGACGCCGCCTGCCCCCCTCCGACGCCCGGCCCGCCCCTGCCCCCTCCCGGCCCCGGCCCCGACGCCCCGCCTGCCCGGCCCCTCCGGCCGCAGCCCGACGCCGCCCGCCCGCCAACACCCGGCCAGATCTGCCGACGCCCGCTTGCCCAGAGCTGCCAGTTCCCAGACGGCTCACCCCAAATCGACGTGCGACTCCAGCCAGGTTCTCATCTTCCTCACCCTGCGACGATCTTCTCCGATTCGTTGCAAAATTCCAGCACTTTATAGGATTTGTAGGGTGGATGCTGTTCTTTGCCTTCTCTGTCAGTGCAAAGCATTTGTAGGATGGATGCTATAAGTCATCTAGGAGTACTGCGTGCTAGCCAGCCAGCCATTGTCATTTAGCATGAATGCAGTGATGAGTTACACGTTGGATTCATTAAGATATGATGCTTATGGTGGCATAGTTAATGTACTGTCGCTGTTCTTCAAAGACAATGTTGAAAAAAATGTAATAATGAGGTGTTTCATTTGAGGCGTGGATGCTCATGGTGTTTACTGGTTTCACTAGTGAAATGGTTAAGACAGTGATAGATCATGATAGATCGTACCCTCTCTCTATACAGTGAAATGGTTTCACTAGTGAAATAGTAGAGAGAGCGAGAGAGAGGGTACCCTCCCTATATATAGTAGACAATGATAGATCAATTTACCTTAACTGTTTTTTCTATATTTTACCAAATGTAGAAGTATATATATGTGTAGAGAGAGGGTACTTTGGATTTTTTTCCATAATATGGCAGGTTCAGGGATTACTTGGGTTATTCTAAACAAAGGCATAGGTTAGATTTATATGTTACTTTTGTTTATTGTCATAGTTACTACTGTTGTTATAGATCAAGCAATTGTTCCATTTACAGTCCTCTTGTTTCTTGCAGTAGCCCCTGTGATCCACCTGGACTAAACGATGCATCTGGTTGTTTGGCCCGTTGGGCATTGCAAGTTCATCAGGTACTGATTCCTATCTTTATCTGTATGCATCACTTCATGCATTTTTTTGATCCACCTGACATGGTAATGGAATTTGAACTTTATTTTGGGCTGCTTCCTACGTCTCACAAGTAGTCTCACATGAATGAGTAAAATGTTCCTTGAAAGCTGGCCAAGTTGTGCAGGCCTATGCAGCATTTATATTTTCTTAAAATAAGGATGGTCATCTAATAATAATAAACATGTGATTGGAACTTGTGATCTTTTGGATGGCAAGCATGACTGTATTCTCTGCATAGCTGCTCTAGAAATAAGTTGCTGTAAAATACATACAGTAGAGATGCACTATGAAAATTTCTTTTCTTCATGTGAAACTCTATTTAAAATTTCTATCCATGGAAAACAATAACTAATTAAGTACAGCATATTTTTATCTTAAAAAAGATTTTGTGAAACACTATATTGCAAATTTCAATTTCTGAATATGTGTTGTTTACTCATCTCATGCAGTGGATCTGGTTGAGCTCGCTGCTCACTGACGTCGGACCTACTCAAACTCACCGCCCAGCTGCCCCCACACCGGACCTGCGAGCTCGAGCTCGCTTTCAGGTATGTCTTCTTCCTGCAAACAACTGAATCAGCACAGGTGCGTGCTCGTAACTTATGCTAACTTTCATTTCTTAACTCTGTAGTTAATCAGCCCGAGACGGCGTCTTCTTCTCCGCGTCCCGTCCCGTTGTCGGCGTCTTCTTCTCCGCGTGCACGTCCCGCCAACGCCCAAGGTATACGAACCGTCCCGTTCTGGTTGTCGGCCATCGCGCCGTTTATGTGTTGACGGCCTTCGTGCCGGAATTGTGGATGTGTGGGCCATCGTGCCCCCAAATGTGGACGTCGCCATCGTGCGGCGGTTTTTCTTCTTGAGTTATCGAAACCTCCCGTCCGTGGGAGGTTCTGCCAAAATTTTGTACTTATAGTGCTGTTTTTCTTCTTTTGCAGAGCAGGACCTGTCGCAGGGGAATCGGAGCACCTAGGCGACCCCGATCGTCTTCGCTCGCCTGCTGGGTCCTGCTCAAGACAAAGCGCCGACTTCGCCATCTGCGTCGCTAGCCTTTCTCCACCGCCACCCTAGGTATAATTAAGCTCTTTCTCTTCTGTTGTCGTATGCGTGATCGGTGTAGCCCAGTTAGGCGTCTCCCGTCCGAAACAGATACGGTTGGAGGTATGCGGATCTCCGCATATCTATGACCATATCTGTTTCGGATTGTCCAGGTGTAATTGGACAGCCCGCAGATGCGTAGATGGGTTAGTTTCCATGTTCTGCTCGGATCCGAGACGGAGTTTCGGCACCACCTCCCTATTGTTCTCCGGATACACACTCTCCCTTCCAGGACGTGTATCGGGAGAGCAGCGGGTAGGTGCTACCGAAATTCTGTCTAGGATTGGAGTAGAGCATGGAAACTAACCTCATCTACGCATCCGCGGATGGGATTAGGACCTATCCTCACCTATTAGACAGTAGGCACTCGTGCAGATGCGATTGATGGTTACTTTACTCCGTTATGTGTATATGCTAGAGGATGGATAACCGTGAGTGGATGTACACGGGACGCCCAAGTTAGTCTCAAATCACCCGTGAATGGATGGATAAGACCGAGAAATTCTTGGACCATGCATTTAAGGCAGCTAAGGGAGCAAGAGACCAATCCAGGTAAGTATTCCAGTTTCATTCGTCGTTCTTTCACTTTTACGTTCCTTAGCTCTGCATTATTGAAACATTGGGGTCAAATATTGCAGGCCGAGCTGCAGCAACTTCGGGATCAGCAAAAGAGTTTGCTGGCTGAGCGGGAGGCTGAGCGGGCCGAAAAGGAGTCCGAGCGTCAGAGGGTACAAGCTTTGGAGGCCCAGCAAGATGGTTTGCTCAAGTTCGTGCAACAACTTGGGCAGCAACAAGGTTGGGAGATCCCAGCAGAGCTGCTTGCACCACCACCACCATATCGTCGAGAGTCTACTCCGGTGAGTATGAGTACGCATGTTTTACTTTCTTTGCTCATGCTTAGTGTCAAACCTAGTGATGGCCTTCGTGCCGGATTTGTTGATGTGTCGGCATTCGTGCCGGATTTGTTGATGTGTTGGCCTTCGTGCCAGAAATGTGGTTGTCGGCCTTCGTGCCGACGTTTTTCTTGCAGGTTTTGGAAACCTCCCCGTACAGGGGAGGTGCTGCCGAAATTTTCAACTTTTCTTTACACCTTGCATTTTTATCTTGTCACTCACGTGCAATCTCCTCTCTTTTTTGCAGCATCAATCGGGGGCGGCGTCGAACCATGTCGAAGGGTCGCCGGCATCGAACGTCGGGCCATCCCCACCTGGACCGTCGCCAGGATCGCACGCTGAGGCGTCCCACCCCTCACAGTCGCCGTGAGCCGCCTTCGGAGACGTGAAGGAAGGCAGATCATATTGCACAGCTAGGGAAGGAGGTAATCACAACACTTTTCCCCTAGTGCTAATTAAATTCCATCCTCAAATATTGTAGTATTCCATAGTAGTTCCTGTAGTGATCACTGAATCAAGTAATATGATTTCTTTCACTAAATTTAGACTGAATCAAGTAATATATAGCGCCCCGTCGGCGTCGGTGTCGCCCTGCCGCTCCCGCCTAGCAGACTGATGGCTCATGAGCGTCACCATTCGCTCCTGCAGGTGACTAGTACGTTGTACTGTATAGTAGCTTGCTGGCTGGGGCTATGTGTGGGATCGAGGGCACATTTGTGTCCGAATATATAGCGCCCAAGCGCCGGCCGCTGGAAGCCCTCCCCGTCCCTTTCCGATGGAGGAGAAACTTGGCGGAGGCGGAGGCGGCGGGAAAAAAAAACATCACAAGGAGGCACACGTGGACGGGACGAGTGTGCGTCTCCACTCGTGAGCGAGGAAGCTTCATAAGTCACCGTCATCGGATTAATTACTAATCCGATCGTGAGAACACACAAGTACCTATTTCGATCTAGCTCGAACCTTGAGAACACACAAGTACGCAACTGCTGCGCCCCTGCATGCGTCGCGGTTCACACTGATTTTTCCAATCGTGCGAGGATTTTGTAGACGACGACTTTGACGCTGCATCACTGCATTACTTCCAAACTGAAAAAGCTCGACGCCGCCGGCTGGGGTCGACGAGACTCGACGGGGGAGCACAGGCAAAGCGCGGAGACAACAACGGTGAACGATGGCAACGGGCAACCTCCCTGAATTGTTTTCAACTGTGAAGACAGTAATATAGAAAAACAAATACGGCACTGGACGAGATGCCGCGTCATGTGCATCTATCTAATTGTCTGTCTGTCTGTATCCTTGTTTGCACACAGCCTGGTTGGGATCGTCTCAGCAGCCGCGGCTTGTATGTATGTAAGGTTCCCCTCTTTGCATACAGCTTAATTAATTGGGATCTCAGCCAATGTGCGCGACCGGGGAGCACATTTCTGGCTGCTTTGTGGCGTGGAACGTACGTGCACCTAGCTTATCGCCGATTCTCAGTTCCCCAGATATCATCGATTGGGTCAGCATGTAATACGACGTGGTCTTGCCATGGCCGGCTCTCTGGCATTTCCCGCGTCGCGCTAAGCATCTACTCCTAGCTAACCATATCCTTAGCTAGTAGTCTAGGACTTGGCCCACCGCATGCACAAGAGGCTAACCATATCTTTCGTTGAATTCTCATGGCTTCAAATTTGGGATAATATGAGTGCTCTTCTAAATTCTGATCCCATGAATTCTCATGGTTTCAACATGGTGTGTTATATGTCTGGTTCTTACAGTTTGCTAAATGTTTCAGGTGCACGACATTGGCTTTACCAGAAGTGTGGTGGTGTGCTGGACTTCTAGATTCTGTTGCTTACCATGATTTCTTTCATGTGATACATAAAACACATGGTAGCTATCTTACTAGTGAATCATGTTTTAGGACCCCATTGAGATCATGTTTGTAATATATTGTGGATTTCAGATAAATTTGGTCGTTTGTGATATATAAATGTGGTTTGTGACATATTGGTGTTGATTTGTGGTTTGTGATATATATATATATATATATATATATATATATATATATATATATATATATATATATATATATATATATATATGCTGTTGTTCACATGGAAAAGCAAAAACAAAAAAAAAATTTTTTAGAGGTGGCTTCCCGAGTGCCTGTGGTGTGGCACTTTCGAAAAGAGGGATTTTTAAAAAAAACAAATTTTTTGCCGAGTGCCCGAGCTGCGCACTCGGCAAAAAGTATTTAAAAAAAAAATCTTCCCCGAGTGCCTGTGCTGTGGCACTCGGGAAAGAGGGATTTTTTAAAAAAAAAACAAATTTCTTTGCCGAGTGCCTGAGCTGCGGCACTCGGTAAAGAGTATTTAAAAAAAAAATCTTTCCCAAGTGTTGCACTCGGGGAAGAAAATAAAAAAAAAACAAACGGCGTCGGCCGTCGGCCAACGGCGTCAAGTCTTCCCCGAGTGTCAGCACGGCACTCGGCGAAGCCTTCCCCGAGTGCACGATTTTCGACACTCGGGAAGGCGCTTTTCCTGTGGAAGGATTAGCCGGAGGTTTTTCCCGAGTGTTGCACTCGGGAAGGCTTCCCAGTGCAACTAGGCCTTCCCCGAGTGCAACTGGCACTCGGGGAAGCCAACAGTTCCTATAGTGGTTGGGTGCTAGGCGGTGGGCGCACTCCAACATGGAGAGTCGGGAGTTAGGAGATAGGTCGAGAGTGCTACATCTTTCCATGAGTACATGATTGTGTGTGTTAGTTGGTGGGATATTGGATATTGGGCGTTACAACCACCCGGTAGGAAGACTAGAAAGGAGGAAGGAGCTAAGGAAAGGTCCAGGCCGCGTCGGCCTCTTCAACCTCGCGCGTCGAGGCGTCTTCAACCTGGCGATGGAGCTTCAGAGTTCCTCCTCAATGACCTATGGTGAAAAATTCATGGGGGGTTTATGGGGGCTCCCCCTTGCCCTGCCACTAGATCCACCCCTAGATGCATTGGTACACCATTAGAAAAAACAACAACCGTGAGATGGTGTAGGGATAAAGACCTACTATCGGAGTTGCTATTTTGGAGCTAGCTTGTTAAGTCAATGTTCCTAACCCCCTCACCAATCATCAAAGCTCTAAGCCATCTAGGTGGTGCCAACCACCAAGAGTAACAAGAAAAACCATGGCTCAAACGATCAACTAGTGCCACCAGATGCAAACCAACAAAGCAAATGTACTAAATCTCCCCCAAACTCAATTTGGATCAATCCAATCAAGAGATGAGTAGGAGGTGTTCTTGGATGCTCACTCATGATAGGGGATGCTTAGAATATATATTAGGACAACCAAGAGAGAGACCCCAAGGGCCGACCATCCCAAATATATAGGCTTCCAAAAAACTAGCCGTTGGAGCAGGCAGGTGTAGGCATTGGATTTTTGTCCGGTGCCTGCAAATCCCCATCACCAGACTACAAGCTACGTTATACAACCTTCAGGATGCATAGTCTAGTGCTCTGTTAGTGTACACACTGGACTAATCCGGTGGTAACCAGCGTGGGTTAGCAGAAACTAGCCATTAGGCCTTTCAATGGCTAACCCTAGCTCATGGTCCGGTGATGAACCCCCTGGTGCGCGTGGTCCAATGAACTAATCTGGTGTCCACTAGAGAGCTACCAGTAAGGTTTTTGGGCCATCGGATTATCCGATGCTCCACATCGGATTAATCCGGTGAGTACTATGAATTCAGGAATAGTGCAAGCGTTTGGTCCTGTGCAGTCAGTGCAGTTAGTGAGTAACCACTAGACTAATCTAGTGACTAACCCTAGCTTGGTCAGATCACCCTGGCACCCTCTTCTACGTAGCGCTTAGTCCGGT
Source organism: Miscanthus lutarioriparius (assembly GCA_904845875.1). Taxonomy (NCBI): domain Eukaryota; kingdom Viridiplantae; phylum Streptophyta; class Magnoliopsida; order Poales; family Poaceae; genus Miscanthus; species Miscanthus lutarioriparius. The sequence continues at coordinate 27,601,232 of CAJGYO010000010.1, forward strand.
GCCTGCAGAGGCACCCTAAACAGCTTCTTTGCAAACCCTTTTTCAAATGCACTAACTCCCAAATGTTGTCCATCATGACAACTACTGCTTTGGACCAGAGTTAGCATTTTCAAATATTCTTAAAGGATTTTCACTTGCATCTTACCGTGTCACTAGGTCTAGTGCATATGCAAAGTGAATTCACACCTAGTGGCACTTAGATAACCGATTAAGCTTTGGCGTTTTAATAGTACCACTATCTATCCTAAACCCGACCATACACACTATTATGTCTCAACTAGCAAAACAAGGTCTCTAGCATATACCTTTGCTTTCAATTCATCATAGGGTTTTGTTTTTCTTTTCCTTTTCCAAAGTCGAGAACTTGATCAACTTGGTTTGCTTCATCATCACTATGAATGCCATCTTACTCAGCCCTTGATGTTGACATCACCTAACTTAAACAACACTTTAAGACAAAGGTTAGTCCACTAGTTGCCACTCAATTACTAAAACCAAACATAGGGTTTCGCCGACACCCACCCCGCCTCCACCCAGCGATCCAGTCTGCCTCCTCAGCCCTAGTGCTCAAAACTAGTGCCCAGATTTGCCCCACACCATCCTCTCCGACCCACACCGGCCTCTCCGCTCCATGCCACCTCGGCCCCGCACCGCCGCGCCTTTGGCATCGGCCGCCGCTCCTTCCCGTGTCTATCAGGGCAAATCAGTTCTGCAGTCGCGCACTGGCCCAAAAAGCGAGATGAAGCTAAGTGAAGAAACTTTTTTTCCGGCTTCACCTCCTCCTCCCACATGCATCTCTAGTCACCGCGATTTAGGCCTCTTGTTTAGTTCCTTCCCTAAAGTTTACTCCCTATCCCATCGAATGTTTGGACACATGCATGGAGTATTAAATATAGACTAAAAAAATAACTAATTGCACAGTTTGCGACTAATTTGCGAGATGAATCTTTTAAGCCTAATTAGTCTATGATTTGACAATATTGTGCTAAATAACACATGTGCTAATGATGGATTAATTAGGCTTAATAAATTCGTCTCGCGGATCACTGTCGGATTCTGTAATTTATTTTTCTATTAATATCCGAACACTCCATGTGACACCCGATGTGACATCCCAAAACTTTACGCCTTGAATTTAAACAAAGCCCTAAGGACCTTTTCGGGTGAAGCTGTCTGAGTTTTTGGCATTTGTCTGGAGAAGAGATGGAGTTGCAGGTAAAGCTGTTGCTGAAGTGACACCAAATGGGCCCTAACGCCCTCGACAATGGTCGAGAGATGCCACAAAAAGTACGTCCTATAAACAGTAGCAGGCATCTCAGTGGCTGCAATTTATACCGAAGCTATCTCTTGTGTGATGCCTCAAGCAGGACATGTTCGAATAAAATAGTATTTGTGCTAGCTTAAATAGGACGGACATGCTGAGGTTCAGTCATGTATGTACATAGATTAATAGTTTTTAATCAATCAAGCACCGAGACAACTACTTGTCCCGCTCCCACATTTTCTAGCACCACTAGATGTTGGCATCTCCTCCTGCATTGTATTGAGTGATTCCCAAACTTTTTCTTTCATCTTTTGGCATCACTCAGGCGACACGCTGTGGAAGGCCTAAGCACTCCTCCTTTTTTTCTGGATTCTGGAGTAGATTAGCCTTTTTAAGTGATTATATGCAAGATGGCTTGATCCCAGATTATCAGATCTCATAGGAATTTAGTCTCACAAAACAAGAAGAATAAATCTAATCTTTTAGCCAAGATAGATGTCTTAGATAGAAAGTCAGAGACATGCCTGTTGTTACTGCAAGAGGAGGATCTTAGACATCACCTCAAAGGGCAATTAACTAAGTTGCTGAGAGAGGAGGAGATTTATTGGCTCCAACGATCAAAAGCAACAAAGTTACTGCAAGGGGATGATAATACTAAGTATTTCTATCTAGTGGCAAATGGGAGACACAAGAAAAAAAATTACACAGTTAGAACAGGAAGAAGGAATTATTGTTGGAGATGCGAACATGAAAAATTTTATAACTGAATACTACAAAGGATTGTTTGGACCTCATATACAAAATTCTTTCTCAATGGATGAGACTTTGAGGTATGACGTACCTCAAGTGTCAGAGGAGGAGAATCAGGTATTGATGGCTCCATTCAGTGAGGAGGAGGTTAAAGTGGCAGTCTTGGATATGGAACATAATAAGACACCTGGTCCAGATGGCTTTTCCGCTGAATTCTATCAATTCTTTTGGGAGATTGTAAAGCCAGATTTGATGAGCCTTTTTCATGAGTTCCATGCTAGGAGACTGCCCATTCATAGTTAAAATTTTGGGGTACTTAGTCTATGACCAAAGATTAATGATGCGGTCCGGATATAGCAATATAGGTCAATATGTCTTTTAAATGTGAGCTTGAAGATTTTTTACGAAAGTTCTAAATAATAGATTATTGAAAGTGGCAGACAAGCTGATAGGGCCAACTCAGACAACTTTCATCCCGGGTCGCTATATAATGGAAGGTGTTATAATTTTGCATGAAACAATTCATGAGTTGTATAGAAAAAAACAAGATGGTGTCATTTTAAAACTAGACTTTGAAAAAGCATACAACAAACTAAAGTGGCCCTTTATACAACAAGTTCTTAGAATGAAAGGGTTCTCATCAACTTGGTGTGAATGGATTTCGAAAGTCACCTCTAGAGGGAGTGTTGCAGTTAAGGTCAATAATAATATAGGCCATTATTTTCAAACAAGGAAAGGAGTGCGTCAAGGGGATCCGTTATCTCCGATCCTGTTTAATATAGTGGTTGACATGTTGGCTGTCCTTATTTCACGAGCTAAAGAGACAGAACAAATCAAAGGGGTTGTTCCACATTTGGTTGAGGAAGAACTTTCAGTCCTTCAGTATGCGGATGACACTATTATCTTTATGGACAATGATCTAGAGAGGGCCAAAAACATGAAGCTCTTGCTTTGTGCTTTTGAACAATTATCAGGACTCAAGATCAATTTCCATAAGAGTGAATTATTTTGCTACGGGGCTGCCAAAGCCAATCAAAGTGAATATGCACAAATTTTAGGTGTAATGTAGGGTCATTCCCGTTTAGATACCTAGAAATTCCTATGCACCATAGAAAACCCATGAATAAGGACTGGAAACATGTTGAGGAAAGATTCCAAAAAAGGCTCAATTGTTGAAGGAGTAAGATGCTATCAGTAGGAGGGAGGCTTGTCCTAATTAACTCTGTTTTGAGTAGTCTTTCCATGTTCATGTTGTCCTTTTTTGAAATTCCTAGAGGGGTTTTGAAGAAGTTAGATTACTTTAGATCACGGTTTTTCTGGCAGAGTGATGAACATAAGAAAAAAGTATAGATTGACTAAGTGGGAGGTAGCTTGCACATCGAAAGACCAAGGAGGGTTGGGAGTCCTAAATTTAGATGTTCACAATAAGTGCCTCCTAAGCAAATGGCTGTTGAAATTGTTGAATGGAGACGGGGTTTGGCAACAATTGCTTAGAAATAAATATTTAAGGAACAAAAGTTTGACGCAGGCTCAATACATGCTTGGGGATTCTCAGTTTTGGGCTGGCCTTATGAAGGTCAAGAGGGAGTTTCTTTCATTGGGCAAGTTTGATCTAGGTGTTGGGTCTCAAGTACTATTTTGGGAGGACACGTGGATAAGACCGCGTCCACTAAAATCGCTCTTTCCTACACAATATAACATTGTGAGAAGGAAGAATGTGTCTGTAAGATCAGTGTTGTCTATGACACCGTTAAATGTAATCTTTAGAAGATCTCTGATGGGTGTTAACCTGCAAGCATGGCACAGTGTGGTGGCTACGGTGGTAGGTGTACAACTAACAAATCAGAGGAACCGGGGTTGTAATGGAAGAAGGTGAAGAAGAACAATGGGACGATGATGACATTATTGCTGAATATGGTGCCTTCAATGATACTGCAATGGGAGAAGCTGAAGAAGAGGTAGTGGCAGAAGATGAGCCCGCTGATGATCTTGGTCAGGCCATTCGTGACGCATAAAGAGAATGCGAAAGGAAAAGGAGAAGATCAAGTTCGAGCGCATGCTAGAGGATCACAAGAAATTGCTATACCCAACTTGTGATGCGGGACAGAAAAAGTTGGGTACCACACTGGAATTGCTGCAATGGAAGGCAAAGAATGGTGTATCTGACAAGGGATTTGGGGAGTTACTGAAAATCCAAAAGAAGATGCTTCAAAAGGATAATGAATTGCCCGTCACTACGTACGAAGCAAAACAAGTAGTCTACCCTTTGGGATTAGAAATCCAGAAGATAAATGCATGTCCTAATGACTGCATCCTCTACCGTGGCGAGGAGTATGAGAAGTTAGATGCATGCCCGGTATGTCATGCATTGCGGTATAAGATCGGGCGAGATGACCCTGGTGATGTTGAGGGCGAACGTCCCACGAAGAAAATCCCTGCCAAGATTATGTGGTATGCTCCTATAATACCACGCTTGAAACGTCTGTTCAGAAACAAAGACCATGCAAAGTTATTGCGATGGCACAAAGAAGACCATAAGGTAGACAATATGTTGAGACACCCTGCTGATGGGTCCCAGTGGAGAGCAATCGATAGAGAATTCCTGGAGTTTGCAAATGACGCAAGAAACTTAAGGTTTGCTTTAAGTACGGATGGTATGAATCCTTTTGGGGAGCAGAGCAGTAGTCATAGCACTTGGCCTGTTACTCTATGTATCTACAACCTACCTCCCTAGTTATGCATGAAGCGTAAGTTTATTATGATGCCAGTGCTCATCCAAGGTCCAAGGCAACTTGGCAATGACATCGATGTGTACCTAAGGCCACTAGTTGAAGAACTTCTACTTTTGTCGAACAGACCAGGTGTACGTGTGTGGGATGAGCACAAACAAGAGCACTTTGACCTGCGAGCATTGTTGTTCGTAACAATCAATGATTGGCCTGCTCTAAGTAATCTTTCAGGACAATCAAACAAGGGATATAATGCATGCACGCACTGTTTCGATGACATTAAAGGTATATTCTTGAAAAAATGTCGAAAGGTCATGTACCTTGGCCATCGTCGATTTCTTCCTGCGAATCACCCCTAAGAAAGAAAGGCAAGCATTTTAAAGGTAAGGCATACCACCAGTCCAAGCCGGGCAACCAAACTAGTGAGGATGTACTCAATATGGTCAAGGATGTGAAAGTAGTATTTGGAAAGGCACATGGCAGCGAACACCTTTCGAATAACGCCGACGGTCACGCACCCATGTGGAAGAAGTCCATATTTTGGGAGCTACCCTATTGGAAAGTCTTAGAGGTCCATAGCACGATCGACGTGATGCACCTGACGAAGAATCTTTGTGTGAACCTGCTAGGCTTCATGGGTGTGTATGGGAAGCCTAAGGACACACTTGAAGCACGATAGGACCTGCGATGTTTGAAAGAACAAGATAACCTACATCCAGAGAAGACAGATGATGGACGCCATTACTTAAGTCCTGCCAGCTACACTCTTAGCAAAGAAGAGAAGGAAAGCATGTTTGAATGCCTAGCAAGCATCAAGGTACCATCTGGATTCTCCTCAAATATAAAGGGTATAATAAATATGCCAGAGAAGAAGTTCCTAAACTTAAAGTCCCATGACTGCCACGTGCTCATGGCGCGATTGCTTCCAGTTGCATTAAGAGGAATTTTATCTCCAAATGTACATCTAGCCACCATGAAGCTATGTGCATTCCTCAATGCAATTTCTCAGAAGTCAATCGATCCAATGGATCTAGCTAAACTACGTAATGATGTGATTCAATGTCTTGTCGACTTTGAGTTGGTGTTCCTCCTTCCTTCTTTAATATCATGACACACCTCCTAGTTCACCCGGTCAAGGAGATTAGCATTCTCGGTCCTGTGTTCCTCGCACAACATGTTCCCCTTTGAGAGGTTCATGGGAGTCCTAAAGAAATATGTTCACAACCGTGCTTCGGCGAGAAGGAAGCATCGCCAAGGGCTATGGAAATGAGGAGGTCATTGAGTTTTGTGTTGACTTTATTCCCGACCTTGACCCGATTGGTGTTCCTGAATCGCGACACGAGGGGAGACTAAGTGGAAAGGGGACACTAGGGAAGAAAACATATATTGGTACGCAGGACAATTATTTTAATAAAGCACACTACACAGCTTCCGCAAAACTCCTCCTTGGTGGATCCAGATATCGAGACACATAAAGAGTTGCTCCGATCCGAAGTTTCTGTGAAAGTCGGAAGCTTGGATTACGCGTCAAGACATGGAAACTTTCAAATGATCAAGGTTGCGAAAAAGAATGTTAGGGTGATGAGAGTATTGATGAGCAACTGTATTTGTTGGCTAGGCAGCCATCGTGGCGTATCCTCACATACAAAGGGTACAAGATAAATGGGAATATATTTTACACAATAGCCCAAGATAAAAGGAGCACCAACCAAAACAGTGGTGTCCGCATAGATGCCACCGACCCTAATGGAAATAAGCAAACATATTATGGCCGCATAGGAGGAGATATGGGAACTAAACTATGCACCTACTTTTAAGGTACCTTTGTTCAAGTGCCAATGGGTAAAGGCGACTGGAGGCGGGGTAGCAGTCGACAACCAGTATGGAATGACAACCGTGGAACTCAACAATATTGGGTACAAAGACGAAACGTTCGTCCTTGCCAAGGATGTGAATCAGGTGTTTTATGTCAAGGACATGTCCACAAAACCGAAGAGAGGGAAGAACAACAACGACCCAATCAATGAGCCAAAGCGCCACATAGTTCTTCCAGGGAAAAGAAACATCGTCGGAATTGAAGACAAGTCAGACATATCAGAAGATTATGAAAAGGATGACCGAATTCCACCCTTCACAGTGAATAAAGACCCAAGCATCCAGCTAAATGATGAGGACACTCCATGGTTACGACGCAATCATAACCAAGGGATATATGTTAAGAAGAAGTTCACTACTGTGCCCGCTTGATATATTTAGTGATGTATTAGACCTATTATGTAATAATTGTGACTTCATATTTTTTTGTCGTGTTTTCATATTTTCTATGGTTTAAATGAATTTTCTGCTAGACGGTGGATTTCCCGTGGAGAATGTGTGATGAAAAACCAAATGATCAACGTTAATAAGATGCGAAAACTAATTTCCTATCGAAAAGCAATAGTTTTAATGATTTTAATTAAGTAGTATATTTTTGCATGGTGCAAATTGTAATTATTATTTAAACTATGTCAAATATTCATACAGTAAAACAAAAGAGTTTAGGTTACAATTTTTTGTTGTGTATAATAATGGAAAACCAAGTCCAGGATTTTTTTATAATTTTTTGGTAATATTTTATTTATTAGGCAATTAATAACTCTATGCATTTTTATATAAAAGAAATATATAAAAAAAGGAAAAAACTTATGGAAACCGGAGAAAGCCAACTGCAGACCACCTTTACACACGGGCCTAAAATGCCTTTTACTCCCGGGCCGTGGCTACACCCGGGACTAAAGGTGGGCTGCGTTTTCGTAGCCCGCCAAAATGACCTTTACTCTCGGGCTATGGCTACACCCGGGACTAAAGATCAGACCTTTAGTCCCGGTTCTAATCATCACCCGGGACTAAAGGGTCTTTAGTCCTGGTTCGTAGCTGCAACCGGGACTAAAGGTCTCCCTTTATAAAACCTCTCTGTCTCCGCCAAGCCTCATCTTCTCCACCAGATCGATCCAGCAGCGCCGTCGCCCCCAGGCCACCCTAGCCTCGCCTCACGCGCGCACGTTGTTACCGGCTGGCCAGCGCACGCCTCGCGTCGTCCTCGTCCCCAGCCCACCTCGCCCCCAAGCTGTCTTCTCCAAGATCCGCAGCAGGCCACAGCTACGGCACGTCTTCTCTAGGTTTGGCCCGGTCTCCCTCTTCCTCTGCACTTCCCTTGATGATGCCGTCGTTAGAGTTCCGACGACGATGGAGATCGCCGGGCTTTTGCAATTTGTAATGCTGATGTATATCTGTCTGGAGTGTGGTTAGGGCAGGAGCTAACTTTGATCTGGTAGGAGTTGGTGTCGTCATTAGCATGTTGCTGAAGTAGGATTAGGGATTCTAATGTAAAACAGTTTCAGTAATGTAGTACTTGTTTCATGACAATGGGTTTCAGTGAATTCCAATGTGTTTCACTGATGCAAATTAGTCACCTTCATTTGTGATGCAATTTTTGATTCATTCAATATAATTGACAGATATGTGATACAATTGACAGGATTTTTTGACAACAATTGACAGCAATGTGGTTGAGTCAATACAAAATAGAAAACAATATCTGAGATAACATCAGTGACATATATTCACTAAAATAGCATCCATTACCATAGTTGTGGTCATTACATCTAGTGTTTGGTCATCCAACCAGGAATAGCATCCATTACCATAGTTTTGGTACATTTGGTTTTGTCAGTTTTGTAATATAGCACAAATGTAATGATTATAGTCAAGTTTTTTCGGTACCTCTTCTAGTAGTTGTGACACCATGGGGTTCTCCATTTGGGACATCAGTGTATGTGATTCAGGATCTGGGTGACTCACCTCTCCTAAACCAATAATACAGTCAAGCTATATATGTACACATGTGAATGGTGATGGTGTGGGTGTGCACATACCTAGAAATATTGTTCTACACAAATTGGTTGCTGCTCTGGGTCAGCTGTAGTTGTTGTTGCCCTCTTGGTTTTCTTAACAGCTGGTTGTCCTGCCTTCTTTGCTGCACATGTAGCTGAGTTATGACCAGGTTTTCCACAGTGTATGATTACTCCATGTTTTGTTAGCCTTGGACCATTTGCACCTTGCACTTCATGTGCTGCCCTACTTATTGTAATAGTCTGCTGATTTCCATTAGTATCAATTTGGCTCATCAATTTGGTGCATACTTCTGTAACATGTTTTTTTAGTATAGTCTAAGTCTCTAACATGTTTTTTTGGCTGCAGGAGCTGGACCTCGCGTTTGACACCTTGGATGTGAGCCACCGCCGCCACCATATATAATCCGTTTATGATGGATTAATTGCTCCAACCTTTTGTAATCGGATGGATGCATGTGCCGAGCCCTCATGCCGGCAATCTTGTAATGCGGTAGCTTATGACGACTAGGTAGAAAATTGTATAAAATTCGTACTAGTTGAACTTGCGGACCGTGTTCATCTTGGCGAGCATGTTCTCTACCGAGCGGTAACGAACGTTAAGGAGGAGCTTTGATTCTACGAGGGAGAGCGGCAACGGTCGTGGAAGACCGTGTTCCCTTCCTCGTAGAATCGGAGCTCTTCCGTGGCCAAGTACGGTGCCGTCCAGTGGAGAAATGCTCGCCGAGATGATCACTTAAGCAAGATCAACTAGTACGGATGGTTATTTATTCACACGTCCCGATATCGTCGCAGTAGTCTGTCAATCACCGTACCCAAACGTAGTATATATATAAATATAAACGATAAACGATTATTATGTGTGTACACTCCCATTCTTTTATTAATTTGTGGAAATATCATGTGAATTACTTACCTGCCGCAGTAAAAGACGAGAACACAATGACCACGGCCACGGCCATGAAAAATGTCGACGACACAACACTAGCAACTTTCTCGGCAAGCAGAGTAGTGTTAAACGCTCTGGAAACCTTTAAACTTTGTCAGTTAAGATTTCCCCTTCAAACAAGCTAGGCACTTAAATAAGGCTTATGCTAGATTATATCACTAGTACAGATACAGAAATGATTTTTTACAAATGTTACTATCCTTGAGGTGGCACGTCTTGCAGGAGTTCATTTTATAGATATAGTTTTTTATTTTTTATAGATATATCTGATGGTGTAAAAGCTAGATGGCTGCCCCGAGAGACAACATGGATGAAGAAATGATGAATATTATCAACACCGGCACTCAATTTGCCGATGGTGACCAGCAGGATGTAGATGACGAGAGTCAATACCTGGCTCTTGAAGATAACCAAGAAAATATTGTGCAAAAAAATACTGGCGAGGTATATATATTTATATATATATTTGAATATTATATATATATATATATATATTTGAATATCTATCATCTATTATACGTAGCCCTCTGGATCGACGACAACAACGGCGAAAAGCAAAAAAATTTGAGGCCCGAAAAAGCCATTGGAGGGGCGCTACATAATATCAGAATTCAATATCGAGATAGGCGAACCACTTGGTCCACACGTAAGGAAATTCGTGCAACACTGTGGGTTCCTTGTAAGGGATAGACTTCCGATCAGTGCCCGTGAATGGAAGCAAAAGATCAACGAGCCTCATGTTAGTTTTGTCTCTGATCTTGATAAGAATTTAATTTGGGATGATATTGTTCAACATTTCACGTTGCAAGCGGATGATTATGATGCTATCAATGATGATGAATTGAAGGAACTAGTTCGAAAGTGGGCTATGAAGAAGATGGCCACACAATTTCAGACTTGGAAGAAATCCCTATACACAAAATACGTCAAGAAGAACGTAACGCCCAATTTCAATACTAGTGGCCTGCTCGCGAAGTTGAGGCCCTACTGGAATGATTTTGTACAGTACAAGACATCGGAAGAGGGTGAGGAACGGGTGAGAAGGAACCAAGATAATGCCCGACAGAAGGTATACCACCATGGCATGAGATCTGGTGGCTACGCGACTGCCATTCCCAAGTGGGAAAAAATGGAAGTGGACATTCTTGCCAAGGGTATCACACCAGAATCACTCAATTGGCCCAAACACGCGAAGAATTGGTTTTTCGCTCATGGGGGAAGACTAGACCTAGAGACCGGGAAGCTGGTTCATGGCTCAAAACTTGAAAGAGCAACACAAAGATTATCTTATGCTCTACAAGCTAAAACTATTGGTGCGTTTAGGCCCAATAGAGAGAAGGATGAACTGACGTATGCCCTCGGGACCGCTGAACATAGTGGCCGAACAAGAGGTTTAGGACGGAATATTTCTTGGGAGCATGGTTTCCCTGACGACAGAGATACCTATAGAAGCCGGCAGAGAAGGAAGGTTGAGGATGCAGCGCGGATCAACAGGTTGGAGGAATTGGTTCGTGAGTCACGGGAGGCGTTGCGTCAAGCACAGGAGCGCGAAAAAGACATGCAAGCTAGAATGCAGGACGAAATCATAAAGCAAGTGCAAATAGCAATGAGTGTCCAGAGGCAGGCATCAGATCCAGGAATGAACATTAATATTAGCCCCTGATCAGTTCAAAAGCAGTTGCGCTTCCACGGAGTTGTCAAATCAAGATGACACAATGCTATGTTTCGCCGTGGATGACATCACTGCACCGTTTACATCATGTGAGCTACATATTCTAAAAGAGAATGCCACAATCATGGTGGCTCTCGGTGTTTTTTCTCCTCTGGATCCTACCAAGACACCAAGAATCCATGGGGCAATAATACCACCTGGATATGTTAGCGTCTCAGTGGATAGAGTTAACAAAGGTTTTAGTGACCTGCCTCTTGACATTCCAGGAGGTGATGGGGAGAAGACTCTAGGAGAAGCAGAGAAAACATTCATACTATGGCGTAAGCGCTACATCATTATTCCTGGGGTCTCTAGTCCACCACCGCTTCCTCAACTACCAGACAATAGGTGCGGACAAAAGTGAACAAAACAATTTTTTCACAAACTTTCTATTGACATGCATGATTAATAATAACAATTTCTTATACCTAATTATTCTTTTTTGTAATCACACAGTAGGGCCTCCGCCAATCTAAGTCCAATTATTCAATCTCCAGATCATCATAGTGCTCCGGGCAATCAGGTGGCAACGCCGCCACCGCCGCCACCTCCAAGGAGATCTCCAACGCCTCCAAGGAGGTCTCCAACGTCTCCAAGGAGGTCTCCAACGCCTCCAACGGCTGCCCTGCCTCCCTTGATGACTAAGAGGAAGCAAGCTCCTAAGAGGTCCGCCCCGCAAACAAAGTCGTTGTCCCACTAGCCGGCAAAGAAGAAAGCCTCATCTAATCTAGTTATTCCCCAAAAACTGTCTTTCGAGAAAAGTGAAAAGGAATTAAAAGTTGCAGTAAAAAAAGATGTGGACAGTTTCTTTGAAAAAGTAAAAAAGCAATGAGAAGAGAGGGAGAACCCGGAGAAATCATACTTCTACCTACCTCCAGATCTTCTAAGAAAGAAGGTGGACCAGAAAAAGCGGGAATCTCAAAAGACCCGGCCAAAATCGGACTATGACCACTCTCTCACCAAGTCATTTGAGGCGGCGCAGAAAAAGACTAGACCAGGGAAAGATGTTGCACAACTCGGACAACAATCGCAACAATCAGTCCCCCCTCTTATCGTTCGTAATGAATATGGTTCGAACTTAGACTTAGACGTCGATTTTGAGGAGCTGGCTCGGTTTTACGAGGAAACTGGTTTGGACCTTGCCCAAGTGCTCGCTGAAGGACCATCTGCTCCGAAAGTGGATCCTTGGAAGAAATTTGAATGTGGACAGAGTCTATACAACCCTGAGGCCTTAGGTGAACTGGGTACGCAAATGTACCTGCTAAACAAGTGGTACATGGCGGCGTGTGAACGGGGAGAGGCCTTTGTTACTGTCAGAGTAAGAAACCAACATTACTTCCGTGGCGATGACGTTATATATGTCGAGTTTGAAGAATTACACCAACTATGCCACCTGGACTCTCTCGACAAAAGTCTCATTAGCTGCTATTGTCTGTAAGTGTGATTATTTTCTACTATTAAAGTGTGTATATATAAAGCTACATGTATATATATACATTATATATCCTCACACTATATTTTTATATATGCAGATATGAGATGACAGAACTCAGAAAGAGAAAGGATAATGATGTTGGTTTTGTTGATCCAAATGTCGTATTCAAACACCCTAATCCCCCGCCTCAATGGAAAGCTGAACTCGAGAAAAATCTCATGAGGTTCTTAGTGAACCAACAAAACAAGGACATACTCTTCCCCTACAACTTCAAGTGAGTGTTAAATAATTAATGTCGATCATATGGACATTTGTTCAATTATTTGCTTACTAGCTAAGTTATCTCCCATATATATACATATATGTTGACTCTAGTTAATGTCGATCATATTTATGTATAAAAACATATGCAGCAATCACTGGATATTAATGGTCATCGATATGGCCAATAGTCGGTTGAGAATCTTAGACTCGTTAAGAAAAGAGCAAACAGAGTACCAAGACATGATAGATATTATCCAAGGGTAATATGGTCTCTCTAGCAATTATATATACCCCGATCTCTTAACTACAACAATTATTAAAGACCAAATTAATGTTTTATTTTATTGGGCGCAGTGTTTGGAAAAGTTTCATTAAGAATCACCACATGAAATATTGTAAAGCGCCACTGGATGTAATCGCACACAAAGTAAGTACTATCTACATTTATATATATATAATTCAATTAACACCATGCATGCTTTCAATTCACCGGATCTTTTTTCTCGTAAAAGTGGGTTTTGAGACAAGAACATGGGAACAACTACTGCGGATACTATGTTTGCGAGTTTATCGGGGCATACACAAAAAGAACTCCTGAAGAGATCCTCAAAGTATGTTATATAAATATATTCATATATTCACAATTTCTTTTGTTGCTTATATATATAAGTAATCAAGTGACCAACACACACACACATATATATATATTAATACTTTTCCTTTAACTTTTATTGAAGACTCTATGGTTGAAGGAAAAGTCATACGACGTGACCAACTGAAAGCAATTCATGAGACCATAGCAGGATTTCTTAATGACCAGGTCCTCAACCCCGCCGGCGAGTTCTACAATGACGTCAAATAAACATGAAAGCCAAACTAGATGGAGTGATTTTGTTATCCTAAAGATATGATAGAATATACAATGCAAGCTTTATTTATAATATATATATATATATATATATATTATATGTACATAAAATAACGCACAATATATGTATATGCATGTAATATATACGTTAGTTTCATACTTTAGTTTGTACAAAATATTCGAATATTATAAACGTGTAGAATACGTATATTATTAGCAGTGTAGAATGCGTATTCGAAAACCTATTCGAAAACCAAAATGAATCATCAATTGAAAATAGAAACAAAAAAAAGAAAAAAAAGAAACCTTTAGTCCCGGTTGGTAATACCAACCGGGACTAAAGGGCCGTCCCACGTGGCCAGGCCGGGAGGCCATTTAGTCCCGGTTGGTTTTACCAACCGCCTTTAGTCCCGGGCGCAAAACCAGAACTAAAGGAGGGGACCTTTAGTCCCGATTTCTTACTCCCGGTTCTAAAACCGGGACTGAAGGCGGTTGAGAACCGGGAGTACAGCCCGTTTCTCCACTAGTGAGCAATAGACTTGCTTTTCGGTAGCGGGTTTTGGCTTGGCTTTTGTTTTTGTTTTCCATTATAGCGAAAAAAAACTTTGTTTTCGAGATTTCCTGGTCTAATTTATTCCTGTTTGTAATAAGAAACAACCCAATGCATTGATCAATGCAGAAGCTGGGATATTAATATGGCTGAATTTGGCTGAAAAACAAGCCAAAACACTGTTCCGACTAAATTGTGAGAGAAAAACACTGTTACGGCTGAAAAAAGAAGCCGAACAAGTCGGATTTTTAAGACAAGCGAACGGGGCATATTCTCTTTTTTTTAAAAAAAAACCTGTATCAATAACAGTTCAATGTTTATTCGCTGCTCAGCCCACCGCACACGCCAGATCCGGCCGTCGTTGGCCGTCCCTTTGGTATCAATCAATATATATCAATATCAATCGCTTTGTTTAGCCATCCACTTGAGGCGCGTGCATGGCTACAAAATTAAGAAACTGCGCGAGTAAGGCCCATTCGCCAAGGTGTATTCCGGCTTTGTTTTGATGGATCGGAGTATATATACGGTACGGTAGAAAAGTTACACAACGAATCCACATCTACCGTTGTGGTATTACAGCGCGAGTTCCAGTGCTAAATGCGAAATTCCGTTCCTCACCGATAAATACGAATTTTTGGGAATTTCGAAAATATCAGATCAATTTTAAATAAATTCAAATTGATTTTTTTTCAAAAAATTAGCCTCATTTCACTAGAAAAACTCTCTAATCTACTGTGCATCATAAATTTATATAGCACCGACGAAATAACACAATATATCACATAAGAACAGCGATGGTAATTCTACGGCTGACGGTAGATGAGCTGCATAAATTAAATAGATTTAAGAAGTTCAGGGCTTTGGTGAGGCTAGAGGATATCGAGGGTTATTTTATTGTAGTTTGGTGTAATTTTGGAGCAATAGATGAATTTGGCTGTAAAATTTCGATCGATATAAGTTTTTTTCCTACCCCAACGAAAAAAGCAATATTCTAGAAATTTAGGCGAAAACCCAGGCTATAACTAGGCGACGAACTAAGCCAGTGGAGATTTTTTTTAAATTTTAACACTTTTTCGAAACTAATTTTAAATCTAACACTCTCGGTTTTTTTTAAAATTAACACTTTTGGCCGCGCCTATTGCCCTGGCGCGGCTAAATGCCTGTGCCGCGCCATGCATGGCGGCGCGGCAGGGAGCTGATGTGGTGGCGACAAGAAGCGCTGATCGCTGACGGGGCAGAGCTCTGCCGCGCCACCGATCTTGGCGTGGCAGCGCTGCGCCCTAATTCATGGCGCAGCAGAGCCGGGTATATCCTCCGCCGCGGCCAGTCCCGCTGCCCGAGCAGCAAAGCGGCCTAGGCGTCGCTCCCGCTCCCGCCCGTCGCCAAGCATGCCGGCGGCCGCACCACGAACGGCGGTAGCCCGACCCTCCATTGCCGCCTCCCTCCCTTCGCTTCCATTCCCCGGCCAACTCCCTCCCTCCTCGTTCTAGTCCAAGGTAATAATGCACATTTTATTTTCGTTTGAATGGTGGATAGGATATTATGAATGAAAGTTAAGGTTAGTAGGAAAATTATGTTTGGGAACTATGATGAATATATTAGTTTGATTTTGTCAATATTAAGGTTAATTATTTAGTTAGAAGTATGTTTGCCATGTATATTTTTGTTGCTATACTTGTTGTTTATAATATTTTAGTTGCATCGCAAATGATTACATTTTACATTAATTTGCGTTATTTTGATTGATGTTTAATTTGAACCATTTTATTAGATGGAAGACATGTTTCGGGAGCAGTTATGGCGAAAACGGGGTCATCCTAGAGAAATGTACCCTGACAAGTCTAGCAAAGATGCCCCATTCCCTCCTGAACTCCCTGTCCCTAATTGTGACTGTGGTCGTCCGGCCGACGTGTTTCAATCGAGACATCCGGGCACAGCGGCTCGTTGCTTCTACACGTGTAGTCGTTTTAATGTAAGTAAATATTTCCACTATCTTTTTCTTCATTTGTATTACTAGATTACTAATATTTTTTTAAAATTTTTTGTTATGTAGGACCATGAGAGGTGCTTTTTCTTTCAGTGGATCGACGGTGCAGACAAGTTTGACCCCAGGTACCTTCTTTTCGACGATTGGTGGAGTGGACGACATCCACGAGAGCACTTCGAGCGGTGGGTTCCACCTCCCCCTAACCCCCCTCCAATGACGTCTAAGGAGAAGCACTTAGCCGCAGTTAGACGACTTGAGGAACCTCCTCTGTGCCATTACGGAGACCGAGCCGTGATAAACCCTGACAATACGTTGGAGTTTGTGTGTCCAAACAAGCATGAAGTAAGTGCAAAGTGTATGTGTTGAAATATTGATCTATATGTGTCATGTACTAATGTCACATTATTTAGGTGTATTCAATGGCGAAGTGTCGTTTCAAGGAGTGGTTGTATGGTCCTAAGAACAAATGGCTCGAAGAACCTCCAAAAGCAAAACAAAAGAAGAAAGAAAGGTTAATTTACAAAGCACCACCAGTCAAGTGCGAATGTGGTGTTAATTCTAACTATGGCCTAGTCCCTTCGGAGCTTGGAATAGACCATTATTGTGGCCATATGGTTGAGTACGAAGAGGTTCGTTATTTTTGTGGTAAACATGAAATCGTATTTTGTTTCTTTTGCTCAGACATATATGATATAATATTTATTTTGAACAGAGCACTAGGAAATGCAGGTGGGAACGTTACGATGGTCAAGCTAAGTTCTTGGATGAACTGAAGAACAGGCAACTAATTGCAAGGAAGAGGGGATATGGACTTGACTACGTCAACCTATTCGTTAAACATCACAAAGAAAAGATACGTGAGTTTGCTAGACAGCGCGGTATTTGTAACCCGATCGATGTTGGGCTTAACAAATGGAGATTGGAGAGGCGGATGACGTTAGAGGAGGAGAGGGCAAGGAAGGAGGCAAGGGAGGAGACAAGAGTATAGATGCAGGTCTTGAACGAGCATGCTGCTGCATTGTATGCTAGTGAGTGCTTGAAAGCCTTTTTTCGTTGTCTGATTTTAAATGTAATATAATCACGTTGCTAACTGATTACATTTTATACATGAAGGGATTGGATGCAGCGAGGAACATGCTGCAGAGGTGGCTCGTGCAAGGTACGAGGAAAATAAGTTAGATGAGCACAGAAAGCGAGTTGGTCGCACCGTTGAATCACAATTGAGTTGTTGTCGGTGTTGTACAAAACTACAAGTGCTGTACAAAACGAACATGAAGCAAATAAATGGATGATAATTTGCCATACAACATTTTCATTGGTTTATGAGTCTACAAGTTTTCGACGACAATATTCGTTCGACATAAGTTCGACGTAATGAACTAAGTCCCACGACGTAATGAACCTCGTCGTCCGGTACAAGATGGGGGTCGTCGTACTCCACATCTAGAAGGGGGATCAGCTGGTGCGGCGTGGGAGGGGCCATCTAGTTACAAAATAATAAACAAAGGGTTATAGTATTCAAATTAACAATTTTCAGATTAACAATATGTAGCATTGCAAAATTTGAACTATTTATTATGCAATACGAACACAATATGAAATCACCTAGTGCCTTCTATGCTTGCTAGCCTTGTGGCCAGATTGTTTACAAACGGAGCAAAGATTCCTACCACGGGTCTCATTGAAGTCTCCCCCCACGTACATGTCTTCGCCGTACCGTTTCATAGCGTCCATGTCCCCCCTTTAGTCGCTTCCTCTTCCTCCTACCCTTCCCTACCTTCATTAGATCCGGATGCGGCACGTAGTCATAACCATTATAAGGTGGCCACTGTGTTGGGTCAAGGTATGACTCGAAGCTCTTCTCCCAAATACTAACGGTGTTCGAACGGAGATAAATGGATGACATATATGGCAGATCCTCATAGTTGTACCCACGAACCATGCAGGTCATGATGATATGAGAGCAAGGGGCATGCATGATCTGAGGGACGTTGCAACTGCACTCTACCTTTTCAAGATCAACTCAATAGTTTCATCCACCATAACGTTTGCCGCCCAGGCTTGTGCCACCCTTGCCCCGTACACTAAAGATATGGCGGTGGGGTCCATACGGCTCGGCGGTGTGCTGCTTGACCAATTCCTCGACCTCCTTCAAATGTTCAGCTCCAGCCTTTCCAAAACGCCCCTGCTCAGCTATATTCCTCTGCGCAAGCTCCCACCTCTTCACAAAATATTTGTTGCACTTATGAAAGGAGAACTCAACAATTCCAGACACAAGCAACGATCAAACTCCGGTGAATACACGGTTGAAGGACTCTGAGGAGTTAGTGGTCATGATGCCATACCTAAAACCCCCCTCGTCATATGCTAACGTCCACTGAGCCTTCTATTCCATCTGCGCCTCTAACTAGGCCTTTCCTGCTGCATTTACCATCTTGTCTAGTTCTCTCTTTGTCTCCTTGAACTGGTGCTCTATACGTACATAACATAGAGTCTTTACCTTGTCACATACCTCTAAAAGCCCTAGTTTGGTTTTGGTTAATTGATGAAACCCTAAGTGCTAACCTAGTTTATCAAGTGATCATGAGATAGGTAGCACATTCAAGTAGCGGAGCAAATGAAGATCATAACATGACGATGATGATGCCATGGTGATGATCAAGGGCTTCGACTTGAAAAGAAGAAAGAGAAAAACAAAAAGCTCAAGACAAAGGTATAATTTGTAGGAGCTATTTTGTTTTGGTGATCAAGACACTTAGAGAGTGTGATCACATTTAGGATTGATAGCCGTACTATGAAGAGGGGTGAAACTCGTATCAAAATATGGTTATCAAAGTGCCACTAGATGCTCTAACTCATTGCATATGCATTAAGGATCTAGTGGAATGCTAACACCCTTGAAAATGTTTGTGAAAACATGCTAACACATGTGCACAAGGTGATACACTTGGTGGTTGGCACATTTGAGCAAGGGTGAAGAAGTTAGAAGTGAAAAAGGAGTTAGTCACTGGTCCGGTCACAGAGTGATCGACGCTCTCTCGGGACCGGCGTGTCCGGCCGATGTGCCGATGAGATGCAACATTGGTCATACGACCGGATGCTGGGTCGCTCTGCGATTGGATGCTGAAAGGCTATGTCCGGTCATGTTGTCAGACAGCACAGTAATTAGGGTTCTTCACCGGACGCTGATCAGAGTCCGGTCAAGCTTGACCGAATGCATCCGGTCTGCAAAAATCGGTTTTTGACCCTTACTGTAAATGACCGGACGCTGGGAGTTGAGCGTCCGGTCAGTTGTCCTGCAGCGTCCGGTGAAGACAGATGACCATTGAAGTTGGGACACGTGGCTGACTACGTCTGGTCAACCTGACCGGAGCGTCTGGTCAGCCCGAGTTATGCCCAGTGAAGGGGTATAACGGCTCTATTTCGTGGGGGCTTCTATTTAAGCCCCATGGCCGGTTCAAGCTCACTCTCTTGGCCATTTGCATTGACATAGCAACCTTGTGAGCTTAGCCAAAGCCCTCCCACTCATTTCCATCATAGATTAAACATCTTTGTGAGATTGGGAGTGAATCCTAGTGCATTGCTTGATTGATTGCATCTAGAGGCACTTGGTGATTGTGTTTTGCTGCGGATTTCGCTTGTTACTCTTGGTTGTTGCCGCCCCCTAGATAGCTTGGAGCAGCGAGGATCGTCGAGCGGAGAGTGGTGATTGTCTCCGGCTCCGATCATGGTGATTGTGAGGGGTTCTTGACCTTTCCCCGGCGGAGCGTGAAAAGGTACTCTAGTAAAGTGCTTGTGGCTTGTGTGATCCTCATCTTGTGTTGGTTGTGCGGCACCCTATTGAGGGTTTGGCGTGTGAAGCCAATTAGCGCGTGAACCTCCAAGTGAGTGAATCGCCATACAACGAGGAGTAGCTTGCTTGCAAGCAAGCAAGTGAACCTCGGTAAAAAATCATTATGTTCATCATTTTGATTCCGAGGTGATTGGTCTTCATTGATATTCATCTTTGTGATTGATTGGCTCCATCCACGACACGGTGGTATAACAATCTTGGTCATACTCTTTACCTTACCGCAAACTAGTTGTCAAGCTCTTTAGAGTAATTAGTTGTGAGAGCTAGTTCATTTGATTAGTGTGGCTCTTTAGTTAGCATTTAAGCGCACACTAAGTTAGCTTTGTGTCATAGCTTGTGTGTGGACATATACCATCTAAACTAGAATTGTGGTAGGTGGCTTGCATTTTGAGTAGGCTAGCGCAACACTTGCTTCGCTTCATAATTGCCTAACCATTTTGTTAAGTGTTGTTGTAGAAATTTTATTAGCCTATTCACCCCCCTCTAGCCATTAGGACCTTTCAAGTGGTATCAGAGCCGAGGTCACCGTTATTTGAGGCTTAACAACCTTCGGTGTTAAAATGGCTCAAATCAACAACACCAAGAAGCCACCCCAATTTGATGGCACAAATTATCCATATTGGAAGTTAAAGATGACCAAACATATCAAGTCAATCAATAGAAAGGTGTGGAAGGTGGTAGAAACCAAAATTGAAATTGATGATCCGAAAAATCCCACCGTGGCCGAAGAAATTCTTCTCCAAAACAATGACATTGCTCTAAGTGCCATTCATGATGCAATTGATGCAAGAACATTTAAGCAAATCAAGAATATTGAGATGGCTCATGAGGCTTGGAAGAAATTGGAAGAATCATTTGAGGGCACCAAGGCAATAAAGGGTGCAAGGGCATACATTCTCAGAAAAATTTGCTAGCTTCAAGATGAAGGAAGATGAGAGTGTGCCGGACATGTTTCATCGGATGGAAGTGCTTGTCAATGATCTCAAAGCACTTGGTGAGAAGATAGAGGACAATGACTTCTCTAATAAGTTCTTGATATATTTACCCGCAAGATTTGGTATGTTGGTCACCTTGCTAGTGAGGACCGGTTTGGACACAATGACACCAAACCAAGTCTTGGGAGATATTATGACCGATGATGCTTGTAGAGATGATGATGAGAAGGAAGAAAAGAGGGAGAAGAAGGAAAAGAAGAAGAAGAGTGTGGCATTCAAGGCCACATCATCCAAGGGCAAAGCTAAGCAAGAAACATCAAGTGAAGATGATGATTCATGGGATGATGATGATGATGATGATGTGAAGATGGCTCTCTTTGTCAAGAGATTTGGCAAGTTTATGGTGAAGAAGGGCTACCGTGTGAGAAGGAAGAAATCTTGATTCAAGAACAAGGAAGAGTCAAGGAGGTGCTTCAATTGTGGAAGCAAGGATCATCTCATTGCTAAATGTCCATACAATAGTGACAAAGATGATGACAAGAACAAGAAGAAGGACAAGAAGGAAAAGAAAGAGAAGAAGGACAAGATGGTCTCAAGAAGAAGAAGGGTGGTTCATATGTAGTCACTTGGGATAGTGATGATTCCACAAGTGATGATGATAGTGATGACAACAAGACCACCAAGAAGAAGGCTCTTGCAAGCATTGCCATAAATGAGAAGCCTTCTCTCTTCGACTCTCCATCATGCTTCATGGCTAAGGCCACTAAGGTACAAACTTGTGATGATGAAAGTGATGAAGAACATGATGATGAAAATGAAAATAAAAATGATAGTGATAGTGATGATGAAGAACCTACTAAAGATGAATTACTTGACATGCTAGAAGATGCTAGAGAACACTTTGGCATTAAGAGAAGGGAATGCAAAAGCTTGCGTAAGGAAATAAAAGCGCTTAAGCAAGCCTTTGATGAGCTCAATGCATCTCATGAGAGGCTAGAGGATGCCCATAAGAAGCTTGGCAAGGCTCACAAGAAGCTTGAAAAAGCTCATTCCTCCTTGCTTAATGAACATAATGAGCAAATTAACAAGAAGCATGTTGAAACTTGCAACGTTGGTTTAACTTGTGATATAATTGATGAATCACTATGTACACCTATCATTGTTCCTCCTACTAACCCTTCTTGTAGTACATCCACTTCCACCTCATTTAGTAGTGATGGTCTCACTTGTGATGCCTCACTAGTGGTTGAGAATGAGAACCTCAAGAAGGAGGTAACTAAGCTCACTCACACCTTGGCTAAGGCTTATGGTGGTGAGGACCGCTTGCTTATGTGCTTGGGTAGCCAAAGTGCTTCTCTCTACAAAGAGGGATTGGGCTATACCCCCAAGAAAGGCAAGGTAGCCTTTGCTCCTCACAAGACTAGTTTTGTAAAGAACAATGGTTGGTTTTGCACTAGTTGCAAGCAAGTTGGTCATAAAGAGCGAGAATGCACCAACAAGAGCATAAATGCTAATGTATCCTTCATTAAGCTTAATTCATGCTATATGCTTACTAAGGGTACAAATGGTGTCAAGGCTAAGTTTATTGGCAAACCATGGATGGGCTCAAAGAAGAAAGCCATTTGGGTGCCAAAGAGCTTGGTCACTAACCTTCAAGGACCCAAGCAAGTTTGGGTACCTAAAAGGAATTGATTTTCTTTTGTAGGTCAATTATAAAGCCAGAGGAAGGCATTGGGTTCTTGATAGTGGGTGCACTCAACACATGACCGGTGATCCAAGAATGTTCAACTCAATCAACACCAATGGCAATGACGGTTATGAAAGTATCACTTTTGGTGACAATGGCAAAGGCAAGGTCAAAGGGCTTGGTAGGATTGCAATATCCAATGACATGGGCATATCCAATGTCTTGCTAGTAGAGAGCTTGAATTTCAATTTGCTATCCGTGGCTCAATTATGTGATCTTGGATTCAAATGCATATTTGGAGTAGATGATGTAGAAATCATAAGTGTAGATGGCTCTAATTTGATCTTCAAAGGCTTTAGATATGAGAATCTATACTTGGTTGATTTCAATGCTAGTGAAGCTAGATTGTCTACATGCTTGTTCACTAAGTCTAGCATGGGTTGGTTATGGCATAGAAGGCTTGGTCATGTTGGAATGAAACAATTGAATAGATTGGTTAAGCATGACTTGGTTAGAGGCTTGAAAGATGTTGTGTTTGAAAAGGATAAGCTATGTAGCTCTTGTCAAGCCGACAAACAAGTTGGAAACACCCATCCTAAGAAAAGCATGATGAGCACTAGCAAAGCATTTGAGTTATTACACATGGACTTGTTTGGGCCAACACAATACACTAGCATTGGTGGTAATAAGTATGGCTTTGTGATAGTGGATGACTACACTAGATACACATGGGTATTCTTTCTAGTGGACAAAAGTGATGTATTTGCAACATTTAAATCTTTTGTCAAAGGCATTCACAATGAATTTGAAACAACCATCAAGAGAGTTATAAGTGATAATGGTAGTGAGTTCAAGAACACTAGAATTGATGAGTTATGTGACGAATTTGGAATTAGACATCAATTCTCGGCCAAGTACACACCACAATCAAATGGCCTTGTTGAGAGAAAGAATAGAACACTCATTGATATGGCAAGATCTATGCTTAATGAGTACAATGTTAGTCAATCCGTTTGGGCCGATGCTATCAACATGGCTTGCTATTGTAGCAACCGCCTCTATTGTCACAAATTGAAAGAGAAGACACCATATGAGCTCTTGAATGGTAGAAAGCCCAACATTGCATATTTTAGAGTCTTTGGATGCAAATGCTATATCTTGAAGAAAGGCACAAGATTGGGCAAGTTTGACAAGAAATGTGATGAAGGATTCCTACTTGGATATTCCACTACAAGCAAAGCATATAGAGTTTGGAATTTGGATAGTGATACTCTTGAGGAAGTTAATGATGTTGAATTTAATGAAACCAAGGGTTCACAAGAAGAGAATGAGAACTTGGAAGATCTTAGAGGCATTCAACTTTCAAATGCCATGAAGAACATGGATATTGGTGAATTGAGGCCTAGGCAAGCGAATGATGATGAAGATGATCAAGTGCAAGTGCTCTCCAACTCAAATGTGCAAGATGACACAACTCAAGCTAGTACAAGTGGCTCTCATGATATTGATCAAGATCAAGTGGCTAGCACATCATCTCAACCCAATGATCAAGCAAGTGCAAGCAATCAAGTTCCAATGCTCCAACCAACCAATGTTGTAAGAGATCATCCATTGGATACAATCATTGGTGATATTTCAAGTGGTGTACAAACAAGATCAAGATTGGCTTCATTTTGTGAGCACTTCTCATTTGTGTCATCCATTGAACCAAAGAAGATAGATGAAGCTTTGATGGATGTTGATTGGGTGAATGCTATGCATGAAGAGTTGAATAACTTCACAAGAAATCAAGTATGGGAATTGGTAGAAAGACCAAAGGGACACAATGTGATTGGAACCAAATGGGTCTTTAGAAACAAGCAAGATCAAGATGGGATAGTAGTAAGGAACAAAGCAAGATTGGTAGCACAAGGCTATACACAAGTTGAAGGTCTTGACTTTGGACAAACATATGCCCCGGTTGCTAGATTGGAAGCAATTAGAATCTTGCTAGCCTATGCTTGTGCCCACAACATCAAACTCTATCAAATGGATGTTAAGAGTGCATTTCTCAATGGCTACATTAATGAAGAAGTATATGTTGAGCAACCTCCCGATTTTGAAGATGACAAGAAGCCCAACCATGTGTACAAGTTGAAGAAAGCATTGTATGGCTTGAAGCAAGCACCTAGAGCATGGTATGAGAGGTTGAGGGACTTCCTACTCTCTAAGGGGTTTACAATGGGCAAGGTTGACACCACTCTTTTCGTCAAGAAGATTGGAAAAGACTTGTTTGTGTTGCAAATCTATGTGGATAATATCATATTTGGATCAACCAATCAAGATTTTTGTGATGAGTTTGGAAAGATGATGGCAAATGAATTTGAGATGTCCATGATTGGAGAATTGAGTTACTTCCTCGGTCTTCAAATCAAGCAATTGAAGAATGGTACATTTGTGAGTCAAGGCAAGTACATAAAGGACATGATCAAGAAGTTTGGTTTGAGTGATAGCAAAGCCATTAGCACACCAATGGGAACCAATGGCAACTTGGATAGTGATGCAAGTGGCAACATGGTGGATCAAAAGTTGTATCGGTCTATGATTGGAAGCCTACTCTATATGACCGCATCAAGGCCGGATATCATGTTTAGTGTATGCATGTGTGCAAGATTTCAAACCTCACCAAGAGAAAGTCATTTGAAGGCTACCAAGAGAATATTGAGGTACTTGAAGCATACACAAAATGTTGGATTATGGTATCCCAAAGGAGCTAAGTTTGAGCTAGTTGGTTATTCCGACTCAGATTATGCGGGATGCAAGGTTGAAAGGAAAAGCACCTCGGGCATGTGCCAATTGTTGGGAAGATCACTTGTTTCATGGTCATCAAAGAAGCAAAATAGTGTTGCATTATCAACCGCCGAAGCCGAATACATATCCGCCGGTAGTTGTTGTGCATAAATTCTTTGGATGAAGGCCACCTTGAATGACTTTGGAATCAAGTTCAAGAAAGTGCCATTGCTATGTGATAATGAGAGTGCAATCAAACTAACCAACAATCTGGTTCAACATGCAAGAACAAAGCACATTGATGTCCGCCACCATTTCATAAGAGATCACCAACAAAAGGGGGACATTTGTATTGAGAGTATAGGCACCAAAGATCAACTTGCCAATATATTCACCAAGCCATTGGATGAGAAAAGGTTTTGCAAGCTAAGAAATGAGTTGAACATATTGGATTTCTCAAATATGTGGTGATGCACCCCCACTTATATGACATGCCTCTCCTTCGAGCAATCAAAGGTAAAAGTTGATTGGCATGACATACATCCTTTCTAAGGACATGTTTAGTGCATCTAGTCATTTCTAAATAGCATTAGGACCTTTTATTAGGCTCATTCATGAAAATCAAATGAATTTGATGTTTGTATGGTGCCACTATTGCTTTTATGCTTGATTTGATCTAGTGGTGGCATATGACATGTTTATGGGCTTGTAACCCTAGTGTTTGATCTAGAAAATAAGCTCTAAGTGTTTAACTCAACATGGTACAAGATAACCCTTATTTGGAGGTGTGAAGAAGCTTGTCCTTGGATCAAACCGAGTTAAATATCTTTGACAAATGATCTAGTTTGAACCAAATTTGGGAAAATAATCCTCACCCCATTGATTGACATTGATAATCTCGACCTTACAAGTGTTACTATCTATATTTTGAACCTTTGTGGTCATTGATGACAAAGGGGGAGAGAAACAAAGATATTAGTAAAGATAGTGATAAAGGGGAAGAAATATTACAAAGGGAGAGAAACATAAAGATATACTTGATATATGACATAAGGGGAGAGATATGAAAAAGGAAAGGGATCAATTAAAATTTTGAGCACACAAGTAGGGGGAGCAAGCTCATGAACTTGTATGATGCATTTGAATGTGCATTTCATATGCTTGCTTGCATGGCATAAGTTTTAAATTCAAATATCCATGCTTGTGTGATATATGCTAGTTGTAAGTTTGAATGATAAAATGAAAATCTAGCATATATTTCAATTGGTATCGAGCTAACCATGGTGCTAAGGATGGTATAATGGTGCACTCCAATTGGTATCATGCTTCAAAGGTCCATCTCTTATACCTTAGCATAATTTGGTAGACATTGTCTCCTATATTTTCTATCTAATCATATGTCCAAGCTACAATCCAAACTCTTAGCACATATGTAGGGGGAGCAATTGGTACCATTTAGGGTTCATGAAACTTGTCCATATTCTTTTACACATGGTAAATATGCTTGGACAAGCAACATGGATTCAATTGAATTTTAATCCATATCTTTGTATAAGGGTTGTCATCAATTACCAAAAAGGGGGAGATTGAAAGCTCTAGTTTGGTTTTGGTTAATTGATGAAACCCTAAGTGCTAACCTAATTTATCAAGTGATCATGAGATAGGTAGCACATTCAAGTAGCGGAGCAAATGAAGATCATAACATGACAATGCCATGGTGATGATCAGGGGCTTTGACTTGAAAAGAAGAAAGAGAAAAACAAAAAGCTCAAGGAAAAGGTATAATTTGTAGGTGCTATTTTGTTTTGGTTATCAAGACACTTAGAGAGTGTGATCACATTTAGGATTGATAGCCGTACTATGAAGAGGGGTGAAACTCGTATCGAAAAGCGGTTATCAAAGTGCCACTAGATGCTCTAACTCATTGCATATGCATTTAGGATCTAGTGGAATGCTAACACCCTTGAAAATGTTTGTGAAAACATGCTAACACATGTGCACAAGGTGATACACTTGGTGGTTGGCACATTTGAGCAAGGGTGAAGAAGTTAGAAGTGAAAAAGGAGTTAGTCGCGCTGGTCACAGAGTGACTCGACGCTGGTCTCTGAGGGACCGGCGCGTCCGATCAGATGTGCCAGTGAGACGCTGGCGTCGGTCATATGACCGGACGCTGGGTCGCTCTGCGACCCGACGCAGAAAGGCTACGTCTGGTCATGTTGTCAGACAACACAGTAATTAGGGTTCTTCATCGGACGCTGATCAGAGTCCGGTCTGCAAAAATCGGTCTTTGACCCTTACTGTAAACGACCGAACGCTGGGAGTTGAGCGTCCAGTCAGTTGTCCTGCAGCGTCCGGTCAACACAGATGACCGTTGAAGTCGGGACACGTGGCTGACTGCGAGTGACCGGACGCTGAGGTCCAGCGTCCGGTCAACCTGACCGGAGCGTCCGGTCAACCTGACCGGAGCGTCCGGTCAGCCCGCGTTATGCCCAGTGAAGGGGTATAATGGCTCTATTTCATGGGGGCTTCTATTTAAGCCCCATGGCCAGTTCAAGCTCACTCTCTTGGCCATTTGCATTGACATAGCAACCTTGTGAGCTTAGCCAAAGCCCTCCCACTCATTTCCATCATAGATTAAACATCTTTGTGAGATTGGGAGTGAATCCTAGTGCATTGCTTGATTGATTGCATCTAGAGGCACTTGGTGATTGTGTTTCACTACGGATTTCGCTTGTTAGTCTTGGTGGTTGCTGCCCCTAGACGGCTTGGAGCAGCGAGGATCGTCAAGCGGAGAGTGGTGATTGTCTCCGGCTCCGATCATGGTGATTGTGAGGGGTTCTTGACCTTTCCCCGGCGGAGCGCCAAAAGGTACTCTAGTAAAGTGCTCGTGGCTTGTGTGATCCTCATCTTGTGTTGGTTGTGTGGCACCCTATTGAGGGTTTGGCGTGTGATGCCAATTAGCGAGTGAACCTTCAAGTGAGTGAATCGCCACAACAAGGAGTAGCTTGCCGGCAAGCAAGTGAACCTCGGTAAAAAATCATTGTGTTCATCATTTTGATTTCGAGGTGATTGGTCTTCATTGATATTCATCTTTGTGATTGATTGGCTCCATCCACGACATGGCAGTATAACAATCTTGCTCATACTCTTTACCTTACCGCAAACTAGTTGTCAAGCTCTTTAGAGTAATTAGTTGTGAGAGCTAGTTCATTTGATAGTGTGGCTCTTTAGTTAGCATTTGAGAGCACACTAAGTTAGCTTTGTGTCATAGCTTGTGTGTGGACATATACCATCGAAACTAGAATTGTGGTAGGTGTCTTGCATTTTGAGTAGGCTAGCACAACACTTGCTTCGCCTCATAATTGCATAACCATTTTGTTAAGTGTTGTTGTAGAAATTTTTATTAGGCTATTCACCCCCCTCTAGCCATTAGGACCTTTCAACCTCCTGGTTCCGCTGACGCCGCCAGAAATTACCGGCAAAGTGTCTCATGCACCATCTATGTACTAGAGGTGGGAACCCATCTATATGCTCATCTATAGCATTAAGAAGACCTGCGTGACGGTCAGAGATCAAACATATAGTGCGAGTTGGGCCAAGCACTTGCACACGAAGAAGCCGCATGAACCATGACCACGATTCATTGCTCTCTGCCTCTACCAAAGCAAATGCGACGGGTACTATCTAGTCCTCAGGATCAACAGTAGCAGCCATCATCAAGGTGCCCCTGTACTTTCCTATCAGGAAAGTGCCATCAACAAGTACGACTGGCCGACAAAACTGGAATGCATGTTCCGTTTGCTCAAATGACTAGAACACACGATAGAGGACATGCCTCAATGGGTCCCGAAAAAACATCCCTCCGGTGTCCACAAACCATTTCAAGCCAGGGTTGTAATAATGCATTGCACATAAGATGTAGGGCACCCTGTTGTACGCTTCCTCCCAAGTACCCCATCGAATCGCCAGAGCAATTTGCTTTGCACTCCAAGCCTTTCCGTACGTCACATCGTACCTAACGAATCCAGATATGGACTGTAGTAAAGAAGACACCAAGATGTTGTTATTGTCATCAACGAGCCCCAATATACGACGGGCAAGGTAACGTGCAGTGAGTTACTAATGATTTTCCTTCCCCCTATTGTCTAGGCAAGTGTGGGGTTCAACAACTTTAGTTATCCTCCACTTGCCATCACTCTGTCTCCTTCGTGCATTTAACCTCCACAAACAACCATTTTTTCATATCAAGTGGTACCTCAACTCCTGGTCCGAATGAGTGATGGTGTACGGTTTATGGTGGTACATAGCATAGTCCTGAAGGAAGAGTTTCATCTCTGACATTGTGCTGAATATCATCCCCTTCATAAGGGTTTCTGTCTCATGGTTATACAATGAATTCCTACACATCTGGAGACCGGTATCACAAACTGCCATATCCGTTATGCTGACATCCCTATAGTTCGAAACGCCCCTAAAAGGTACGTTATTGGACCTTAGTTGCTCAAGCTCAGTCGCTGTGTAAGGTGGTGGTGGAACATACTGCTGCGCTTCGCTAATTCTGGCCCATAAATCATAGGGGATATCATCTGCAGCCAAATCTGTGACTAGTCTACCCTGAGCATGGACACCTTGCAAAACCTCTGTTGGTACTGGTAATGGCATAGTATGTACCGGTACTGGCATGGCATCAGCCGTTGTTGCCATAGCATCTGTACCTCCTTGATCATCATCAGAATCGTCTGAATCACTACTAACTACATCACCGATCCTGTCCTCCTCCTCCTGCTCCTCCTCTTCCCATTCGAACTCATTCACTTCGAAGTCATTGCTTATACAGCCTATTGCAGTTGAATGAAACTGCTCCTGCATCAACTGACCATCCAAATCCATGTTATCTTGAGTTGCTTCCCCTTCAACCCCTAATTCTTTTTCATTGCCTCCAAATCCATCAATGGACGGCCCGTCCTGAACACCATGCATCATGTACCCATTCTCCACCACCACCTCAGCCATGGGTACATTGGAACCTTGGAAAACCCTAGTGTAGCGGGACCAGTGAGAAGGGTCGCGCAAGGGCATGAGGACATAGTGTGCCCTAGTCTTCCCAGTATCAAACCTCCCCTTTAGTGTGAAATCACCGCCAAACTTTATATTCAAACGGACACAAAGGTCGTTGAAGCTAGGAGGTTCATCAAACCATTCTAATTCTTCTTCCATATCCTCAAACATACCATCCTCTCTCCTAACACTTCCTCCGTATAAAACTCTAACACAACAATCCATCTACAAAACCATTTCAAGAAACTTCATTAAGTCGTCAAAATCATCGTACGTAATGTCCATACTAACATTAATATATGTTCTAACTATAACTATACTAACTAATCAAATATTAGTAACTATACAAGGCATACTATAACTATACTAACTAAACTACCTAACTTTACTACCTATACTAACTTATTATATTACGTATACTAACTAAACTAATTAACTTTACTAACTATACTAATTATACTTTAATAATTTTACTAACTTTATTAACTGTGCTAACTATATTAGTGGAGTACCTCGTTGCAGCGCGCAAGACCGGGCCGGGAGGCGCGGGCGCAGGGCAGCTGCCGTGCGTGATTGGAGGTTCTGGCTGGAGGGGGAGGCACGCCGGCGTGCGGGCGCGGTGGCCGCACCCGACGGCCGGCGGCCTGGCTACCTGGCTGCCTGGCTGGCGTGGCCGGGCGGACGCGGCTAGCTTGCTGGCTTGGCCGGGCTGGCGGTGATGGGGCGTAACACGGCCGCACGACAGCACAAAGATGCACACGGCGGTGGGCGGCGAAAAGCGGCGGGGTAGCGCAGGCGCTTGCCTTGCTCATACCGCTTTCGAGAACAATGATTGCTTTCGGGCACGTGGGCGCAGCAGAGGATATACCCGCTCTGCCGCGCCATGGATCATGGCGCGGCAATGCCGCCATCAAGATCGGTGGCGCGCGAGCTCTCTTCGCCGTCGTGATCGCTAACGGTCGTCGCCGCCACGTTAGCTCTTTGCCGCGCCACCATGTATGGCGCGGCATAGCATTTGGCCGCCGCCATGGCAATAGGCGCGCCAAAAGTGTTAGTTTTTAAAAAACCGAGAGTGTTAGATTTAAAATTAGTTTCAAAAAGTGTTAAAATTAAAAAATTCGGTGGAGCTCCAAACACTCACCGAGGCTCACTCTCGTTCAGAGAACTCTCCATGGATGCCGTGTCCTCCGCATCATCCTTGCCGACGTCTCCACCTCTACGCATCGTCCTTCCGCCTGTGGCTCGCGTTCGGGCACATGCTCCCGCACTGGAGCTCACCGGCGCTGGCGTCCACAGGCCACCGCGTGTCCCACGTCTCCATGCCCAGAAACCTCGTGCGCCTCCCTCACGCAAAGACAACGCCGGTGTGGACCTCGTGGCCGCTGCCCTCCTCCGTCGCGTCGAGGGCCTCCCCGAGGTGCCGAGTCCACCACCGACTTCCACGAGATAGGCTCGAACCCCTATGGGGAGGCCTTCGACGGCCTCGCCG
The DNA here is from genome assembly GCA_904845875.1 of Miscanthus lutarioriparius. Classification (NCBI taxonomy): domain Eukaryota; kingdom Viridiplantae; phylum Streptophyta; class Magnoliopsida; order Poales; family Poaceae; genus Miscanthus; species Miscanthus lutarioriparius. The sequence continues at coordinate 27,633,420 of CAJGYO010000010.1, forward strand.
CGTCGTTCATGGAGTTACTAGCCGCCGCATGCACCGGCGACGGCGACGTCGTCGTCGAGGGGAACGGGAAGAGGCCGCCAGACTGGATCATCGTCGACACGTTCCACCACTGGGTGCTCGCTATTGCCCTAGAGCACAGGGTGCCGTGCGCCATGTTCTAGCCCAGCGCTGCCTTGATCTACGCCATCGCCTATGGGGCGTCCGAGCATGCGGAGCTGGCGGCTTCTCTCGTCTTCGAATGATGCCCGCCGTACAAGCACGAGCACCGGGCCGACGGTATGCCCGTCACGAGTGGGAGGGGGACAAGGCGTTGTTCACACACTGTCGACACGTCGGTATATGTCGATCGCCCGGCGCATCACCTTGACGTTCGACATTGCTAGCGATCATGGCCATGCGGACACTACGGGATACAACAGTTTATTTGAGTGCCGGGGCACTCGACAATGGCCCAAAACACTTTCGGCAAGCGCTTTGCCGAGTGTAACACTCGACAAACAACACACGACATCTTTTTTGTCGGGCAAACAACTATTTGCCGAGTGTTTTTGTCGACACTTTCGGCAATTCCTTTGCCAAGTTCCGGAAAAACACTAGGCAAAGATTTACACTCGGCAAAATAAAATGCGAAAAACCCAAAAATAATAGCAAAAATTTTCTTTTCGGGCGCCACCACCACACCACCCATCTTCATCGAAGTCGGTGCATTTTTTGCGCTAAATTCATGGCTAACGTGGCCAGCGGGATTCGAACTCACGACCTCTCCCTCGCTTGTCTGCTACTCTACCACTGCAATACACTGTCACTTGTGTCTAGATTCCGTTATCTATCCTCATATATTATACTAAACCGAGAGTAAATTGCTTGTTTGAGGCCCTAAACGAATTCAAATAAAAAAGTGGTCAACTACAAAGTTTCATAACTTTTCGAGATCTACAATTTTTATTTAGGAAGTTTTTCCATCCGAGATCGTTTGAAAAATTCAAATTTTAAAATTTTCAAATTCAAACGTCGTTTTTGCATGACAAGATGATTTCAAATCAAAATGTTGCCAACTACAAAATTTCATAACTTCTCAAGATCTACAAAGTTTATTTTGGTCATTTGTTCATCCGACATAGTGGTAGTAACATTGTTCACAAATCTTATATATCTCTCTTCTACTTTCATGAAACTAATATGAGAGATGTAGATTTTATAAACAACGTTATTGTCGCTTTGTCAAATAAAGAAATGACCAAAATAAACTTTGTAGATCTTGAGAAGTTGTACAACTTTGTAGTTGAAAAGTTTTTCATTTGAATTCATTTAGGGCCTCAAAAATTGCTTTGAAAAACTGATTTGCCGAGGGCAAACAAAAATGCACACGGCAAAATGCCTCTTTGCCGAGTGCCAAAACAAAGGCACTCGGCAAAATACATCTTTGCCGAGTGCCAGAAAAAAGCACTCGGCAAAGACGCATTTTGCCGTGTGCCGAAAAATAACGCTCGGCAAAATGCATCTTTGCCAAGTGTCAGAAAAAAGGCACTCGGCAAAGACGCATTTTGTCGAGTGTTTTTTTTGCCGAGTGTATTTTATTTGGCACTCGGCAAAGACCGTCTTTGCCGAGTGCCCGATAAAATACACTCGGCAAAGCCTCCCATACTAAACAAAGTGCCGGTTTCGATGAGTGAGCTGCCCGGCCGGAGTGGGAGCTCCACACCTTTCACATGCCGCCGCCTCGGCAAGCCACTGCGTTCCCCTCGGCCTCCTGCCGCCGTCGCCGGATGGAGGCGCGGCGCCGCATGAACAGAGATGACGCCACCTTGCGGTGGCTCGGCGTCAGACCACCCAAGTTGGTCGTGGTACGTCGCTACTGGCAGGCTGAGGTCTTCTTTGCTGCGTGGAGCTAGTGCAAGAGCTGGCTCATGGGCTCGAGCTCGCGGGGCCGCGATTCCTCTGGGGCGCCGAGGAAACCTGAGGCGTTCCCGGACGCCGACGTCCTCCTCCGGGCTTCCAAGAGCATACGCTGACGGCCACGGCATGTCGACCACGAGCCGGTGTCATGAGAATACCATCTCAAGCGCCGCGGTGCCGTCGGCTCGTTCTTGACGACTTTGTGGGACGCGCTCGCCTACTGGAAGGGCTTCAATATGGGCACCCTCTCGATCATGTTGCCGATCTTCGTAGACCAAGGTCCGAATCGCGGCTCATGCACTAGTAGAGAAACAGGCCTTTGATCCTCGGCCAAAATGGGCTCTAGTCCCGAATTTTTATGCGCCCGGATTAGAAATACCTTTAGTCCCGGTTGGTGTCTCAACCGGGACTAAAGGTCCCTGCCCCAACGGCTCTGCGCCTGACATGACAGGTGGCGGGGACCTTTAGTCCCGGTTGGAGCCACCAACCGGGACTAAAGCATATACTTTTACTCCCGTTGGGGGCTCCAACCGGGAGTAAAGGTCTACTCCCGGGCCGTGGGTCTGCGCCTGGGGTTGAAAGTTACCTTTAGTCCCGGTTGGAGCCACCAAATGGGGACTAAAGGTCCCCCTATATATGCCGCCGTCTCCTCCTTCCTCCTCCCCGAGCCCGAGCTCAAAGACATTTTGAAGCTCTCTGCAGTAGTGTTCTTGCTTCCTCCCTCCCTCCATTGTTCCTCCATCCATTATTCGATTCCTCCATCGATTTCTTCGATTCCTCCGTCGATTCTTCAGTTGTAAAGGTTACCAATCTCATACTCTCATTTTTCACCATTGTCTTATCTCATTTTGTTCACTATATATATATGGTTCTTTATTTTGGTTTTTTTTCATTTGTAAGCAATTTGAGCTCAAAATCACTTCAAGCTTGCATATTTACATGAAATAAGGTTAAAGTAGCTAGTTGAACTTACGGACCGTGTTCATCTCGGCGAGCACGTTCTCTGCCGAGCGGTAACGGACATCAAGGAGGAGCTTTGATTCTACGAGGGAGAGCGGCAACGGTCGTGGAAGACCGTGTTCCCTTCCTCGTAGAATTGGAGCTCTTCCGTGGTCAAGTACGGTGCCGTCCTGTGGAGAAATGCTCACCGAGATGATCACGTAAGCAAGGTCAACTAGTACGGATGGTTATTTATTCACATGTCCCGATATCGTCCGCATGATATCCATCAATCACCGTACCCAAACGTAGTATATATATAAATATATACTTAGAAAATAGTTAGAAAATTATAGAAAATCCATACTAGTTGAACTTGCGGACCGTGTTCATCTCGGCGAGCACGTTCTCTGCCGAGCGGTAACGGACGTCAAGGAGGAGCTTTGATTCTACGAGGGAGAGCGACAACGGTCGTGGAAGACCGTGTTCCCTTCCTCGTAGAATCAGAGCTCTTCCGTGGCCAAGTACGGTGCCGTCCGGTGGAGAAATGATACTGCAATGGGAGAAGCTGAAGAAGAGGTAGCCGTAGAAGATGAGCCGGCTGATGATCTTTCTCAGGTCATTCGTGACGCACAAAGAGAATGTGAAAGTGAAAAGGAGAAGATCAAGTTCGACGGATGCTAGAAGATCACAAGAAATTGTTGTACCCAACTTGTGATGCGAGGCGTAAAAAGTTGGGAACCACACTAGAATTGCTGCAATGGAAGGCAAAGAATGGTGTATCTGACAAGGGATTTGGAGAGTTACTAAAAATTCAAAAGAAGATGCTTCCGAAGGACAATGAATTGCCCGCCACTACCTACGAAGCCAAACAAGTTGTCATCCTATGGGGCTAGAAATAGAGAAGATACATGCATGTCCTAATGATCGCATCCTCTGCACTCGTGGCAAAGAGTACGAGAAATTGGATGCATGCCCGGTATGCCATGCGTCACGGTATAAGATCAGGCGAGATGACCCTGGTGATGTTGAGGGTGAACGTCCACGGAAGAAAATCCCTGCCAAGGTTATGTGGTATGCTCCTATAATACCATGCTTGAAACGTCTGTTCAGAAACAAAGAACATGCAAAATTGTTGCGATGGCACAAAGAAGACCGTAAGGTAGACAATATGTTGAGACACCTGGCCGATGGGTCCTAGTGGAGAGCAATCGACGAGAGAATTCCCCGGAGTTTGCAAATGACGCAAGAAACTTAAGGTTTGCTTTAAGTACAGATGGTATCAATCCTTTTGGAGAAGCGGAACAATAGTCATAGCACTTGGCTCATTACTCTAAGTATCTACAACATTCCTCCTTGGTTATGCATGAAGCGGAAGTTCATTATGATGCACATGCTCATCCAAGGCCCGAAGCAACCTCGCAATGACATCGATGTGTACCGAGACCACTTATTGACGAACTTCTCATTTTGTGGAATAAAGAAGGTGTACGTGTGTGTGGGATGAGTACAAACAGAACACTTTGATCTGCGAGCATTGTTGTTCGTAACAATCAATGATTGGCCTGCTCTAAGTAATCTTTCGTGATACCAAAACAAGGGATATAATGCATGCACACACGCTTCTTGGTGATATTAGAGGTGTATTCTTGAAAAAATGTCGAAAGGTCGTGTACCTTGGCCATCGTCGATTTCTTCCTGCAAATCACCCCGTAAGAAAGAAAGGCAAGCATTTTAAAGGGAAGGCAGACCACCTGACCAAGCCTCGCAACCGAACCGGTGAGGATGTACTCGATATGGTCAATGATGTGAAAGTCATCTTTGGAAAAGGACATGGAAGCCAACCTATTCCAAAAAACGCTAACGGTCACGCACTCATGTGGAAGAAGTCCATATTTTGGGACCTACCCTATTGGCAAGTCCTGGAGGTCCGTAGCTCGATCGACGTGATGCACCTGACGAAGAATCTTTGTGTGAACCTGCTAGGCTTTATGGGTGTGTATGGAAAGCCTAAGGACACATTTGAAGCACGACAGGACCTGCGTTGTTTGAGAGAAAGAGAACAAAACCCATCCAGAGAAGATGGATGATGGACGCCATTACTTACGCCCCCGCTAGCTACACTCTAAGCAAAGAGGAGAAGGAAATCATGTTTGAATGCTTAAACAACATCAAGGTACCATCTAGATTCTCCTCGAATATAAAGGGTATTATAAATGTGCCAGAGAAGAAATTCTGTAACTTAAAGTCCCATGACTGTCACGTTCTCATGACGCAATTACTTCCAGTTGCATTAAGAGGAATTCTACCTCCAAATATACGTCTAGCCACCGTGAAGCTATGTGCATTCCTCAATGCAATTTCTCAGAAGGCAATTGATCCAACTGATCTAGCTAAACTACAGAATGATGTGGTTCAATGTCTCGTCAGCTTTGAGTTGGTGTTCCCTCCTTCCTTCTTTGATATTATGACACACCTCCTAGTTCACCTAGTCAAGGAGATTTTCACTCTCGGTCCTGTGTTCCTACACAACATGTTCCCTTTAGAGATTCATGGAGTCCTGAAGAAATATGTTCACAACCGTGCTACGCCTGAAGGAAGCATCGCCAAGGGCTATGGAACGAAGAGGTCATTGAGTTACGTGTTGACTTTATTCCCGACCTTGACTTCGATTGGTGTTCCCGAATCGAGACATGAGGGGAGACTAAGCGGAAAGGGGACACTAGGGAGGAAAACATATATTGGTACGGATGATGATTATTTCAATAAAGCGCACTACAGTTCTGAGAACTCCTCTTTGGTAGATCCATA